>CM035232.1:10881084-11506215 GCA_020226215.1 Sindora glabra
TTACGAGCTATTGATTTAAAGCAATAAGATCCTTTTTTATTTATACATTTAAACTTGTTTTTTCCCACTTTTTTTATTGATGATATTATTCTCACTACTAAAACTTTTAATAAGAATGCTATTGTTATTAAGTAAATCCTTGATTAATTTTATTATATGTTAAGGTTAAAATTCAATCTTGATTAATCTAAAATTTATTTCTTTAATAATTCTAACTTTAATGTGAGGCATAACATTAGTGTTTTATTATAGTTAGAAGGTATTGTAGATTTAAGTAACTATTTAGAATTCCTTTGTATACTACTACTACTACTACTACTAGAGATTGATAAGCTTAATGCTAAGTTAAATGGTTAGAATGTTATTTTTTTTAATTTTATAGGTAAAAAAGTCTTAATTAAAGTTATTTTTTTGGAGCTTTCTGATTTATTATATGTCATATTCTTTTCTTCCTTTAGATGTTGTGTCAGAATCAACTCTATCAATAGAAATTTCTTATAGGTTTTTTCTTTTTGAAAAAAATGTACACATTTAATTGGGTGAGAAAAGGTTACTAAATTTTTTGCTTAAAAAGGTTTAAGCCTTCATTCTATACACTTTAAAAATTTAGCTTTTCTTGTTAAACTTAATTAGATATTTTTAATTAAGAGAGATAAATTATAAGTGAGGTGCTTGTACAATAAACATGTGTTGAACAAAAATCATTCTAAAAAATTAGCTTCTCTTACCTAACAAAGTATGAGGAGAGTTAGGCTGTTTATTAAACTTAGCTTGAGATGGCTTTTTGCTAATAATAGATGTATTAGTTTTTGGGAAGACAACTAGACAAGCTTAAACCCTTTAAAAGCCTAATTTTTTAGCCCACTAAAAAGCAAGATCTCTAACAATTCTTTAATCTTCTCTAGAGTCTAGATGAGTGAAAAATTGATATTTTGAATGAATTTTTTAATAAACAAGTTGTTTTAACAATTAAATCCATTCTTGTGAATACTTACCAATCATTTTAGGACCAACTTATGTTCTTTAAGGTTAGTTCATTTGATATTTCTCACACTTATACCATAATCCATAATCACTTTTATAATTGTTCCTATTCAGCATTTGACTTCTATAACTAGATTTGGAAGCTTCTCATTCCTTCTAAAAATTAAGTTCTTATATGGCTTTGAATGCCTAATAGGCTTTGAATAGGTTATGACACTCAAGTAACAATGAAATTTTTTGTTTTTTGATTTGTTAGACCATATGCAAGTTTTAGCAGTTAATAATTCAATTAGACTAATTATTTATTTGAGATGAGAAAATCAAAATTCATAAAAGGCAAGGTTCTTATCTTTACATTTTTGGTATCCTATGGAAAGTAAAAAAAAAAATCAGGGCTATAAGTTTCTTGGGGTTAAGTGATCAATGATTTGCTTTAGACTTGATAGTTATATGGATAATGGTAAAATTTAAGGATTATGAGCAGTTATTTGCAACTATCTAACCATATATGGTTATATCATGGAGTGATAACCACCTATGATGATAATATACCATAATCATTAAAGCAAAGGCTTATAAAGACCTTTACTTCAACAAGTAAAGGGCTTATTTTACCAGATTCAACATTTATATGTACTCTGCATTTATTCTAATACTTTAATAGACATCTACAACACTTTATTGTCATTAACATTTTTTTTTGTAATGATAGGAATGATTAAACCTCTAAGTGCATATGCACAAGAATCAAAAATTAAATCTTAGATGTAATGCAAAAATACAAAGCCTTTAAAGGACATCATATACCATTTAAGTTAAAAGTTATTAATTTTATTGCTATTAGCTTTAATCTTCTGCAAATTTGCTTAATATTGAACATTGTCTTCTTTAAGCATAAGCGAAAGTATTTGAAGTTTTCAACTATGCCTTTTAATGTTTATTAATGTAGTTCCTCTTTTAAGGGGACTTTGTAAAAATCACAGTAAATATTATGCTTGGATTGCTAATTTCTTATGTACTTTTATGCATTTATGCACTTGTGTATTTATTCTATTCATATATTTGTACATGTTTATTTTTACTGCTTCTGTAATTTTCCTTTTGTTGCAAAATTATTAGGACTCTACTAATAAGTTATGTATATGACTTTATCTTGGGAAAAAAGTTAAATTGCCATTCATATTGCAATTTCTTACCATAAACATAATTTATGCATGAATATTAACTCTACCGCATAAAATAGGTAGTTAATGTCACAAATAGAGATATGGGATTAGTCATATTTTACTTTGCATTGATAGAAGTGGAATTTTATTAATATATTACTCTAACTAGCTTATAGTTATTTAAATTCTCGATATATGTTGTATTCCATATGAATCCTCAATATTGATCATTATTCATTAAGATTTTTTCTTCAAGTGAAATTTGTTTCTTACTAGCCAGAGGTTTGGGTGTCTTTTTTTAATAATGAATCCTATGAAAGTAAGCACTTATAAACAAGCTTTTCTTAAAGCTTCTTTTTTATTTATTATTTTTTTTAAAAAAAGAATTGATATGACTAAAGTGGATATTCCTTATGTTAATGAGTACGTATCACAAAATATGCTATTTCTTATTTAATTTTACATGCTAGCAAACATGTGTTAAAGTTTGGCATGTGTGCTATATTTGGATAATACGAAATATAGAAAAGGAAATTAATAGTATAAGATTAAACTTTTAAAGCCTAATAAAATTTTTAATTACTATTTTATAATCTTTTAATATAGAGAATTTTTGGAAAGAGGAAAGTGATTATTTATAAATTAATTTTCCTTTCATATCTTTCTCTTTTGTAAGAGTCTAGCCTACATGCATATAAATTTACAAAGCCTAAATAGGAGAATAACAATAAATAAATAAAAATAAAAACTATAAGATAAGCTATCTTAGGAAACAAGGAAGTAGTCTTGCCTTACAAGTCATTCAAGCATGTGGGAATTATTATTTTAATCTTAAAACTTATCATGCAAGTCAAAAAATACTTTATAAATAGAGCTCCATTTTTTAGTTCATTACACAACTACATAAAAGAAGAAATAATGAGTAAGAGGTTACATTTTATGAAAGAAAGAAATGGTTCTTCTAATTTCTCTAAGAGTGAGTTACGGCTATCAAACTAAATACAGTGTAAAGGAGTTATATTACTTTAAATTAATAATGTTAAAGTGATAAAATTATGAAGATTGAGTTACAACTTTAGCAGAGAAAATATTAAGCATAAGTGAAATATTATAATATTTCTTATACTAATTTGTCATATAAGGAATACTTTTGAAGTTTGTTTCATTGTTTTTTCCCTTAAATTAATAGTGCTAGAGTAATAAAATTATAAAGATTGGATTACAAATTTGGGACAAAGAATATTAGGTAAGAGTGAAATACTGCTCTATCTTTTATGCCAAGTTATTATATAATGAATATTTTTAGAGATTGTTCTATAGTTTTTCCCTTGAAAATAAAAAAAGGTTTTCCATTTTGAATTCTTTGTGTCTATTACTCTTCTCTTTCTACTTCAATTTTATTTTTCTACTTTACTTATTTGTATACTTTAATCCTAACAACTAATATTGGAGCAGAGTTATAATTTTAAAATTATTTTATAGTTTATATTGGCTAGTTTTATTGGTTATAGTCATTGTATCTATTTATTTTTGTTATAATTATTTATATAAGGGGTATTGTTCATATGTCATCATTTGTTATTACAGCAAGATGGAAAGTAATTTTGGAACCACAGTTAAATTGAATTCAACAAATTATTCATTATGGACAACCATGATGGAAGATCACCTATATTACAAATATTTGTATAAACCAATAGAAAGTGATACAACCAACCTAACAAAATTGCCAAAAGAAGAATGGAAGATAATGAAGATAAAACACTAGCTACCATACATCAGTGTGTAAATCTCTAAATTTATAATCAAGTTTCCAAAGAAATTGATCCATAGATTCTTTGAAAAAAACTTGAAAATGTGTACTAGAAAAAGAATATCCAAGGAAGAGTTTTCATAATGAGAAAACTTATAAATCTAAAACTGAATGAAACATAATTAATTGCAAAGCAATTGAATGAGTTTAAAGGCTTGATAATATAACTTTCATTTACATGACAAGGCATGGATGATAATATGTAAGCCATAATGCTTTTAGGATCCCTTCTTAAATCATGAAATCCTTTGGTCATCTTATTAACTAACATAGTATCTAATGAAGAAAATGACAATGAATATGGTGAAAAATAGCTTGTTCAATGAAGAAACTCATTTAAAGGATATAATTATCAATGACAAATAAGTCTTTGTTATAGAAAATTAGGACTAAAGTCAACTCAGAGACTAAAGAGGAAGATCCAAATCTAAAGGAAAATTTAAGTTCAAAAGCAAATTCAAATGTTACCACTACTAAAAGCTTAGACACATGAAAATATATTACAAACTTTTAAAGTAGAAAAAGGGAAAAAAGAGAGAGATGATAATACAATTGCCATATCCTCCACAACTAATAATAAAATCATTATTCTCTATGATTATGGAGGAAAATGTTACCATCTGATAAGATCTAAATTAAATGGATAGTGAATTCTTATGCTTATTGTGTTTTAAAAAGAGAATATTTCACAACTTACATAACTATAAGCCTTAGATCAATTAACATAGGATATAAAAGCACTTTTTTAAATTATGTGAATTAGTAATGTCAATATGTAAGTGGAAATTACATAATAACATTAAAAGATATGGAACATGATCTTGATTTATGGTTGAATTTATTTTTTATAAGTTCTTTAAACAAATAAAGAAAACAAAATCATATGGGCGAAGGTACATGGAAACTCACCAAAGGATTCTTAGTGGTGGCAAATGGAATAATATGTTTTTCACTATAAAAAACTCAATTGAAGATATGTGAAGGTCATTTGAATGTAGTTAAAAATGATACTTCATCAAACTTATGGCACAAATGGTTGGCAGACATGAGTGAGAAAGGATTACAATTGTTAGCAAAATAATCCCTTATCTCAATAGCCAAATGTGAATTATTAAATCCTTATGAACATTATTTATATAAGAAGCATCATCAAGTTTCATTTCAAAATAATTTAACACAAAGGAAAAGTAAACAAAAGTTAGTACACTCTAATGTTTATGGTCATGTAAAAGTCAAATCTTTAAGTGGTAACAAATACTTTATCATTTTCATTGATAATGTCATGAGAAAGATATACATGTATTTGTTACGCATACACACCAAAATTAATTATTCTAATATTTCTAACAATTTTCATGCCATAGTGGAAAGGAATATCAAATCATCATTAAAGTATATATGAACCGATAATGGAAGAAAATACACATCTCGAGAGTTTAAGGCATATTACTTAAAGTATGACACAAGACATGAAAGGACAATTCCTGACACTCCACAACATAATGGTATCGTTGAAAGAATGAACTAAATACTTGTGAAGAAAGTTCAATGCATGCTTAGAATGACATATCTACTTAAATCATTCTTAGTAAAAGTTATTAACATTATAGTTACCTTATCAACAAATCACCATTTGATCCCTTGGACTTTGAAATACCAAAGAGAGTTTGGTAAAAAAAAGATACAAGTTACTTTTGCTTGAAGATGTTTGGTTGTAAAGCATTCATACATTTACTAAAGGAACAATGGTCAAAGCTTAATGATAAGGCTATTTCATATATCTTCATTGGATATGATGATAAGGAATTTGACTATCAACTTTGGGATCCAAAAAATAAGAAAGTTATTAAGAGCAATAATGTTATATTTTTCTAGTATCAAAGAATAAATAAAGGAAAACAAATAAAAGAATTGTGAAAGTTTTTGATAAAGGAGTAGATAATCAAACAACATTAAGTAATCCATCTAAAAGAACCAATGATGAAGGAGAAATAGAGGAATCAGAACATGAGATGAATGGTAAAGAGTCAACTATAGAAGAATGTCAAGACCTACCTGGTTGTAACTGACGTGGATCCCATTCCTAGTATCCATAAGCCTATCTAGACTTATTTTGGTATCATCATATAGTTACTAATAAACTAATTTAATTTAATTACATAATAAATAAGTGAAATATTTAGAATAAAAGTTAAGTTATCATATAAGCAAAACATTTACAAAACCTAATGTCCATTCCTATCTATATTTCTCTTAACTGTGGCTACTTAAGTAGTTTAGCGAGGATTATACTCCTAAACAATTAGTGGTGGCTAGGTAGCTTCAACCAGCTTCAACCAGAGTATTTATAAAATAATTTAAAGCAAAGCAGTAAGATTAGGTCTTAATAAGTATATAATTTACTTAATTAAACTAATTCATAGTTAACATTTCAACATTTGTTTCACACTACATTCAAAATATTATAATCATCCATAATTTCAAAGAATATGTAACATAAGTTATCGCAATAAAATTTATATGCAAAAAATAATAACTAAGCCATTTTGTACCTTTTAGTTATCTTTATCCATTTATAAACTAAACCTTGTCCCTCCAAATACCTTATCCATTCATAAATATGATAACTAGATCTAATGTTAATAATTTGATTTCATTAATCTATCTTTACATCATCATTTCTCCTCACTCAACATGTCATCATATGCTATTCAATCATAGAAATCTAGTATTTTCAAATAAGCTTTTTAAATTAATCAATCTAACTCATAAACAATCAATCATCTAGATATAACATGTCTATGTTACCTCAACACATTATTTCACAATTCATTTTTAGAGGAAACAAACTAGATATTCAAGTATGATACTTAAGTAAGGCATTCATAATCAAAGAAACATACATGAGTACCTGAAGATAAGGATGAAAAAAGGCTTTGGTATTCAAGTGAGGTACTTGAATTAGGGCAAAAAACAAAAGGCTTGTATTCAAATATTATACTTGAATACTTGAAGTCAAAGATCAAAGGTATTTTCAATATTCAACTAAAGTACTTAAATACTAAGCCATTGAGTTCACATTTTAGGTGATACTTGAGTATCACATTTGAGTATACATTCTAGAGTTTTCAAAAATCATTTGATTTGTAGAATAAATGCCACTTTTCTACTTTCTAACTATATACTACATTCCTAACCTATTTTTCATCATTCAAACAATATTCTCTAGTGCTTCTCAGCTTAAGATAATAGAAACTAGCTTATATTCCAACAACAAATAAGTAATTAACATTTAATTCAACTAACTAATGAATCAAAAGCCCAAGCTTATCATTTAACTAATTAAGTTAATTATTGACTCATTAATTCTTGTACGAAGGAGATAAAAGGCTAGAAGAAAGTGGTGGATAGTCCCTAGCAACATAAATGAATAAAATTTTCATAAATCCCTAATTCATTTCCTTATCATTAAAACTTGAGAGACTTAGCTTTAAAATCACAAATTATAAAGTCATGCCTTAATTAAAAAAATATTTTTTGGTAGCCACTTTTAAGAGAAATCAATGAACCCTTGAGAATTTCTTACTATTTTGAGAAAAGATAGATGTTAGTGTGAGAAGGGAGAGTGGTTGGTGGTTTGGTTAAAGATGGTAAAGGAAAATCAAAAATAAAAATGAATGGCTGGGTTTTTAAAGTCAAAGTGGCAATTTTATGGTTTTGAAGAGTTTTAAGGGTATTTTGGAAAATAGCCATCCTAAATTTCTTATATACATTCTAATTTTAAATCTATTTTTACACAACCTTATATTTAATTTAACTATACCCATTTCATTATTGAACCTTAATTTCTCTAATTTAAGCATTATTCTAAACTTATCCACGATATTCCTAATTACCAACAAGTATACAACATTACTAAATAAATAATTAAAATAAAATTATAAAATATTAGTAGTGTAATTAAAAAAAACTAATGTAAATGGAGGTAACATTACAATTGAAGGGGCTTAGTAGGCGAAGTAAGCTTAAAAAATGGAACCTTAGCTAAAAAGGTCCACTAGAAAAAATAAACCATCTACAAAATATCTCATTTCTAAATATATCTTAATTATTGAAGAGGAGGAATCAAAAAATTTTCAAGAAGTTCTATCTCACAATGACAAAATTAATGGATCAAAGTTATGCAAGAAGAAATAAACTCATTGCATAAAGATAATATTTATGAGTTGGTAGAACTTTCTAAAGGAAGAAGAGCACTAAAAAATGAATGGGTGTTTAAATTGAAGAAAGATGATGACAAGTTGCTATAATACAAAGCATGATTGGTGGTGAAAGGCTTTAGTCAGAAGTAAGATATTAATTTTGATGTACTTTTCTCTTTAGTGGTGAACATGAGTTCAATTCGAGTTTACTAACTAATATAAATCTTGAATTGAACTAGCTTGATGTAAAGATTGAATTTCTACATGGTGACTTGGAAGAAAAAATCTACATGGAATAACCAAAAGGATTTGTTTAAAAAGAGAAGGAGCACATGGTTTATAAATTGAATAAAAGTTTATATGGATTGAAGTAGGCTCCTTGACAATGGTATAAGAAATTTGATGCATTCATGATGAATTATGGATATAACAAAATTGATACAGATCATTGTGTTTACATAAAACAATTTCTATATAACAAATTCATAATTCTTCTATTATATGTAGATAATATGTTAATAATGGTACGTGATTTGAAAATGATTGGTGATTTGAAAAAGGAATTAGTAAAATCCTTTGACATAAAACTTATGAGATAGGTTGTCTTAGGAAGTAAAAAAGTGATCTTGTCTCTCAAGTCACTTATGGTTTTGCCTTGCAAGGCATTGAAATATGTGAAAATTATTATTCTATTCCTAAAAATTGCCACCCAAATCAAAAAATGCTCTATAAATAGAATTCCATTGTTGAGTTCATTACACAACCACACAAAAGAAGAAATAATGAGCAAGAAATTATATTTTGCGTGAGAGAAAAATAGATCTTATTTTTTGAAAATGAGTAGCGGGTATCATATTGGGTGGAGCGTGAAAGAGTTATAATGTTATAAATTAAGAGTGATAGAGTGATAAAATTATGAAAATTGTGTTACAAATTTAGGAGAGAGAATAAAACATAAGTGAAATATTACAATATCTCTTATAGTAATTTTATCACATAATGAATTTTTTTAAAATTTCTCTTGTGGTTTTTTCCTTTAAAACAAAAGAGAATTTTTCACATTAAATTCTTGATGTCTATTTTTTTTTCTACTTCAATTTTATTTCTTTGTTGTTGCTAATATATGTATATATACTCTTATCTCAATATTTTTTTAAATTAACTTTTTTTAAATATGCTAGTAGAGTTTGATTTAATGAAAGGTCTACACTTTATTCAAATAAATTATTAATGATCAACAATTTTGATTAAAATTAGATGTCATAAAGTAATATTTTCCTTAAGAAATCCTTCTATACAAGTACTATATGTTAATGGTAATCTTTATCAAAAAGATTTTTTAATGATATCAATGAATCTTAAATGAAAGTTCTTGTATATACACAATGTATTGTATAAGTTGATACATAGTCATCCCAAAAGACTCGGATACACAATCAGCATACATAGTTACTTGCAGTTGCATACATAAGAAAATTTCACCAACGACGTTTCTCAAAATGATGATTCGTGATGCTATAAACACACTTGGAAAACCATTCATTGTGACGTGCTCTTATATTTGCATTTTTGCATCGAATAAATTCCAATAAAATGTAGAATATTACTCTTGGAAGTAATTCCTTTAAAAAAAAAAGATTATAATATATAATATTATTTTTACACTTTCGCCAGT
This sequence comes from Sindora glabra, assembly GCA_020226215.1. Taxonomy (NCBI): domain Eukaryota; kingdom Viridiplantae; phylum Streptophyta; class Magnoliopsida; order Fabales; family Fabaceae; genus Sindora; species Sindora glabra. The sequence continues at coordinate 10,890,925 of CM035232.1, forward strand.
ATATTTAAGAAAATTGAATTATATTCTGACAATACATCCTCTGGTAATGAGTATAATAAACTTATGTTTAATTTGAATTGGAGTTTTTTTTTTTTTTGGGGGGGGGGGTGGTTTCATTGATTCAGCTTCTATTCTGGGCAAAGCTGGACAAACAGTTTCACAGCTTACAATGCATTCCTCTCCGTCTGAATTTCACGGGCATCAATTTCTTAGTTCCCCAAAAAATTTTACGTGAAAAAAAAATTGGTTTTATGCGGATGCTCTTCGACCTTTGTTTAATCATGATTGAGACTTGATCAATGTGGGGCGACGTCGTTTCATATCGACCGTACACGTGCTCTAAATCAGGTGAATCCCCCTCGAAAGTGGGCTTGACCGGGAAAGCGTGGTGGAAAGTCTACGAAAGAATGACGCTATGGATACGAGTAGACAGGATAAGACACCTGGCATCCTAAGAGTGGACGGGAAGCTGTGAAGAGATGGGCTGCGGCGAATCCGCCGGTTACAAATTCAGCTCTTCCTTCGTCCGTGGAGCCACCATATTATGTTTTCCTGCAAAGCCTTTTGCTCGTCGAGCAAACCTGGTTGCAAAATATGACACCGTGGGGAGGGAGAAGTTGGGTAAAATTATAAAATATCGATAAAATAAATTTAAATTATATAAAATTATATTTTATTTTTGAATAATAATTTATAAAATAATTTATTTATATAAATAATTTTATCTTTAAATTATTATACAAAGAATAAAATTATTATATAAATTGTTATATAAAAATAAAATTATAATTTTATATAAATAAAGAGCAATTTTGTCAGCTCTTCATAATTTCAAGAATGAAAATATATGTTTTAATAAAATAAACTTCTTAGCTTTTTAGTTATAATTTTTTATTAATTTAGTAAAATTTATAGTATTAAAAAATTTAATATTTTAGCTTTTAGATTGTTAAAATCAGTAAAAATTAACCGTGAATAGGAAGAATAAAAATATATATTATAATTAAAATTTATAATGGATAGAACTTAAATAATATTATATTCTTCAATCATAATATAGTATATATGTAGTTATTTTATTTAATTATTATTAATAATTATAATTTAATAATTATTGATATATTAATTTTTTAAATAATATATATATAATTGAAGAATTTTATAATAAGTACTTAACAAAATTTACCTGTATCTTACTAGATATTTTAAGGTGTTCTTAAGATTTTTAATCTTGGGTGATATGCCATAATCTCATCTATTAAATAAAATTATTAAAAATTTAAATAATTTAATCTAATAAATAAAATTAAGTCACATCATCCAAGATTTAAAATTACCGAGAGTATTGTAATCTTCCCCCTATCTTGTTCATTTATATCTTCCCGCCGCTGAAATGAGTAACTTACGAGTTACGTGTCGTTGATTTCTTTTTTTGCGGTATTTGATACGTCACGCAACTTCATTTTAAATTTTTGTTCAAACCTCTGCTAATTAATATATATTTAATTTAAGTAGCACTCTCACCGCAAATGAAGGTCAGAGTAATATTAATTTTTTTAGCGTTTCAACTTGCTTAATGTGGCCACTTGTTCAACGTTGCAATAATCATGGAGATGGAGGGATGATCACTCATTTAAAGATTAGGACAATCAACAAACGACTCAACACCAAAATCTCCCAACTATTAGCAAGCAATAATTTACGCACCAATAATAATAATAATAATAATAATTTAATTCCAAAATAAATTTTATTCAGACTACGTTTCATGCAACAAATAAACTAACTTATACTAGCGTCTAAAAATATTTCTCACACATACTTATAAATTACTACAGGTAGATAAGCTAACTTATACTAGTCTTTAGATATGTTTCTCACACATGCTTATAAATTATTACAGGTAACTTATAAATTCTGATTTGATAAATTACTTAAAGTAGTTTATAATTTATAAGTTACTATTATTTTAAAATTATTTTCAAATCTATCTTCATTCTTTTTATTAATTTACAATTCATATCTGTTGTAATATAAATTTAAGTAATTTTTAAAAAATATAATTAATTATATTTTAAGTAATTATAATTTTATAATAAATAATAAAATAAAAATTATATAAGTAAATAAATATATAAGTTCATAAAATATAATTAATTAAATATTTAAAATTATACTTTTATTTTAAAATTTTTAATTACATTAATATAATTTAATTTTTAGATAAATATAAATTATTTTAATTATATATATTTCTATTAAATATTCTTTTATGTTATTTTACAATTTTACTTAGTTCAACAAGTAATTTTATAAAATATTTTAGTTAACTTATTAACTATTAGTTATAACCTATCAATCATCAGATAGTTTATCAGCTATTTACGCGAAAATGGAACCTTAAATTAAATTAAATGGCATGTGCTTTTAGAGAATTTATTAAGCAAAAAAAAATTTATATAAAAATGAAAGAAATAAATTATAATTATTAGATATAAAATTGAAATATTATAATTAAAACAAAGTTATATTTTTTTAAGTGATCACATAAAATTGAATTATATTTTAATCTTGATCACCTATAAAAAATTTAATAAATATGATTTACACTTTTTATGTCGTGCATAAAAATACTCCTTTTTTATATTTTTTATTTAAATAAGAATAAAATTGAATAATTGTAACCAAAAAATAAATAAGGAGTCGTTTAATTTATATGAGAAATAAGTTCTTATAGGAAATTAAATTTCTTAGGAAGTAGTTTCCTATATGAACTTCTTGGGAAATCCTCAATGTTGTTTGGTTAATATGAAGTAAGTCACATATCCCATGAAATAAATTCTTATGTTTTGTTTGGTTCAATTTTGAATTTCTTAGGAAATAATAATGAAATAACTACAATACCCTCAATAATAATTTAATATATATTAATAGATATTAATTAATTTTAAAGAGGTGGTAGCACTAAACTTTTTTCAAATAGGTTCTGATTTTATAATTTATAAATGTTATAAACTGAAAGTATCTTTTTTTTAACTGTAGAAATGCGATGGTGAATTAGAAATTTTAAAAAATAATAAATTCTTCATTAGTTAATTAATTTTTGCATAGGACCACTCGTTTTCAATCGTTTTCATATGATCTTTCAATTGAAAATAAGAAAATATGGATTTGACGAAATTTACTTAGTTAAAAATGTGTAAATTGAATTTAAAACTTTGAATGATCATAACTTTATACTCAGTTGTCTGTTTTAAGTAATTTTTTTTTAATTGATTTCATGTAACTTTTTGAAATTTATGTGCTTGCAAAAGCCAAAAGCATTTTGCCTACTTTGGTTTAGCAAAAAATATCTTTTTCAATTATGTTTTAAATTTTTCTTTATTTTCTTGTTATTTTTTTAACTTTGATCTTATTTTCAATTCAAATTCATATGAATCTCATATTAAACTTTTGCTTCCTAACTCTTTTAGTTTCTAATAGTGTTATAATAATTTTATTAATAAATAAAATTACTAAAGAATAATTTATTACTATTTGTAAATTAAATAGTAACATGTTACTATTCCAATCTAAAATAGTAATAATTTAAAATAGTAACATGTTACTATTTTATTCCAAAACAGTAATACCAACTAAAAATCTCAAATAAATTATATTTAATTAACAATCAAATTGTTAAATAATAACATGTTATTGTATATTTTCTAGATAGTAACATGTGACTGTTTCGTTCCAAAATAATAATACCAACTAAAAATTTCAAATAAATAGATAAATCAATTCTAATTAATAACTAAATTATCAAATAATAGCATATTACTTTTTAGTTCTAAGCCTAATTAACAATCAAACTATCAAAGAAAATGATGTTACTGTTTCGTTCTAAAATAGTAATACTAATTAAAAATTTAAAAGAAATGGATAAATCAATTCTAATTACTAATTAAATTATCAAATAATAGTATATTACTATTTATTCTCTAGACAGTAATATGCTACTATTTAGTTCTAGGCCTAATTAATAATCAAATTATCAAAGAAATGGATGTTACTGTTTCATTCTAAAATAGTAACACTAATTAAAATTTTAAAATAAATAAATAAATAAAATCTAATTAATAATCAAATTATCAAATAATAGTATGTTATTATTTGTTCTCTATACAGTAATATATTATTGTTTCTTTCCAAAGAAGGGGATGTTACTGTTTCATTTCAAAATAGTAACACTAATTAAAAATCTAAAATAAATAGATAAATTAAGTCTAATTAATAATTAAATTATCAAATAATAGCATGTTACTGTTTATTCTCTATACAGTAACATATTACTATTTCTTTCCAAACTTAATTAACAATCAAACTGTTAAAGAAAAGGATGTTACTGTTTTGTTCCAAAATAATAACATTAATTAAAAATTCTAAATAGATGGATAAATTAAATTTAATTAATAACTAAATTGTCAAATAATAGCATGTTATTATTTGTTCTCTAGACAATAACATGTTACTGTTTAGTTCTTCTAAGCTTAATTAACAATTAAACTATCAAAGAAGGAGATGTTATTGTTTCGTTCTAAAACAGTAAACTAACTAAAAATTTGAAATAAATGGATAAATCAAGTTTAATTAATAATTAAATTGTCAAATAATAGTATGTTACTATTTATTCTTTAGATAGTAACATGTTACTATCTAGTCTAAGCCTAATTAACAATTAAACTGTCAAAGAAGATGATGTTACTGTTTCGTCCTAAAATAGTAATACTAACTAAAAATTTAAAATAAATGGATAAATCAAGTTTAATTAATAATCAAATTGCCAAATAATAGTATATTACTGCCTGTTCTGTAGTAACATGTTACTGTTTCATTCCAAAATAGTAACACTAACCAAAAACCTCAAATAGTAATATGTTATTATTTCGTTCCAAAATAGTAACACTAACCGAAAACTTGAAATAGATGGATAAATCAAATCTAATTAACAATCAAATTGTCAAATAATAACATGTTACTATATGTTCTCTAGACAGTAACATGTTACTGTTTCATTTTAAGCTTAATTAACAATCAAACTGCCAAATAAGGGAATGTTACTGTTTCATTCTAAAATAGTAACACTAACTAAAAATTTAAAATAAATGAATAAATCAAGTCTAATTAATAACTAAATTATCAAATAATAGTATATTACTGTTTATTTTCTAGACAGTAATATGTTACTGTTTCGTTCCAAAACAGAAACACACCCCAAATAAATAGATAATAACATGTTACTGTTTGTTCTCTAAACAGTAACATGTTACTGTTTCCTTCCAAAACAATAATACTAACTAAAAATTCTAAATAAATGGATAAATCAAGTCTAATTAATAATCAAATTGTCAAATAATAATATATTATTATCTGTTCTCTAGATAGTAATGTGTTATTATTTAGTTCCAAGCCTAATTAATAATCAAATTGTTAAAGAAGAGAATGTTACTTATTCATTGCAAAACAGTAACACTAACTAAAAATTATAAATAAATGAATAAATCAAGTTTAATAATTAAACTACAAAATAACAACATGTTACTGTTTATTCTCCAAACAGTAATATGTTACTATTTTGTTTTAAAACAGCAACACCAACTAAAACAGCATTCACGAAGTGAAACTTGATAATCAATTAAAATGGCAAAATTAGTATTAATTAATTTTAGTAAGGACATTTTTATCTATGAATTAATTAAAAATACAAGAAATAGATTTTACGTAGGAGGAATGGGTAAGTGATTTCCTATGTTTTATGATAAATATAATTTCCTGAAAAATTCTATTTCCTCCCATTTGTGCAACTAAACAACTTTATGATTGCCTATTTCCTAGGAAATACAATTTCCTATGTTTTTACTACAAATTAAATGACACCTAAAACATTTGATATTAAATAGATAATTCTCATTAGAAAATTATAACTCTCCATTTCCTCATTTCTCCCGATTAAGCGCTTTTTCATTATCAATGTACTTGTTTTGGTGGAGAGCCTTCTAAACCCAAAAAAAAAAAAATTATAACTCACCATTCCCTTGTTGGAATCTGAATTTCCTCTAGTAGAACTAAATCAACTCTTAACTTTATAATTAAATAAATTATTTTTTATTTATAACATTATCCATCAATTATTTTTTTCTTTCAATTCAAAATAATTTTAAAAAAATAATTTTAAAAAATATAAAAAATATATTCAAACACACTCTTTAATTTTTAATTTTTTTTTTGAACCAGCTAATCACATCTCAAGGTTATCATAGTTGATAGCTACGTTCTCAAGCAAAATGAAAATATTACAGCCAAACAATTCCTGATTTTTAGTATAAACAAAGAAATATTAAATACAACGGTAACCATGAGCAAATCAACTTGGTCATCCAGAGAAGCTTGCCAATTGAATCCCAGGGACCAACAATTAAGCGGAGCATGGCCGCATTCCAGAAAGAAGCAAATAAATAGTAGGCCTGAAGCAAACATAGATCCCACAATTTTCAAAAGAAATTGAGATTAGACAGAAATAGAGACCAATGCAGTAGCTACATTCTCAGCAACAAGACCTTATTTCATTACATTAGGGCCCAAAAATTTACTGAACATTGACGTCCCCCAACGAAAAACAACATACAACAAGAAACGGGGCAAGAAGCACATTTTAGTACTTCTCGGATCTAAACATAAGAGACTAAACAGAGAGGCAACAGCGAAGGCATAGGAAAGCAAACTTAATAAGTCAGGACGACCAAAAGGCTTGATCCTCCACAGGGAATCCAAAATTACAACTTTCCGATGGGTCAGAGTAATCAACAACTTCAAGTTTAGGAAAGATGTACGGAGGCAAGAGACGGTTGCCCAAGTTATCTTCTTCATCCTGAGATATATCAGATTGATCAGTAGGCTCAAATGCGTAAGAAGAATCACCAGCCTCCAGCAATGAAGAGTGAACTCCATCAGTGTAATGTGGGCTATCTGAATCAAATATGTCACTCTTGCCTGAGCTAATGTCTTCCTGCTTACATGCCTCAGCCGAGACTTTGGAGCCTTCACTCTCAGAAGCAGTCGAGTCAGGCAAAGGCTTTTGCGGTGGTTCCTGCAATTCGTTCGTTTCAGCCTGTATAAAGTTTCCCCCTTGTTTCTCTCTGAGACGCACTTTTTCTGTGAGGTGAACTACCTGGATTGATGCGAATGTTCATGAGACACAAAAATCTAACCTACCGAGTTCTTTCAAGTCAATTGATCCTGAAATCTTAAACCTTAGAAGAGAGCCTTGTTAGTTGTTATTATATTATATCTAACGTTCCCATACAAAAGCTTGTGTACTTGAACCGTGGACACTAGACATAAAACAGGATAATTCTCTAGTAGAAAATGCTCTCATACTACCATGTCAAGAATGATACGTTTCATATTTAACATTATCATATATCTTTAACATATTCAATGACACTGGACAATTTCGAATGAGTAAAGAGAGATTTTACCTCGGCTTTTAATCTATTCTTCTCCTCCAGGAGGTTCTCATAGTCAGCCTTGAGGCCATCGTAGCAAGCCTGAAGAGAATCATAGTCCTTCTCCATCTGTTTGGTCTTCCAACGAGCCCGCCGGTTCTGAAACCAAATTGCAACTTGGCGAGGCTGCAAGCCAAGGTCCTTGGCAAGTTGAACCTTCCTTTCGGGCTCGAGCTTGTTCTCCAATTCGAAGCTTTTCTCAAGAAACCTCACCTGGTCAACACTGAGCCTTCTTTTCTTCTCAGGTTGGTGAAAGTATTCATCCATGCCATCGTCCCATTTTCATCGTGATCAAAAGATCCAAACAACAATCTATTACAACCTTTTCCTACTTGAACATCTTCAAAGCTCAGCATGGATGTTGAACCTGAATTAAAAACACGACACTTGTAATGATCAGCCCAATTTGATAGCAACCGCGCATTAATTAGCTTCAATTTTTGATATGGCTACGCAGTTTGTACCAATCAAAGCTTCAGTGAGTGCAACTTTCCTTAAATATTACATTAAGTATCGCCTAATTATACTAAAGTTCTTAAGTCACTTTTTTGTTTCAAAGTCGAATAAAAACTGAAAAAATATCCAAACTTTATCGCATCAGATCAGGTAGCAGAGAAACAGCTATTGATATAAATTGGTCAACCAGCAGCATACAGACATATATGCAAGGAGAGATTACCCATAACGCAATCGAACTAAAATCACAACCGCCCGAAAGGGATTGAAAGGGGGGGCGGGGCAAGGGGTCGACTTAAGTTCACTGAGTAATACTAACATGAAAACAGATCCGATCACATCAAAAAAACCGCTCGAGTTAAGTGTACAGATAAGTAATCAGAAGTAAAAAGAGAAAAATAATACCGTGGAAAGAAAAAGAAGAGCGAGAAAGTAAAAGCGCATCAAGAGGCTGAGAAGGACAAGGACCGCTTTGATTCTGAAGCAAAACACTCAAATTTGAAGCAATTCTACTACCACCGCTAAGGACTGCCCTACCCGCCATTCTGGGAGGCCTCCAATAAAGAATTTAAGCAGCCACGGTCATTAGATGAGATAATCCAACGATTTTGAATCGAAGCGAAGATTTAAGGCTTATGACGAAAGAAGCTGGTGATGATGATCTCAGTTATGTGGGAGGTATGAGAACAGCGACAGGGCATACCCATCACTCAGAAGAGATGGGAAAATTGGAGAACCAGTATGAATAAAGATAGGGTGAACCAGAATTGAACTAAGATAGTGTCTCAGAGAGCTGAGAATCGCACGCAGAGAAGAGAGAGAGAGGGAGGAAGATAGCCTCGCGAACTTCAGAGAGAAGACAACGGTGGTTATATGATAACGCTCCGAAACACGGATGGACGTTTATTTACTATGATGCCCTTCTCAATTCGTACTGGCCACTTTTTTTTTCAGTTTATTTTGTTTTATTTTTGAATTCCCCGGATATTTTTCTTATAATTTTTTTACGTTTATAACAAGAGGATTTGATTTTAACCAATAATTGGTTGATGAAATAGTAATAAGTTAAGATTCAAGTTCTTCTACATTTTAACGTTAGAATTTGATTTTAAAAGTATTTTTATTAGGATGAATTTACTATTAACTCCTTCTATCTTGAATACTATTAATTTCATATCTATTAAATATGTTATGAAGACACTTTAATTTAAATAAAAAATAATTTTAAATTAAAATGTATGGAAATATCTAAAGTAACAAACGATTTAATTTTAATATTTTTAATACACTTACACAAATATATTATTTTATCAACTTATTAAATGAATTAAAATTTTTAAACCAATCTGATTCGATTTATAAATTTCAACAAATGAAATCCATTTTTTTCAAGAATTTATATGGAGCAAATAGATATAGATCAAGTTGTAGATTTAAAATTAAAATTCACGAACTTATAAATTAAATAATGGATATAGATTGGATGTAATTATTTAGAATTCAATTCATCTTTTTTTATAAATTTATAGAATCGATAAAAATAAATTAAAATTTACACAAAATTATTTGTATTCGAGGATCGCTTGTTCCATGGCCCAATTAGAGTTGTACTTAACAACTACCTAACAACTAAACTTGCACATGGGTCAGGTGGGGCCGGTTTTGGGGTGAGTTGATCAGATCAAATTATATAAAATTTATGATTTGAACTCGTTCCAACTTGATTACTTTTAAAAAAAAAAAAATTTCCTAACTTGGCTCAACTCGATTTTTTAAATGTAGAACTCATTAACCCGACTCGATTATTCAAATAAATTATTTTTTATTTTTAAGTAAAAAATAAAATTTTAAAATAAAAATATATGTTTAAAAAATAATATAATATTTAAATATATAAAATATTTAATTATATTAAATTAATTTTTTTATATTAAAAATAATTAGATATAATTATTTTTTTAATATATAATTATATTTAAAAAAATAAATTAATATAACCGGATCGGATCGAATCTATTGAACTTTTTTATCTTGATTCGAACTCAATCTAATTATTAATCAAGTTATGAAAAAAAAATTCAATAAATTATCAAATAAAAAAAATTTTAAATCTTCTATTTTTTACGAGTCAGGCTTATCGGGATAGGCAATTCTAACAACTTATTTCTTACAATCTAATGATTTGATGCTACATGAGTTTTGCCAAGACTCTCAAACTTTCAATATAAGTGTAGTGAAGATTAATATTAAACTATTAGTGCACACGGTCCAATTGGTGCACTATAATCTATAACAAGTGCTATTTAATAGTTCTAGAAGGTTTAGGATTCGACTTTGATTTCAGTAACTTTACATTTTTTATGAAAAAAATTAAAATATATATTTTTCTTAAAGATTATAAATTCAAAATATAATAAAAATGACAATGAGAATGATATAGATAATTAACTAAGATCTCCATACTTAATTTAAAATATTTCCAATACTTATTTTTATTTTATTTAAACAATAAATATTTATCTATATTCAATTATAATTTTTTGATAAAAATTAAAAATATTCAATTATTTTTATCCTATTTATATAATTATAATTTATATACATCTTACTATATTTAAAATAATAAACTATTTAAAAATTCTAATAATACTCATAAAATAAAAAGTAAAGTTTAAATTTGATTCACTATTAGTATAAAATATTTTATACAAAAATACATTATTAAAAAGGTAATAGTAATTAAATTTTTTTAAAAATAATAAAATAATTTTAATAATTTTTTATTGATATAGTAATACATGAATGAGTAATATTATAAAATTGATTTATACCAGTAGATTAAATTTATATTAATAAAGAATAATATAAATTCCTTTTATTAATGTTTTTACTCAAAAATATTTTACATCCCATTTAACTAATTATATACACAATTTTAATTTTATTTTTATTATATAATTAAATTAAATTTATATATAAATATACATTATTATATGTATTATTTAAATATATATAATATAATATGGGTATGGGAGGGTTGAGTAGTATAATTCATACTTATACCTCACAAAAATTGAATGATTTAAATTATATTTTTGAAACTTTATTTCAATACAATAGAAGAAAAGAGAGCATGTGAGAAATATGTGCTAGACTCCATTATATTTGAAGGAAAACCAAATATAGATGGATAATATGTTAACAATACAAATTATAGGTGGTCCCTTTTCACATTTTAAATTATAAATGGGTAGGTTACATCCTATAAGTAGAATTATATCATATATGAACAAAGTGTATTTTTTTTATTATTTATAATTAGTTATTAAAAAAATTAAAAGTACAAGAAAATAATTTTAAAGAGGGTTATAATTAATTATTAGTCTATAATTAATGATCGGGAATTCTAATTTTTATAATAAATGAGCACTGAATGCATTTAGAATTACTGTCGCGTGAAGAGTATTGCTTAGAGACAACTTCGGCAATATTTGGAAATTTGCCTATTCTTTCCAAATTAACAAGATTTAGGTTTCAATACAAATTAAATTTTTTAATATTTAAAATAAATATTTCATTCTCTTAAATATAATATTTTATTTTCATCCCTCTAATATATAATTAGATCATGTTTTATCCTCATTAATAATTTTAATCAAATTAAAAATTGAAAATTTTAATTAACACACAAAACTATAACAAAACTCTAAATATATTATCACTGAAAAAATTGATAAATTATGTCATATTAGTAGCTAAATTATGATATTTTCACTTATAACATGAATCATGTAACTTCACATATTTTTAATATAAGAAAACTATTTTCGCTAATATTTTTCTTACAATAATTACCAAATTGGAGTGCTATTAAAGATTTGAAAATTCATTTAAAAATGATAATTTAAATTTAATTTAATTTACATATTAAAATAAAATATTTCATTTTATAAAGATGGAATGTAATCATTTTAAATATGAGAGGGATTAAAATTATACTTAACCCTCCAATTTGCTACCTATATGGCGAATAGAGAGAATGATATAAGATAAAGAGGGAACAACGAGGCAGAAGAAGCGAACAAAGGAATACTGCATTCGTTGTCCAATCAGTCGCTTTCATAGCTGAGAGAGAGAGAGAGAGAGAGCTCCAAAGATAAAGGCCGTGACAGATGGACCGTTTTCTTTATTTTACTTTCTTCTTTGACTTTTGCTCACCTGCTCTGTCCCCATTTCTCGGGCCCCATCTTCACATGTAGACAATCACTGGGCCATCCTCCGAGTCGTGGGCCCATCCGGCGGCTCCTATTTGAAATTTTAATATTATAAACAAAATACGTCTCTTATATTAAAGAGTACAAATCGAACAGATCAATTTGTAAATTTCAATTTATATGAATTGATTTATTTAAACTCGCAAAAAAAAATTTTAATTTTACATGACTCAATTTATTTTATATTTGTGATCTAATTTACGAATTTGTTAACTTTAATTATAAATTCACAAATTAATTTAATTTGAACTAGTTCGTACATCCATACAAAATAATTCTTATGAACCAGTAAAAAAATCAAATTTAAACAGTTTTATTTGCCAAATTTGCTGATCAGTTTATAGTCAATATTAATTTTTCTTGAAATAAAAATACTATAAGTATAGAGAATGAGATTTAAAATTAAATTTCAAATCTTTTATTAAATACTTAAGCTCGAAAATTCTACGACCACGACTCTTTTCTTAATTTTATCTTGTCTTTAATTCTTTTCCTAAACTCAAAATCCTTAACCACCACCACTTCCTTCTTTTTCATCTCTTCCTCCCTTCTCTTCACATTGTCTTGATCTGTTTTACTTTTCATCTTCTTCATCACTTTCTCTATCATTGTTGTTCCTGAGATTAACTTGCATTTTCAGCCATGTTAAGCTCAATTTCGGTTGACGTCAGAACCCTTGAACCTCCTTCATCACTATTTCTCTCTCATACTTGCCTAATTCCATGACTATCAAGTATGACATTAACAAAACTAGAGCAGCTAAGTTTCAATTGTAATAAGATAAGATTTTTGGTATACTTTCTTAGTTTCATTTTTTTTTCAATAAATTGTTTTTGTTTATCTATTAATGATTGCAAACAACTTTTTAGATGAATGTGCTGTTACAAAAATGGATTTTGACTAATTATCAACTTGTAAACCTATGTAATGAAGTTCTATTCAATCAAAGATTTGAGTTCTACTAATTTATCTAATTTTACATTGTAATCGTAGTTCTTATTTGAAATTTAGATAGTACTATTCAATTCATAAAACATACATATATAACTTTATTAAAAATATTAATTTAGATATCTATATTTAAAATTTGATTCTTGATCTTTATATGCATATTTAATAGTTTAACCACTTCTCTTATTGTAAAAAAAATAATTTAGATATATTTAGTAAATATTATTAAGGATTGAGATATCTCTATTATTATATAAAAAGATGGTAATTAGGAAAGATTTATGCTCAAATTTCCATCTATAATAAATTATGAGGATAAAATATATGATTCAATTTGCTTGATGATAAAGTATAATGTCGTTGATATGCTTAATTAGAATCCATTTCTTTTTTTTTTCAATTTTATTGTGTCGGCAACAATTTCATGATTATCTTTCAATTATGTCATAGTGAGAACAAAAACTTCATAAAAAGGATGGACAATGCAAAATGGAACACCTTGGCCGGGAAATAACACATGTAATTTTGATGGCATTGTTGTGTGACAATTATTTTTGAGGTTTTAGCTATTTTCTATGTTTAAACTAGATTGATAATGTTTAGATTATTCTATATGGTCTTTTTGATGATTTTTTGTATGTGTTTCTCTTTGTTTTCAAAGTTGAAAGTTTAAATGGTTTAATTTTCATAGTTCTATTTTTACTACAATGACTTAAAACTTTTCTTTGATTAATAACAACCTTACTCTTAAAAATTGTTCTTATTTGTGTATTCAATTGTGTCACCCCTATAGGAATAGGGAAGTATGCTCAAACTTTGCAAAATCTAGCACTTAATAAGTTATGGGAAAAACTTGAATATATTATAATATGAAATTTTTGAACACATCTTTTGGTGTTTGTTATAGATAAGTTTTTTTTATTTGTCAAAAGAAAACTTCAAGTTCATAAATCATTATTTATTTGTAAGAGTTTAATGACATAATGTAATTTATGTTTTTTAGTTCAATAAAGTGCATAGAACACTAAAAGAGCAAAGTAGATTTCACTTCTGTTGTTAGTGCAAGACAAAAATCATTTGATTATGATTTGTTAAAATTTATTGGAGCTACTGTGGGTAGCCATGGAGCTATAATTTGTATTATTGTGAAGGTACTATGATTGATTGGTGATTACTATATCTTTGTGTTCATTTTTCAACCTTGAATTTAATTCATATTGAAAACTGGAAAAATTGCAATTATTGGAAAATTAGAGGCCTAGACTATAATAGCCATATGTTTCCTTCAAATTTAATTCTCCATATCACCTTCCTTTTAATTTGGAAAGTTGGGAGAAGTAAAAAGATAATATCCTTACCTTTTCCCTTAACATTTTATGCTACTAATATAATGGTTTTAAACTCTTTCCCATCATCCAAGTCATCTTCTTTTTCTAATCAATTAATAGTTTTAACCTTTATTTTATGCAAAACAAGTGCAAGTTTATATATATTAATGCTTGAATTTTCAATTCTTTTTAAAAATATATGAAATCCCATTATTTTGGTATCAATATACGATTAAATTTGATTAGGCAAAAATTCTTATTACAATATGTAGTATGCACTAATTTGATTTTGCTATGCTTTATAATATTAGCCAAGTCTTTGATATGTTGCTATTATGCTTTATAATCTCCATCTTAAGTTGTTGTTGTTAATGGAAACCTGCTAAGAAAAACCTTTAAAAAGTAATTCATCTTGATTTACCTCGAAAAGGGTGTATAGTTAAAGATACCTTAAAACTTATGAAGGTACCTTTGATTTTGTCTATTGGTTTTAGTTTGTTAATTTCATTCTAAGAATGAATAGGTGACCATAAAATGTTAAATAACATGAAAACTTTTCTTAAAGGGATTGTCACAAAATCTTATGTAGTTTTACACATTGCTACAAAATTATTGATTTACATTGGTTATTTAATGGATTTGTAATGCTTGAAGTAATATGTAGGATTTTTTAATTATTTAAATTCTTGGAATATTCATTTTTAAGCAATGAGAATAGTTAAAATGTACTTGTTTATATTAAAGTGAGAAATAAATATTTTAAATTTTTATTGAATAAGTATCATTATGATTTTATTTAATAAAAGCATAAATCAAGTATATTTTATACAATTAAATTTTTTGAAATATTTGAAGATTGAGAGTTTAAAAAAAATTCTATATATGTATTAGTTTTGGTGGACAATTTTATTTATAAATTTACAATGATATTTTAGAAATTCAAAAACATGATGAATTATGATATATATATATATATATATATATATATATATATATATATATATATGCTATAATTTGATAAATTATTCCTCTAATATTTATAGGGTAATGAAATATTATACTAGAATCCTAATTAAGGATTTTAACTGAAGTGGGAAAAGGAATTTTATAAAAGAAAAATGAATTCTTTTTGAAAGAAAATAAAGGGCTAAGATTAGTCTAAATATGAGCCAAGAGTAGAGATTAAAATGAAAATAGGCTCATATGGTGTGAGGAGTATCAAATCATCTCCCAAAACTTTTTTTCTCTTTCTTTCCTCTTTCTTCATATTTTCTCATTTCCCTGTCTTTTCTTTTTCTTTCTTTTCTCTTCTCTTTCCTATAGCTTTTCTTATTAATGATACAGATTATATATACATATATACATTCAAGTGCAAATTCTTAAAGTATAATCATGTAGCATAAATTATTATTAAGTTACCTTTAGGTGTGGACATTAATAGGCTATGCTTAAAGAGTATGGTAATACTATTACTGATAGTATATTGATTATGATTAAGTTTTCCTTATTATTTGTGTATTAGAAATTGTTGTGTGAATGGTATTAAGGTGTAAATGATATTATGGCCGAGCAAAAGAGCATATATATTATATTATGTGCTTTAATTTGTCTTGTGATGATAAATGATTCGCTTTATGTTGAAATCATATTGAATTATGAATATATAAAGTTAAGCTCTAATATGAATATTATAATGTAAATTATGCCATGAGCGATATTAAGATTGTGAAATATGATACAAGTGATGATGTGAAAATTGAATGGAAAATATCTAGTGAAAAGCTTGTGGAGGGTATAAGGTAGATCTTGAGGGGATAAAGATGGACAACTTGTGGAGGGTATAAAGTTAACCTGAGAGTCAAAAGATGGAAATATGTTTTTATTATATATATTATTCTTTACTATGTTGTGATATGGAAATCTAATTATCCTTCAATATACTTGTTTGATGTGATTAAAACAACTTGATTATGATTAAGCCTTGTTAGTTACCTAAAAATTTAATGACTACTTGAAATGGGCTATATATGAAATCATAGTTGTAGCATATGAATTGAGTAGATAAGATCATTATAGATTATGATAGAAAATAGGAAACTTAAGCTATGTGTAAGTGAATATATAAGACTTGGTCCTAGGAACCAAAAATCTATAAAGATTGAGTTTATGATAGTTTCCTATCTTTACTACTTAGTCAATATTTAATTATTTTAGTCATTGAAAACTAATGATAGACCAATAGATATATACTCATTGAGTTTATAAAACTTACTCCTTTCTTTTAATATTTTCAGAAGTTAATTTAAGGCTATCAGGTTATGTAGCTCGTGTAGGACATAAAGGTAATCCATGGAGAATTTAATAGTTAGGATTTTGTTGGCATTAAAACTAGGGGTTAGAGATAAAGATTATGTTAATTTGGTGTTTAGTGTGTTGAATTGTTCATTTATGTATGTGTTTTAAGATTATGCAGTATTGAATGTATCCTATGTTGCTATTGTATATGCAAGAATTACAGGTTTCATAATTTAGAGTGCGTAGCCTTTAGAATGTGTCCATGAGCAAAAGAAACTTTGTTCATTTTTGCATAAAATTTTAAATAGATTTTGAATCCCTATGAAAATAGAAAGATTTCCAATTAGTGGAATTAATATAATAATTATAAGGTTGGTAGGGTTCCACACCAATCGTGGTTAGGTATAAGTTGTGATAGGATTAGACAATAATTTTCAATTGTTGTTTTATTAAGCGTTATTATAAATATTTTATGACATCGATTATAAAACAATCAGTGAAAAATAAAAATTATGTCAATTATCATTAGGGCTGCTAATGAGTTGAGTTGGATCACAAAACATTTAAAGCTTGATTCAACTTTTAGCTCGAAGAGTTAAGCTTGTGAATCAAATGAACAATATATAAGCTGAATAATTTAACTCATTTTAAATGAATTGAGTTTAAGCTTAGAGATGTTTAGTTCAATTGTATTATAAGTTGACTCAAATAATATATATAATTAATGATTAATTAATTTACTTATATATATTAATTAGAAATCTTTTTGTGATATATATTCTAAACTAAATACTTGTTAACAAAATAATAACCATAATAATTGGTAATTAATATTTATATTTGAATTTGAATTATAATTAAAATAGAATAATAAATGGAGTTAATGATGGATAATATTAAGTTCATTCTAATTTTGGAATTAGTTATGTAATTAAGGTAAATATAATTTAAGAATACCATTTAAAAGGAGGTAGAAAGATATAAAAACTCTTCAAATGGAAGCCTACATCAAATATTATAAAAGGTAGATGCAAATATTCTCACTATAAAATAAGAATAATAATATGAAAATTTAAAGTTATAGGAATCATGAAATAATGACCAATTCATACCTAAAAATCAATTTAATGTCGATTTAATACTTTTTACATAATTTTAAAAACTTCCAATTTTAGTTATAAGTCGAGCTAGACATATATCTAATTTATGAATTTTTTAGTTAAACCATTTAATTCAGCTTAATTTTTTAAATATTAATTTGAGTTTATCAAATTAAGCCAAGCTAAACTAATCATGAGCTAAATTTGAATTAAGCTCAAGCCAAAGAATTTAGTTTGAATCTAAGTTGAGCCAAGTTATAAGTTGAGTAATATTAGATCAAGTTAAACTTGAGCTAAATCTAACTTGACTCAACTCATTTCCAACCTTAGTTCTTATAACCAATAAAACTATCATCATTTTTTGTAGGATATACAACTTTATAACCATTTAAAGTTAAAGGTGTTAGTTTTTAGGGTTGTAACTGCCGTTAAAAATTAAAATTTAATGTCAGCTTATTTTATTAACTACTGTCGAATGTGCTACATATCACATAAATGATTTATATAATCGATGTTGCATCACTATTCCTCCTAAAAAATGAAAAAACTTTCTTACACCTTTTCTATTCTGTTTAGCATCTCAAAATATTTCTTATTACATTACTTTTAATCTAAGATACAATTTGAACCCCCTAAAAATATAATACTTTAAGTTTATAATACATACAAACCCTAAATGAAAAAAAATAATGCACATTTTGAAATAATTATAATAAATAATCTTAGATTTAGCAAATACAATTCATAATAGACAGAAGCAAAATGTTCATCTACATTAATTCCATACAAATTGAATATGACATTAGAGAATACCTAATAATTTGCACTGCTAAATGCTATACATCCAGAATATTTTTAAATTGCAAAGGAACAAAGTGAGCAAATAAAAATGTGAATTTTACAATAATTATAAAGAAAAAAAATTTTATAGTGAAAAAAATACTTTTTAATTTTTATGTTAATGTATATCTCTCAAATAAGGCCTACATTAATCAAATATTTTTAAATTATATAAACTAATTATTAAGCAATTGTATATGTAAGCATAACTTAAAAAATAAGAATATTTGTAAATTAAACTTATGGTACAAGAAATTTATTTGGAAGGTCATTAATCCATATCTTTTCTTCATGATTTTGACACATAAAAATTCTCCAAATTGCATAGTAAACAAATAAAAATTTAAAGTATTGCAATAATTAAAAAAATTATCATGAGCCCTAGATATCATTTTGTCCAAATATGCTCGATTCATTATTGATGCACATCTCTTAAATAAGCCATGCATTAACTAAATATATTTTTTATTATATAAACTAATAATCAAGTAATCGTATATATGAGCATAACTTCAAAAATGAAGACTTTAATACCTTAAACTTATACTATAGAAAATTTATTTGAAAGGATTATCAATCCATGTCCTTTTTTCATAATTTTAATCCATATAAAACTCCACCAGACTACAAGAGAGCAAAGTAAGCAAATAAAAATTTCAATGTTACAATAATTATAAAGAAAATATTTATCATCATGAAAGAAAAATTATTTGCTAATTTGTCATAGATATCATTTTATCTAAGTATGTTTAATTCATTATACATCTCTTAAGTAAAACTTGCATTAACTAAATTTTTTTTATTATACAGATTAATAATTAACCAATTATATATGTGAGTATAACTTAAAAAATAAGGATATTGGTACCTAAACTTATGGTAAAGGAAATTTTATTTAGAAAGATTATTAATCCATATCCTTTCTCTATGATCTTGATGCACATAAAACTCCTTTAAATTACTTTCATGATTAGCCGAAAGTAATTCTGATAAGAAAGGAGGTGTGTTTTAACATTAACGACTACATTTTTTTTATTCCTACTACTAATAATTTATCTAATCCCTTGAAACTAAATTTAACATATAGAAAACTTATATTGCTTGTGATGCTATTATGAATGGCTCCTCTTTATAACCTTCCTTACTAAGATCCGTTAACATGAATTTTAGCTCATTTAGTAAAATGCCATTGTTATTCTCCATCCACTTATATTGAAAGATATAATCCCTAAATTAGATATAATCGAGCTCTTATATATTTTTGATGGCCCTATAACATGACATTGACACATACCTAAGGTTTTTGTTTTTGATATTAGAGATATGCATTGCTTGAGTTAATAAAGTGACCTTATTATTTTGCATAGTACTCTTTCATCTTATCTTTTAATCTAAAACAAATATTTATTAATGTCATGTCCTTGATAATATATGACATGTATTCGAGGTCCATTAGCCAACTATTTTATAATTCTAGAAATGACATTAAATGTTTCCTTTATCATGTTATCCACCCTGCTACAGAATCACTTGATGAATGAGTAATTATGTTTAGTTTATATCTACTTTTCATTCTTACCACAATAGAACTCTTTTATGTGAGCAATATGCATATTTATGCAAAGCTCAACCTTTTCATTATTTTACAAAATGTAGAGTTGTGTTTGTTTACATATTTCACAATTTATGCTCTCCACTCAATTCCCGAATAGGTTTTTCCTTGAAATTCTTCCCTTACAGTGAGACTTAAGGAGCCCAATAATATTTGTATTTGACAAGTATGAGATGCAAAACTCAATAATCACTTAAGTAATGTACCCCTCAATAACGTATCCTTTAGACCTATTCCAGTTGTGTACATACATTTTTTAAAATCTTTAAGAAATGGTTTATTAGGTACATCTATCTCAAGGAAATTGAACCATAAAGTTTTACCTCCTTACTAAATACCTCACTAAATGCATCATGATGTTAAATAAGGATGGTGGAAAATGTTGGGAATTCGGATTATCATACATAGCGAAAATTCAAAAACTTCTTCTGAATTCTACCTAGGATCTATACAAAAGACATAAATCAATGATTAGGGTTTTACCTATTAGGCACTTGTGTTTCTACTGATCAAAACTTGAGAGAGTAGATGAATCAAATGTCGGTCGGAAGGTATAGCATCTCTACGGTATCCACACGGAGTGAACAATGACCTCTCACTCTCCACAAATTTGCTAGGATGCGTTTCTCTCTCTAGGATTAGGATTAGGTGTTTTCTGAATAATTTAAAGTTTTATAGAAGCTTATGAGCGTGTCTAAAAGTGTTGCCCTCAAGTCCCTTTTTATAGAAGTTAGGCAAGGCACAATCCTAGTCCTACTAGGATAATACCTCCAAAATCCTAATCACATTTAACAACTCATCTTATCCTTATTCTAGAGAGAATGAGAAGAGATAGGACTTATCTATTAATTATTTAATATTAGATAATATTATCTCATAATATAAATATCTTAATATTTAGATAATTGCATATAGTTATCAAATATTAAAATAATATTATCTCATAATATATTTATCTAATATCTGATAACATAATTATTTTATATTACTTTAATATCAAATAATATCACATAATATTATATATATATATATATATATATATATATATATATTACGTGAACAACATATTATTATTCTTAATAATAATATATATGCACAAAAATAAGTCCAATCAATTGGATATTAATATAATTAAAGTCCAATTAATTATTATCTTATTCCTACTCCTTTTGTGTGATCTTGTAGATTTTTACTACATTGACAATAACTCATTATTGAGCCATAGACAGTGAGCGGTATCTAACAATACATCATTGCCACTTAAGTAGTAAGAATGTCTGTGATTCGACATTCACCTAATACATGATCAATGTTTTGCATCATAATCCCTTTTGTAATAATATCCAAATTGAACTAGAGGCATGGAGAGTGTCATCCTCGTCAAAGTTCAATTTATATTTCTTGATACTGAGTAGACTTCAAAACAAATGATCAATATCACATATTGATTCATTTAAGCATGGCCATGCATTTCTAAGTCTCACTCAATCAAGGGGTCCAAGGGTATATCTCTTTTATATAAGAGTAACAAAATTTCATCTACATCACTCACTTCCCTCTCCATGATTCGTGACACACCCAATCAACGCTCTACTCGTCATCCCAATTAAAGGTGACATAGGGCGGCATCAAAGTGAGTAACCCCTCATGTAGAGAAACGTAGTAACTTCAGGTCAAAGGATTATATGCAATTGTGACTATATGAGAACTACTAATGACACATGTCTTATCCATGTAGTTTTCTCATAATGGGTCTGTCTAGTACATCTGTTCAATAATAATGTACTCATGTATTAACTTGATATCACATATCCATGATTCATAATCATCAGTCACTATACATGCCAGTCTCAATGTATTATTATTATCCCTTTCGTAATAATACTTGACTAGAGGCATTTTAGAAATAGTAAAACTATTCCAGGGATAATTATTATATTAAATTATAAATTATGCAAAATAATAAAATAAAAATAAAATATATAATAATTACATTGCCTAAAATAAAATATAATATATTATGTATTATTTTAACCATCTATATAATTAGTTCTTAGGACACACATCAACAATCTTTCACTTGGACTAGAGTCAATCACCCATGTATCTAATACCAAGTGACATAGTATGACCATTATACTTTTTCTGCGCTAAAGGCTTTATCAGTGGGTCGGTGATATTATCATCAGTTGATACTTTACATATCTTCACATCTCTTCTATCGATGATTTCTCGAATGAGATGGAAACACCTAAGTATATGTTTGGATCGCTAGTGAGATCTAGGTTCCTTGACTTGTGCAATCGCTCCATTATTGTCACAATAGAGATCCACTGAGTTTGCAATGCTAGGAACAATGCCAAGTTCAATAATGAAGTTTTTGATCTAAACAACCTTTTTTGACGTATCAGAGGTAGCAATATACTCAGCCTCTGTATTAGAGTCGGCCACTATTTCCTACTTTGAACTCTTTCAGCACACAACACTATTATTTAAGCTAAATACATAACCTGACTGCGATCTAAAGTCATCCTTGTCGGATTGGAAACTGGCATCGGTGTAACCTTTTACAACAATTTCTTTCTCTCCTCCATATATTAAGAATGAATCCTTAGTCCTTCTCAAGTACTTAAAGATATTCTTAATGGCAGTTTAGTGAGGTTCACCTGGATTTAACTGGTACTTGATCGTCATGCTCAAAGCATACGATACATCAGGACAAGTACATATCATAACATACATGATAGATCCAATTGCTAATGCATATGGTATCTTATTCATGCGGTCTTTCTTGTGTCGAAGGACACTGAGTTTTGGATAAATTTATGCCATGCGACATAGGCAAAAATCCTCTTTTGGATTCTTGTATGTTAAATCATTTTAACACTTTATCTATATATGTACTTGGACTTAGGCCAAGCAATTTTCTTGATCTATCTCTATAGATCTTAATACTTAGTATATAGGCAGCTTCACTGAAGTCTTTTATTGAGAAATAATTTCCTAACTAAGTCTTTACTATTTGTAGTGTAGGGATATCATTTTCGATGAGTAGTATGTCATCCACATACAATACAAGAAAAATAATTGTACTCCTACTAACCCTTTTGTAAATACAAGATGAATCTTCATTTTTTACGAAACTAAATTCTTTGATTGCCTCATCAAAATAAAGATTCCAATTCTGTGAAGCTTGCTTTAATCCATAAATGGATCGTTGTAACTTATATACCTTTCCAACAGTTTTAAGAGTGACAAAGCCCTCAAGCTGTGTCATGTACACATCCTCGAGGAGCTTTCCATTAAGAAAAGCAGTTTTGACATTCATCTGCTAGATTTCGTAATCATAAAAAGCTACAATAGCAAGCAAAATTCGGATGAATTTAAGCATAGTAACTAGGGAATAGGTCTCATCATAGTTTATACCATGAACTTGCCTATAACCTTTTACGACTAATCGTCCTTTAAAGGTTTGCACGTTACCATCTATGTCAGTTTTCTTCTTGAAAACTCATTTGCACCCAATAGGTTTTACCTCTTCAGGTGGATAAACCAAAGTCCATACTTGGTTAGTATACATGGAATCCATCTTAGATTTCATAGCCTCAAGCCACTTCTCAGAGTCTGACCTTTTTATAGCTTCTTGGTAGGTTATAGGCTCATCTTGATCCATGAGCAAAATATTACCATTTTAAGTAACAAGAAATTCATATTTCTCAAGCTCATGGTGTATCCTACTAGATCTATGTAGGCCTTGTGTTACTTGAGCTAGTTCCTGAGCCACAACATCTTGTGGTCTCTGTTCAGGCTCTATTATAGATTCAGTATTACTTTGTAAGTCTCGTACTTCTTCGATTTCTACTTTCCTCCTACTATTTTTCTTAGAGATAAATTCTCTTTCAAGAAAAATACCAGTTCATACGACAAACACTTTGCCTTCACAAGAATTATAGAAATAGTATCCCTTAGTTTCCTTTGGATATCCTACAAAGTAGTACTTATTTAATTTAGGTCCAAACTTATCAGAAACTTGACATTTTACATAGGCCTTGCAACCTCAAATCTTTATAAAAGACAGGTTGGGATGTTTCCTAGTCCATGTCTCATATGAAGTTTTTTGAACCGTTTTAGAGGGAACACGGTTGAGCGTAAAAGCAGCTGTCTCTTGAGAATGCCCCCAAAAGGAAATTAAAAAATCTGTATGACTCATCATAGATCGTAGCATATCTAACAAGGTGTGATTCCTTCTTTCTAAAATACCATTCCATTGTGGTGTTCCAGGTGGAGTGAGTTATGATGCTATACCACACTCCTTTAGCTAGTCATCAAATTCTTAGCTTAAGTATTCTCCACCTCGATCTGATCAAAATATTTTAATACTTTTGCTAAGTTAGTTTTGCATTTCATTCTTGAATTCCTTCAACTTTTCAAAGGATTCTAATTTGTGTTTCATAAGATACACATATCCATATCTACTGAAATCATCAATAAATGTAATAAAGTACTGAAAACCTCATCTAGTAAATGAACTAATAGGCCCACATATATCAGTATGTATGAGACTTAATAAATTATTAGTCCTTTCACTGTGTCCAGTGAATGGAGTTTTAGTCATTTTACCTAATAAACAAGATTCACATACTTCATATGATTCAAAATCAAATGAATCCAAAATTTTGTCCTTAATAAATCATTAGCCCTTTCATTATGCCAAGCATTAGAAGGCATTATTATTATTGACTTAATGTTTCAGATGAGAGACTTTAACTTATTCATTATTAGATTTCACCATAACTAGCCTATTTATTCATGCAATATATCTAGCATATCTTATACATCATATAAAGTAAATGAATAAAATAGACTATTGTATATCATATATCAAGCAATGGATAGAACTATCATATAGTAGGAATATATTTTATCATATAGTAAATGCATGCTCATCAATATCATCACATAATAAAGAAATCAAAATGTCACATAGTATAGCCCCAAAATTCTATTTTCTAACGATATTCCTAATTAACTCCTTAGCTTCTTCTTGTCCTATAACTTCTTAGCTTCTTCTTGTTCTAAGCCAAGAATGCTCTATTGCAATTACAAATTTACAACAAAAATCCTGAGTTACATTTAGGGGGAGTGAGATGAGAAGAGAATATATATTAGAGAAATAGAAGAAGACACAACTCGCAGGTTGTATTTAAATCCATCCATAAAAACTCTAAGGGCCATACTATGCAACATAATCATGCATCATATATAATAAGTGCTAAAAAACAAGATAAGCAAGATAATTGACATATATATTTTCAAAACATAAATCATCAAAAATCTTGTTTTAGAATAGCATCTTATGAACAAAAATAATTTTTAAGCGCTACGCAGAGTTAGCACGGCAGATTCGAAATCACATCAAATAGGTTTTATGTCAAGGCACACATTGGATAGATTTAATCACATTAAATAGATCCAACATGATTCAAACACATTAAACCATACACACATGTTCTTCATACATTATTCTATATTTATTTCAAATCACATTAGAACAAATTTAACCAGATCTATATATGAAGACAAATTTGGAATTAATCACATTGATTAGTGTAGAATATATCATATTTTTTAAACGCAGATTATATCACATATATAATATAGATTCAAGGATTTATCATATGAAAACTCAGAATTAAATACTAATCTAGAACACACACACACACACATACACACACATATATATATATATATATATATATATATATATATATATATATATATATATATATATATATATCACACACATACAACCTAACTTAAGGATTAAGTTTGATTAATTCTGATTCATAACAGAACCTCTTTACATCAGAAAATAATTTTCACATAATTAATCCTATTAGTTCTTATTTAAAACAAAACCCAGAATTAATCATAGAAGCAGATTCAAATTCAAATCAAAAACCTAGAATTACGCATGAAACAGATTTGAACATGAACCAGAAAATGCATAATCAGATTCATACAATTAATCTCATCAATTGTTAATCACATTCAAAATGCAGATTATATATATCATATATATATCTATGAAATCAGAACTAAACAACGAGTTTGCATATATATCATATGTATCTAGTTTAAACAGAAACTGATTCAATGTTAATTTATCACATAAACATTCATCAAAACGTGTAACTTCTGATTTAAACCAAAATAGATTTGACATATATTTATCATATAAATATTCATCAAAGGCAGTAAAACACATAATCATAACTGTGTTTTTGCAAGGAGCTTTTATACTACTGTTGGGAATTTGGATTATTATACATAGGAAAAATTCAAAAACTTAATCCGAATTCTACTTAGGATCCATGTAAAAGACATAAATCAATAATTAGGATTTTACCTATTGGGCACTCGTGTTTCTATTGATTAAAACTTGAGAGAGCGGATGAATCAAATGCTGGCAGGAAGGTACAGCAATTCTACGGTATCCACACGGAGTGAATAACTACCTCTCACCCTTCACGAATTTGTTAGGATGCGTTTCTCTCTCCAGGATTAGGATTGGGTGTTTTATGAGTGATTTAGGATTTTATGAAAGCTTATGAGCGTGTCTAAAAGTGTTGCCCTTAAGTCCCTTTTTATAAAATTTAAGCAAGTCACAATCCTAGTCCTAATAGGATAATACCTTTAAAGTTCTAATCACATTTAACAACTCATCTTATCCTTATCCTAGAGAAAGTGATGAGAGATAGGACTTATCTATTAATTATCTAGTATTAGATAATATTATCTCATAATATAAATATCTTAATATTTAGATAATTGCGTATAGTTATTAAATATTAAAATAATATTATCTCATAATATATTTATCTAATATCTGATAACATAATTATTTGATATTAATATCAAATAATATCACATAATATTATATATATATATCACGTGAACAATATATTATTATTCTTAATAATAATATATATGTATGAAAATAAGTCTAATTAATTGAATATTAATATAATGAAAGTTTAATTAATTATTATCTTATTCCTACTCCTTTCGTGTGACCTTATAAGTTCTTACTACATTGACAATAACTCATTATTGAGCCATAGACAGTGAGCGGTATCTAGCAATACATCACCGCCACTCAAGTAGTAAGAATGTCTGTGATTCGACATCTACCTAATACATGATTAACGTTTTGCATCATAATCCCTTTTTTAATAATATCCAAATTGAACTGGAGACATGGAGAGTGTCATCCTTGTCAAAGTTCAATTGATATTTCTTGATACTGAGTAGATTTCAAAATAAATGATCAATATCACATAATGATTCATTTGAGCATGATTGTGGATTTTCAAGTCTCACTCAATCAAGGGGTCCAAGGGTATATCTCTTTTATATAAGAGTAACAAAATTTCATCTACATCACTCACTTCCCTCTCCATGATTTGTGACACACCCAATCAACGCTCTACTCGTCATCCCAATTAAAGGTGACATAGGGCGGCATCAAAGTGAGTAACCCCTCATGTAGAGAAACGTAGTAACTTCAGGTCAAAGGATTATATGCAATTGTGACCATATGAGAACTACTAATGACACATGTCTTATCCATGTAGTTTTCTCATAGTAGGTCAGTCCAGTACATCTGTTCATTAACAATATACTCATGTATTAACTTGATATCACATATCCATGATTCATAATCATCAGTCACTATACATGCCAGTCTTGATGTATTATTACTATCCATTTCATAATAATACTTAACTATGGACATTTTAGGAACAGTAAAACTATTTCAGGGATAATTATTATATTAAATTATAAATTACGTAAAATAATAAAATAAAAATAAAATAATATAATAATCACATTGCCTAAAATAAAACATAATACATTGTGTATTATTTCAATAATTTATATAATTGGTTCCTAGGACACATACTAACAGAAAATACATTTCAAATAGTATAATTTGAAGACATCATCCCTTTGCAATTCATCCAAATCTACCACGTCAATGATCTTAGTGTATATTACATTGAAGAAAAAATAAAGCCTCACAATAGCTTGTTTCATATGTTTAAACAATATTCCTTGAATGGCAATTGGTAAAAATTGTTGCATTAATGTATAACAATAGTGAGACTTCAAGTTAATTAATTTTAAAATTTTAATTAAAATAAAGCTTTTGATATTGGACAAGGTATGATAAGCTAGAGATAAATAAATATGTTGACTTATTTTTTTAATGCTAGTTCCTTTTATAGGGTTATATTTTTCAGATTTTGTTAGGCCTTGATTCTATCCTTTATCTTGTCTAACATGTACAAAAATGTTACACCTAGATTATCACATATATTTTTTTCCACATATATGATATCAATGTTATACCTAACATCCATGTCCTTATAATATAGAAGATTAAAAAATATGAACATCTTGCTCCACAAAGTGTTATTGTTTATCGAAGTATTGGATTTGTCAAAGATTACATTAATATTTTTGGATTCGTCAAAGATAACATTAATATTTTTTCACCTCCTTATAGAACTTTTCCCTAGATAAGGGCTTTAGAACTATTACTTCTTCTAATAAACTACTAAAGCCCTTTCTTAGCTTATGATAATTGTTGGAGCAAGACAAAAATCTTTCATGCTTAATATACATTATTTTCTTCTAATGCTTAAATTGATAAAAGCATATGTCATCTTTATAAAGAAGATATGCTCTACTCCCTTTAATACTATGCCCTGATAAATTTTTATAAGCTAATAAGTCATTGATTATGCTAAAAAATATTGAATGTAACTTGAAAGACTTTTACTTGCATGAGTCAAATGCGAACACATCTTCCCCTACATAAGTCATAGGTTTTCAAAGAGTAGTGCCACAAAGATATTTGTGTCATTACTTAGTAGATTGGGCTTTAATATGAATAATGTTAATGTCACGTACTTTTGCTTTATGTATAATAAAGGAGAAAGGTCATAGATTATTAACATTACAAGCTATATATTTTGTTTGTTGCTTATGTTACCATGAGAGTTTTTTCCATCAATAGATAATGCAAGACTAAGGTTTCTTACTTTATTATTAAATTTTAGGTATAATGAATTAATCATTTTCTATTAAGAAAAATCCATCAAAAAATAAAGCTTGTTATTAATAACCACTCGCTCCTCATGTCATACTAATTTCTTAGCATATTCTCCACTCGTAAATATATGTTTAAACCTTGGTATTATGAAAAAAATATCATAACACCTTAGTTGAAACCCTTTTATTGATATCGCAATCATGTTTTTTCAATTTATAATGGGATGTCTTACATTTTGAACACTTATACAATCTTTGGTACTATTTTTAATACAATATGTAGTCATTAGGACAGGTATGGATTTTCCTATACTTCATACCTATCAATCACATCATTTTCTTCACCTTATAAGCATGAATTAGTAGTACTTAGCCTTTAAGAAACATGTTTTTCAACAATTGTAGTAATTTTGTGAAGTTCTTATCACTCTACCTATTAACTACTTTCAAGTTAAATAATCTTAATATGATAGATAAATGAATGAATTTATTACAACTTAGATATAATAACTTCTTTGCATCACTTAACAAGCTATTGAGGTGTTGTGGACGCTAAATAAAATTATCTTCAACATCATATGACATATCCTCTAAATGATTATTGAAACTTTTGTTTTCATAATCAGTAGACATGCTATAAAGTTTACTTTCACTATGTCATATCCATTGTATATACTTGGTATCTTTGTCATAGACAAATAGATGATCTCATACTTGTTTCATTATCCTCCTCTTCACGTAACAACAATTAACATAGGGGTATTATAGCAGGCCTTCACTCAATTTTATCCTTTAAGCGATTACAAATTTAATAGCTTTGTCAACCTTGTTTTCATATTTAACACTACATTGGTCAACACACATCTACCTTTGATCGATGACTAGTCAATCTAAAAAGAACTATAATATGAGAATATTAATTAAACCTTATGTCACATTAATTTATACATATTCACAAATATATGCTTAAAATATGTACATATTCATACATTTATGTACATCAATAATGCAACCCAAATTATTCAAAATAGAGTCTTTTGTATATTCATAAATTACCCAAAATCAAAATATTTCTATATATTTATAAAAGGAATCTTCTGTATATAATATATTCTGTGCTTAAGGTTATAATGCATGTTTATGAGTTAATAGAGAATAAAAAATATTTTAGTGTTATGTCATAACCTCAACTTTAATCGTCCTAAGTTGAATATATTAAAATGGACTTGCTAAAAATAAAACAACACATCTACCCAAAAATATTAAGACATGTAAAGAATAAAAATATGAGAATATTTGGTATAAGTGCCTAGTTTACACAAAAGAATAGAAAAGTAACTTGCATTTCACGATTTAACTAGAGTTCATAAGATAAAGTTTCGTGATAGAAAATTTTTGATTTTATAAATAGTGCTAGAACAATTTAAACATTTATTTCATACTTTTACCAATACTTTTGCATTTTTATACTTTTTCCTTTAATTTTTAATAATAAATGATGTGAAAATAGATATTAGTTAAACCATGGTAGTTATTAGATGTTGATTTATTTGTAATAACTATTGCTTATATTAAAGTCGTGTCATTTTAATAAATATAATATAACTTCAGTTATATTTGAAAAACCACCTTTATATTATTCTAGGTGTTAGTTATTTATATATAATTAACAACCTTTTATAAGTGACTATGCTAATATATTTTAAAGTAACTTAAATACGATATCAAATTTTAGAAAAATACATTTATTAGTAAAAAATAAATTGACAATTTTACAACTGCCTAAAAGATAGATCAAGTGTGGAAAAAAATTAAAAATTTACATAAATGAAATGAGAAATTTTCTCTATTTTAAGACATTGATTTTTATAAGTTTGAAGAAAAAATAAAATTAGTTTCAAAATTAATTAAGAATATTTTTATAATTTTATTAAATATAAAAAAATTAGGATAAGTTATATATTTTTTTTGCATATTTTTGTTACAATGATACAACCATCAATATATTAATGTGAATATACAAAACTATGAGAAAAAAGTTATCAATATAAGAAGATTTATTCTACAATTTTTTTCATTCTATATATCGTCACATTAATAAATGTTATAATAGTATTACATAAGAAGAGAATTTTATCTTCTATTCTTATTGTCAATCTCTATACTAATTCTCGTAGCCACCATTCAAAAATAACTATTCCATATCTATTACATTTAGATATTAATAAATCATGGATGTATACAATACATTTACTTCAATTACCAATATTAGCATTTATCTAAGGAGGAGGAAAATAGTTTCCTCATTATTTTATCTGACATATTTAGGTGACACTAAATAAAGCAACAAAAATCAAATTCTATAATGTCTCTAAAATTATTAGTTAAAATGGTAGGGAGCATCTTCTTAATCCCCATTAAATGTTAGAGTTAGATAATAGAAACTAAGGCATTACCAAGATATTTTTAAATAAAAAATAAATGTGAAATATATAGATAATAAACAAAACTATAGACATTAGTTATTAACTCAAAATTGATATCTTAAGTATGCCTAATTATGATTACTTTCCCCATAAAGACTTTTGAAATGCCTTTAAATGTTAATTAATAACAAAATCAATGTGTAAATATTTTTCATTTTCTCGTAGTGATCTTTAAAATGCTTTTTGGATGACGATTTTATAAATAATCGATGTCTTATTTTAACATAAAGTCAATCACTTAGTAAATCATTATATCTAATTGTATTTCATAAAAAAATTACATTAAATCATTAATACACTATTATGACATTATCATTATATATCTAAATTTACAATATAAAGCAAAATCTTTATTATAAATTCTTATGTATTGAGGGAAGCTTATATGTTTTATTTATATTAAAGTACTCTTGTAGATTCCAAAAAACATTACTCATCTTGCTCTACGAAGCATCTTATCTAGATCTTTAATATCTCCTCTACAAATATTCATCATGCAGAAGACATTAAAGTCTTAGATAGGGTGATTCCATAAGATTTAAACCATTTCAAAAAATTAACCCAAACATAAACAAAAAAAAAAGAGTTAAAGCAAAATTTTAAACTAAGTGATGAAAAATAATGGATATCCATTAGTAAAATAAATTGATGTCATATGCTTCATCCTTTCAAAAAAGAGTTGATAGGCATAACTTCTAATTTATGTTACTTCAAAAATTAACATGCTAACATTTTCAAATGCCTTTTTAGAGGATGATAAGAAAAGAACTTATATCTTAATTTTTTTTCACAAAAGTTTTGACGTCAATTATTTCATAATTTGACATTATAAGATTCTTACTAATTTCAAAAATACCACTACATTAACATAAACATTAATTAATTTTTTATTTGTCCTCTTAAGTTTTCATATAATTTTAAAAATATTACCATTTCAAAATAAACATTGGTGGTAATCTAAATCAATGTAAATTGACTAATGTAAATTAGCAATTTTATAGTAATGACATTTGAATAGAAACTTAGAAATTCTTTAATTCTATTCCATACCAAGAAAAGAAAAAAACAAGTTAAAGATATTTTGCATTTGGTTTTGCTATATTTAATAATGAAGTAATGAAATTTAGAGTCTCAGAGCTTAATTTTTATGGTACAAGAAGGAAATGTAAAATTAGTTTTAATTGATGAATAGAAAAAGTGAAAAAAAATATAATTGTTCAATTTCATGGTTATTATTATGTTTAATTTTTTCCATTTCACTTCAAATAGATACAAAAAGAGGAGTTACTTGATAGTCTATTTCTTTGTTGTAGTGTAGCAAAGAAACTATACATTAATATTCATTATTTTATCAAAATATGATGCCATTCTAGTTTGTATGCTATGAATGTGATTTTTCTTTATTCTACTATGAATACTAAATCATTTTATTGATAAATGAAGTGTCATTTATACTATTGCAGATTAGAGGATTATAGAATTATAGAAAGAAAACATAAAGGTCATTAAGGCTTTAAAAGCAATACTAAGCTATATGAGGAAGTTTTTGGTTAATCATAATGCTTTTCCTCTTTTTAAGAAAATTATGAGCTTTTTATCTTTCAAATTTATTTTTATTAGGATATTTAGGCTAAATGTCAATGCTTCATTATGTATTCTTTATGTTTCGTTTATCTAATAATAATGTAACATAGCCATTTATCATTTATTCATTATTATTTTATATATAACAACTTTATTTTAACTTCAAAAAACTCATCATAAATTGCATCACTCTTAAAGAAATTGATTATTGAAGATACATAGGTAATAATCAATTATATAATCAATAATAGACTTTAAAAAAATAAATTTTCAAGTTATAATTTATTATATAGCCGACTATGGATCTTTAGAGAGTAGATGTTCAATTGATAGTCGATTACTTACTTGATTATGATCCTCTAAAGGGTAATTCCCCTTAGTATAATCCATTATAGTTTACCCAAGGTGAGATTTTTAGTCAATAATTAACTATATATTTAACTACAACCTTTTAGAAGGTAACTTCTTTAGTCACAGTTTACACATAGTTGATTACATCCTCATTTTTTATAGGTTTTCACAAAATTTCACTATTCTTTGGACTTTAAACTTTTCATCTTTCAACTTATCAATTATCATACTCATCTCACACATCATATAATGTAATCATATCATGGTTTAAACTAGATCCCTTTTAAAAATCAAGCCAACAACAAGAAATCACATCATTTTTTATAAAAATCAAGAAGTATGGAAAACCTAACTTAAATCAAATCAATTCAAATCATCTAACTCATCTAAGTTTTAGTTACAATTTTCATTCACTTGCTTAGAGGAAACTCTAAATGAAAAAAATTGTGGGATACTTGCTTCTAATCAATCGAAATCATTAAATTTTAAGGTTGAGGTTTACCCTTCTTTTATAAACAAAACCTTTAATCACCCTAAATCCAAAAGGAAAATCAAGAAGAAACTTAGGAAAGATTGGAGTTTAGGATATCTTACCTTGATTGAATTGAAGAATATGAAAATTTATGTTCTTGTTAGTTGATGGAGAAGAAGAAAAAAAAAAGTAAGGGTTAAAAGTTATATTGTTAAAGCAAAAATAAGGAAAAGGCTGGTGAATTGGGAAATATAAAGGAAAAGTAGCTAGGGACATTTTTAAAAGAGTATCCTAAATTGCTTCGACATTTAATTATTCAACCCTAAATACACTTAACCTTTAAACACATGACTTTATCTCTTTTTGCTTTTTCTCATTTATTTCATACAAAATTCTCATGTTTAATTTATTTAAATAATTAATTGTTCTTACATGAAATTTTATCCCATGTTTCTATACATTTATTTACTATTTTTACAAGGGTTATAACAATTTCCTTCTTTTCTTAATTATTTTATACAAAATTCTTATTTCAAAATTCCTCATATTAATTAATAAATTTTCATACAAAATATTTTAAATTATAACAGGTGTGGCATAAACTTAGTCTCTAAATCAAATTTGCTAAACCATCATCTTTGATAAATGCCATAGCCAAAGCATTACTAGTATCATAAGATCAATGCGAGTTAAATGCATTATGCTATTATTTCTACTATTACTATTCAAAAAATCCATCTTATGTGTATAATATCCAAGTTTAATAAACTTTAATACTTATGGATAAATTACTTATTTGGTTAATATGTGATTTTAAATCAAATTTTCATACTGAAGGTTTTAGAATAATAAAAATGGTATTCATGATAATATTTGAAAAATATTTATAGCATTTATTGATTAAAATTAGACTAAAATAATTTTACAATAAATTTTCAAAAGTTAGGAATGATTTTAGTTTTTATAAATAAAAGTTAGAGATCATATGATTAAAATGAACTCAAATAATGAGAGGAATATGGAATTATTTCCCAAAGCTCCATTTTAATTTCTTTTCCCTTTTTATTTCTAGAAAGTTGGTACCCTCTCTCTCGTGCTCGATATTTTTCTGATTGTTTTTCAATATCTTTCCTTTCTTTTCACAGGTTTAGCTCCTTCTCACTATTTTCTGATTTTTTTTCCTTTTTCCCGTAGGGCCCTTCTCTAAACTTTTAAAAAATTACTGTTATTTCTCAATGTTACTGTTGCATCACCTCTTTTTATCATATTTATTTATTTCTTTACTTTTTTTCCTGGATATAGTACAATAGTAGCAATGTTCAATTTTTTTGCAGTTTTCTTGCATTTTTTTTCTCATTTTTGAATAAGGCTTATTACGTTTTCTCTTAGGTTCTACTCTCCTTCTCTCCTTTTTTCCTTCTCTTCTTATTTTTGTTGCTCCACTATCTTGCAGCCAAATGTTATTGTGACAGGAAGCTTCTTCCCTGTTGCAGAGTCTCAATATGGCGTTATCATTACTGTTAATGGTGGATTCCCTAAAGAGTTATTGAATATCTTTAACAAAAAGAAGCTATTCTTCCCATCATTTTATCTAACTAACTCACCTTTTGGCACCCTAAACTTATGCTATTATGTATTTATCCACGGCCAACCAGCACAATTCATGGTGTACAAAAGCTGTACGAGTTAATGTTTAAGCAGAAGCAGGGGAGCTATGATTCTTATTAGTCCATTGCCATTTCAATGTTGATTCCACACTAGTAAGCTCCTACATAATCTTTCCTGTGTCCCTCCTTCATCCATGGCTATGGTGAGCTATAGTTATATAAAAGAGCTGTTAGAACTATGGAACATGGCACCAAAGCTCCTAGCTTTTCAAAATTTTTGATGAACTTAACATCGTTCAGATCATAGAAGAAATGAAAAGATAAAAGCAGGATACTTGAAGGTCTTGAAAGTGAATGGATTCCATTAGGTGAGTATATATCTCACCATTATTTTTATTTAAATAAATATATATATATAATTTAGATATTGTGAATTGTATTCTTCCTATTCATAATTTGGGATTGAATTTCTCCCGTGGTTAGATATGATTAGCCAAGAATGGTCATTCGTGATATAAGTATAAATGTCTATTTGTGTGAATAGTATTGCTTATGCTTAGAAAGCTTGATGATAGTAGTTATGATTATTGATGGGATTTGAATAAAGGTTAATAGATCAAAGTGTACAATGAAAGTATGGTTGTGTCAATGTTAGTTATTGGTTAACTGATTGTGAAAGGATTACACTAGCTCATTGTATAACTGTGTTATATGCTTTAATTCTCCATAATTATCAAAAAGTTATCTATGAGAGCTTGTATTAGTGTTGGTGACATGAATAGAGTGAAACTCTAACGGATTAATTACATTAAGAATTAGGCCTTATGAGGCATCATGAAAAACTTGAGAACTGTACTAAAGCAATAATATTAGATATATGATGAATAAATAATAGCAAAGGTCGAATGAAAAATTCCCAACTGATAATTGTGAAGAATATAAGGTTGATCTAAGAGTCGGATGAAAAATTTCCTATGAGTGATTGAGAAAAGTATAGCTCTGACCCCGAAATAAAAAGAGTAGTTACATATGCAGTTACTATAATCAAATGTGGGATTAGAAATAATATTAGAACTTTGCTTATTATTGGATGTTATTGTTTAATATGGATGTAAATACATGATGTGACTGTGAAGACCTATATGTATTCTAGCCTTAAGAGTTGTTTCTGATTATAATGTTTACCTAGAATAGGTAATGCATGCTTTGACAATGATGTTATGTATTATTAGATATATTGTACCTTCCACAAGTCTTGTGCATGAGAACTTTCATTCTAAGATTCAGTTTTGTAGGTTTCAAAATATTAGAAAATGGGTTTGTTAATAGTTTTAATTAATCATATGCTTAACCTATGATTACCATATGTAAAATTTGAACTCCCATAAAATATTGAAGGATATATGCTCACTGAGTTCTTATAACTCACTTTATTTACTTTTAATATTTTCAGATTAAGATAAGTGCTTATGAACTTTACTGTAACCATGGAGACTTAAGATCACCTAGTTGTAAGATTTAACAGTTGAAATTAGGGTCAATATTGAAATAGAAATGTTATTGATATATTAATTTGATGTATTGAATCGTTTATCTATGTACAAGTTTGAAATGGTGTAGTACTGTATATGTTGTGAATATTATTATATCTGAACATAATATAGGTTGTAATATTTTAGGGTGTGTGACTATCGAGGAGTGTCCAGAAACAAGAGAGACTGTTCGTTTTACTGCAAATATTTAGAATTAAAAAAAATTGGTTTCCCTTAAAATTTAGAAACTTCGATTAGATAGAAAGAATGAAATTTGGTTAAGGTTTGTGGAAACTGGTAATAGGTTTTACATCGGTCATGATCAAAAGTGGGTCATGCAATGTAAGAGTTATTAGTACTTAAAGAATTCAAGTTATGTTAAAAACTCCTGATTAATTGACAAGTGAGTTTATTGGGAAGTTGAAAAAATAAAAGAGGAATACATGGGTTTAAAGTTGATTAATACTATTTTTAAAGGTAAGGTAACTAAGAAAATATACTTTAATCAACCTAGTAAGTTTAAAAATAAGAACTTCCACCATAATTTTTGTAAAAGCCCTTTGATTGTGTAAAAAATCAAAGATGCCAAGGCATTAAATATCTCTAGAAACATTTTTAGTGTTAAAATGTTTATCTTGGAACATTTGTAATGCGGACTAAGTTTAGAATTCAAGAAAGGTATGAAAATGAATTAAGTGTGGAATATGTTTGTTAAAACACCTAAAAGAGTGTTTGTATCCAAAGGATCAAAAAAAAAATCTTGAATTTATCTTGGGAATTTTTTGTATTGAAAAAATTTCTACAATTATTGTTGTAATTGGTATTGGTCTTTGTTATACCATTAATGAAAGGGTTTATGACCTTTTATTACTAAATGTTGCTTTTATTGAAATATTGAATGTTTAAGCACATATTGAGTGGGTGAAGAAAAAAATGATATATTTTAAGATCATGTATAATATCTATAAGGTGATACCTAAAGTACAACATTTTGGTTGTATGTTGAACATGTCCAATCAAGTAGATCACATTAAAGGAGTATTATTCTTAATGCTTCACTATACAAATTGGCATATAAGTGGAGCTATTGTCTTAACAAATTTTGAAACTACTTATGAACTTTTTGATGATTTTATAGTATAAGTTTTTCTATTGGAAATACAATGAGCTTTCTTATGTCAAAAGTTAAAGCTTAGAATGTCAATTATGGAATCATGTGAATACATTACATATATGAACATTCTAATTATAAAGGAGTTAATTAGTGTAGTTAGGAAGATAGCTTGCTAGCAGTATAATGATTATTATAATCCTAAAAGATATTTAAAAAGAATTAAAATATTTTTTGAAAAATAATTACTTAATTTTTGGTTAAAGAAATAAAAGTGAAATTCTTCCTAAGAAATGGTGAAAACCTAATATGGTAAAATATGAGATAAAAGTTTAGTATGAGATGAAGTATTTAAAAGTTAAAGTGTGGTTAGAATTGAGTAAATGTTATGAAGGAGGTTTAAGACACATTCAAATTTTATCCTTAGCTCATTAGCCCTTTTACTTTTCCTAACCTAATTTGTTATTCCTCATTTTTCCAAAAACTCCTACTTTCTTTCATCACTTTCTTCATCACCATAAACATCTTTTTCTCCACCCTTTTTTATCAATTCAAGGTATTAACCTTTATAATTGCATTTAATCCTCTATCCACTCAAGATAAGTCTTCCTAAAATATTAAATTCTTATATGATTAATTTTATTTTTCTTTTAAATTAAGAATGATAAGGGTTTTGCTTTCAAAAGAGGTTTTAAACCTTAATCTAGATTTTTATTGATTTTACTTGAATAGAAGCAAGTCAACCTTGATCTTAACTTTTATTCATCTCTTTTAGACTAGGTTAGTAAGCATTCTAGACAAATTTAATTGATTTTGTATGATTTATTTGTGAGAAGTTAGGTTTTGATACTTGAAACCAAATCCTAAGATTCATGCATGATATAGATGTTGGTTTTCTTGATGAAATGGATAAGTATTATGATGAAAACACATTATATGATGATCTTATTTTGAATGATAACTTGTAGAATGAGATCTGAGGGTTTAAGGTATGAATGAATTGCATATTTCATGAAAATTTGCAAGAACCCAAGTGATAGTCAACAATATAGTTAACTACATGCCTTAGGACCTACTGCTT
The DNA here is from genome assembly GCA_020226215.1 of Sindora glabra. Lineage (NCBI taxonomy): Eukaryota > Viridiplantae > Streptophyta > Magnoliopsida > Fabales > Fabaceae > Sindora > Sindora glabra. The sequence goes on from CM035232.1 coordinate 10,930,672, forward strand.
GGGCAAGTATGATTGACTACATAGTCAACTACAAGCCAGCAAGATTACTCTTTGACCTCTGACCTTTGATTTTTGAGGAATTACCCTTTGGCCTCTGGTAGCTAACTATATAGTTGACTACAAGCTAGTAAGATTGCTCTGTCCTTTTATAGTTGGCTTCAAGGTTACCCACTTGCTCTTTGAACCTTTGTAGTTAACTCTACTTAAAGATATAGTTGTTACTAGGAATAATTGTTATAAAATCAATGATGTTAAATCAATACTATATGGCTATGAAAAAACGTATAGAAGAATGTGATTCAAATTTTTTATATGAATTGAGTTGAGTTCAAGCATTGCATGTGAGAAAATGTGACAGGGATAAATTGATGATATGTGTATAATTAAAAAATTGGATTCAATAATCGTTTGTAAAAGGATCCAACAAACCTTGGGAGAACAATTTTAAGTTTAAGAAGGGATAAGAATGATTGGAAGGCAAAAGGAGGTTCATTTATATTTTTACCTAATTTGATTATGAATTGTTGTTGAATTGTTTTATTAATTGATCCAACCCTTATGTGAATGAGTCTTACATACAATATTTTATCTATTAATGTTTTATTATGAGGATGTACAAAGTTTAAGTCATGTATCAAAGAGAGTATTTGTTCAATAAAATAATTAACTAATTTTGGTAAGTAGTTTACATAGAATGTTTACTCATTAAGTCTTAAAATTTTTCTTTTGTGTTTTATTATTGTTGATTCTCTTGTAAAGGCACCACCACCATCACCTCAAGAGTAGTACTTTTGATTCTTCTAAAGGCTCAAGTTGCAATTAATCCTTTTGTTATGTATAGAAATACCTCCTAAGTCTTGGTGTATATGATGAATAGATAGGGTAGGAATTTTTTTGTAATTGAGAATGGTTAACTTATTTTGTATTATGTTAGGATCTATAAGCAGCTTAACTTTTACTCCTTTTGATGAAACTAATTGAATGCTTGTACCACTACCCTTGTTTGCAATGAAATACTTACGATTAGTATTAATCCATGTATGCATTAAAAGATAATAATTAGATTATGTCAGTTAAATTCGAGAAGTCCTATACTAATCATTGTCGGGGAGAGGTCATGACAATGAAATTGTTATTATTGTCCAGATTCTACGATTTCTTATGATGGCAAAAGGATACATTATTGTTAAAGCTTTAGTGGTTGACATACCTAATGTTCCTTATACCTTGGAGAGTTTAATTACAAGTTGGGATGAAGAGCCACCCACAATAATTGCTTGTATGTATCATGATAACCATGCAAAGAATAATCCTCTTGTAACAGTAACTCAGGAATTCCAATACTCCAAGTGCTTGCATCCATGTTAGCATGTTATGTATTACTGCTCATTGAAAGTACAAAATGCATTCAAGAATGACATAATGGCAAAGAATGATGTTTTATTCTTGTTTGAATTGTCTCTCCTCAACTTTAAGATAAGCCCCGGCACTTGAATGCCAAAATCCACATGATACCCCAGTTTGACGGATTTTTTTTTTTTTAAATTATTATTCGAAGTTGAACATTGCTTGCTTACCCACGAGGGTAAAGTTTTTAAGGGTAAAGAATGATATGAATCAATTTAGTAACGATTATTTGTTTCTTTTATTATATAAATTCTATCAATTATTTTTTATTAGGCAATTCTTATATTTTATTTTTATTGGTCAGCCCTCTTCCATTCGAATGTGAGGAAGAGTTATACCTGACCACCACAAAATGTACCAAAAATTCATTCTATCACGAATTAAATACAAAGGAAGGAAGGAGAAGCCTTGGAGCTCTCTTTGATCTAACTCGCTCTTATTATTGATTTTTAATGTGTTTTAACTTCCATAGTCAAATTAACTTTTATCAAGTGATAATGGCGATGGTATCGTATTTAGTTTTCCTGTCAGGGAATGTCCTTAAACTACGAGGAATATCGTGTTCCATTGTTTGCTTGGCAAGTGGACATCTTTAGATGGCATGAAAGCCCAATGAACATTTTACAGGCCTATGAATTCGTGCCAGGTCACTCTTTTCCATACATGTAGTGGCCTAATTCTAGCACTACATTGTTAGCCCAAGAGGGAAATTCAAATATGTATCCAGCAGCTAATGCTAAGAATGTGAGACAAACAAGGTGACAAAGGAAGCGAGGAACATCATGTTTGGATGGATAATTGGAAAGCCCGAATACATAATCTGCCAGTCCAATTGGTGAGGAACCAGGCTTCAATCCGTTGGCCCATAAAAATACAAAAGAAAATTTCAGAGGATCTATTAGCGTGTATTAAAGATTATCTACTAATGTATATAAAAAAATGGAATGTAATTGTGCTTCCTACGCGGGATTCATCGTTGACCTTGTTTTTATATTAAAGATATTTTTCTTAGAAGGCATTGAGATGATTTCCTTGATATATTAATTGCATTCAAGATAAATATAATTGATTTGTTTTATATATGTATTAATATTAATATATTTTTATGTAATTTATATTTATAAGCTAATTTATTAACTAGTTATATAAAAAAAACTTTAATAAAATTAATTAATCTAACAACTTTTAATCAACGACAAGTAAAACACTAACAGTTATCAACTGAATAATTATTTGTGCCAAGCAAATGCTAATCGATTTGGCTAAGCTTACCTACCAGAATGAGTACTTATATAAACCTTGACAAATACTTGAATCAACTTATTAGATTAGCTTATTGTTTTTATACACAAGTTAATTAGAGCTTATTTTTGTAAGTTTTTTTATGTAATTCAGAAAAAAAAGCAAAAAAGTGTTTAATAAAAATATTTTTATAATAATTTTAGACATAAGAATATTTGTAAATTTTATCAAATTATATAATTTTTTATAAAATTTTTAAATAAGAATCATAATAATATAGTACATTTAATTTTTTCATCATTTTCACATTTAATTTTTGCATTATATAATTAATAGAAATTATATGATATATAAACTTTTAATTTAATACCTAAAAATACAATGCAGAATTATATAGAAATAATAATAAAACAAGATAACATTTCATTAAAAAATCACATAATTTAATAAAATGATTAATTAAATGAATGATTAATGCTAATTCTAGGTTTTGTAAAATTTATGAGATGATTTTTGAGATCCAAAGTTGAAAGAAATAAAATCTAATTACTTTAAAGTTAAATAAATTATTTAACAATTTTCCTATATAAAAATTTCAAATTATTTTTGTGGAGAGATAGGTATTCTACATTCTCATTACATAAGAATATTTTAATAATATAAGAAAAATATTTTGTCTACTTTTTCATTAAAGCCTTACTATCGTTACCCACATTAATCTATCATTACATATGATCATTGAACTTCATCCACTACTATTTACCACCTTCAACCACCACTATTAATTATTATTCATCATTGTTCATAATTGTTAATTACTACTTATTACTTTCCACTATTATTAACCATTTACTACCACCATCACTTTCTATTATTGTTGGTTACTACTTATTATTACCCTTATCCACTATTATTTATTATTATTTACAACCACTTATATTTATTAATCACTATACACTAGCTTTTAAACCTATTGTTATTGATCATTGCTTGTCACTACTCATCATTATTGAATACAAATTTACTACTTGCTATTCACTATTTCTCATCATTGTTGAATCACTATTCACTACTACTTATAATCGTTGATCATCATATGTTATTATTTATTATTAAGTATTAGCATTAATTATTACTTATTATTACTTTCTGTGTTAATTATTGTCCATTTTGACTCATTACCTTTAATCAACATTTATTATGAAATATTATCATGATATTATAAAATATAATAATATGCATACTTTTGAATTTAAAATTTATAATAAAAACATTTATTATCTTTTAGTAATTTTAATAATTATAAGTACTTTAATAATTCTATATCAAAACAAATGATGCATATCTAATACATAATCTTATGAAATTAATTTATTTGGCAAAATACTTATAATAATATAACTTATACAAGAAATATTTTATAATACATAATCTTATTCAAAGCTATTTATCCGAATTAAAATCTCTTACCACCCTAAGCAAAGGAAACTATTGATGATGAAAAGCTAATTTAAAAAAAAAAAGAAGCTACTCCCCAGCCTTTATGAAGTGGTCCTTCGAGTCAACCAATAATTTAGCACAGCACCAACAAAATCATTCTTCTTCTTTCTATCTCATCCTTGCTATTGGGTTTAGGAAGAAAGGTCAATTTTTTTCCCAAATATGGTTAAAGTTAATATAGACCAGCCATTTGTGACTTTTACCAAAGTGAGAGCCATTTTAAGCGGTGCTCTACTCACACAGCATCATGTGTTGAGAAATCATCATAGTATATTCCGAGTTTCTTGCTACAGCTGGCATCGATGAATGATGCCTATCCTAGCCTAACTCATCTTGACCTATGCAGCTTCTATCAAAACCACCTTTAAAGATCCCAACCACAAACTGCAAATTAAGTTGTGCCAATCTTTCTAGATCATAATCGACTAACTTTATTATATTTCACCTATTATTATATCTTTTAATATAAGTCCAAAAAGAGAAGATATTTTATATTAGAGTGTCGCTAGCGACACCTCCATTTTGAATGTGGACATGGATACTGCAGTCTAAACTAGACGTGGAGCAATAGTTACCCTTTATTTTTAATTTTTCTTATTTAAAAATGAATGATATAAACAAAATAACACTTACAATTACATGAGTCCAGGAGTAATAGAATTGGGCATGTCCTAGAAATATATTATTTGTAAAAATCACAATTTAAAATAGAAATTGATAAAGATTAGAGTAGGCTCATATGAATGAGGAGATGATTATAATATATTATTAATGTAATGATATATCAATATATTATCAAATTTAATTATTAATATATTATCATATAATATATTAAATTTAATTTAAAAAAAAATTGATGTATAATTAAATTTGATAGTGTAGTGATACATTATTATATTAATAATGTACCATAATATCTTCCATGCCACCAATACCATTAAATTTTAATCGTCCATCTTGGTGGGCTGTAAAAAATTAAAAAAAAAAGAAAAAAAAGGTAAAACCCACCAAGAAGAATAACTTAAATTTAATGGTATTTATAGCACTAATTTATATAGGATTGGCTTTTATGTTCTTTTTTCTGTATATAAAAAATTTTCATAAAATTTTATAACTTTCTATAAAGGTTTGTAACTTTCTTTTTATAGAGTTTCAAATATTTTTGTGTTATAAATATGTTACAACTTTTTACAAAAAGTTACGTCGTTATAACCTAAATATGTACTACTTCAAAAATCAACACCTGTATTCAAAGGATTATTGAAATGAAACCCAAACAAAAATTATGAGTCTAATTGTTTTTAAGCTGAAAGGATGAGAAGCCACCTAGTGTGGTGTAATAGCCTGAGTCCGATGTACCAATAAGTACAGGTGTACATGGGCCGGGCTGGGCGGGTTTTGAGCCGGGCCATCCGGGTCAAATTAAAAAAATTGATGGCCCGAACCCGGCTCGACCCGTTTATGTTTTATTTTTTTTTGCCCGGCCCGGCCTAGCCCGATTTTTTAATTAAAAGGCCCGATGGCCCGGCCCGAAAGCCCGATGGCCCGACCCGAAAGCCCGAAATATAATTTTTTTATTTTTTAATAAAAAATAAAATTTTAAAATAAAAAATATATATATTTAAAGAAATAATATGATATTTAAATATATAAAATATTTAATATGTTAAATTAATATTTTTTATATTAAAAATAATTAGATATAATTATATTTTCTAATATATAATTATATTATTAAAAATAAATGATTATAATCGGGCCGGGCCGAGCCGGACCTATCGGGCTTTTTTGCCTTGGCCCGAGCCCGATCCAATTATTAATTGGGTCATAAAAAAAGTCCCATCGGACCTATCGGGCAAAAAAAAAAGAGCCCAAATACTCTATTTTTTCGGGTCGGACTTATCGGGCCGGGTGACCATGTACACCTCTACCAGTAAGCAAGAACTAACAGCTCTAACATTCTTGAGCCATAAAGAATGACCTAATCTACACGTAAGTTGCTACTTACCTACTATTAATACACTGTACAACACTTTTGAAATTCTCATTTTTTCTTTTGAAAGTGAAAATTAGACAAAAGTATATGAACCATAAGAAAGTCCATTACAATTTCTTTTTCACTATAGAACATACAAAATTCAGCAATCTCCTGTGTCAGTGGATAGAGTTAAAGTACTAACCACGGCAGGTAACCACAACAAAGTTGAATTTGATTGGTGGTAGCCAGCGAAGCATTGGGTTGCGGATGGAAAAAGGTACATTAAAATAATTTTATTCTCCATATCAACAAATATAGCATTTTTTATGTCTCAATAAAAATTTATATAAATTTTAAAATTAAAGGGAAGATTGTGCCTAATCTCACTAAATTTTAGGGGATGGAATTATTTTTCTCTAATCTTAAAACATTTGAATTAGGTCACCAGAATTTAACAAGCAATAAAATCCTATCAAATATCAATTTAAGAAAGAAACTTATCCATATACTATATTTTTCTAATCTCTTATACCACTTACCAACTTATCCATAGGAGATTACCCCAACACCACGACACTATGACACAAACGCAAGACAATTGGTTGTTTTCTCATCTCCCGAAGAAAAGCCATGGGAATACCACGGTTACAAGCTATTCATCTCTTCCTTTACTGTGTTCTTTTATCTTCCACAAATTCCCACATGGTCAAACACTAATGTTTGCTTATATTGTAACTCATTAACGACATTAGTTTTATTCACATCCAACTAGAGGAGGAGCAATTACACAATAGCAATACCTGGGAGTAAATTGTGGGGTGGCTAGTAGAACCTATTACTTAAGAGACTTGTAGCCACCTAACTTGAAGATCTCAATAGAAAGATCATGTATCCATATTCCTATGCATAGCTGTATCCACGTATTTTTTATGATCAATGGTAGACCGACTCATAGGTGGCCCAAAAAGGAAACTCTAGTTAATAGGGAATACCACAAAAAGAACAAGTACCTTTCAGTGATGGAGAAAACGAAGTCCTATTTAAGTTCAAATTTGTGCATGAACCTGAAAAGGGATAAACTTCACATGATCGATGAAAATGAAACTTTTTTAATGAGTAATAAACTTACACACTATTAGATGCAAATTGATAATCTCAATCAAATTTGTGCACAAATTATCTATCCATTTGACAAAATCTAAATAAGTGAGTAAAGGAGTTAGAGTTTGAAAGGCAAAATGAGAGTGGAGCATTAGTGGATTATTCTTACCAAATTTATAACCCCACATTTGAACAACTAAAAATTAGAAATTTTTTATGATTGTAATTTAAACATTGCATTTTTTATTCTTTTTTTAAAAGTCAAGAAAGATTGAAAATGAGATGATTAAAGGATAGTGAAGAAGACAAATCATCGATCACTCAAGAATACCATGAAAACACAGTGGACTTTTCACTGAATAGGCGAATAGGAGATAAGTTTGTGAGAGTCGTGGATGTGAGGCATACTTGAAAAGCTGCACACTAAATTTATCTTCAACCTTAACATCATATAATTATGACCTCATTCAATTATATTGCCTACTTGCTTCTTTACATTTGTGTCTCATCTTCTGATGCCTTAACATCCATTCATTGATAAATAATAACAAATACACATTGCATGGTTTGTTCATACAATAATTTAACGTCACCATTAGATTCCTAATATGCATATAATCTTGCTCTTAATGTAGAACTTCAATTTTGATAAATTTTTTAATTAAATTGGATTGATGATTATGATTGGCATTTACATTTATGGTAATCCTATCAATCTAATCAGTTGGAACAAGTTAGCATATCAATAGAAGCCTAAAGTGATTGATTCCTAATCTACTTATAATCTCTGCAATGTCTGAATATTTAGGAAAAGTCCTAGATAAGACCTTTCTTAATCTTCCCCACACTACATAAGAAAACAAGATGAACCAACAGAAAAATCAAAGATGTAGAGGTAATGGTAGAAACTTCAATAATGCAATTGCAAGGTAAAAAGATTTAGGAGATTGAATGGTCCTTTCCATAAAGTCTAGACATTTCCTCCTTTGTCAGAAATTCCATCTCCTCACTTATAAATATAGCTTTATTTATCATTTCTTATCCAACTAAAAAAAATTCTTCTCAAGAATCCTCCTGTAACCAAGTTAAGGGATAAAAACATAGGTGATTAGCTAGGAAAGCTAGAAATGGTAAGTGAACACATACACACACGGTATTCTATAATATCCTACTTTCTAGTTTATAATTAGTTTGTTCTAAAGCCACTGAAAAGTTATAATAGGATGAAGCACAATTGAATGTATGGGAAGGGTATATGGATTGGAGAAACAGACCTACCTTGAGAGGACGTTATGGTGGCATGCTTGCTGCTTCCTTTGTTTTAGGTTAGTATTTCATTACATTGATTTTCTATCCTCCCAAATAACATTAGTTAACAGAAAACTAACAGATCCATCAGCTTTTTATTTTGGTTCATTCACAAATGCAATACTTTCTAATTTTCATAATGTAAATTGTAGCTGTGGAGGTTGTCAGGAAAGAATAATTCTTGAAGTCATGCTTTCATAAGAGGCTATCATATCTATTTACAATAAAATATAGGGTTACAAGAGACAGGCCCATGGCCCATACATATCTTACTAGATAAGAAACTAATAACCTAACATTTAAATCACTAACACTCCCCCTCAAGTTGGGGTATAAATATCAAACATGCTTAGCTTATTATAAATATCATTAACTCGCTTTCTTGAAAGTGCTTTAGTAAACAAGTTAGCCAATTGATCCCAAGTTCTAATGTTTCAATTAATAATCCCTTCATGAAGTTTCTCTCTAACAAAATGATAATTAACTTTTATATGTTTTGTACATTCATGAAAAACTAGATTCGTAACAATATGGGTAACTGCTTGATTATCAAACCATAGCTGCATAGTTTTATAAGGCTCAATTCCAAATTGGATGAAGAAGATAGAAAATCTATATAAGCTTTAATGTGACATGGGCCATAGCCTGATATTCAAATTTTACACTTGAACGTGATACCATTACTTATTTCTTATTTTTTTAAGACACAAGATTTCTACCAACAAAGACACAATACTCAGAGGTGGACCTTCTATCTATAGGACATCCAACCCAATCTACATTAGAGAAGCCTTTTATTCTGCAATGATCATGATTTTTTATACAAAATTCTACGACTAGGGGCCTTCTTAAGATATTTCAGAATATGTATGATTGCATCCTAATGAAAAGTTCTTGGAGAATTCATAAATTGACTTACTACACTTATTGGAAAGGCAATATTATGTCTCGTTATGGTAAGGTAGTTCAATTTAGCCACTAGTCGTCTATATTGTTCTAGATCTTCTAACAATGCCCCATCTTCCAAGTTAAGTTTAACATTCAGAATCATAGGAGTATTATAGGGCTTAGAACCAAGCATCTCTGTTTCTTTCAAGAGATTAAGAATATATTTCCTTTGAGATAAGAAGATTTCTTTCCTCCCTCGAACAATTTCAATCCTTAAAAAATACCAAAATGTTCCTAAATCTTTAGTTTGAAACTTGATTTGAAGAAAAAATTTTAATTTTGAAATACCCAATTGATCACTGCCGGTGATTACAATACATCCATATAAACAGCCAAAAGAATACAATCAGAATATGATTGTTTATAAAAAATTGAATGATCATGGTCAGTTTTTTTAATCCTAAATTTTGTCACCACATCACTAAATCTTTCAAACTAAGCTCGAGAAGATTATTTCAAGCCATACAAGAATTTTTTTAGTCGATAAACTTTGCCATATTTCCCCTGAGCAACAAACCCGAGTGGTTGCTCCATATATACCTTTTTATATAAATTACCATGCAAAAAGGTATTTTTAACATCAAGCTGATGAAGAGGCTAACTATAGGATGTAGTAAGAGAAATAATCAATCGAATAGATGTAATTTTGATAACAGGGGAGAAAGTTTCTAAATAATCAATACCATAAATTTACGCATACCTTTTAGCCATTAGTCAAGCTTCTAATCGAGCAACAGTACCATTAGGATTAACTTTCACAGTATATACTCATTTACACCCAATAAATTTTTTACCTTTTGGTAAAGAGACAATATCCCATGTTTGATTTGCAGCAAGAGCTTGCATTTTTTCTTCCATAGTGGTACGCCACCTAGAGTGAGATAGTGCTTCTTTATCAGACTTAGGAACATTAATGGAATCAAGTGAGGCAATAAAGGATTGAGAGGATAAGGGCAAGGAAGTGTAGAACACATAGTTAAAAATAAAGTAAGGGTGATTAGTGTTACCTCGTTGAGTGCAAGTATGTATACCTTTCTGGTGGGCAATGAGAATATTAAGATTAAATGGCAATGAAGGAGGATCTAATGAGGAACAAGTTGATAGAGGGGACGAAGTGAGTGATTCATCGATAATTAGTATAGTTCCAGTATTATTGGCATTATCAAGTAAGGAAGGTGCTGTTGCTGGTACTTACTTCCTGCGAGAGTAAACATTTTTAATAGAAGGGTGAACCTAATTGTTATCTGAAAGAACTAGAGATGTTTGAGGAGAAGAATAGACAAGGAAATGGTCATCAAGAGAATCAGTTTCAATTAGGGAGGATGAAGACTCAGGGGAGCCAAAAAAAGGAATAGACTCAAAAAATGTAACATTAAGTGAAACAATATAACAATGCAAATCAGGAGAGGAATATTGATACCCTTTTTGTGTACAAGAATAACCAAGGAAAACACACTTCAAAGACCGAGGATCAAGTTTAAATACTTGAGGATGAAGATCTTGAATAAAACAAGTACATCCAAAAACACGTGGAGATAAAGGAAACAAGGATGTGGAAGGAAATAAAATGAAGTAAGGTACCTGACCATCAAGAATTGAAGAAGTCATTCGATTAATCAAGAAACAAGTTGTGGAAATTGCATCTGCCTAAAAAATCTTAAGTATTTTCATTTGAAATAATAAAGTACATGAAACTTCCATTAAATGTCAATTTTTTCATTCAGCTACCCTATTTTATTGTGGAGTAACTGCACAAGAAGATCGATGAATGATTCCATACTGAGATAAATAAGATGCAAATGGAATTAAAAATATTCTTTAGCATTGTCACTAGCGAAAATGACGAATAGATGTATTAAATTAATTAAAATTTTAAGCATGAAAAGTATAAAAAATTTCAAATAACTATGAATGATTTTTCATTAAATCTAGCTAAGTAACTCTTGAATAGTCATTCACAAAGGTAACAAAATACCAAAAAAATCAAACTTAGAAACTACAAGGCAAGGATCCCAAACATCTGAATGTATTAACTTAAATGCGGATGTAACCTACTTATTGACTCGAGAAACATATGATTGACGATGTTGTTTAGCAAACTAACATGACTCACAATCCAAACTAGACAAAGAAGTAAAACTAAGAAATAATTTTTGCAAAGTAGATAAGGATGGATGACCCAAGCGACAACAAAGCTATTGTGGAATAATAATAGCAGTAGCAGCAACTGCCCGAGAAACTTTTCTCTTCAAGAACATATAGGCCACCAGATTTGTACCCTCTATCAAAAATCTTCTTTGTCATAAGATCCTGAAAAATACAATAGTTAGGGAAAAAGAAGACACCACAGTTATAGGTACGTGTTATTTAGCTAATTGAAAGTAGATTAAATAGGAAGTTTGAAAGGCATAATACATCAAACGAGGATATATCAGGAGTAACATTCACCACACCATAACTAATAACAGATGCTTTAAATCTATTGGTTAAAGTAACATAAGAAGAAGTGGGTTGAAAAGAAGATATAATACTTATCTGACTTATCATATGGTCAGTAGCACCAAAATCAATGATCCATCTACAATTAATATGGGAAAGGCATACAGTGGAATTACTTGTCTGTGTTAATGTAGCAGTAGATTGAGTGGATGGTTGCTATCGGGATGCTTGGAACTATGAATACTCAGCATACTCACTCTTTAACAAACTAATAGTACCATTATCATCATTATCTTGTGATTGATTATTTGTAATAACATACGCAAACTAAGTATTTTTCTCAAGCAACTTAGGATAGAACTTCTTAATATGTCCAGGCTATTTGCAGTAGTAACAAGAAACAATTTCACCTCCACTAAAATCACTTCGCCCACTAGAATTTTGTCTATCAGAATCACCTCATCCTCTACCTCCTCTCCCCCCGCTACCTTAAGTACCACCACAACTACCAGAACTAACTAAAGCAAAAGACTCATTTATATATGCAGAAGAAGAAGACGAGTCACTATATGCTTGTTGAATACAATAAAAGACAGATTTCGTAGTGAGAGAATCAGAACTGAATAAAATTTATTAACAAGCAATACTCAATTATGAGGGCAATGCCATAAGAAAACACATCGCTCCAAATTGTTCTTATTGAGAATGCATTGCATCAACATTAGTAGTAATAGGTAAAAGAGAATTCCATTATTGAAAGGTGTGTTAAAGATCAGTATAGATTTGAGATGGGGTCTTACCAGTTACATCAATGACCGAGTTAAATCATAAATTTGGTGCATATTGTCCTTTCCAGAATAAAGTGAGCCAAGAGTATCCCATAATTCTTTGATTGTTTCACAATGCACAGTATTATCATTAACCTTAGGAGTTAAAGTATTACAAAATAACCGAAGCAATCGTTAATCTTCCACAATCCATCTTTCTTTTGTATTATCTATGGATGGATCTTTAGTAAAGTGATTAGTCATACGAATTTTATCAAGGTAACACTAAATAGCCTTCTTCCACCCTATATATTATCGACCTTCCAAATTCAATTTTCATTCAGTTATTTGGCCACCAACTGAAAGCAAATAATAAACTATTCTTTTACCATTATTATTTATAAGTGAGCTGCGTGTATCAGAATCAAGAATTTCACCAGCCATAAGAGTAAACTTGCAGAAAGAATAAAAAATAAATATCTAGAAAATAGCCAAGAAAATTAGAAAAACTACTCCCGAGTTGCTGAATTACTTGAAGAATCACACAGATGAATGCAACAGAAGTCAAAGAGTCGTCGGTCAAAATTCGATCGCTGGAAAGTGTCTTATGCGCTTGTATCCATCGAAAAACCTCTTTGCATGTGGTGCTCACGTGCCTCCCAAAAAGGTACACATGTTGTTCATGCGTCGGTCCACGGTGGTCGCCTATCATCAATCTGCTATATTGTCAACCCAAATCTTCCAAAAATGCCTTGAAACGCTACCAATCTCGCCAAACAGTAGCTCCGTTGTTCTACAACACTGCATAATGCGTAGTCTGATCTGGGTTTTTTTATGGTTTTGGATCCTCTATGACTTAAGGTTCAGTTATGCATAAAAAATGAAGGAAAAGAAAGAAAGAAAAAGATGAGAGGAAGAAAGTAAGATTCTTTGGCCTTTTATTTTCTCTTTCTTTTTTTATGTGAAAAAGATATCTAAAAAGTGGTTTTAGATACCATGTTAGAAGAGAATAATTCTTAAAGCCATACTCTCACAAGAGACTGGCATGTCTATTTATAATAAAATATAGGGTTACAAGAGATAGGCCCATGGTTCATATATATCTTAGTAAATAATAAACTAATAACTTAACCTTTAAATCACTAACAGAGGTATTGGAGAACCTAGCATATATTGCTAATGCAAGCAACTTTGTTTAATACATATCGAAGTTCATGCACTTTTCCCTATCCAATTCTTCCAACATTGTCACCAACTTCATGGGGATAGGCTTCCTCCTTTTTATTCTTAGTGGTTTTCCGGCAGATGCATTTTTCAACACTTTTTCCATATATCTAATAAGTGCAACAATAGAATTCATGGTTAGTTCTTATAATAATTTTATTTTTTTATTTTTTGTAATTTTTCTATTAGACTATCCTTGTAGAATAAGCTTTAATTATGCTATTTGTTCTAAGTATGTGCTCATATGCACATATAAGTTCACAAATATAAAAGAAATGCTAAAGTCCAAAACATATTACATTTTTTGCATTGTAATTGCCAACGATAGGTCCCATATATGGATAAAATACTTAGCACAAGCTCTCTATCTATCGATTGTAGATGATACTTCCATTTCCCTTGTTGATAAGAAACACCACAGGAATATTTTCAAGGTTGGTTCTAGAAGAGTAAACCAAGCAACAAACATTAATGGAGGCAAGTGATAATCATATGTTAAAAATATCAATAAACTAGAATATGGCACAAGGCTAATCCCACGTCATGATGCTCCTCTTCTATCTTCAACCCATTCAAATTAAAAGTGTAAAGTCACATTATATCTTGTGCTAGATGAACATTATATCTTGTGCGCTTCATAAACCTAACCAAAATACTCATTACCAAAAGTCTTCTTTGTAAAGAGTAAAAAATATCAACCTTAACTCCTTAAATTAATTAATGAAGTAAAAAGCAAACTCAGCAACCAAACCATCTAACACTACCACTGAAAAATCATATTCTACATTTGAAGCCTTGCTTTTGACTACAGTTAGTATATTTGCCAGAATAATTTTTCAAAGTTTTTTTCTCTTATGTTAGACTACTCAAAGTTCTTTGACAATAACACATCAAGCAGCAACTGTATACATAAAAAAAAATCCAGAGTTATAAAGATTATAGTTGCAATGTAAAATCAATAATCTAACACCCGATGGAAATGAACAGGGTCTGTTAATACTAACAATACAAGCTCACATTCTAACACTTAAACCACTGAGTTATGTTTGGGACATACTAATAGTATATGTAGGGAAGTTTAAGGAAGGGAAGTGGTAATGTTATTTGTAGGCCTTTATCTGGTGGCACTTAGTGTTGGTAGCATAAAAAGTTCATTTCCTCTTCATGAGGCCGAACAGTTTCATGACACTACCATAGAAGGAAGGAAGCAAAGGCCTTCTTTCTTCAATTACTTTGTCTTCAGCCTATCATATGGGGCATTGATTGTAGTAACCTTTGTGGTATGGATAGAAGACAACAAAGGATGGCAATGGGGTTTTGGCATCTCAACTGTAGCAATATTGATCTCTATTCTTGTTTTCATCCTTGGTTCATGGACATATAGGAATAAGATTCCTACAAGAAGCCCCATTATGACCATGTTCAAGGTATATTTTAAATTATTAGGGAATAGATATGGCTAGAGCCTTGTGGCATAATCAAAAGAAAAAACATGCTGACAAAGTTTCTTGTTTTTGTTAACAGGTTCTTGTTGCAGCAATTTATAACACCTTCAAATCAAGGAAATCCACTAACGCTATCGTGAGCATGGCCACAAGTCCATCCTCTACAAATGAAGTCAGTGGGAGAGAAGAACATAACACAATAGAAGAAATGTCAAGTCAAAGTTTATAAAAAAGCCTCAGATTCCTTAATAAAGTAGTGACGAACCTAGTTCACCCAATACTACAGCGTACAGTTAAGGAAGTAGAAGAGGTCAAAATAGTAATAAGGATTTTTCCCATATTTATGTCAATCGTAATGTTAAACCATTAGCTTGCTCAGCTTTCTACTTTTTTAGTCCAACAATCATCTACCATGAATACTAAGATTGGTTCTTTCAAGGTCCCACCAGCATCCTTGCCTGTATTTCTTGTCATTTTCATTATGATCCTTGCTCTAGTCTATGACCATGTTATTATTCCATTTGCTTGAAAAGCTACCAAAAATGAGATGGGGATAACACATCTATAATGAATTAGAATAGGATTGGTTCCCTCTATTATGGCAATGGCAGTGGCAGGCATAATAGAAATCAAATGAAAGGATGTTGCAGCCAAATTAGGTTTGATAGTCTCTGCCAAACCTCTACCCATCACATTTTTGTAGGTAGCTTTGTAATACTTATTCCTTGGTTCAGCAAATCTTTTCACTTTTGTTGTCATGATGGAACTCTTTTTCATAGAGGCACCATTAAGTATGAGATCTTTAGCCACAACATTGTCTTGGACCTCACTGGCCATGGGATACTACCTCAGCTCATTTATCATGTCAATAGTGAATAAAGTCACTAAAGCCTCTGGACACACACCATGGCTCTTTGGTGGCAACCTAAATCATTATCATCTTGAGAGGTTTTATTGGTTGATTTGTGTACTTAGTGCACTGAATTTTTTTCATTTTCTTTTCTGGGCCAATTCTTACAAATACAAATCAACAGGGCTTGGAAACTAGTACAAAGGCAACCATTTTTAAAGGTCTATTGTCTAGTTAATCAGATATAATTTGCTTTACTAAATCATGGGCTATAAGGTTATGTTTCTATCCCAAACATTGAGGATTGGGGGGGGGGGAGTTAGAGAGAGAGAATGAGTCATGGTCATATACTTGGACCATGAACAATGAAAGTCCTAGTATCAGAATTCATACTTTTTTTATTTCTAATCCTGCGAGTACTTTTTAGTACTAGAGACTGATACTGAAAAAGTTATCTTTTGGTTTGATGTATCAATTATTATTTCAATGGATCACCGTTTAGTTCCAATATGATCCATTGTCAATCATATTATCTTCAAATTTCAAAATATAATTCCTAATGATATGCATGATATAAAACATAAAGAAAAAAATTGCTAAGTGGCAGTGAATTCATATAAAAACTGAAAATGATACAGCATTAACATGATGAAAAGTGACCAACACAATGAAGAAGTTGAAAGAGTAACAATAATGAATGAAATCTTTATCGGCGCTTTGATTTTGAAACAGACTTATAGTTATCTAATGGAGATATAGAGTACAAGATGAAGATCTGCGAACATCAGGCACACTCTGCTTGAACTGAATGAAAGTGACATCGTACCAAACAAATCTTCTTTTTCTGTCGCTCAACCTCTTTTGCTACGTAGAAAACAGGATGAGATAAAAACTTGTAGATTTTCCTTAACTCGCTCAGCAACCAAAACTGATAAAAGCCCTGTGCCTTGGAGAGGATCACTTTCTACTTCCATAACATTAAGAAAGTAGTGATCAGATCATGTACTGGCGCAAACAAAATTCCATTTAAAAGAACCAAAAAAAAGAAAAAAACTGAGTGTGAGAAATAGTGGAATCATCTCAAGCATTTGCTCTATGTCTAATATAGACAGAGGAAAACATAAGACATACTCTAATATGGATTCTCGGCGTTTGGTATGAAGCCAAATTGCCATTCAAATTTCCGGTGCGTGAAATGGCGCCTGAGGTTTCAGTCCAATCGTGCCACACTATAACTAATATGGAAAATTTCCAGCCGAACGGGGATGTAGCTCAGATGGTAGAGCGCTCGCTTAGCATGCGAGAGGTACGGGGATCGATACCCCGCATCTCCATGTTGGTTCCTGCTCCTGCGTTTTTGAAGGTCTTCGCGTGCGCTCGCTTCGAACGCAGCAGACAGGCATGCGCAATAGTTAGCTACTTCAAATAAGTTCTGGAACGTAATTTCAGAAAGAGGAAAAAAAAAATACTCCCATTAATATTGAAAATTAGTTTTAAAATACATACAATAAAATAGGGTTAAAAACTATATAGGGGAAAAAATGTATGTGTGATCCTTTATCCTGAACAAGTTTACTTTTTAACAGCTAATTACTTCAAATTAGCTCCTGAAAGAAATTTTAGAAAAAGGAAAACATATTCTCATTAATATTCAAAATTAGTTTTAAAAACATACAATAAAATAGGGTTGATCCTCCGCCCTAAACAAATTTACCTTTTAATTATAAAAAATGTAATATTATTTAATGATTAAATGCCCTTAGATTTTTTAATAGAAATATTTTATATAATATTTAACATTGTTTTTTATATAGTACATATTAACATATTTTTATATTACTATAGCAAAAGAGCATCTTTAGTCCCTATGTTTCACAAAAATTTTAATCTTGTTAGTTAACTTTTATCTGTACTAAATTTATCATTTAACCAGAAAATTTTCATATTGCAATTTATTAGAAGAATTTGTTGGGCTGGGTTCTAACTTTCTTTAATATTATCCAAAATCATATTAAACCAACCCGTTCAATTCAGAGTTATTAAAGTTATTGCTTTTTAAATTGAAATAAAAGTTGAAGATACATAGTAAATTCACTAGTAGAAACAAATAGGAATAAATAAAACTTTAAACTTTGAAAATGCATTTATGTGTTTATTATGAATTCTTAATAATTATTTTAAATAGTATGATAATTCATAAATATAAATATAATTTATTTTAATTTTTTTTTAAAATAATATACTAATTAATTACAACGAAAAGCATTACATTTATATGAACATTTTATATATTACGATTGAAATGATCACGTTTTAAAAAAAATTACTTTCATGGAAATTATTGAATTAATTATCAAAAAATGTAAAAATATGAATAATATCATGTATTTAGAACGCCAAATTGAATGTCATAAGCACCTCAACAAAAAAGATCTAACGATAATTTTTCTTAAAGTTTGAAAATAAATATATTTTAAATAAAATTCAGAAAATAAAATTAAGTATATCATTGGAAGTTAGGCGACAAAAATTCCTTCCCCTCGAACATGCATAAGGAAAACTTGACCGAACTCTCTAGATCCTCGAAGAACGTTCCGGTTCGATTTCGTTATCATGGTCGCGTTACACGTGCCTTCAAAAACAAAAAACAAAGCGTCCGAGTAATCACTTTATAATCTTAGTGGTTTGAAAAAAAAATTACAGATTAGTTTTACGGCATTTATTTTTTTAAGAGATTGAATGTTTTATTATTAAATTAATTTTTTAATTTTAAAATAAATAAATCAAAATTAAAAATATAATTTTTTATATATTAAATATAATTTAATATTAAAAATATTCAAATTTTAAGAAAGTAAATGTTTCTATAATATTACGCTAATTATATTAATTCTGTGGACAGGGTTCAGTGAGAATGTGATCAGGCAATAACGTTCACGTGAGTATGATTTCATATTTGAAAATTGTTATATCAAATAAATATAGATTTAAAATTATATTTTAAATTTTTATATTCATTGATTTAATTTTTATAAATTTATTTTATTATTTGATATTTATTAATAATTTTTAATTTATACTTAAAATTTAATTAAATTTTTTTTATTATATATAATATTGTTGTTCAAATTTTATTATCAATTTTTAAGAAGAAATTTATGATATAATGTTGAAATAGCAATGTGTTGTATATTAAATTAATAATTTTTTATTAGATATCACATAATAACATATCAAATTTGAACCAAATGGTGTATTAAACTATATTAGAAGTTTACCCCATAAACACTCTCATCTTTTATACTTTGTTCGAATTGAGGGGAGAAGGGAGAAGAAAGAAAACGGAGAAATAGAAATTAAAGGAGAAAGAAAATGAAAAAGAAAGAATTTTTTTTATATTGTTTGGTAGGAGAAAATAGTAGAGAAAAAATTTTCTTTTGTTTTGATGGAAAAAAAATTGGGGGAAGGAAAATGTAATAAAGTGAAATAATCGTAATTACCTTTATTATATAACATTAAAGATAGTTATAATATAAATTTATTATACTTATTAAGAAATCATGTCGTAAATGAGGAACATACTATACAAATAATTAGTGGTGAATTTTTATTAAATAATTAAATATTTATATTGTAAATCCATCAAATTCAATGAAAAATTATTTTATTAGTGAGAAAATTATATACAATTAATAATAATTGATAATTGTTTCATATCATGTAAATTTTTTTTTGATAATTCACAAGTAATTTTTATTAAAAAAAATACACAATACCCCAATAAACTTAGCTCATTCCAGACAATGATAGAAAATAAATATAATCTTTTCATTTGGATACATCTAAACAATATAAAATTTTTTTGGTAAACTTAATTTATCATTGAAATAAAAAATAATTAAACACATTTTATGTTATATGTTTTAATGATGTTTGTATGAGTCTTTCATCCATGATTATTATAAGTAGATTATATATTTTTTACTATTAATTCATTTTGTAGCCAAATGTAATTATTATATACTTAATTGTACATATATTTGCTACAAGCAGCCACGCCATTATTATTTTTCATACATAATTTGTAGTCACAGTATTGAAATTCAATGTATAAGAAGTATATATATATATATATATATATATATGTATGAAAATGTATCTAAAATGTAAAAGAAAAAATTGTCAGTTTCTTGTAATTATGAATTTACTTGTATAATTTTATGTTCACAATCTTCAAATTCATTCTACATTGAATACATATGTAGTAAGGAAAGATAAGGAAAAAAAATTATGCTTACATTCTTGACAATCTTCCAAGTTCGGTTCATTACCTCTAAGAGGAGATAAAAAAATGTACAATTGGAAAAAATATATAAACAGTAAATTTGAAAAAAAGAAGAGAAAAATTAATAAATAAAAAATAAAAAATTTCTTTACATATCGAGTTGGATAACCATCTAAACCGAGTCGTGGTCAAAATTCGGGTTAGTTCTGTCCGATTCGGTTGGATGGCTTTCACAAACTCGACAATGGCATCCAAGATTGCCTACTCAAGCTAGAGACTCCAGGCATTGGCATAGGCACATGGCAATCTTGCCTCCTTAAGCGTCAACCTTCTACATTCCAACCACTTATTGGATGGTGACACCACATTGCTAGGTTGGAAGCAATGCACACCATCTTCTACTTCTTCTTGTAAAAGCAGCCATTACATTCAACGAAATTTGACAACAAAGCAAAACCATATCTGATCGGTCCTATTCCAGTGAAAAGCAGTGTGGTTCTGTGCGACGGATGCCTTCCAACAGTTACAATGGGAACTAGGTTAGACAAAAGAAGAGGTGGAGAGTTATGGAATTCCAAGGGGCATTTAGTAGAAAATGAGGATAAATTTGGATAACTCCCCAGTTTTCTTTCCACTTGTGAAGTAAAAGAATTTATGTTTTTCTAGAATTTTCTTTTCCCCCCACTTTTCTACCCTACACCCAAATAAAGGAAATCCTGATTTCTCCTACGCAGATTCTTTCTTCTCGGTTTTTACATTTACCAAACATGGGGTTAAAGATTAGTTCTTGGTTTTGGTATGAATAAAATGTTTTACAACATTGCAATAACAAAATGTGTGGGGAAAAAATTTGAAACAAATTCGTACTCTTCATGACTCCATGTTGCAGTCGGGTTAAATTAGATTGTGAAAAAATTTACGATCCACAATGAAAGATATGAATTTGTTTGGGTTGCCCATTAAACACAGAAATCATAAATATGATACTACATTGATATACCATTAGCTTAATTCTGCATCATAAGCATTCCCTTAATTTTTTACTCTTTTCTTATAATTTATTTTAATTTAATTCTCTCATAATATTTTATATTTATATATTCTTAAAATTTATTTTTGCTTATAATTAGCATATTATGTTATAATAATTAACTTGAAGAATTTTCTTTGGTAGAATGAATAATTTTCATCTCACTGATTGAAATTTATTAATTTACATAATTATATCTTAACTTGACAAAGAAAAGCAATTCATTAAGATGAAAAATTGCTCCAATTAAAAAAAAATCACATGGATACAATAATCAATTTCATTAGGATAAAAAAATACATGATTACATTTCAAATTGTAATTTTTTTTATTCTCCGAATAATTGTGATAATTAAAATTTTGCTTCCTCCATTTATAAATTATGGAACTGTACAAGTCGAATAAATATCACATTAAGCAATGCATATAGGAATTTCTAATTTGATTATTGTAAAAAAATTGATTATAAATAAAAAAAATGTAAAAACAAAATTATCAATTGAGGCAAATTTGAATCAAATTATAATCATATAAAGAATATATAAAGATATATTTCTTCGTTGACAATATATGAAGATTGATTTAACGGTATAATTGGTATAACTTTGTAGTGATTAATATCGGTATCAAACAGAAAACTGCTTTATATATCATTTTGCAGTTAAACTACTGTCACTAATGTTTTTAGATCCGAACTAAAAAAATACTGAACACTAGAAAATTAAACGGAACAAAAACTGAAACAAAAATGCACAATTGGGTTGGGACGTTCAGTCAGCCTCTTGTAACCCGCCAAGTACAACTGCTCCAACAAATAACCCAACAGCCCCAACCGCAAGAGCAGCTGCTATTATAGCCTGAACCGCCACAAGCCCGGCCGAGTCGTCAGGAATCAAAACTATCACCGCCACGGCAGCTACCAAAGCCGGAAGCGCCGCCGACGCCAACGCTGAAGGAGAGAAGCTGGCTGCTTTCTCCAACAAGCTGAGCAATCCGAGCTCCTCCGCCTTCGTCAAAACACCCAGTTTCTCAATGGAAGACAGCGTAAACCCTAGTTCCTCCGCCTTGGACAGCAAACCCGCCTTCTCTACATTGCTCAACACCTTTCTCTTCTCCAGCTTCTTAAATACATCCACTTCTACTTCTTCGCTCCCTTCGTAGAATATTCCCGCTCCAAACCATTGTTTCTCCCAGCTATCGTCGTACTTGTTTACCTTGCTTGCATAAATTTTATCAATAACATATAAATTTTGAAAATTAAGCTAAAAAACGCAAGGAAACCTCAAATTTAAAAAACATCAACATGCATATGTGAGTGATTGCTGCCGAATATTCATCAAACCTAACAAACAGAGAAATTTATTTGGGGTGTTTTGAAATTCGAGCGTCGACGAAACGGGATTTCCGTGTAGATTGTGAGAGTGAATTACCTTCTTTTTGGGAGCCATGGCAATGACAGTTAGGGATTTCTTGGCCGGAAATAAGCGGTGATAGCGAAATTTAGAGGAGAAGGTGCGGTGGTAACCGAGGCCTCGAACATAAGGAGCTGAAGATGGTGCAGTGATCGCCATTGATGGGAATGGAGCCGAGCTTGCAATGGAATTCCGAGCTCGGAGTCAGAATTTTTCTGGACGAGATTGCAACTGCCACGTGGGACCGTGAAGAGAGAGACTGGAGGTCCATTTTTTTTCCTTTTATTTATTTTTTTCCCCTATAAAAATCTGTATTCTAGTAACGTGATCTCGTCGTTTGATTTCCACCAATCATATCGGCGGTAGCATTATCCTGATGGAAAGTGCTCTTTGTGACCAATTACTTCCTTCTCTTTTTTTTACAATAAATAAATAAATACTCTCTTCATTCTTTTTTATTTATTTTATTCCTTTTTATTTATTATTTTAAAATTTTAATAAAATATTAAATATTTTTTTAAATTTATTTTTATTTTTTATTAATAA
Organism: Sindora glabra; assembly: GCA_020226215.1. NCBI lineage: Eukaryota > Viridiplantae > Streptophyta > Magnoliopsida > Fabales > Fabaceae > Sindora > Sindora glabra. Next base: position 10,954,154 of record CM035232.1, read on the forward strand.
ATACTTTACTATTTTCATTATTAATTTACTTACATTTATTTTTTTATTTTTAATTATTTTAAATTTTATGTATAAATAATAATTTTATAAAATTTATTAAAAATAAATAAATTAAAATATTTTTTTAATATATGTAAAATTAATTAATAACACAAGAACGAAGGTAAAATGAGAGCTTTTAAGAATCGGAGCCTTATGATTTATTGGAGCGAGTTACACAAGACCTGAATTTGTGAGAGGTTAAAAATTTTTACCTCTAAAAGTTTAATTTCTATTTTTCTTTCTCAAATTGTTTACAACATTTTATTATGGTTTTATTTATTTTTTTTGAAGAATTCAGCTCCGGAAATGGATGTAATGCATAACAAAAATTTAAATAAAATATTATACATACTAAAAATAAACTTAAAATTAAAATTAAATATTTTATATTTATTAAATTAAATTTTACTAATTTATTTGGTTATTTTATATTTAATAATAATTCTTAATTTATATTTAAAATTTAATTTTAAATTTTACTTTTAATACAACAATGATATTTAAATTTAGAGACAACTTTTTCGAGTCCCAATTTCTATCCTTAGTGCGATGACGATAGTTTGGTTTCTTTTTATTTTCGATGCAGATAAATATGGTTTAAAGTTTTGTTTTGGGATATGGGCAAAAAAAAAAAAACGTTTTGTTTTGGGCCATCATGTCGAGTACAGGACACCGGTACAAATCCAGCCCGCTGAGCAACCAAACTTTAAACCAGAGCAACCCAAAAGATAAAGCCCATTAGCCAATGGGCAAGTCTAACTTGCCCTTAGATTACATGAGGTTGGCCAATAACAAAAGTTCCCACCCGCACAAAAGATCCAATAGTGATTTACAATTTTTTCTGATTTTTTTAATTTGAAGATATTTAATTTCAAAAAACGAACACAAGTTCGGGTTTAATTTCAAGATTTTTCATGTGTGTATATTGATTTCACCGCTTCTATTCTTAAAAATAAATAAATAAATAAAAATCTTCAATTTTGGGAAAGACCATCGATAATTGTTTTATATTTTTATTCAGCAAGGGCAATGATAATATCGCTGAACTCCACCTAATGCTTTTCCCTATGGGATGGATGTTGAACGCAACCCTATCCTCACTTTCTTTGTAAAAGCTGACCCCTCACGTTACGCCCACGGTTTTCGCGTGTTTCTGGTGAATTGCTGGCTGGGCTGGTTTCTCAACGATGTATATTGGTATACCATTAAACCCAATTATATATCAATTTTTTTAAAATTAAATCTCATTCATTATACAATAATGCATCAAAAGTTAGATTTAGCGAAACATGCATTATGGTGCTCTCGTTGCTTGTTAGTGACTTTGTTGACCCATTCTTTCTTAACCCAGGAATCTGAAAGAAAAAACAAATATATCCTTCAATTATACAGTTCTTCTTTGTCCGCTCCGTTCTGAAGGTAAATTTTCATAGTTCCTCTTGCTGCAATTCAATTTTTCCTGTATATTTGCGTGGAATTTCATCTGGGTAGAACGTTTTGGTTCCAGTTTTTGGTGCGTATTTTTTTAATTAAACTGGCTAATCAAACGCGTTCTGTTGTTCCAGCTCTGCGCATTATCCGCAGTCTGGTTAACTATTTGACTTGTTATTTATAATATTGTTATCTTTCAGCTGTTGAATTTTTTCTAACAGATAATTTAAACAAATACAAGTGTGTAACAGTTCTAACTCCTTTGAATTCTACTATGCCAAGTTTCTAACATTTTTCTAGGTTGTATCAGCACGAAGGAATGTGTTTGCTGGAATCTCCTCGACTATGTCTTTTAACGTTTATTCTGCCTGTTGGTTTCCATTCAGACAGGCATTATGTAATTTGTGTATATGAATCAATAGAGAATATATAATTAACAATTGTATATTTTATAATTTTTATGCATTTCAAGGATAGCTTGTATTTATCACCTTCTTTGCTGTTGGTTAGCTTAAAGCCAACCTTGGAAGAGGTCTGCACTCAAAATCTTACTCTAATCCCAGATGTTATGCTGATTCCTAACACATTTCTCTGATTTGATTGCTGCCTCCTTTTTCGTGTGTTTCCTTTGTTTGATGCTTTTGCCTGCAATATTTTCCGCAAGCTATTGAGGTTTGCAGGACTTGTATCAGTGTGAATTTTAATTTCTTTCTGCCTGTGGCTCCATGTAGCTTTATTCTTTGTTTTCTTATTGGATCTATTATATCACTTGTAATGAGTTTGTATATTGAAGACTTGGCATCTTTTAAGTAAGTAGCTTGTATATCAGGGATGTTTAAGAAAAATTTATCTCATTGTATTTTATCTCAGTGAAGAGCAAATGGGGAACCTTTTCTGTTGTGTACAAGTTGACCAATCCAAGGTGGCTATAAAAGAAAGATTTGGGCGATTTGAAGACGTTCTTGAGCCTGGATGCCACTGCCTGCCATGGATCTTTGGAAGTCGAATTGTTGGTCATCTCTCTCTTCGACTACAGCAATTGGATATTAAATGTGAGACTAAGACAAAGGTTAGTAGTTTACCATGAGTTCAATTATAACTATATTTCTAAATCAGTGTTTTCCCCTTTTTCATGGTTTTGTGTCCCCTTTTTTTTTTCCTCTAAAATTTGCTTTCAGGATAACGTATTTGTTAATGTTGTTGCTTCTGTTCAATACCGTGCTCTGGCAAACAAAGCCAGTGATGCTTTCTACAGACTTAGCAATACCAGATCCCAAATCCAAGCCTATGTTTTTGATGGTATGAACTCTGCTTGATGTCAAGATCACATAATGAATAAACTTTTATCTCTAATGCCGTGGTGAAAACTACCTTTGTCATTGCAGTAATCAGAGCAAGTGTTCCGAAGCTCAATTTGGATGATGCTTTTGAGCAAAAAAATGAAATTGCCAAAGCTGTGGAAGAGGAGCTTGAGAAGGTTGCTTTTTCATGATATTTGTTGGTACTGAACTGTCTGGTTATGTCTAACTACATCCTGATGCTTTGAAGTCCAATATTTTTTAACAGGCTATGTCAGCTTATGGTTATGAAATTGTTCAAACACTGATCGTTGATATTGAGCCTGATGAGCATGTGAAGAGGGCCATGAATGAAATTAATGCTGGTATGTTAGATTATTAACATGAATTATTTGTTGAGTCTTCCCTCATAATTTCTCTATATTCTTGATTATTCCACTGTTGATTGCTGATTTTTTTGAACTGATTTTATGGATTGGCTTTATTTTTTCCAATTGTTTTGTTTTCATGATCAGCTGCGAGATTGAGGGTGGCAGCTAATGAGAAGGCAGAGGCAGAGAAGATTTTGCAAATTAAGCGGGCTGAGGGTGAGGCTGAGTCTAAGTATCTCTCTGGGCTGGGCATTGCACGCCAACGACAAGCTATTGTGGATGGTTTGAGAGATAGCGTACTTGGATTCTCAGTTAATGTACCAGGTACAACTGCAAAAGACGTCATGGACATGGTATTGGTCACTCAGTATTTTGACACCATGAAAGAAATTGGAGCTGCCTCCAAATCTTCTGCTGTGTTCATTCCACACGGACCTGGTGCTGTTCGTGATGTAGCTACTCAAATTCGTGATGGACTTCTTCAGGCTCAGCTGCAGTAGCTTCCTGCTTTTTACTGCTATAAGCTTTGTTATATGGTTTGTATTTGAATAATGCTACATGCATGTGGTTATCTTTTTGTGCAGTGTGTTTTCTGAATTGCGATATGATGTTATGAGACTATCACTGTAGATATTAGTTTGTAAGATGATGATCATTTCATGAATAAGGAAATTCCTCTTTTTTTCCCCTCACATATCTTTGAAATACAACTCAAGAAACTTGATTGGTTAAAAATAGTTGCAGACTAAAAGATTATATTTACTACAAACTTTCACTATTTTGGTGATCAAACCCTCAAATTAAACACTCAATTAGGATCTCATAGACTCGTACTGGTCTCCAATATCATGAAAACAGATGGGAAAAATGGAAAATTTCACGCAGTTGGCAGCATCTTTTTAAAATCACCTGAACATCCCACAACTTCATATGAACATAGGGGCTTTTCTCTGTGGAATTGACTTTGGCTAGGGCCTTAGAGCCATGGAGGCACCAACTCTTGGAAGCTTACTTGCTGATCTAAAATCCATCTCTCCAGCGATAGTTATAAAGAGTCTCTGCCACAGCTGTTGCTGAATTAGGGCTCCTACCTTGCCATAGGTGTCCAGGCGAGCCTTTAGCACTGTATAAGGAAACAATGCATGTTGCGCACCAATAGTGACCCCAGTCTCACTGCTTGAGAAGTTATGCTTTACTTCCGCAGCTAAGGCAGACTTAGTCAGAGGGTTCACCTCATGATATAGGGAAGCTTTCAGAGTATCAAACCTGTCATGCCTGCATAATACCACCTTGACATTTTCACTAACTCCCTCATATTAGATTCTAAGACTGAAAACAGAAAAACGCTAAATAGTGACATGTTTGGATTAAAAAAAGGGTGATTTTTACATTCTTCAAGAAAAAGCTTGTTAGAACACTTTTTTCTTGAAAGATGTGAAAATTGTTTCCTCTTTGTCTCCAAACATCCTTGAGTTATGCTAGTTACACATGTAATCATCTTACAGGGGTGTAGATCTTATAATCATGTGAGATTCAGTGTCTCATGGTGTAAACTGTTGTGTGTGCAACTAATTTTTTACGCCATTAGAAGTCAGTTTAAAATGTTTAAATTTTTGTAGGAATCCAAATTTGAGATTACTGTAAAATTTTTGAAAAAGTTAGTTCCTTCTTTAAGTGAGGATAGCTCACAAGGTCATGGAAGCAACAAGGAAGGCAGTGTTGAAGCTGAAACCAGCATTGAACTTGTGGATTGTCCTTGTTGATATGTCAAAGGCAAGATTGGAACCCAGGGATAGAAAGCTGGTCCCTACAAGACCTGAGAAGTTTACAATAGGGTCATATCCTTTTGCTGGGTTTCCTATCAGTCCAATGCATCCAGTAATCCCCGTGTAGTCATTCAAGTATTGCAGTTCTACCTGTCATCACATTCACTTTGACTCGAGAAATTGAAAATGTTCAACAAATGTTGTTGTGCTGATGATATACAGGCAAGTAAAAACTAGTTTTACCTTCCCAGAATCAGGTAGTGTACAGTGGAATAGACTCCTTAGTCCAGGAACAATTTCTTCCACTGCAATAATTACAGCAATAGGTATCATATCAAACATATCAAAATTTGACGACATTTACCCATTGTTTATTTAAATTAAATTAGGAGATACTTGAAGAATTAAAAAAAAAAAAGACAGAGAAAAACTATATGACGGTAAAGTAATTAAATGGTATTTGTTATGCATATGATTTAATTTAAAATAATAATAAAAAATGTCTAAGCCAAAAGAAAAAATATAAAATTGAGAAATAATTTGCATTACCTTGACAAGAGAGATCTAAATTCCAGTCCATGAATTGGTAGTGATAGTGAATAGGTGGTTGTTGAGCATAGTCCTTGTGAAGAACCTCTACCACAATTGTAAATCAACCAACATGTTTTAGAAAAAATAATAATAATAAATGGAGAAATTAAAGAAGAAGATGAAACCTTTAGCCTTTTTTCCAATATCGAAATATAATCCGGGACAGTTTCTCATTCTGCCAGAATGAATGATCCTGAAAATCAATTCTTTTTTTTTTTTTTTTTCTGTTTCATCTGTTTTGATTTCTTTGGATGGGAATTTATGGGGAAGGAAAAGAAAGACATATTGTGACGAAGTTTCCTCCTTGTACCAAACAAGGTATTTGATTGTAGGCTGTAAAAAACGAAATTTCCATGAAACAAATGTAGGTCGTTATAGGACTCCAAAACATAAAATGCCTTGGAGATGGCGACGAACAATGAAAGAGTGAGGTTTAAGTTAGCCGCAGTGCTAACTAATTCTGCCTGATGCCGTCTACAGAGAATTGAACTTCCCTGGAGGCTGGCTTTAAGCATTTTCCTGTTTAAATTTGGATGGAGGTGGAATTTGATACGGTGACCATTTTGTAACAAAATCATTATTTCTTTACTCTCAAGCTGACTCCACTTGAGGTCAGGTATGGTACAAATTTGGAAGCATTTATTCTGTTTTACATTCTCTTTGTGGGACTTGCTACGGTACTCTGGGAAGTTTCAAACCCGAAGTGACGTGACGCAATGTAAGCCATTAGATGAAATTATCAAAAATTTTAATAATTTCATCTAATGGTACAAAATATACCACATCATCCTGGGTTTAAAAACCTCGCGGACACCATAGAATTTTCGTCTCTTTGTTTAACATCTATTTATGAAAAATCAAATTTGATTGATTTCTCTAATCTGGGTACAATTCACAATTTTTTATACAATTGTTAACATGATAGTGACAAAATTAATAATTTCAGTAACTCCGGATAGAAAGAAAAGTAAAAAATTTCAAAGATCATTGAATGCCTTGAACCTAAAATTTTATTGATTTTATATTATTAAACTCAGTAATTAAGATATTGATATTATTTACCACAGTATTTTTATATAGTTCTGATTCAAGAATTAGTACATGCTTGGAGTTTATCGTTGGGAAAATTTAATACACAACTGAGAACGAAGTATTTTTTGTTTGAATTAATCGTGGAGACCATCCAAGGCCTTTTTTTTTTTGTTTTTTTGCCTCTTTGAGAAAACTTCTGAATATATTTTCACTTGAACTTAAAACTAGGTATGACTTGATCAGACTTTACTGTAAAATTTTGAACACAATCCGATGAATAGTAAAATTGTAAATGCTGAAAATTAATTCCTACTTTTTGTAGTCAATTTAGAGAAGTAAAATATAGATATTCTAATCTATACTGTTTGAATTTCTGAGACCTATAATTAATTTTTTGCAATTACTGATTGCGAAAGCAAGACAATAAAGCAGCATAGTGTAATAACGTAGGGACAGGGATCTGTCCGCATCCAACTCAATTTCCCTGCTACGACAAAGAAATAGGACACAAGTTTTTTTTTTTTAATAATATCAATAGCGTAAATCAATTCATGCTAGCACAGATGATGAGGAAAAAAATAAAATAAAATCAAAGTGAAGGATATCTACAAATGAAACTTTTTCTATTTTATATATTACAATATCATCGTATCATCTTACATATAATTCTTATTCTTTCACATCCACACATATTTACTATAAATAGAAGACACATACATATGATCAGATTGCAGAGTATATACAATTATGGATCCAAGTTGAAGGACGATTTGCCTGTATACGTTGCAGTGATTGAGGATTGAAACCGGCGAGACACCAATACCCCTAAAGAAAATGCCAAAACTGCAGTAATAACAATTTTCTTGTTTCTGCTCAAAACCTCCACTGCACTTTTTATAATACTCGGTTCTTGCTCCCATTTCCTTATCAACTCCTTAGGGAAACTCCCAATATAGCTGGCCCTTTCATTTCTGTGGGATTTATCTGCATGTTGATCTCTTATTCCTTCTGTTCTTCTTTCTTCCGCTTCTGCATGCTCTTCATGTTTAGTTTCTTCTTTCATGTCATCTTTGGCACTTTGTTCCTCCTGTTTACTTTCTTCTTCTGTTGTTGCAGCAACATTTTCATCAGCTTTCTCATCAGTCTCACTTTCCGTTTTCTCTTGTATGATCCGCTTGGGGACAGTCACATGAAGGATTTCACCATCAAATTTTCCAGATATATTATCAACATCGGAGTTCATTGGCGGTGGAAAATCCAGCTCAAAATGAAGGCGTCTGTTCTCATTCACCTGCCTTTCTCCTTTTGCGATTATACGGCCGGACCCCTCTAATTGAAGCTGCACCTCCTCTTTCTTGAACCCTGAATTTAACAAAATGGAAAAGAAAAAAAAATTGTGCTTTTATTCTAGTTTTCTTAATATTAATGCAAAATAAGTAAAAAGTAAAACAGATCAAGCACACTTTGTCAAAAACTACATATTAAGTACTTAATTGGGTAAATGTGGGGCCATAATCATATATAATCATGCTTCTAAATTACGTCAGTGTTGCAATTGCCGGTAGTTAGCAAAATTACGAATAAATATAAAATAATACGAGCATTAGAATACATAATACCTTCTACAATAACAATATTGCATGTAATTTTGCAGTTTCAATCTGCAATTTAAAGCCTCGCATATAATATAAAACTTACACGCAAAGTATCGACAGATACAGAGGCATGTTTCTCAGGGATGCCAAAAATACTAATTATTTGCCATAAATAAGGAAAAAAATGAACATTGAAAAAAAAATTACGTTCACTTTGCTTGAGCTGAGATAAATTTACTAAGATATCCTCTCGATTTCATGCATATTCTAGTTTATATTTCAGGTTAAAAGACAGGACAAGGAAGTGTTTGATGAAATACCAGGAAGATCAACAAGGAGATAATGAGCGGCAGAGTCCTCAGTCCATCCAGAATTCGGTACAATCTCTTCGACGACTGGAGCACGTGATCTCGTTCTTACTCCAACCCGTCTTCCACCTCCAACACTCGCCATTGATAATAATACCGACGAATTACAGAGCTACAGATATGATTGCAAAAAATGGATGTGATGTTTGCAAGACCAATTGTTTATGGAACCTGCGAGATTAAGGTTTTTTGTTCGTACATAGGAATGATTCTCGACGTGCTTTATAATAACGATAATTGCTTGCTTTGGTCTCCATATTTGCCCAATGGATGATGATCTGAACGCAGGTTGCTTTGCTTGCGTGAACTTCAGTATTCCAAACTTGTGCAAAAGGAAGTAGCCTGAAGGTTATAGGGTGGTTTGTTACGTACCTAGTTTTCTAACATTTGGGAAAGCAGACTACTCCAGATTCCTTGCTTTGCTTATTTCCAAGTCACCTCTTTCGGCCTAGCTAGCTAGTTTGCCCAACACTACAAGATTATTGCCCCTCCGCTTTTCTCCACATATTATATTACATGTACATGCACATTTCAAGAATCTATTATTATGAGCATATGGTAGATAATGCCAAGTTTTATTTTGGAATGAGTGAGCCAAAAATACAACATTTCTACACTAATTATTAGGGAGAAATTTTATCATACTAATTGTATTACTAAATTTAACTATTAAATTTCATTCATTTTGAAACGAGATCTAACACTTAAGACCAATAGTGTATTGGTACAATTAATACACCATAACCATGACCTAACTATTACAAATATCACACATTCTGTTATTATAATAGACTAGCATTTTAACTCGTGCATTTGCACGGATGTATATATTTTTTAATTTATAGAAAGTTATAAATATGTTAATATTTAATATTCTGTAATTATGTATTTATTTTATAAATATAATATAAAATTTTAAAGTGAAATATATAATTAATTTAATTCAATTAGATTTTTATTTTACTTAAAATATTTTGATAAAAAATAAAATATTATTTTATATTTATGTTATTAAATGTTACTGGTATTTAAGTTGTAAATAACATAAGTAAAAATAAAAAATAAAAAAATGCAATAAAGTAGATAAAAAAATAAAAACAATATGAGTTACAAAGTTATGTTAAAATTTTAATTGTTGTATAATTAATTTGAAATATAATATTTAAAATTTGGTATAAAAATATTGATAAAATTTAAATAAATATATTTTTTACTTTTCAAATAATTTTATTAAAAAATAGAATATATTTTATATAAATTAATTAATATTTTTTATATAAAAAATATGCAATTATGCAAATAAAACGTGGAAGATGTGATGGTAAGAATAAAATATATAATTAAGTAATTAAATTAAATTAAAATTTTATATTATAAGAAGTATTTCTATAATAAAAATAAATTATATCATATTTATACTATTTAAGGATATTAATATTTGAATATTAAATGATAGAAATGAAAATAGTAAAAATATTCAATAAAGTAGATAACAGAAGATGAAATAGTGTATAAATTATAAAACTAAAACAAAATACTACTTAATAAATATTTATTTAAAATATAATAATTAAAAATTAATTTTAAAAAATGTTGATAAAATTTAAATAAATAGATTTAAATTTAATTTTTAAATATTTTTTCAATTAAACACTAATAGTAAACATGGAAAAAAATACATGCAATTGAAAAAATAAAAATAAGTATAATAATTAGAGAGTTATGAAGTAATATAAAAGTAATATAATGATAATAGATATTAAAAAAAAAAGGAAAAACATTTCAATAGAGCTAAAATGAAAATAAATAATGAGAGAGTTGTACAATATTATAAAAAATTAAAAATTATATAGTTAAGTAATTCAATTAAATTAAATCTTTTAACTAATTTAAAATATTTTTATAATGTAAATAATATATATCATAATATATATATACACCTTTTAATAATATTAGCATATGAATGGTAAATAACAGGATTAAACATGAAAAAATGAATAAAAACATACAATTCAGTAAATTGTTAGAAAATTAATAATAGGTGAATTATAAAATACTATAATTAAGAATTAAAAATAGAATATGAATTAAAATTAATTAAAATTTCAAATGTATTTAAAATAATTTTATAATCAAAATAAAATATATTATATTATATCAATACTGTTTGATAACATTCATGTTAAAATTATAAATAATAGGAGTCAACTTGAAAATATGTACAATAAAATAGATAAAATAATAATAATATATGTAGAATATAATGGAATTGTAAAGCAAATAAAAAGAAATGAAATTGTATAAGAGTTTGAAAGTAATAAAAAGATAAAAAATAATAGAACTAAAAAAAAATGAAAAAAGAAGAAGAATATGTAGTAAAATAAATAAAAAAAATGGGTAAGTTACAAAGTAATATAAATGTTAAAATACAAAAATTAATCATGTAATTCAAATTTTAATTAAAAATTTAAATTATTTAAAATATTTTATGATAAAAATAAAATATATAATTATATTTATATAATTTAATAATACTTGTTACTTAGTAAACATGAATATAAAAAATGAAAAATTTATAATAAAATAGATAAAATGTAATATGTATAGAATGTGATAAAATAATAGAACAAATAAAAAGAAGAAAAGTTATATATAAATTTTAAATAATAAAAATAAAAATAAGCTAAAATTAATAAAAATTTGATGGAAAATGAAGTAGCAAATCAAAGAAAAGAAGCAAAACAAAGAAAAGAACGAGTGGGGTAAATGAAAAACAATCAAAGGAGGTTAAGAGGAGGAAGAATTACCTTGTGGCGAGTGCATTGCATGTAGAAAAGGAGGTTTGTTTTAGTATTGTAACAGGTGAGAGAAAAATCACCGCAAATATATAAATAGGAGATTTTATAATTAGAATTAAGTGTTTAGAATTTAAAGTTTAGAATTTAGGTATAATAATTGTGCATTAATATGATTAATTAAGGATGTGTCTAAATATATTACTTTTCCACAACCTCATTAAAAAATCAACAACCCTAAATATTTTCAATTTCTTTATTAGTCATAAATTGATGGCTATTTATATAGAATTTATAACCTAAAAAATGAAGTAAGATTTGGCATTATTAAGTCAACTAACTTGATTATATCCACATATTATATTACTTAGTTACTAATTACTAAGATAGTTTAATTTATATCTTGATTTTAAACTTAAGAATCTATTATTTGATCTACGTATGAAAATTTTTGAAGGTTCTTTGCAATTTCGATTAGGTTTCTTCACACTCGATTTGCGATTCCCGTGTCTTAGCAAGCCTTGTCATAGAGTATTTTACATTTATTTACAATGTAGTGCATGTCTAGTTAATTAGTTTTAGACCGAATTGAGGTTCCTTGTTTCTTCCACGGATTAAGTTACTCCTAATTTAACGATTACGAATGCATGCGCCCCTTATAACTAATTAAACTGCCTCCAACGCTGGCCATTATACGTAGATTAGCTCGAAGACAGAAATAGGCTGTCACCCAAAAACTATCTATTTTGGACAAACAAAGCCAACCGATCGATCATTGAAAGCTTCCATTACGGATCAAAGCACTCCTCTCTTTCCTCTCATCGCTTCGTTTTTATATCTTATCTTCGCATAGATCTATGGCAGTTGCGTATAAGCTTCCTTAAATTTAGAGGCTCTAAATCTTTTTACCCTGCATAAAATTCTTGTAATCTCATAGTATATATTGAAGTGGTAGGAAGGAAAAGTTAAGTCAAATTAAAATAGGAAAAAAAAAAAAAGTTCAAGAAACATTAATGGAAACTAACAAGCATCGTTTGCTATTCTTTTGCGTAATAAATCTTGTTATCCTTCCTACCCTAAAAGCTAATATAGCAGACTTCGACGACTTCTGGAAACAACAATCTCTGGAAGCCGATAGTGCAGCTCGCAAAGCTTTCAAGCCAAACCCTGATGATGTAACTGAAGATTTCAACCTCCACGTCCATCAGTATGTAACTATGGAGATTTCAACCCCCTTCTCTTTCACAATTTTCTCTTTCAACCCACTTCACTTGTAATGTATCATGCATAAGACACAGAACATTTTCCTTTGTTAGTTTTATTCGACCAAACAAAATAACAGTTTTCCTGGAAGATATTTTTAATAAAAGAATTTCATTTCTTTATATATAAATTATATCTGGATATTTTTCACCAAAACAATCAAAGCCATAATATTGCGTGGTTCTCATGATTAATTGTGATGCGGCAGGTCTTTCAAAGGATCGAATAGCACAAGAAGAGACTTGAGAATATATGAAGGCCCATGCTTGGCCACAAACCCAATTGACAAATGCTGGAGATGTGATCCAAACTGGGCAAAAAACCGCATGAAGCTAGCAGATTGTGCCATCGGCTTCGGCAAAGGAACAACAGGAGGCAAAGGTGGCAAAATCTATGTTGTCACCGATCCATCCGACAACGATATGGTGAACCCGAAACCAGGAACCTTACGCCATGCCGTGATCCAGTCAGAGCCGTTGTGGATCATTTTCAAACATAGCATGGTGATCAGACTAAGTGAAGAGCTTATAGTGACCAGTCACAAGACAATTGACGCACGTGGTGCCAATATTCAGATTAGGAATGGCGCCCAGATTACGTTGCAGTACGTGAGGAACATCATCATTCATGGACTGCACATACATGAAAGCAAAAAGGGTAAGGGCGGGCTCATCAGAGACTCAGTGAATCACTATGGATATCGCACGGAAAGCGACGGCGATGGAATCTCGCTGTTTGGAGCGACAAATATCTGGATTGATCATGTTTCTATGTCTCACTGCTCTGATGGCCTAATTGATGCCATCATGGCATCCACAGCCATTACCATCTCTAATTGCCATTTTACCAATCACAATGATGTAAATAACATCTTTTTCTCACGTCCCACTTTTTATTAAAATATTTTTTTAAGAGTAGCTTTGACTCTGATCTTTCAACATCCGATAAAATGCTTTATGTATGTTTTAGTACTGATACACACAATCTCGGTAAAATAAACAAATATCAAGAAAATATATTTCATTTGCCGTTGAAAGATTTGAGCTTTCGAATTGGGATTTGAAAAAAATTAGGTTTTCAGAGAATTATCCATCAGCATTTAAGTGTTTGGATGCATGCATGCAGGTAATGTTATTTGGGGCAACTGATGGGTACACAGCAGATCAAGTGATGCAGATAACAGTGGCTTTCAACCATTTTGGGAAAGGGTTGGTGCAGAGGATGCCAAGGTGCAGACATGGATTCTTCCATATTGTTAACAATGACTATACTCATTGGCTCATGTATGCCATTGGTGGCAGCAAACACCCCATAATCCTCAGCCATGGCAACCGCTATGTTGCCCCTGCAAACAAGAATTGCAAAGAGGTACACAAACCAAACCATAGCCACAACATGCACTTGAAAAGAAAAATGGAGGGAAAGTACAAATGGTTGTTTCCACTTATGGGGGGAAAAGTGTGCTATCTTATTAAATTCTTCAATTTGGAAAGAAAAACATTATTTACACATGGAATTATTTTTCATTATCTGCTGCACCAATGCAAATGACACGGCTCAATAGCAGATGATCATGCATGCAAGTGTGAGAGATAATGGGAAAGATAACATGTACTCGCATTACTTCTATTTGAAAATATGACAATTAAAAATACCGTTGTTGTGTAATGCATGATATAGGTGACAAAGAGGGAATATGCAACAGAAGTTGTGTGGGGGTCATGGATTTGGAGATCGGAGGGTGATTTGTTGCTGAATGGTGCTTTCTTTACTCAGTCTGGAAGCCGAACTGCAGCTCTTCCCAAGTCAGATGGACTCAGAGCAAAGCCTGGCTCATTTGTGTCCACTCTTACTCGCTTTTCAGGTGCTCTTACATGTAAAGAAAATAAGCCTTGTTGATTCATACATAATAGACATAGCTCAAATCACCCTCTGCTGGAACAGACAACAGGTTGCAGTCAGTAGATTACAAATGTAAATAAGGAAGTATAATTTAGGTATTATAACACTCTGGTCTTTTTTCCATCTTTGTTTCTCTCTGATTGTAAGTGAACAGACGAGAGAAGAACAGAACAGAGGAAAGCGGTTATACATATGAGCCGCATATTAGAAGTAAGCCATTGTTCAGATTTTATCCATAAATTCAAATATCATCACGATTTCTTGTCAACTACATATTATTTAGATAAAACAGAGACTCTTGTAACTACAAGCTACAGGCTGTCTACTCATTTGGAGTCATTCATTGGGATGAACCCCATCACTTATATAGTAGAGTTCATTCCCAATGGATGGTCTAAATGCAAAGGTGCTGGTAGTTTGTAATTACCGAAATCTTTGCCTCCGGACAATTATAGAGTATATAAAAGTCACAAGAAGTCTATTCATTTGGTGACTTCCATTGGGATGGACTCCTTCACTTTTGTAGTATAGTCCATTCTCAATGGGTGGCCTAGATGCAAAGGCACCAATAGCTTGTAATTACAGAAATTTTACTTTTGATAAATTAAATTATTTTATGAGATTTAATAGTCACAACAAGTTGACTCCAGAGTTACACTATGTTGGTGAATTTAGAAATGCGAAAGATGACTGCTATGTTTATCACTTTAAGGACTATGGATTAAACAATTTTCATGCATAATTTTGTTCATATTTTAATTGCTCTAACGACAAGGACTAATATTAAGAAGTGTGTGAACAATATTATTTATTGTTCATTAGATTTCTGATGTTAATGTTTATATGGCCACTTACGAGTTGTTTCGGATCTGAACCTTCATATTTAAAAAATTATCAGGCTAGTGAAAGATTAAGTGAAATGTTAGTGAAATACTTTCGTTAAGCTACCATGATAACATGCATACACTTGATGAATATATAAAAAAAGCATATAAAATTTTTACTAATTTGTTCGAGTATCAGTTGAAATTAGTGGATATAATTCAAAAGCCACAAATTAAAAAATCATTTAAAAAGATAATTTTGCAACGAGATGACCATAAGTTGTTCTTTTCTTTTTTCCAATTTTTGAAGCAAAATTGAATTGTCTCAATCTTACAGATTAAGGCCTGAGGAGGCAATGAAATATCAAAAAACCAATGAATAACGCAATCTCTTCCCACCTTCAACTTGAATCTTAAATTTGTCAACCACATCTACCAAAGAACAAACAAACACTAGCTTCAGCAGCTAAAGAACTGGTCACTCCTTCCATTGATCTTAGCTCCTCGTGAAGCTACTGATGCACCACCAATGAAGAAAAGTTCTCATCAAGCACCGACCCCAGACATTTCACAATAGCTTTTAGTTTCGGAACCCAATCACAAGCCTTCAAACCCAATGTAGCACAAAGCCAATGAACCAAAAAAAATAACATTCAATGAACCAAAAAAAATAACATTCAGATAACAGGGAGATATTTTTAGAATTTCTAGAAATATTAAATCTACTATATTTTGTACGTAGTCTTAAAAGTCTTGGAAGTTTCTAAATTTGCCTAGGAATTGTAAAGGCTTTGTATCTAGCCATAGAAGAGCTCAAAAGCTTGCTTGGAAATTTGTGTAGGAAAGATATTTTTAAAAAATTTAGGATGAAAATACTTCTAGAAAACCATCATAAAAACCTTTCTCTTGTTGTACTTTGGAGCATCCAAGAACTCAAAATCAATACAATTCTTTTCCTAGAGAGTTTTTTTTCTTCTCTTTTTCCATTTGGCTTTTAAACCATTTTGGTATTAGAGCTAATTTTCGAACTTCTTGGGCAAGTGTTTGAGTCAGAAGTTATCAAAATTTTTGCAGGTTTTGTACATCTACAATATACCAATGTCAAAACCACCATTTTCAATTAGTTTCTTAGCAAAACAACACTGCACACATGCTCATTGAGCTTCAAAACACCGGCCTGTAAAATTTCACGGTGAACAGACACCACACTTGCCTTCACGTGCCACCATCAAAAAGTTGTACACCTGATTAAGATTGAAAATGACTACATTAGCACAATGTAACCTACTCTACAAGTGACATGTATCAGAGTATGTTATATTAGCACACTCAGTTAGTTATCTGACGTTAGCTGCCCAGTCAGTAACAATGCATAGTCAATGCCATATTAGTCATTATGGTTGCACCACATGTCATACTAGCCACGTTAACAACCTTGTCAGTAGAATTTTTTGGAATTTCAAAATTGCCCATAATTTCTTTAAATTTTTATTTTGACCCCTAATATTCTCCAAAATTATAAGACACACTTAAACTTTTATAAATTCTATTTTGACTCCAAAATTTATCTATTATTACAAAAACACTCCACACCTTGCTGAAATTCAATTTTAACATTAAACTTAGTTTGATTGTTACAAATAGCCCTAAAATTTTTAAAAATTTAACTTTAACCTCATAACCCATTGTAAATTATCAAAATACTACTAAGAAGATAAAATAAGAGAAATATTCAAGAGATTGAAATACAAGAAATATGGAGATAGATTCAACAATTGGAGGAGATTGTTAATGCCTAATAGGACTTACTAAATCAAAGAAGGAATCTAGAATATTATTTTGATAGTAGTAACTACTTTTCAGCAATCAGTTATTGCCTTCAAAAGTAGCCAAATTGAGGAATTAATATTAAAGTTAACATTTTAGATTTCGAGGGAAGGCTCCAACTAGATGAATTTATAGAATGACTTCAAATAGTTGAAAGAGTGTTTAAATTGAAAGATATACCAAAGGAGCAGAAAGTTAAAATTGTTGCTATCAAGCTAAAGAAACATGCTTCTAATTGGTGGAAAAATTTGAGGAAGAAACTAAAACACGAAGGATGAAATAAAATTAAGACATAGGAGAAAATACAATGAGAACTTACACATAAATTTCTATGTGACCATTATTATCAAGATAATTTTATCTAGTTGCAAAATCTTAACAAAAAATCCTTATCTATGGAAGCATACACTAGAGAATTTGAGAAATTGATGATGAAATGTGATATTCAAGAGAAAGAGGAGTAGATCATTGCTCGCTACCTTGGAGGTTTGAACTTTGAGATTGCCTAACTAATCCAACTTCAACAATATTGGATCTTAGATGATGTCATCTAACTTGCTATTCTGATTGAGAAATAACTTTCTAAAAAGCCTATATTCCAACCTTTCTTCTCAAGAAACCCTATTAATACTTGTAAAACTCAAACTATATAACCTAATACTACAAATAAGACCCCACTTAAACCTACCAAAAAAGCTAACTTAAAAACACCTACTAAACTTAAACCATTTAAATACTTTAAATGCCAAGGATATGACTATATTGCATCAAATTACCTAAATTAAAAAGTCATTACTATCATTGAAGAAAAAATTCAAGAAGTATTAAAAGAAGAAGAGTTCAAGCAGAATTAAGAAGAATTGAGCAAACCACTAGTATTTAATAAAGAACTCACCTTTGCTGATTATGAAAAATTATTGGTAATTAGATGAAGCTTACGCACTATAGCCAAAAAAGAAGAACCTTGGATAAGGTATAACATTTTTCATACTCGATGCGCAACCTAAAGTAAAGTCTGTAATGTTAATAAAGATAGCGAAAGTTATGAAAATGTTATATCGAGATACATGGTGAAAAAGCTTAAACTTCTTATCCAGAAGCATCAGCACCTTAAAAGTTGTAATGACTTAATAAAGACAATAAGGTGAAAGTTACAAAATACTGCCTTATTTCTTTTTTAATTAGTAAAAAGTATTAAGATGAGATATAGTATGATGTCATTCTAATGGAAGCTTCTCACCTCCTCTTAGGAAGACCTTAGCAGTACGATCATCATGCTATATATGATAGTTATACAAATATTTGTTCTTTCATAAAGGATGGAGTGAAGATCAAATTAACTCCATTACCACTCAAAAACTTCAATTAGGCCAGAGGTGAAGCTAAGTTATTGGTATCTTTAATATTCAAGGCTAGAAGTCTAAATGTTGTAGCAGATGCTTTCAGTAGAAAACATATTTTATTTTTTAATGGAAAATATCCACTTGAGGTGGTGCATGATACTCATTTCCTCAGCCTACTTGATTTTGCACCAACTTCTACAAGTTGTTAGTACAACTCGGATGCATAGCAAAGAGCAAAAGAAATCAAGAAGTTTTATGAAAAAGTTTGTACAAAAATTTAGAAATGAAATTCTAAATATAAAGCCCAATGAGACAAACATTAACAATAGCATACTTTCAAAGAATGAGACTTAGTACTCATTCCCTCAACCTACTTGATTTAGCACTAACTTCTACAAGTTGTTAGTACAATACGGATGCAAAGCAAAGAGCAAAAGAGATAAAAAAGCTTCATGAACAAGTTTGTACAAAAATTTAGAAATGGAATTCCAAATATAAAGCCTAGTGAGACAAATATTGATAATAATATACTTTCAAAGAAGGAGACTTAGTATAGATACATTTACAAAATGAAAGATTCTAAGTTATCTTCAAAGGTAGAAAACTGTTCTAAGTTATGTAAAAGATCAATGACAATGCTTATAAGATAGAGCTACCAGACTCTATAGCATTTCCATTACCTTTAATGTTACCAATCTTTCACCATACCATGAAGACGACAACTAGACTAGAAGGCGAGTCTCATCCAACCCAAGGAGAATAGCACAAAGCTAATGAAAAAAAATCACATTCAAATAACAAGGAGATATTTTTAGAATTTCTAAAGATATTAAAACTACTATACTTTCTTGAAATTTTCTAGATTTTCCTAGGAATTGTAAAAACTTTACATCTAGCCATAGGAAAGCTCAAAAGCTTCCTTAGGAATCTATGTATAAGAGATATTTTTAGAAAATTTAGGATGAAAATGCTCCTAGAAAACCACTATAAAAACCATTATCCTATTGTACTTTGAAGCATTCAAGAATTCATAATCAATATAATTCTTTTCCTAGAGAGTTTTCTCTCTTTTTCCATTTAGCTTTTGAGCCATAGTGCTGTTGAGGCACTCTTACGTGAACTTAATTCCTAAGGAAATCTCTCATATTTCTTCAACCACTTTGCCAAATACTGAATCAAATGTATCAACTCTTTACTGTTTAACTTATTAAATAAAGGCAATAGCATCACATCATTGATATTTGCTGATGTTATCAGATAATGCAAGTAAAATTATGGTATGAGAAACCATCATATGCTATCATAAGCAAAATGGAAGCTTCATTTACTTAAAGATAATTTTTAGCCTTTAGGCTGTTATCATTTACTTTGTCAAGGGCTAATAATGCTTGGTTTAACCATTCCTTCCTCATAATTACCATACTACTATGAGTATCTTTGGGTGAATAAAGAAAATACTTTAAAATGCAGAGTATTTTAAATGACTCAAGATTCAAAGTATGCATAATAGAGAAATAGAGCAAGTTAGACTTCTTCTCCATTAGTTTAATAACTAAATTTAAACAACAAGAATGCTCAATAAAATTATTAACAATCAAATCTTCAACTAGTTGCCATATCTCTAATGAAAGGCATCCTTCCAAAACCAAGCCAACAACACTTTCATCCATTAGAAAGCCAACTTCATGAATTAATATCCTAGTATAACTATTATTAAAAGAATCAATCCTAATTGAAACCCCAACTTTATCCTTAATATTTTCAAGATAAGAATCCCAAATACCTATAAATTCATCCTTGTGAAAATCATTGGTGTTTTTGAGCTTTGACTTTAGATTTGTAGAGAAAGTTTTACTAAGGTCAATGAGTTTAGCATTAATCTGGGAGATTTGCCATCTACTAAAGGTTTTACAAATGAGGGGCAATCGGGTAAAATATAATTTAGGTTGAAAACAAGTAGGTAATCTGATGGCGAATCTAGTGGCTTTGAATTGACAAAAGTAATCTTAATAACTTATAGTAAAGTCATGCTAATATTGTAAGACAAACCTAGAAATCTACAATTAGAAGAATAAAACCATAAAATCAAATACTCATTTATGTGAAAAAGAACCAATGAACATATTATATGAAGATTTCATTAAGCAATGAGTTTTCTAGCTCCCTAAAGGACACAAAAAAGATAATTAAGGAATTTTCACCTTTCATATTGCAACTTCCTTTCATAAAGATTTATTCCAACTCAGATGCCTAGACATAACCATAATTATTAAGCATATGGATGGAACTTTTATTATACTAAGAATGTAGCCATGAAATATGGATGCATAAAATGGTGGAGTACCAATGTGATTCAACAAGAACTGTATCCTAAAGTATCCTTTTATTTATTTATTTATTTAGTTTCAAAAGTTAGGTATGACTAAAATTCAGCTAGGACATAATTGTGAGATGTAGTATCTTCAAAACAAACGTTGGCAATGGCTAAAATATTAGGAAAAGAAAGGGGAAAAAATCCAAAAAGAGGCAGCTTAGACAATATTAAATGCACAGCATCAACCAATAGGTTCTTAGTATTAAAATAGAGTAAACAAATAGGTTTCGTTGAGCATTTCTCTACTAGAACTTCCAGCCCTTTTTTAGGATAAGTTGGATAATTCAAATCCATGATATAAAGAAATAATGTTTATGTAAACTTAAATATTATTATACCACTAAGAATGTTGATAGAGCTTTCTGGCTTTTTTAATTATAATATGACATAAAAAATCTTAATTTAACTATTATTATTAAATACATACTATAATAATTATAAGTATATGATTTATGTGAATAAATTTGGTGTGTGGTAATTTTTTGCCATACTTGATAGTTATAAGCGTATGATTTATGTGAATGAATTTGGTATGGAGTGATTTCTTACCCTGCTTGGGACCCCACACTTTCGAGGGTTAGGCTTTTAAGTCTCATACTGAAATTAAATATGTATATGTGGATTTATAAGTAATGGCAAGGTTCGTATTGTTAATACTCATATTAGATGTTTTGACTTATAGAAAACCTTGTAAATTGATTAAAAAAAGTGTATGTAAAAAATATTTTTAAAATAATGAAAAATTCGATGAAAAAGTGAATAAGATATGGTTATGATTTTTTTAACATCTAATATTCTTCATATAATACACAACCTTTAGTTTTGCTACCATTTTAAGAGATAACTTAGCATTTTGTAATAAGCCCTTTAATGTAGAACTTATATTTGAGATAGTTCCTTCTGCATCACCATTAAGCTATATAATGTACCCACCAATTTCATTTAAGAAATTGTTGTTATCTTCCTTGTTAGCTATCACTTTTCCTAACAATCTCACAATGCTTGTTGGAATTCTCAAAACCACCTTCTTTAATGTTAATACATTAGGCTTTCTTCTTGTCATTTGATAAATTATTGTTGTCTCGATCATCAGCAATCACTTTTCCATTTCCTTTCCTAGCAAACCTACAAGGCTTTTTAGGATTCTTAAAATTACTTTTGTTAATGTTAATACCTTTAGCCTTTCTTTACTCACCTTTCTCTTTAATGACCTTTTCTTGAGGGCATTTTCCACTATTGCCTTTGTTAGAAATAGGCCACAAAGACTTCCCTTTATAAAAGGCTTCTTAATACTATTGTTCGAAGGTTTCATGTAAAAAGGAATCCCTTTTAGAATTATTACCTTGATTAAAGTTGTTGATATTAACAAATTAACCTTGATTTCCAAAAAAAAAATTGTTGACCTTTAAGTGTAGTTGAAAAGGAGAAGACTTCGAAGCAATATTTTAAAATCTAGCCCAATCATTAACTTATTAAGATGATTAGGTCGAGGTTGAAATAGTTTAACTGGATATTTGAACCAATTAAAATATTTTTATTTTTATACATATATATTGTAAAAATTTACTATTGTAAAAATTTACCAAATCACATAATTAATATGAGTATTTTTATAATATTAAAAATAAGTTAATAATGAATAATATGAACAATTTTTAAGAAATCACAAATTTAATTATTTAAATTATCATATCCTACATATATAATATAATTAAAGTGAAATCAATATGTATAAATAATATGAAATTGGAACAAGTGAAATAATTATGGTATATTATATTCTTATGTAAGAAAATAAAGCAAACTTAAAATTAATATATTTATTTGCCATGTGAATAATAGATTAACAAAGCGGCATAATGGTTAAGCTTGTCTATTTCTAACATAGATCTAAAGTTGATATCTACTCATGGCATTCATAATTATGTTTTTGAAAACTAGAATTAGGTATGAAGAAAACCAAAATTGAGTTTGATGGATAGGTAGGTTTTAACTAAATTTCAATGATCAAAATAGGTTTTAACCTATACTAGATTTAACCATTCATTCAATCCATTTCAAACACTAGGTCTTGATTCAACCAGCTAGGCTAGGCTAGGTCTACAAACAATGCTTTAAAGAGATCATGCATAAAGAAATACACTTTGCAAACAAACAAGAAGACCAAATGCAAAAATTCATGCCATTTGAACAAAACATTAAAGTAAAAAATAGGATTCTTTAAATCAAGAAACTACAGGTTAAATCATTTTTTAATAGTGGTGTATGCATAAAAGTAATATCAAGTAGTCATTGTTACTAATTAACATAATTTTTAAACTCGGATCAACCTTGTTGGCTTAATCAATGAACCGGTGGCTAATCTAGTTTAGATTACACTATTAGATTAGTTTTGCATATGAATTAATAAAAAATTAAATTAATCATGATTTTTTACTTAAATTGATTGAACTATAATATTATATCAAACTAGTAGCTTTTGATTATGAGATTTTATATAATATCGAGTCATTTCCTTTCTATTATCATATTTTGATGAACTATAATATGAATTTATTTTTTACTTATTAAATGTGTGTTTTTTTATTATTTTATATAAATTTATTTTTTTATATTATAAATAATTAAACTAATAACCTATTGGTTGAATCAATAATTAAATAAACTAAATTCTTGTTAGTTTAATATTTAGTCTTGATTTTAATAACTATGCTAATTAGTATGTTTAATTGCAATGTTAAGATAATGGTGTAGAAAAGATTGGACACATCTTACATTTTTTACAAAAATGACTTTTAGGTATTTAATTAATCGATGGACCCTTTCTTTAGCTTGTTAAAGGGCAAGTGAAAAAGATCATAATAAATTGGGTTGTTTAGAAAGGCTTCTAAATTATTAAGTGGATAGGATCGACCAATTGGGCTAACTAGTATCTAATTTCCTAAAGAAAAATTTCTCTCTCAATAATAAGACCCATTTACCAATTACGGGACTTGTCTCCTGATTATTATCCATGTTAATGAAGTTGTTAAGCTTTGAATCTGGCACCTTTAAGCACTAAATGCATGAACTTAACAAATTTATTGCAATGTCTTAAAGTCAACACACTTTATGACTAAAACCATTAAATTTGACACCTATGGATAAGTTCAAGTATGCTTGTTTAAGCATCTTGACTATCATTCTCATTCTTGATACTTGACAAAATACTAACTTGACTTTTTGATGGATTTTGATAGCACCATTATAAGAGTCTCTTTGCAGGAACTAATCAATAATGAACCCACTAACTTAAAGAAGCAACATCATAAAATTCTTAGAAAAAGCCACTTTTGTAATTACAATTATATTAGATATGATTATTATGAAAAGAATATATTAAGTACTAAGACTTCATATTGAAACATTATTCTTTAATCAACATAATGTATGAAAATTTTATTAATTAACATGTATACAAGTATAAAGTGGTGGAAAAAATGTATACAAGTATATAAGCTTATTTTTATTAAATTGCAAGCATAAAGGACTTTGGGAGCTTATTTCAATTTTTTACATTATAATTTAAAGAGAAAATTACTTTTATCTTTCATAAGTTTTAATAAAATTACACAAATCTCTCCGCCATTTTCAAAACCTACTTAGACTACCTTTAAAACAATATATATATACATAATAAAGCTTCAATTTAAAATTTTCATTGAAAATGGTGGAAAAAGATAACTACACAGTTCAAATTTATCAATATGGGATATTTAAAGTATTTTATGATAAAAAAGTACTTCAATTATGTTCAAATAATTAAAACATGACTAATGAAAAAAAAATTTTCAAATTTCACAAGGAAAAATAAAAAACCTTAGCTTAAAACTTTAGCTTTTGCATCTTCTTGAATAATGCAATAATAGTCAACTAGAATTGGTCTTATTTTTCATTCTCCATTAGCCATCTCCAATGCATGCTTAGCAAGACTATCAGTAGCCTTATTTTGCTCTTAATAGATTAAAGACAAGCAAACTTCCCACTCCATAGTTAAAGCTTTAGTAATCTCCATCACCAAATGATAACATGGATGGGTTTTAGGACATCCTGTTCCACTAACTCAATGGCATTTGTGCAATCTAATTCAAGAATGATTTTCTTTAAGTTTAAACTACATGTCATTTGAAAACATTTAAAAATAGCTTTTAGTCTAGCTTCCAAAACTCTACTAGCGCCACCTTTCTTAGCAAATTCACAAACTCATTCTCCTTTATTATCTTAGATAATACCTCCCAAAGTTATAATAGTCTTTTTAATAGCACAAGTTCCATCAATAAGTCTAATTTTGATATAAGTGTTATAATTTCTTAGATATTTTATAATCTCTTAGCTATTTGTCCTTATTCAAAACATATATTTTATTATGAAATACTTAAAATATCTTATATTATTTTATTTGAATTTATAATTATCATTATTCATCATTTTATTAATAAAAAGTTTAAATTTGTTTAAATATAGTACTTTTTTATATTTCAAGAGAGGTTTGAATAAGTTTAAAACTAAAAAGAAATTCACATAATTTCATAAAAAATAATGGAAGGGTAAAGTACTTTTCTTTAAATTTTTCTTAGTGAAATATTTTTCTCTAATTTAAATATTCATATATCTTATATCAACAAGCATATATTTTCTTTTTAAAATCTATATCTTAGAATGATGAATACAAGTATAAACAAGGATTGAAAAAGTTACATGGTTTAATTTAATTCAAATTTAAATACTAATTTAGTTTATATGTATACCAAAGTTCGTTATAATTGAACTTCAATTATAAATAAAGATTAAGGAGGTTATAAAGTTTAGTTCAAATTGGATACTAATTTGGTTTACATGTATACCAAAATTTGTTATAATTAAATTTCAAATCTCAACCTTTATTTACCTTAAAAGCTCATTTAAATCTAGTACAAAGGAGAATCTGTCAAAATTTATTAAATACATTAATTTTTTTAAGAAATAACTATTAATTTTAACATTATAATTTTCATATTGCTTTTGACTTATTAATAAATTTTTAAAATTTAATTGACTTAAACTCAATTGATCTTTGAACTTGAAGTTTTAAATGAAATCAATCTTATGTTTGGAAAAGATCACCTAAAAAAATAAACCTAGAAGTTGTACAGGTAATTGAACAAATTGTTGAAATTTTCAAAAAATAAAATCACTAATTTTAATCATAATCTCAATACTAAACTTGAAAACAAACAAAGTGTATGAGCAAAAACCACATTGTATAAGGCTAAAACCTTAAGAAAGGTACAATAAAGTTCTATAACACCTAGAAGAAAAAGGAAATAAAAAATGACAATATAATGTAGGGCTAACACTTTTCAAAGGATGCAATAAAGTTTTGATACACATAAAAGAGAAGGGGAATAAAAATTGAGAAAACATTCCTTATTACTCCAAAATATTACAAATCTTAATATTTGCTACAAAAAGAAAAGAAAAGAAAAGCAAATGAAAATCAAAATAAACTATTTATTGTAAGTAAAGGTATCAAATATGGCTACCATCAAGTTCATTTTAGCTTTTTCTTTGATTTTTATTTGCAAGAATGCTTAAAAGATACTGATGAATTACTAGCATTATAGCTACAACCTAAACTAGGTGTATGCATTCCATTAGATGTGTTTTCATTTGGCTTGTTGTCAAATGTGATATATTCAAACATAGATTTTTTTAGAGTATTTGATAGCCTCTTGTTTTGGATAATGTGCTTCTAAATCTATTACCTTATACTAATCCAGATTAAAAACTTTGCAACTTACAACTTTATATAGAAAAATATTATGAAGATATTAGAATTTCTAATGAATTGTGACATGCTTTTCTCATATCTGAAGAGGCTTTTTTATGTTTTTTAAGATAGAGAAAGCAAAAATTGTTGCATTTGGCACTTAGAAAGAATAGTTAATATATTGTGAGCAATAACAATTAATAGGGCATTCTAGCAATCCATAGCAAGTTAATATATTGATATTCGGTTCTAAAGCTTGATTAAACAAAAAGTTAAAATATAATTAATATCCGTAAACTTAGCCCTAATAAATTAGCCATGGAAGAGATATGGTATAATTTTCTTGCAAGAATTCAAACAAAAATTATAAAATTATTCGAGCACAAGTCCTAACTAGGTTTAACTTCGTACGTTCCTTTTAGTATTTTATCCTCTCATTATTTTGCCATTAAAAGACATAATTATTTTGATACAAATACATAACATGAAGAAGATTAAAATAAAATAAAGAGTTATTATATTAGGTTATGTTAGTTACATAAATCATTTAATGTTATTACATTGTTACTAAAGAGTAAAAATAAAATAAAATAAGACAAGACAAATATAGCTACAAAAGAAGTAAAAATGCATAAGTATAAGGTAATAAAAAGAGCTAAAGCTCTATGAAGTTTATCAACTGTAAATCAATAAATGATTTTTTAATATCATTTTCAAATTTTGGTGGAGGTTTGTAACCTTTTACATCATTAACTTTTATGGTTTCTGCCAAACTCGAGGTTGAAGCCATGAAGTGTGAGAATTAGTAATAGTAATGTCTAATAATTGCAAAGTTAGTAAGAGGAAATGGAAACGAAGTGTTATCAATAGCAAATGGCAATAAATTAAGACAAAGCAAAAACTTGCCATGAATCCAATGGATGGCATGACAACCATATTGTTTAGTGCAATTTTAATAACTATATGATTATAAAATGCAAAGAAAAAAGGATTTCAGCTATAATAAAGTTATAACAATTATAATATAAACTTGTTATACATAAGCAATCCTCAAATTAAGAAGTTATAATGCAATAAAATTAGTTCAAGAAATATTAAGATTAAACAAGACATAACTCAATGAAAGTAACAAATTAGCATTTAATTCCCATTTTTATCTTCATCCTCCTCTTTCTCATCTTTCAAATCATAATTTTCATTCATTCCACTTGATTAATACTTATAGGAAATTTCCTTCTTTGATCCTTTATAACCACTTACAATTATTATCAATTATACTTAAAAACTAATTCTTTTATAAAATTAAAAAAATACAAAACTCTAAAAAAATTAACAATATTATTAAACATGAATAAGTCTTAATGTTCTTTTTTTTAATTGCAAAAAATAGTTAAAAGAAAAACTAAAAGCTATGAATCTATCATAAGAGTGAAATAAATCTCTAATTCCTTATTTCCACACCTAACATTTGCTAACCATACCCTAGCAGAGACATTGTCTACTCTAACTTTCCAATGAAATAGAATAACTTTATTTTTGCTCTCGATTTCTTTTATAGCCATGACTTATGCCTAAAAAACACCTAAAACTCAAAATTAAATTCGAATTGCACATTCAAGTAGTCTTCACTTTAGACTTTTTCACATTTTTCTCCTTCTTATCTCTCTGCCCCTACTTTAGGCTTTTACTATTGGCTGATTCTACTTTTACTTTTTCCTTAACTTCTAAGGTTAGCTTTTTTCTACCTTCTATCCTTTTTCTTCTTTTCTCCTTCAAGCAACAAACTTTTAAAACTTTTACTTTTAATAATTATAAACAACACCCTTTTACTCCCTTCAACAAGCATCTAATCAGTTATTAGACTTAAAGCCTATTCACCTTCTTTGATCTTTAACCCCTTTCCCAAAAAAATGACATTGGTTAACAAGTTTTACCTTTTAAAAAACTTGAATGATTTAACCTTGCAACCTTTGATTTTTACTTGTTTGTTGTTAACTTTTCACTTTTCAACTTTTCTATATATTTAAAAGGGAAAAAAAACACCTTTTAGCCATTAATTCAATTTAGTAACCCCTGCCTAATACCAAATCTTTTAAAACCTAAATAAATAATATATATTAGTGACACTACATCTATGTAATCAAATAAAACATTTTCGAGTTATGATTGTCTTTAAGAAAGCATATAGTATATCATTATTAGAAATTGATCATGGATCATAGGTGTAAAGGCACCAAATCAGTATAATGGTGACATTAGTTATTGGTCCTCACCTTTCTTTAGAACTATTTTTCCCAAGCATAAAATTCATAGTTAGAATACCCTTAAAATTATTATATATAACTTATAATGCTTTTAGTTTAATTCAATTAGTAAATTTTTGCCATAATTCTTTTTCTTAAAATTTGTCTATTTTTATTGTAAAGTATCCTTCTTCCTTCCCTTTAACAAATTGTTCATGTAATTCTAGTCCAATCTTTGATCTTTGCTTAAGAGGAATGATTTTTATAGTTTGTTATCTAGGGAGTTATAGAAAAAAAAGGAAAAAATGTAAAATAGTTTCTTAAATTTTGGGACGGTTGGATTTTATACTTTTTTATATTAAGAATTTGAAAATCATTCTATCAAACTTCACAAAATTAGAAATTGACACTTATTGTGAATTTAATTAATTATATTATCAAATTGCATCATTTTTTTAATGAACTTAACAAGGATCACAATATTATAGTATAATAGTTTACTTAGTCATTTTTTAATATAATTTAGTAGCTCATTTTTTATTTTTAATTAAAATTTAATATATTTAATTTAATTTCTATTAATTATACAACATAAAAATTATTTTCAAAAAAAGATAAATTAAAATATTATAATATTATAATTTTTATTTAAAAAATTATAATTTAATAAAATGATAAATTAAATTAATAATGAATGTATTGCAAGTTTTATATAATTTACAAGATGATTTTTATATTTTTAAAATTATGAAAAAAATGCAAGTCGAGAGATTTATAAGGGATAAGAAAAAGTTTAACTTTTAAAATCTGATTATTTACTATTTTTTTAAAAAGAGTTTTTTATTATTTTAATTTTTTAAAATTAAAAATTTTTCTTTAGAAAATTTTTAAAATTTATTTTTTAAAAATTATAACTCCATATATATAAAGGTTTGTTTGGATATATTTTATATTTTTTACTTTTAGAAACTATTTTTTAATTTAAAAAATAAATAATATTTGAATAAGTAAATAAGAAAATAATTTATTTAATTACAAAATTAACATATAAAATAAAGAATAAGTTAAGATTTAAGAAAACATTAAAAAATCATTTTTATTTTTTTATTTTTAAGTTATACATTTAAAATTATAAAATTTATTTATTTAATTTTTTTAAAAATAAATTTTTATTCTTTTGTCCCTAAATAAAGAACCTATTTAGAAATCTACTTTCAAGATCTATTTTTAAAAGTTATAACTCTAAATATATAACTTAAAAAATGAAAAATAAAAATAACTCTTAAATATTTTTTAAGTTATTTTCTTATTCTTGATGTTAATTTTATAGTTAAATAAAATATTTTTTATAATACGACCATCCTCTATTTTTTATTTTTCTAATCTAAAAATAATTTTTAAAAAATATAAAAAATAATTTTTGAAAATAATTTTTAAAAATATAAGAATAAAAATAAAAATATATATTTAAAAATAAATTTTAAAAGTAATTTATTAAATAAGAACTTTTATTTTTTTAAAAAATAGAAAACTGAATTTTTTTAAATTGTTTTCAAATTTATTGAAAACAAAAAATAAAGGTGTTTAAATAAGAAAATAAGAAAAATTTTTATTTAATGACAAAACTCATATTTAAAACAAAAGAACAAATAAAGAAAATATTAAAAATTTATTTTTATTTTTCTATTTTTAAATTACACATTTGAAATTATAATTTTTAAAAACACATTTTGCAAATAATTTATAAAAAAAATCTATTTTTAAAAATAAAAAAATAAAAAATAATTTTTATAAAATAATAAACAAACAAATCCTTATTTTTAAAAACAATAAACAAACATACTCTAACTTAAAATTAGAAAAATAGAACAACTTTTAAATATTTTTTAAAGTTCTTTTCCTTTTATATCAATTTTATAATTAAATAAAATTTTCTTTACTTGTAATATCAATCACTCTTTATTATTTATTTTCTTTGAATTCAAAAATAATTTAAAAATAAAAAATAATTTTTGAAAATAAGAAAACAAAAATATATCTAAACATTCCATAATTCTTCACAATTAAATGCTCAATATGTCGCTGGCTCAGATGGTGGATAACCCTCAAACACCTCTTATAAAACAAGTTTAACAACATTCTGATAGCCAAAACCCAGAATCTAAGCCCTCTATTTTTTCACCGACTATAAATGCATGAACCCTGTCTCCAATTTGAACCCAACTGCAACCGGGGTTTTTCTTTGCTCCCCTTGATTTCATCAATTCCCGCACTCTATTTGCCTCATCCCATCTCTCAGCTTCTGCATACATGTTTGAAAGCAGAATATAGTAACCACAATGCCTAGGCTTTAACTTAAACAGATGTTCAGCTGCCCAACACCCCATCTCTATGTTCCCATATATCCGGCATGCTCCAAGCAATGCACCCCATATATTAGCATCTGGTAGAATAGGCAGGCCCCTGATAAGGTCCGCTGCTTCTTCCATGAGACCAGCCCTTCCCAGAAGATCAACCATACAAGCATAGTGCATATGCGTTGGCTCAATGTTGAGAGCCTGCATCTCCTTAAAGTATTCTCTTCCCTTCTCTATAAGCCCTCCATGACTACAAGCTGATAAGACTGCTATAAATGAAATCGAATCATACTGTACACCATCTTCCTTCATTCCTTCAAAGAAGTTTATTGCAGTGTCTAGTTCGCCTAGCATTCCATAACCCAAAATCATGGTATTCCAAGAGGCTACATCCTTGAATTTAATACGGTCAAATATCTTAGTTGCAAGATCTATTCGACCACATTTGGTATAAAAGTCCAAAAGTGCATTCGCTGCAAAAAGATGGTTGTGAAAGAGCTCTCTTACCAGCAACCCATGAATTTCTTTGCCTTGCTTGATCGCACCTAAGTTTGCACAAGCTGATATGACACCCATGAATGAGACAATATCAGGTATCATGCCAAAGAGTCTCATTTCTGAAAATAAATTCAGAGATTCTGAGCAATCATTTGTTTGAGAATAGCCTATGATTAGTATATTGTAAGAAACTTCATCTCTGAGGGAGATGTCAAAGACATTTTGAGCAAAATTTAGGCACCCACATTTAGAGTACATGTCTGTTAGAGCGTTAGAGACAAACAAATCAAATGCAAATTCCTTGCGGATTATCCGGGCATGGATTTCTTTCCCAGCATCCAGGAAACCTAATCTTGCGCAAGCTGGAAGAACATTAGTGAAGGTTACAGAGTTGGGGATTATTCCATCAGCCTGCATTTGCCTTATCAGATCCACGGCTACAAACTCGAGACTGTTCTGAGCATAATTAGCAACCATGGCATTCCAAGATACAATGTTTCTTTCACCCATATTGTTAAAGATAGTGGATGCTGGAAGTGAATATCCTGATTTTGAATACATATCTATTAACGAGTTAGCAATAAAAACATCAGATTCAATACCCATTCTTATACTAAACGCGTGTATTTCCCTCCCCAATTTATAAAGATCTAATTCTCCTAAAACAGGTAGCATACTTGAAATAGTGACAGAGTTTGGTGTTACTCCCTCATCAATCATTAGCCTAAATGCACCCAAGGCATCAAAGTTGCGGTTTGTGTAAGCAAAGCTAGTAATAACAGCATTCCAGGAAACCTCATTTCTATAGACCATTTCATCAAAAACTTGCTTCGAAGCTTTCTCATTCCCACATTTCCCATAAGCATCAACCAATGCATTTCCAACTTTCACATGGTTAGACAAACCAACCTTCATAACATAGCAGTGTACAAGACTTGCCATCACCTTGTTGTCCGTATCTGCACAGACAGGCAAGATACTAAGAATGCTAACTAAATCTGGCTTAAATTCAGATGTCACACTCATCTCTTTGAAAAAATCATGTGCCTCCTTATAAAGCCCATTAAGAGAACAATACCCAATAATGGTATTCCATGAAACCTTGTCCTTCTCACACATTCCATCAAACACTTTCATTGCATCAGTCAGATACCCACAATTACCATAAAACAACATAAGGGTATTCCCAACGAAAACATCCAAATCAAAACCCACTTTAGACACAACCCCATGAATCTCCATACCCTTCTGAAGTTCCAAACAATCTGCACATTCCTTTAAAACAAAGGGGAATGTATGATCATCAGGTTTAATACCTGCACGAACCATGCGGTTATAAGTCTTAAATTCATCACGAACACCGCTAATGGAATTAGCACGTATAAGGGTGTTCCACAGGAAAGCATTTCGACAACGGTCAACAGTTTGGTTGAAGATAAGCCGTGGTGTTCTGGGGTCGCCAAATGTGGCGTATTCGAGAATAAGGGAAGCAGAAAGAGATACACTACTGGGAAGGAAGCCGCTGAGGAGTCCAAAGGCGTGAACTTGCTTGATTTGTTGAATGGTCTGAGAAATGGAACAGAGCTCGACCAATTTTGGATGGGTTAGCGTTTCAGGCTTGCAGGATGCGGAGCAGTAGAGTGACACGAACTGCGTTTCAGTGGGTTTAAATATAGAGGAAAATTTCGAGGTCAAATTGTTTTTCTGGAGCACGTGCCGACATAACATAGGAACAATCAGGAGGGAAGAAGAAGCGGCGAACCAAACAAGGATGAGGAGGTGAAAAATAAGAATCAGAGAGTGCACTCTTTTGCAGAGATACAGAAGTTGAAGTGACACAACAATCTTGGCTGGAGATAGAGAGGGGACGCCGGAGCATTAGGATTACCGGTGCGGCCAATGACGGAAGCGGTGGCGAGATGGTGCCCGGGGTAGCTAGTGAGGAACCTTGTTGAAGAGGGAGGGGGATAAGACAGCGCGCGGTTGAAGGCAATGAAGCAGAATCTTGTTCACATGAAATTTATAATTATCAACAACAAGTTGACCTTGGTGGTTAATGCTGTATATAAACGTAGATTATATACAAACCCAGAATCAATAGAAAGTAATAACCGTGTCAGAAAAAATCCAAACCCAGTTTTATGTTCTCACACTCCACCCATCGTTGCTCACGAGACTCAGTAAGACCCGAGAGTAGATCGAGTACAAGAATATAAACGTAGATTAGCAGAACAGTAATCATATGATGTATATCTCAATCCTGATTCTACTAGTCAATTTCATCATATTAAACTTGGTCTTAATTCTTACCGTTTCATTAAATGGTTAATACTGATACTACAATGAAATTCAACCGATAATAACAATAATATTAGATTTCACGTACGTTTCTTTTGATTCCTGGATGCTTGGTACAGAACAAAGGTGCACCAATTTAGTCTTCCAGACTCTTATACCCCGTTTAGTTGGCAAAAATTTTATTATATTATTAAAAATATTTTTAATCAAATATTATCTTATTAAATTTTATCATTATAAATATCTTATCATTATATTATAGTCATTGTCACTCCTGACGATTATTATTATTTACCATCAATAATTATTATAATTATAATTTATTATTAATAATTTTTATTATTAACCGTCTATAATTATTATTATTATTATTATTATTATTATTATTATTTATCAATAATTTTTATTGACCACCACTACTAATTATTTCTTATTCAATTCTCAATAAAAAAAATATTTTAAAAATATATAAATTAATTAAAATATTATATTATAATATTTTTAATTAAATTAAACATGGCTCAAGAATGAAATTCCTTGAATTCATGCTTCCGAAAATATTAATATATCCAAGGATGTATGATTCCACCAAACAGCCCTTAAGTTCAGTATCAAGGAATCTTCCTTTTTCATTATTTTTTTGTGAATTTTAAGGTGCTCCTAAGAGTTTGGTGTCCGGAATGGTGTGACAAAATACAAACCAGTGGATGAAATTACTAAGTCAATGTTAAGATTTTTGTAATTTCATCTAGTGGCTTGTATTTTGTCACAGCACCCTAAGTACCAAACCCCTAGGACCACCATAGCTAGCACCTTTTTTTTTCTTTAAAAATTTTAGACAGAATGAAAGCCATTAGTTGATATATCAACTAAAAAAATTACTATCTTGAATTCAGAAGAAAAGTTATTGTTAATGTCGCATGAATTCCCTCGAATACATTATGAGGAATGGTTTGCCTCCACTCCGCCGAAAAGAAGATACATATCTCTAATTATTTTCTTCTGCGTTCCCATAAACAGGAAAATTTTCAGGTTGATGGTGGAATTTCCCATTGGTTTGACACAGGCCCAAAATCATATATGATCTCTCTATGGCAAGACCAGACAAGCTTTATCGCTTCTGGGGTTCCGATGCCTGCACCTCTTGGATCTCCAGCAGGTCCAAACCTGCAGCATCATTTATTGTTTTAGACAAATTTAAGCATGTATAGCCATTTTCCTGCATAATTAGGAGTGAATCTTTATATACTTACCAATGGTTTTGTGGAGCGCCCGTTGTTCTTGCTCTTAGACCAGCATATGTAGTCCCATTTACTGTATTCCCAATGACTTGCTGCAAATTTATATTTAACCATAAAAGGACATTTCAGATCAGTTCTGAAGAATATTTCAGACAATTAAACACAACCAGAAAATCTTCATTCTTAAAACTTGCCTGAACAAAGAGGGGATCATTTGAAACTACAGCAGCTGTTAGATGGGCATGCATTCTCTCCAAAGCATCCAATACCAATGGGAGTTGATCACTTTTATAGTTAGTAATGATCTAGGACCATGATCAGAAAAAGTCATATATTACAAGGAAAGAGCACGCTGATATCACCATATGACAAATGAAAAGGTGCAAGTTCCATGTTGAGTTTCCCTTTCCATACCTGGAACGGTCCAAAAATTTCTTTAGTCACAAGCTCACAATTTTTCTCCTTCAAAATTTCCTCAAGAGGTATATAAATGGCAGTCGGTTTTATAGCACCGTAAATGGCTGGAATTGAATGGTTCTTCAAAGGCTCACCCCCAAAGAGGAGCTTGGAACCTGATATCTCAAGCAATTTATTCATGTGTTCCAGCATTGACTCAGTAGTAAACTGCAACGAATGAAAAAAATCAAGAGTTTGAAATGAACTGAACATTTCTGGTCAATTAAAGGGAATTTGAAATGAGCAAATCAAATCAAGTAAAAGGAAAAGCATACTTACGGTCAAGACTGGACCAATTGTCAAGTCTTCTAGCTTTCTTCTCTCAGCCAGATCTTTCAACTTAGATATGAAGGAAGTTTTGGACCAGTTCTGAACAAGGGAAATAGAAAATTCCAAGGGGTTAGGATGATAATATCCCCAAAAAAAAAATCTCCACAGATGATAAAAAAAATACTGTACTTGAAGTAGAATATAATTGCAATAGAAAATGATAAATGCAGCTGAGTTTGTGCACTGAAGTGCCCTCGTTGCTCATGCGTTAGCACAGAACACATGGAATCAATATAAATCAGATCGTGCAATTAAGTTCAGTTTCATGAATAGATATAAGCGAGTGTAACGTTGTTCTATTCGTAATTGTAACCTCACCCTAGTTTTTGGCGCATTGAACGAACAACAGATACTTTAAAAAATAAAAAAGCAATGTGATTGACCTCATGCATAAACAATATTGATTGTGCCGAACACTTCTGACCACTACATGCATATGCATCCTGGTCAGAGACCCAGGCAACATAATCTTCCTGCAAGTAATGAAGAAGATAAAAACAATTATCTAATTGCATCCTAATTCAGTATATTGTGAAGCGGACAAAAATTTGTAAGTGCCGTGAACCTGTTGAACATCAGGGCCCAATATCTTCCAATCAAACCCAGCATCTTCCAATTTGACACGACCCTTCAAATCAACAGCCAATTTGTCTGCCACTCTTGAACTTCCAGTAAAAAGGGTCATTCGAGGATTTGCCTGTACAAGTAATATTAGTATACATGTATAATGTATTACAGAAGTACATGAAAATTTCACGACAAATTGCACTTTTAAAAGTTTAGAGATATTAGTACACTAGAAAATGACAAAGGAAACGACGAACAGTTCAGCAATCTCAGTAGGCTTTGCAACTCAAAAAATCTACTGATTGGGGGAAAAGGGTTTCCCAAAAACTAACCTCCAGCAGCAGTTTGTTCATTGTCTTCCCATCAGAATTTATGAAGTCTACATCTTCTACTGGTAACCCACAGCTATGAAGCAGGCGCAGCATTTGCTCCATAACAATGCTAACCTAAAACGAGTTCAGTCAATGATTTCGGGGCACACTTCAGAAAGCATTGGAAAGATACGTGGGGAGAAACAAATTAATATTCAAACATAGATATGCTGTTAATAAGAAATAAAAGGAGCACTCTGTTATGTCACAGTACACAAATTCTGAGAATATAAGAACCAAAATATTCACCTTGGTGTCAACTTTAAGAACTGGTTTATTGCCCATATAAAGTGCACCCATCAACTGAAGGACTGGAATCTCTAAAGGGAAATTGAAAGGAGTAATAATAGCTACCTGCAGAAGCATATTTTTAGTTTGACTTTTGAAAAAGACAAAGATGGTATGAAGGATATCAAGATTCGATTTTTCAAAAAGAAAAGGAAAAGATACAGAAAGAGAGGGAACTTACTGGACCATATGGCCAACGAAATCCATGACTTTGCTGCCCAAGATGGTTACCAGGTACTGCAAAAGACCTTGCCAAGAAACGAACCTGCCAATGCCAAGATCAATTAAAGGAAGGTTAACTCAGGCCATTTCACATCAGACAATGATATGTTCCTAAACTGGATGTTAGCACCAACAGCTCTTATTTTGACGTACTTGATCTCCACAGAAATTCTCTAGGAACTTCCTCGTTACATACACTTCACCGAGTGCCTGCTGATAACTCTTGGGAGAAACCCGCTGTATTAATCTCGTGAAAAAATCCGAAACCTGATGATCATGCCAAACATGAAGCTAACAATTAATTAAATGTTCGATTTCAACAAAAAACAATAAGAGTCTAAGAACTATAAGACAATAAGTGACAAAACATGCAAAAGCAGCAACAACAACAACCAGCACACCCCCTAAGCCATATCATATTACATTGGGTCGGTAATGCAGATCAATTGACACCACTGGACTCTATAAATCAAAGACAATGCTTAACACTCAATTACTAAATTTATTTCTTCCCTTTAGATACCTTTGGAAGCGATAGCATGTTAGCCGCCTTAGTGGATACATCTCCGAGCATAAGATATCTGCAACAATACTTATCAGTTATCACCATTCTTAGACTACGCTCAGATGGCCAGAGTAAACATATACAGCATTTAAACACATTCCTAAGGATAACGAAAACTTAGGATGCCAAAGTCAATTTCTTCCTTGGTGTTGCGTCAAGAAAGTGGCGGAAGAAGATATATTTACTCTCCTGCCTAGTACAATTATAAGGTTCCATGGAAGTTATTTAAATTATGTTTTTTAGGGTTGGGCAGCATTCATCAATAACAAATATGATACTTTAATGTGTTTCAGCAATAAGGTAGAGGTATAGAAATAAGAACAAATTGCACATACCTCTCTGGTGATTTAAAAGGATTGTGTAGACCATGTTTGGGACAACTGGACAAGCTTTCCACGAAAGGCTGTAAATTCCAACAAATAATAATAATAATAATAACAACTTCAGTGCTGTATCAAAAACATCAGTGCAGTTTTTACTTCGAAGTTGTTTCTTTAATTTTTTTCCCCCACAAATAATGAGAATCGTGTCATGCACGGATACTGGGCCTTCAAAATCATAAGACAAATATACTAAATACATTACAAAGATGCACCTGAATTACTGTTTCGTCAACCTCAGCAACTTGGATAAATGGCTCCCCGTTTAATGGGTCCACGATCGTTTTCCAGTTTGAAGCTCCTATCCATTTACCCCTCACTAAAAGTAGAATATACATATTAGATTAGAATGGTCAGTATCGCAGCGTACAGCTATAAGATGTTTAACCCCGGATGAATTTAGTGAGAAAAATATAAATGAAAAGTTTTAAGATAAAACAAAAAAAGAATCGGTAAAACTTGTCACTCACCCAGGTTGTAAACTTCAGCTGGTTCAGAACCTGACACCTCTTCAGCTTTCACAGTTGCAAAAGACAACAAACGAACGGCCCTGCTACTCATTGTCAAATAAAATGGTTTAATAAATTTATGGTTAAAGAAAAAAAATCAAGTAAATAAAAATTCCAACCCATGTTAGAACCAGTTCGTTCGTTCACGCACAAAAATAAAAAAATAAACAATTCCGACTGCCCAAATTTGCTCGAAAGAACAAACCCAGTGAACAATAAGAAAAAATATCAGAAAAATGAACAGAGGAGTTACCGCGAGAGGTAAAAGGAGGCAAAGCCAGTGAGAGACTCATGTGTAGCCCCAGCTCTGGTGACGAGAAACTTGAACATGGCATTTGTTTGTTTGTCTGTATGAAAGAAGCAGAGCAGAGCACGAAGTGAAGCGAGGCAACTCTTCCCACAAAAATGAGATCTTTGAAACGGTTCGCTTGTTTTTGTTTGCTTCTTCGGATTTTGCTGCGCTATGATTAACGTTAAATGATTCACATGGACCACGTATGATTGACCCCTCGTCCTCACTCCCTAGGGAAATTATATACAGCACGGTGACTATGATTGAAATAGTAAAACAAAAAATACAAAATAAAAAAAAAAAATATTTAAGCTAATTAATTAGTATAAGTAATTGTGAGTGAACGAATATGAATAAAAGAACTTATCTTTCATCTTGAATGTAAAAGAATAAATGAATTTTTATTTTTCATGACTTTGTTACTTTTTTAAATCATTCAAAAGAATTTGTGAGGAAAGATTATCATAATGTTGGCCGTTCAATCTTTGTAGTGCTTAGATAAATTCTAAATTCTAAACCTCAAATCATAAAATTTAAATCCTAAAAATGATTTATCGCAAACCTTACTGCAAAATAATAGGGAGAAAGTTGCTTAAGAGATAGTGTTCTTTTGTAACATGTTTTAAACACATTATACTTTTTAACTTATTTTCTATTTTGTTTTATAATATCTTTTGATAAAAATTTTAAAGGCTTTATATCATATTAGATAGCAAAGATGTATGAGTAATAGTGGATGCTTCATTAACACTCAAGCTAAAATTAAATTAAGGAATAAAGAACATTAAAAGAAATAATATTTTGATTTCATTGTATAATTTTTATAGTGCAATGTTAATGTGTGTTTAAAAATGTAAAAGATAAATTAGTGTTAAATTTTTCAAAGTTTAAAGCCACCACATAAGATAAGTGATTATTATTTTACTTATTTATTTATGATGAATGAATAAATTTTTTTGTATGCACATGTAAAAAGTAACTCAAAATTTATATGCATAGTATTTAATATATTTCTAGCAATTATATTGTACAACATTTTATCTCCTCTTCATTTCTTCTTTCCACAAAGTGCATTTTTCCCCAACACCTTATATATACTCTATCAAAAATATAAATAATTAAACTTATTTCTTGATTTAATAAAAGTACAAAAAGGTGAATAGGGTCCTAAATAATGAGAGATATATAAAAACTAGGTTCGATTATGCCTATTCCTAATCCTAAATGGAATGGAATAATATAAAGATCTTTGTGTAAAAATAGTATCTACTTAGATACGCTTAAATGGTTCTTTCTCATAATAAGAATGAATAGAACGCTATTCTGATATGAATAAACTTATAATTATGGAATGAACTCGATCATCAGATTATAAATTGTAAGTTCATAACCTTAGCTTATTCCCATTTTAGACGAAATAGATATACTAATTCTTTGATTCTAATTAGTGTAGTAAAGGAGATCTTGAACTATGAAGTAGATTCTAGAAGCTAAAAAAAAGGCATCTTGAGCAATTTCAATGATTAGGTTCGTTGATATTCCTAGTACAGTAGATGCTATCACAGGCACAATTACCCAAATGCTCCATGTGAAAAAATAAATTACCAAAACCCTACACAGTAAAAATTATTTATCGGAATGCTTAAAGTTGGGTGGATGACGTGGGCGGGCCGTCCGTGATTCTACCGTGTCAGCCGAGAGTGACACGTGGTGGAAGGTGGGTGCATTTTGGGGAGCGAGCGGGTCCCGCTGTCAGCCGGAAATGACACGTGGTGGAAGGTGAACAAATTTGGGGCAGCGAGTGGGACCCGCGAGACACGTGGTAGGCCCCTGTGGATCACAAACTTTATCCGTCTGTGATTAGGCCTAATCACGTTAGGCCAGAGCCCGTGATCAGTCTGATCACGGTGGGCCAGATGCCGTGATCAGGTCTGATCATGGACGGGCAGAGTCTGTGACCCGACGTCGCCCCCATCACGCCACGTGTCAAGCTCAACCCTCTTGGCACGTCCGGATGCTGCCACGTGGCATTACTGTGTGCACGTGAATTTTAGTTATAAAATCCCTACCCGGCCAACACTTTGCAACCCTAAAACTGAATTCTTAAACTTCCCTCTCAAATTTGATTTCTTTCCATCAGCAAAAAAGTTCAGCAGCAATTTGAAGAATTCGGTTTGCAAGTAAGATTTTCTTTGGAAAGTTATTATTTTAAGTAGTACTTAGGACTTTTAAATCATGTAAAATTGTAATAAATGTTTAGTATTATATTGTTTAGAGCAATTTATTCATTATAATTGACATTAATATTGGGCATTGTAAATAAATTATTTGTACATTTAATCATGTATATTGTATGCTAAGATAATTTATATTATTTTAATATTCCTCTTTGCTTGTGTGTGTTATTTTAATGAGCTTATGTTAGTTTTTTTTGTTTTTTTTATCCGAGTGCAGCAATATATCTACAACCTGACTAGATTTTGCACAAATCATTAGAATTTTAATTTCTATGCTTGTTGGTTGGGCACTATTGAAATAGGGAAATAAAAATTGAAACTTTTACAAATGTGAGAAAAATATAATAAGATTCATCAATAATAAAATATTATTAAAAAATATTAAACAAGGGTAAAGTGTTATACTCTGTCATTTTTAATTTTTGTTTCAGACCTTAAATCATAATTTACTCCATAAAATCCTTAAACCCCGGCCCCAATCCCTAAAATATTTTTTTCTAGAAAATTAAATTTAAGCCAAAGAATTTTTTTTATAAAAAATTTTTTTTAGGTTATAAGTATTTTTAAAAGTAGTAAATTTTCTTAAACATTTTAATTTGAGAATAACTTTGTCATTTTTTATTTTTTGTTAAAAAAATAATTTTCTAGAAAAATAATCTTAACTCATCAGACTACTTTGGAATAAATATATATTAGCTTATCAATATGTTTAAAGATAATGGAATTTATTTAAAGTTTTTATAAGGAAAAAAGTATTTTTTAAGAAAAATAGTTTTAACTCGTCAGACTTATTTGAAAAAAATATATTTTGGATTATTATTATGTTTAAAAATAATATATTTTGAAATAAATTAAATTTTTGCTTGTCAACCTTTTTGTTTATAATTTTGTTTAAAATATTAAAAAATTTTAGGAAAATTTTTTTAACTCATTAGATTTTGGTGAAACAAATATATTTTAATTTATTAGTATGTTTAAAGAAGTAGATATTTTGTTTGAAAAAAAAATTTTCAGCTTACCAATCCTAAAACCTAATAAGATAAACCCTAAATCCATGAACACTAAATTATAAGCCCTGAAACTTCCAAAATCTCAAACCATAAACCATAAAATCCTGACCCCTGACCCCTAACCCCTAAAATCTATTTCTGTAGAAAATAATTTTAACTCATCACACTTTTTTTAGAAAAAAATGATTTTAGGTTATCAGTATGTTTTTAACTAATAGAATTTTTTATAAAAATTTAATTTTAACTTAGCAACCCTTTTTCTTAAAGAAATATTATTTTTTATAAAATCTATTTCTTTTGCAAGATTAATTTTAACTAATCAGATGATTTTGAAAAAAATGTACGTTAGGGTATCGGCGTGTCTAAAAATAATTTTTTTTTATGTAAGAAATTTAATTCTAGCCCTTCAACCTTTTGATTTGAAGAAATTTACTTTCGTAGAAAAATAATTTTAACTTATCAGACTTTTGTGGAAAAAAGTTATTTTAGCTTATCAGTATATTTAAAAGTAATAATTTTTTAAAAAAATTTCTATTTAGCTTATCAGACCCTTTTTTTGAAAGAAATATTTACTTAAAAAAGTCTACTTTATAAGAAAAATAATTCTTAGGGTTTAGGCTTTTTTGAAGAAATATATATTTCAGTTTATCAAACTTTTTTAGGAAATTTTTTTAACTCATTAGAGTTTCTTATAAAAAGACTAATTTCTATGTTATCAATGTATTTAAAGATAATTGAATTTCTTATTTTCAAGATTAATTTGAGCTTAATTTTTTTTAAAAAAAAAATTTCAGCTTAGCAAGCCTATATGTAACAGACTTTGGTTTAAAAAAGAATAATATTTACTTATCATGTCTTTGAATCAAAAAAATTGTAATTAGTTT
This sequence comes from Sindora glabra, assembly GCA_020226215.1. Classification (NCBI taxonomy): domain Eukaryota; kingdom Viridiplantae; phylum Streptophyta; class Magnoliopsida; order Fabales; family Fabaceae; genus Sindora; species Sindora glabra. Next base: position 10,997,512 of record CM035232.1, read on the forward strand.
GTACTTAAATTTAGCCATTATAATTTAGGATTTAGGATCCTCATTTTTATGTATTATAATTTTTATATTTAATTTAATTTTATCTGTATTTTACTTAATTTTTTTACATATTTAATATTGTGTAAACCATAATTAGTGTTATAAAAATTAGTAAATATCATAAAGTCTTTAGAATAAAAATATAGTTCCAATAAATATCATAATTTTTCATCTTTTCTTATAAATTTAAAAGTAAAATTATTTAATTTTTAAATGTTTTAATTTTACGAACAATTTTTCTTACTCAGATGTATTGTTGGGTAGGTATTAATAGTACAATTAAGTGAGAATCAACTCATGTTATGACAATCACAACCCCACAAAATCATATTATGACAAACACAAAATATGAAGTGAACATAGGGTTTGAGAAAACACAAACATTTAATAATTTGATTGTACAGATCAACAATCCCACAAACTAAACAAACATAATTATATATATAGGGTTTAGGCTTATTTTATCTTTTCCTAAAACAATTAAAGGGGTGTTTTTTCTACTGTATAAAAAACTTACGAAAGTCAAAGGTCCTCTAGGTAAAAAAATTTACATATATGTTTGAATGTAGCATTGCAGGAGGTTAATCATTATTGACAGTGATTATAAAGTTACAAGTAATTATGTAGTAATAGTGTTATAAAATTGTCTCCATAATTATGATACATATTACAATAATTATTGAAAATTTTCTTTCAGGGATGACCCTTGAACCGGACTACAGTTCAAATCAGAATGAGTTCCAAGCATCAAAATATATGTATTTACGAAAATGGAGAAATTTATGAATCGGATGAAGGCGATAGCTTTAGGTGCTCCAAGGTCAAAGTAATTTCAATCAATTCAGACATAACCCTTGATGCTCTGAAGAGTATAGTTGGGCGAAAGCTGCGTCTCAATGAAAATCAAGTTGTAACCAAGTTGATATACAGACATCCGCTCTCGCTAAATCCGACACGATATAAGGTGTGTGAGTTGGCAAACGATGAGGACATTCAGTGTATGTGGAAAGTGAATGCAATATTTCCAACTCAATTATCATGTCCAGAGGTGTGTGCACATATTGGACCAATGGGATTTGATTTAAATGTTGCAAGTTAGCCAGTTAGATCAAGTGCCCTATATCTACTACCTTTCACAAGTTAACATAATGACGCTACTAGGGGATCCTCGTGTTACAACCCGTGCATGAGCAGCGTAGAACCAATGAATGTACAGATCGACTATAGTCAACAGGTTCACAGCCCTGTTGATGATTACACTCCACAACCATGTTTCTCTCAACAACATTTTGGACCTTCTCATTCCCCCTCATCCCCAAAGGAAACAGAGGATATAATGGACGACTTCGAAGAGGAAGGTGCATGTAACCCCATTCCTGAAGGATTTGATGGTGAGGGTGACGGTGACGATTGTGGTGATGAAGAAGACGGGGAAAACATTGCTAGTGCACTGCCAACAATGCATGGAGGCCAGCTCATAGAATTGGCTACTGCCTTTTTCTCACAACTAAATGTAGATGCTGCTGCTAGCCATGATTACCCTGAGTTCGGCCATGACATAAATATAAATGATAACCAAGAGCCATATATGGGTTTACGGTATATGAACTAGAAGGTGTTTCATCGCGCAATGAAAATATACTCAGTGCGAACTCACCACACATTTTGTGTACACTACTCATCATTTAAGTACGAAGAATATCGATGTCCTCATTACGATGATCATTGTAATTGGAGGGTCAGAGCATGCCATAAGCCAAGGGAGGATCACTGGTAGATAACAAAATATAATGGTCCCCACACATGTGTGTCTACGTCTCTTTCCCAAGATCATCCAAAACTAAACACAGATGTTATTTCATCGTACATTGTGGCTATGGTGATCGAAAATCCAAGTGTATCTATCCGAGAGGTGATAGAGCAAATCCATTGTATATTTGGATATTGGGTGTCATATAGGGAGGTGTGGAAGGGAAAACAGAGAACTATTGCTCTTGCTTTTGAGAATTGGGAGAAGTCATACTCGATGTTACCTAGATGGCTGGCAGCAGTGCGTCTCTTCAATCCTGGGTCTTCCTTTGAGCTTGTTACCCAAGAATGTCCGCCGTCAAGTTCTGCAGATGCGTCGGTTGCATTATTTCGTCGAGTGTTTTGGACTTTTAAACCATGCATCGAGTCGTTTTCCCACTTGAAGCTCATAGTCCAAGTGGATGGCACTTTTTGTATGGAAGGTACAAAAGGGTCTTGTTAACGGCGATGTCACAGGACGGTGATAAAAAGGTCGTCCCACTTGCATTTGCTGTGGTAGAGGGAGAAACTTACGATACATGGGCTTGGTTCCTATCCCATGTTCGACGGCGTGTTGTTAAAGACAAACAACATATTTGCCTGATCTCAGACAAACATCTTGGAATATTACGTGCTATTGCAAACTCATGCGTTGGGTGGGAAGTCCCTAATGGTTATCATGTATTCTGTCTTCGACATATCGCTAGCAACCTGAACTCAACTTTTAGGACAGCGTGGCTGAAGAAGATGTTTATGAGCATTGGTGCGTGTTACTGACAATAGCTTCCTCAACTGACACTTTTTGTTATGACTATTACTAATTGATTAATAGCATTTTCTGGTACAAATTATCAATATGAACGACATGTTGTAGATAGCAAGCTTGAAGAACTGGCCCAATTGCAACCTAGAGCTGCAGAGTGGATTGATAATATCCCGAAGTGTCAATGGAGTCGTGCTTACGATGATGGAGGTCGACGGTGGGGTCACATGACCACAAATCTGGCAGAGTGTATTAATAGTGTTTTGAAAGGGGTCAGACATTTACCGATCACTGGGTTAGTCAAAGCTACACTGTATCGAATCAATGCATACTTCGTGAATAGAGCAGAAACTATTGCAGCACAGTTATAGATAAGAGAGGTGTTCAGTGAAGATGTACAGAAAAAGATTTAAGATTGCACCCAGAAGGCATCTGCCTGTTATGTCCGACGTTTTGACCGACTCGGTATGATTTTTGAGGTCGAAGAGTTGTATGATCCCACATGGAAGCAGTTTGGTCGGACATGCAAGGTTAGCCTGGTGCATAGGACATGTGATTATGGTGAATTCCAGGTAGAGCATTGGCCCTGCTAACATGTGTTCACAGCATGCGCGAAGGTTGCATTAGATCCCTTGCAGTTTATCAATCCTGTATTTTGACTGGAGACAATGGCGCAGGCTTATAACTGTGAGTTTCATCCCATAGGCGGTATGGAGCATTGGCTAACCTCCAATGGACCAACAGTTGTGCCGGATCTTACGCAAATGCATCTTGGTGGTCACCCCTGTTCCTCACATATGAGGAACGAAATGGACTGGATAGAGGGTCCATCAGAACCTTCAAGGTGTGGGTTGTGCCGTTAGTCTGGCCACAATCGCGCAACTTGTCCTTCCAAGCAACGAAATGTGTCATGACACTTAGCGCCCCTGAGAAAGCCAGTAGTTTATGCATATGTCACTTTTATTCTAGATTAAGACCTTGTCTACGGCATTTCATAAATTGTTTCTACCTTTTTACAATTATGTCCGAATAATGCCAAATATATATGTATGTTGCAATTATGTCTTACTATGTTGCTCTATTTTTATTTATTAAGTCGTTTTGGTCTCCTTGTAAAGTTGGTTGAACAACATTTACAGAAATTTAAGGATGTGCATTTGATTGAATTCTTGCAATTTAATATAGTATATAGATATCGGCAGTTATGGCCGCTCAGCGACGTGTCATCACCCCTGGACCTAATGACGAGTCTCTTTTATACTTACAGTCACAGCATATTTCACAAGCAGTATGGCAAAATCAGGTAATTCCATTCCCTTAATGGCCATTCACCAATTGTAAATGTTCTAACCATAATTTCTATGAATGCCAACAGGGAAGACCAATCCTGAGGCTACGACGTATCGCCCACGCAGATCGACTATTTGATCCCCTAGCTGCAATTGTGCCATATCTGCAGCAGGCTGGCTTCTACGGCGTCAGCCGACTTGGAAATTTTGATTTCAATGCAGCTATGATGTCCGCCTTAGTTGAACGATGGCATCCTGAGACGCATACTTTTCACATCACCGTTGGGGAGTGCACTATTATGTTACAGGATGTATCTGTCCAGTTAGGTTTGCCTTGCGAGGGTATCCCTGTATCTGGAAGAACCGGGCTTGATTGACTAGGGATTTATGAATTTTTACTTAGGATTAGACCACCTGATGAATGTTTGCAAGGCCAACGCCTGAGCATCACCTGGTTAGCAGCTAACTTCGGACACTTACCGGATGATGCCGATGATGAACTAACACAGCGCTTTGCACGTGTTTACATCTTGCGACTTATTGGCGGTTGCCTTATGCCTGACACTTCCGGTCACAGGGTACTACTAATGTATTTGCCATTACTAGAGAACTTCACAGATGCAGGTCAATATAGTTAAGGATCGGCAGTCCTGGCATGCCTGTATAGAGAGTTGTGCACCACAAAATGTGATGAGTTAAATATTAGTGGATGCCTGCATTTATTGCATTTATGGGCGTGAGATCGTTTTCTCACTCTAACGTCGGCAAGACCTCCGTATCCAGATCCCCAACTAGACATTTATCCCTTACTTCCACCATTAGGCTTCAGGTGTGGATTATACGCGTATTCCATATTGCGTCTCTTACATCTTCTTAAACAACTCAAACAGTTAATCTATAATATGTATTTCTCGCAGGTGGAAGAATACTGGCCTACCTCCCTGACCGCCATCGACGGCTCTATGTCATTATAGAGTATTACTCGATCAGATGAGGGACAATGAGGTTGGAAACACCGTTGTCTTTCATTTGTATCAATCTATTGCTAGATCTACTAATCTGCTATTTTATGCTATATTTCTTTGTGATTTTAGATTATTTGGTGCCCCTATGACATTCTCAGTGTACGACAGCTTATACCAGGGTATTGCTTGATGTCGCCTGATATATGGCTGACATCAGTTCCCATCATTTGCTTCCATATTGTGGAGTGGCACCATGCAGACCGTGTGCTCCAACAATTTAGGAGGAGGCAGCCCATCCCACAGGAGCCATTTAACCTCGGTTCTTGTGATACACTACAGTTTCGGGGCAAAACATTAAAAGACTAGCGTCAAGAGCATATGATATTCATTAGTACTTGGAATGCATGGCGCAATACACTCTTGTTGACAGAGTTTGAGACAAATGCTCTTCATTGAGACTCGGGCTATATGTCATGGTATTGAAGACATACCAGACGATGGATCCATCCATCTAGCGGCAGTCCAGGATTTGTGGTAACTAACAATATTCATATTATGCTTTGTGATTTCTTCAATATGTAATATGTATTAACTATATCAAATGTACTTCTTTGTAGGCTGACGTAGCTGAGAGACTCCACATACTTAGTGTCGAGGATTCCCCTTCACAACCATATAGTCAGTTTAGGGAGACTGTGGGTCAGGAATGTCACCTCATGCTACACGCACTAGGAGAGTATTAAGACGTGACTACTGACCAGCTTGCCTACCCAGCTGATGAATTACCTAAACCACCCATTCCCGAGCCTAGGCGTGGTAGGAGAGCCCACTGCTTCATGTCTCTCAGGGATCCTATTTTGCTTGAAGAAGAAGGCGACGATGAAAGTGTGCCTTATTCTCATCTATCACTGACGCAATCAGGTGTCCCTAGCCCTTTCATCCCTCAATCGATATATGTTGATATCGGTGTAACAGGACCATCAACCTATATCCTATCATCGTAATTCTTCCCAAGTGCAGAAGCTGACCCATCGCACAGCATGACATTGCCCCCGCAACACCCCTATGATGCTCCACGATCATCTTTTTCCACACCATCGCCATCACAATCAGCTCAGTGAATCCCTGGCTCTCTAATAGGATTGTTTGATGACCCATTTGCATTCACTATTGAATATACTAGCGGATCTGTGAAGCAGCAGCAGCAAGGGTTTTTCACACCAAGTAACCCTATTCCAGCATTTCAATCATTCCCTTGGGACTTGAACTCTCCACCTTCTAGAGGTCAGACCCATTTGACTTGTGCAGATGACGATGCAAATAACCATGGAGAAGAACAACCCCTAACTTAACGACCACAGCGTGTAAAGCGACGCCCTCGGTGTGGGACTGGGAGCCATTATTTTGGTGATTAAGGGTTTCATTATTGTAATATAGTGTTTAGGCTTATTTTTTTTAATTGCTTCATAACATTTTTGCCTTAGATTTAGTAATTTCTTATGTTACATTAACCATATTACCCACTTTTGGAGCTAAGTTGTACAATTTTACGATTATATATTTCATTTTCTAATCATTTACCTTTATCACATTATTGATCCCACTCCATTCATTATATTGTTATTTGAAATTCAATGGATTATTCTAAAATACCGATCTTCAAGATGTAATTTTAAATGTAGACTTACATGTAACTACGAAAAATGGTGTTAATTACTCATTTAGAGGTCATTATGGTAAATCACGCTATTAAATTTAGTACTGTATAATTTTAGACATTCGAGATCACACGTTTCTTGATCCCTAAACTAAGACTTAATATTCTACTATCCTAAATAATTATTTATTTAAGCAAGTGCTATGTTTTTCTTTTTTATATGTGAATTGCAACACTATAATTTATAAAGTGTCTACTTTTCGATCCTAACACTTACCTTGGGAAAACATATTTCTTTTATACGGCATAGTAAAAAAATTTCCTGCTACATCGATTTTATTATGTTACATTATCATACAATATAATGACAGCTAATAATATAGTTGATTATTATTTAAAACTTTAAATAATTACCACAAAGAAGTCCAAGATTTCAATAAATTGATCAAATGTATATTAAATGAAGTTCAAATATATTTTTTCTGACTTACAACTATCAAGTAATAAGTTTACAAAAGAAAATATAATTGTTTGTATTTACTGAAATACTAATTATCCTACCAGTCTTACCACACTTGCTATTTCATTACATTATATACACTGCACAATTTTATGAGAGTTATAAATAATATTAATTATTTTTTAGAATATTAATTACTTAATATAAAATAAGTATTTAGTTTTTCATGAACTAAATCAAATCAAAGTTATGTTAAAATTATAATTAAAAAAATAAAAGGCTCATAAGTTAAAAATTATTACAAAATTTTATAAAAAATTAAATGCAATTTGCAATAAAATAAATTTAATGTATATAAGGTGAAAAATAGTTAAAAAAATTTTAATTCCCAAAAAAATATATTTATAGAAATAAATTGAAAAAATAAAAAAACATAAAATAACTTATCTCGAAAAAAATAAATGGATATGAAGATGGATTAATAAAAAAGAAAATGAAAAACTAACGAACAAACAAAAAATATTATTGATGAAGGTAAAAAAAAATTAAACAAACGAAAAAGAAAACAAAAAGCTAATGAAGATATAAAAAAGAATAAAAATTAATTTGTTAGACTGATACAAAATTGATGAAAAATGAAGGAAAAAAAGGTAAAAAAAAATAATGAAAAAAAAAATTAAAAAAAGACAAGATAAAAATTGATAAAAATGAAAATAAAAGGCAAACAAAGATGACACAAAACTGTAGAAAAATAAAAACAAAAATTAGAAAATCGACAAAAAAAAACTTAACACAGAAAGGCAGATAAAAGAAAATATAAAAAATAAAAAAAAGGATTAACAGAAATTAAGTGACGGGACAAGGGGTAGGCTGATCACGGACTGCCCCCTCCCGTGATCAGTAAGGTTTTTTTTTAAAAAACTTATTTTAAATATTCTAGTTAGTGAAAATATCGGCGCAGTGAAATGAAAAATTATTTTCCTGAGCGCAGCATTTAGGTAAGCTTTTTTACTGTTATCCTGACTTCTGAAAAATATGTTACCGAACTACGACACTACAAATTTTATTTACTAAAATGCTTAAAATAAATTTTTTTATTTAAAAAAGTGCAATCACAAGGAAGGGCTTGACGTGATCAAAGTTGATCACGCGTGGCCTCTCCCCGTGATCAGATTTTATTTTTTTTAATTTTTTTTCGTGTGACCATCAAGTTTTATTTTTTTTAGTTTTTAAATATATGATTAAATTTTTTTTAATTTTAAAAAATAAATTTTTTTAATGTCAAATTTTTCTTATATGTTTTTTTATTTAAAATAGGTTTTTTAATACTAAAAATTTCTTTTAATATAATAAAACCTATTTCTTTAAAAAATGTATAATCAAGTATTATAAATATTTGTAATATATGATTAAAAAATTAAAAAATATAACATTTAAAATTTAAAATTATGATATAATAGAAGATAATTTTTAAAAAAAAATATATTTATTTAATATATTTTATTAAATATTTTATATTTAATATTAAACATATAAATTAATTTTTATTATTTTAATTTTTTATAATTATATTTTTATAAAATTAAAAAATATATCTTATAATTGAATACCAAGATATTGTACCTAAAATTTTATTTACCCGAACCCTTAAAAAAAATTTTTTCAACTCATTGGACTTTTATGGAAAGAATTAATTTTAGCTTACCATTATAGTTAAAAACAATACATTTGTAGAAAAATTTAAATTTAGGGTATCAACCCCTTTTTTTTAAGAAATATTTATTTTAAAAAAATCTATTTTATAAGAAAAAAATTTATACTTATCAGACTTTTTTGAAATAAAATATATATGTCAGCTTATCAATATATTAAAAAAAGGGTAGTCCTTTGTTAAAAAATAATTTTAGTACTATTAACGGAGAATCAATATTTAAATATAAATTAACTATGTTATAAGAATCAGAATAAGTTAAATTGAACATAAGGTTTGAGATAACACAACTATCAAGTAATAAGTTTACAATAAAAAATATAATTATTTATATTTATTGAGATAATAATTATCTCATCAGTCTTATTACACATATTATTTTATTGCATTATATATATTGTATAATTTTATAAGAGTTAAAAAATAATTAATTATTATTTAGAACATTGATTAATTAATATAAAATAAATATTTAAATTTTAATAAACTAAATCAAATTAAAGTTAGGTTAAAAATTATAATTAAAAAAATAAAAAATCTCACAAATTATAGATAATTGCAAAATTTTTAAAAAATATTAAATCTAATTTGAAATAAAACAAATTTAATACATATAGGGTAAAAAAAAGTTAAAATTATTCTAATTGGAAAAAATATTATAGTAAAAAATAAAACTCAACAAAATAAAATAAATTAGGCAAAAAAATAGGTAAAAAAAGAACAAATTGATCACAAAAAATAAAAAGCAGATGAAGAAAAAAATAAGGTAAAAGTAAAATAAACGGAAAAAGATAAAATGAAAAGAAACATAAAACTAAAAGCAGAATTTCAAAAGAAAAAAAAAACAAATGAAAAAAGAAAAAATGAAAAGAAACATAAAACTGAAACCAAGCAGAATTTCAAAAGAAAAAAAATAAACGGAAAAAGACAAAATGAAAAGAAACATAAAACTGAAACCAAGCATAATTTCAAAAGAAAAAAAATAAACAAAAAAAGATAAAAAGAAAAGAAATAGAAAACTGAAACTAAAAAACTAAAAAGACGGAAAAGGTGCAGGATTGATCACGGTGTCCTTGTGCCCGTGATCAGTCATTTTTTTTTTTTAAAAAATTTAAGCATTCCGATAAATAATTTTTACTGTGCAGGGTTTTGGTAATTTATTTTTTCCCATGCAGCATTTGGGTAATTGTGCCTGCTATCACATATACAATCATACTCAATTCAATGGAATTGTTTGATCTTAAGGGAGACTTTTTATAATTTTACATGTTATGAGTTATTTCTTAGTTTTGTTTACTCATTAATAACTTAATTTTTTAATAAAAATAGATAGAAACAATGCCTGTAAGGAGTCCTATTGAAGCCAAGAAATATAGGCCTGCCTATCATCCACACTAGAATAAATGAAATTTTCCAGAAAAAACTTGCTATTAAAGGAAGACCTCTTAAAGATAAGAGATATATGGCTAAAGAAAAAGCCAAAAATGTATCTTTTGTGTATAATCTTGCATAATCTTGAATGTTATTAGTTCTAGTATATAAATGAAATGATGCAATGCAAGTAAATTTCTTAGATTCATAGAGATATAGAATAACATATAAGTTATATAAGTTATCATACTTGTATATCTATCATTTGAGTCTTTAACAATTATTCCAATAATTGCATATTTGATTTGACTAATGGATGAATATGTGAGCATATGTTTCATACTTATTTGAGTAATAGTAATGAGATTCTCCAATATCATGTTAAAAATAGCTAAGATTTCTAGAAAAAAAAATGCCATTCATTTAATGAGAAATAAAAAGGAATATTGGAAATTCAAGTGGCTTAAGCTAGGGATGGCAATGGGGTAGAATAAGGGCAAATTTACCTCAAACTACCCACCCTACACCCTTTACCATTTGCCTTGAACTTGTCCAATCCCACAGGATAAGGCAAGTTAGGGCACTATCCTTGTAATTTGCAGAACATTGGTGCTAAGTGGAAAAATTCGTAAAAAAGAAAAAAATAAAAAATTTTAATTAAAAATATTAATTTTTATATATTTAAAATTTAAATAAAAATAATATTTAATATTTAATATAATCCCACCGTATATATCTAGAAATACATATAGTTTAGTTAACAATATCAAATTATAAGGAAAACAATAAAGATATATGATGTATAAATTAAGAAAAATACTAAATTTTATTTTTTAATTTTTATATAAAATTAAAAATAAAATTATCAAAAAGTATTTTAGACAATTGAATTTCTAAAAAACACATATATATAATATATATATACATGTATTATTTATATAGCTATATTTGTAATTTTGTATATGTAAAATTTTGTAAGGTAAATTACACTATTATTACCCCGCACCTCGAATTTGGTATGGGGCAAAAACCTACCTTGTGGAGCAAATTCTTTTACCATATCCATGCCCTCTCAAGGCAAAATCTACAAGGCAAGTATTTGCTCCACAACTTTGCAATCCCTGGCTAAAGTTGAAATAATAACTTTCGAAGTAATAGAAAGAAATGCAACAACTAGAGTGGGAAAGTCAGAGTTGAAAAAAAGATTTCTCACTTCTTTCTCACATTTAAAATTATGTATGAGACTTTCATCTTGTATGGTTCTTATATGACAAAAGAAAGAAGAACTCCTTACATATTTATAAGACTGAAGCTATTCAATTTTTAAAAAAGATTATTAATTCTTAACTTTTCAAGGAACCATTCATCAACGATTGTGAATGGCCAATTTTTCTTAGTCTTTATAACTAGCTCTTATAGAATTAACATTGAAAAGATTGAAAAATAGAACCATCTGATTTGGTTTGATCTCAATAGTCATGAGATGATTATCTTAGGGTGATCCCTCTATCAACAGATGTTCTTATTATACTCGTAGTCTTTAAAGGATGAGAACCAACTATGTAGCATTTACATCAAGAATTCAAGTATCATATACATCATTAGTCTTATCCTTTGTAGGAATTACTTGTAATAATGAACTTGCAAAATGAATCTATTTATCATAAATGGATTTATTGTTCTTGACTTTGCTTCACCTTAGTTGTTATTTGAACAAGTAAAGTTATGTCTTGGTATGAGAAGGGATATCATTTCTTTTTTACATGTCAATGGAGTTTTGAAAAATCCAAACATCTTAGAAATAGATAGAGAGATAGGAATTTATCAAACCAATTGCACTCTTGATATATACAATAAAGTACTAGAAATTTTTTTTCTTGTTGCTTTTCTATGTAAAAAAAGTAAAATCATGTACTCAATAAAGGATTCCTCAAGTTTATATATATAGAAAATAATTTAAATAAAAATATAAAAATAATAAATAAATAAAATAGCTAGGAGGTTTTCCTATAAGCAATGACCTTTGAAAGAGTGCATAATAGCTCCCCTATTAAGCACTTTTGTGCCAAAGAGGAAGAGGGCTAAGGGATTTGTCGAAATTATGGGATGTAAAAATGCATTAGTCAAGGAGCATTTTGACTTAAAGGGAAGGACCTGCACGAGCAATGGTAAAATTTGTCTTATTAACATAACTTTTTTTTAAGGGTGGTATCTTTGATAAAATTGAAATTAGTGCTTACTTTTATGAATTAATGAAACGCTTATGGTTTGATTCATAAAAAATTGTCCATCACTTTTTATAGACAGATGAATTAGTTTGACAACCAATATTCCTTTTTTTATCAATTGTGAAAGCAGTAAATTCCTTTAATTATGAATCATCATAATATATAGACTTAATTCTCCCTTTTGAATTGAAGTTAGAGTAATATTAGCTATAAGAAAAGACCTATGATAGTCAATACAGGTCCTTCACAACCACTGATGCATGGTGTTCTTTGACTCATTGTTACATTAGATGGTGAAAATGTTATTAATTATGAACTAATATTGGGTTATTTACATAGAAGGATGGAAAAATTTGTAGAAAATTGAACAATTATATAATATTTGCCTTATGTAACACATTGGGATTATTTAGCTATTATTTTCCTCAAAGTTATCCACACATATGCGGAAGAAAAAATTTACCAGATTCATTTTTTTAGAGTTAAACTATCCATTACAAGAAATTCAATTCTTATAATATAATAAGTAAATAAGTAAATGCTCAACACCTAAGTGGGCTTACAAAGTTGGTCATGATCAAGTACTTTCTGGGTCATCTCATACCTTATGGTTAGCCCTTATTAGCTAAAAAAATTGAAAAACTTTTTACACACAAAGGATTTACTTTCAAGGACATGCCAAAAATGATAATCAACCTTATTATTAATTTAAAAAAAAAAGTTACTAACAAAAGGTCCATTAAAAAATTAATTTTAATATTAATAAAATAATATTCATATTCAAATTTATATAATTTTTTATAAATAAAATAAATAATTAAAATAAATAACATATTAAAATAAAAATTTTCCTTTCTATTTTATTCTCGAAACCATATCATTTCTTAGTGTCAAAAGAAACATAAAGTATCGTATAAGAAAATCTATTCTCTTTTTTTCAATTGATCTCGGAGATTGTGTAATATTTACTTTAAAACTATTTGTTTACATAGTAGTGATATTCTTTGTCCAAGGTTGAGTCTTGAGATTTGATGGTAGACTTAAAAAGTCACCGATAAATGCTTTACGCCTAATTATTCTAGATAATGCTTATATCCTTTGTCTTATTGTGGTTGTTAGCATAGAGTTAATCGATGCTTATTTTCTAGACATCATCATTGCTTCTTCTTTAAGAAAAAAATTTCACAACTCATAGGCCTTCTACCTCCATGTGGCATTACTTCGTTAAGCTTTTGCCCATTGTGGAAAATTCCCTATCATTGCTTCCCATAAAAAATTAGGACTAGGATTAGGGAACATATTAAATGTTTACTTAAATTAGATAGTCCTTAAATGGATCCTATGTTAGCGGCCAAATGCTGGTCTCTAACTACAAAAGTAAATACTTAAATTTGAGAAGCTTCTAGTCTAGTAGGCCTGTAAAACTCGCTAAGGTAAGTGGTATTATTAAACCATACAAAGCAATAAGCAAAAAATCAAAAAAAAGTAAAGCACCAATTATATTCTACTTAATTCTTGTTAATTATTTATATTATATTTATATTAATTAATATTTTAATTTATAATTATATTATTATATTATATTATTATAAAGTAAAATATAATAATAATTTTTTATAATTGTTGTATTTTTTTATTATTTCAAATTATCCTAACAGAGCATCGGACCTAGTTCTACAAATAATTCATATATTATGTATCAATAAAATTCACTTACTCTAATTATGTTTACAATGTATTACAAATGGACACTTTTAAGATTTTTGAAAAAATATATATATTAAACCAACGTATGTGAAAATGAAAACCCACGTTTATAACAGTCCTTAATCCTTATACCCACTCTGTTGATAAAAAAATGAAAGAGAATAACTCAATAGATGAATTATAAAAACATAAAAATTATCAAAATAAAAATTGACAAAATATAGCTACTATATGTGCCTCAAATCTATTGCACAATTAATATTGAATCAAACAAAAGAAAGAAAATCAAGAAAAAATAAAGATCATTTAGAGAGAAAATACAGTATAAGTCTTAATTATTTTGATTTTGTATGTAAAAAATATAATATAACATAAGGAATATATAAATATAATAATATTATTATATGTATGTGAATTATTATTATTATTATTATTATTATTATTATTATTATTATATCTTGTTTATCAAAAAGGGAAAAAAAGTTGTTTGATATGATTGTCGTGAGTGAGAAAATGAAAAAAAAAAAATTGAAGTGCTATGTGGTAAGAAAGAGAAAGAAAAATGACGAGTATGTTTTGATACGATTTTATTTTTATATTTTAAAAAATTATTTTTAAATTAAAAGAGAATAAAAAATAAAATTTGATCAGTATTGTAAATAGAAAAATATTTTATTTAATTATAAAATTAATATTAAAAATGAAAAATATATCAAGAAAATGTCTAAAATTTATTTTTATTTTTTATTTTTAAATTATATATTTAAAATTGTAGTTTTTATAAATAAAATTTGAAAAGAAGTTCCTAAATAAATTTTTTATTTTTAAAAATAAAAAAAAATATTTTTTAAAACAGCAAGCAGGTAGACTCTATGTTATTGTCTTGAAGGATATTTGTTGACTTCAATTTTATTATTTTCCTGGTATATATCTTTCGGTTTCATATATAGGCTGCTCCAATTGCCTTTTTTTTATATATTTTTTTCCCTCACTCAGATATAATAATCGAACAGAAAAGTCCTTCCAAAATCCTGTCAGCGCTCGTAATATACTGTAAGCAAAGTCAAGTTGTGCAATGGAACCAGACAGGAGACGACTAGACCCGAGTTCGGACCAACTTGTGAAAATAAGAAAAAATGTCCCATAACCATAATTCATATCCCAAGATCAGTAATGCTCTAACCACTAAACTTACTAATTTAAATACTTTTTCAACAAATTGGACACACAAAATTATTGTGCAATCCCTTAAATTATGGATACATTAAAAATAAGGGGAATGTTTTTTTTTTCTTTTCCCTCACAAAACATTAAACTTTATTCCAAAAACCATCTCTTAGGGAATAAGAGGCGCTGCATTATAATAAGGGGAATACTTGTTGCACTCTTTTAAAAGGAAATAATCATTAATGAAATCTACAATTTGTGTGAATATCACAATTTACGAAGAGAGAATAAGTAAAGAGTAAATATATGAGAGTGAGGATAACAATATTATTTTAAAAATAAATATAAAATATAGAGTAAACAACAAAAATTATAGATTACATTTGGGGGAAAAAAGTTATATAGGAATACAAAAGCATATAAAATTAAGAGATTATAATTTTATATTTTTGCAGTTTTAGATGAGCCATAAATGATAATTTTAGCCTCGATCTATATCACGTATATCTCACTAAATTTTTTAAAATTATATTTAATTATATACTCAATTATATATGACATTAATGTCACGTTTGAATTTAATCATTAAAATTTTATTGTTGCTTCTTGTATAGACCTTTAAAGGTTTGGAAATTACAAGTAGATAAGAACAACCTCGAAGCTGTTCAAATAGAGATAAACTTGTCAACGTAAAATCTCCACAATGTTGGAATTCATTTCAGAAACCTATTCAACATCTTACGTGTGTTATGAACAAATTCAATTGAGTGGTAATTTTCTATAATATTTTTGAGAAATATCCAAATTGAATAATTATTTTATAACAATGTTTGACACTGAAATAACCAAAAAAAAAAAATTAAAGTTGACATTGTGATAATGCTGTTAATATATTCCTTCAACAATTATTACCATACATTGAGATAACAATTTTTTTTTAATATTTAAGAAGTTATCTAAAGTATTCATACACAAAATATAAAATACATATTTATATTTAACGGAAGAAAATTTCCAAAATAAGATTAAGTGTCACTATATTATTAATTAAGAGTATCAATAGTAAATGAATTAGCATATATAGATTATTTAGAGCGATGAGTATGAATTTACATGTATCAAAATTCATTGACAATTGATTGATCTTTGTCACAATAAAACATATGTATATAAAATTGTTTATATATTATCAATTACAATTACAATTACAATTTTTTATTATACATCTCTGGCAAACATTATCCATACCGTACAATGGGGTAAGATATTTGAATAAAATATACATACTTAAATACAAATTTCCCCCTCGTATAATAAATTATTTTAACAAACATTTTGAGACTTGCAACTACAAGAGGCCACCCTGCATTTTGTATCTTCTACCATATATATGTAGTAGGCTGCCAACGACTCGTTGAGTTCAACGTCTGTACATTTATTCGTTTGAGTTCTTTTAAAATAAACGAATCTGAGATCCAACTCATTAAAGGTGGATAATTCGAATTTGTGGTTTACAAATTTAAATAAATTCATGTATATGTTAACCTAAATTTCTCATCAATATTATATTGTACTTCGAGCTCGAGCACACAAATATAAATTTAAATTAGATTATACAATCTTATTTAAATATTTTATTATTTTATTTTTACTTACATTTAAATATTTAAAAACTTATCAATATAAATTTTCAACAATCATCAAGTTTATAATAAAAAATATTAACACAATTATTATATAATATTAATAATTACACTTAACAGAAAGTAATAAATAGAAAAAGATTAATTACTTCAATTAAAATATTATACTCTACCAAATAATTTTAATAATTACTAATGTTATTTTTTTATTATTAGATTTATTTAAGTTTATAAATATTTTATATTAAGAAATATGAAGTTCAAATTCGATCCAATTCATTTAAGCTTGATTCATTCATATTCGAATCCAATTTTTGCAAATCTTGTGAGTGGATGATGTCCAATTTCTCACAAGTAATTTGATTCTTATACGCTCCAAGGGCATTTTATTAAAATATCTGATTTTAGGGGCACGGATGACATAATTAATATACCTAATTCTTTTCTATTTTGTATTGGAAAGGTAAGCAGCCATAGAATAAACTGCTAAACTTTGCCGGTTCAGGCTGTTTGCTTCCCGTTCTCTATCAAGACGAAAAATAGTCAATCAAATATTTCTTACAAAAATGTTGTCGGTAGCCACCTGTATTAAATATATAAATGAAGATTTCTACCAAAAAAATATATAAATGAAGATAATTTTGGTATATTATTAATTTAGTATTAAATTGATATATTATTGATATAGTGATATATTAATATATTATTAAATTTAATTATTAATTTATTATATAATATATTAAATTTAATAAAAAATTTAATAGATGATAAAATTAAATAATCTATTAATATGCAATTGTGTCAATAATATAATATATTTTCTTCACTCAAAGAACGCAGGGTAGATTTTGAATTCTTCATCTCCTCCGTATGTGGTCTGTTTCCCTCTGGCGGTGGCACGGAAAAGATCTGACATTTAAGATGGTTTCACACGCATAAACAAAGAAAACCAGTAAGTAAACCCTAAATATTATTAAGATACGGATTTGCTTGAACCAATAAAAAATCTGCATTCTCACAACCAATTTTGACTTCACTTCTCTCAACTGAGATGGCTTGACAGGTCGGATTTTATCACAAAAGGATAAATTGGGAGATATATCCGTACATGAATTAGATGACTCGGAATCAGTTTCTCAGCTGACAGGTTCCCGGAAAATTTTAAAGAAAAACATTTTTATTCGTATTTTACAAATTTCTATCAAAATAATCACTATATACGCAATGTATAAATTGAGATGTTATTATTTGCGGGGCGGAGGGTAACATATTTTCTAGAAGGGGACAAATTCAAAAAAAAAAAAAATTAATAGAATGAGAATAGAATTATTAATAAGTCCAATTAAACCAAATTGAATTGTATATTTACTTATTTGACCTTGACAAAAATATATATGAGCTTACGTTTAACATTGTTGAGCTTGCAGAATTTAAGTTCAAAACTAATTCACGAATTTAATTGAGCTTAAAGGAGCTCTAATGTTTTTAGTGATTATTTTTAGTAAATAATAATAAGAAATGATTAAAAATTCTATTTTCACATTAGCTATTTTTTCTTTGTTTTCATAATTGATATTTGTTTCAGAAAAAAAGAAAATACAATGATACATAAGATGTGTTTAATAATATTAAAGCATTTAGTACTGAATCTTAAATGCTAAATCTATCTATTAAGCATTAAATTTATAGTATTTGAATGATTTTTTCTTAATTTTAATGTTGAATTTGATTAATAGAACGAAAAATTTATTTCAAATTATTAAAATCTATAAAGCTTTAAAATTATTCCTTATTATAATTTTAAAAATTATGTACACCAAATTCTTAATTTAATGATATGCTATATATTCTATATTCAATTATTATCTCAAAAATAGAGATAACATTGAATATATTCATCTAATAAATTTTTATCAAAGTAAGAGCAATTGCCGAATTGATTCAAGAATTTTAACTTAAATTAATATTAAATCTTAATAATATTAACAAATTAAATAAATGAAGTTTAATTTTAAATTTAAATGCACAGGCTTTATTTATTTTTTGGAAGATATTTTCAATTGAAAAACTCATTCTTTATATATGAGTGAAGGAGTACATATCATATGTTTTTATATATTGCAGTTAAAAAAAATCCCAGAGTTATGGTGATAAAAGAAAACAACTTCCTTTTTTAAAAAAGAAGAAGTTATTTTTTCACTAAATTTATTATACTTAATATTAAACAAATCACTCATTTTTAATTATCTTGATAATTTATAATTATATTCCTATAAAATATGTTTTCAATTATTATATATTTAATTATTATATAAAAATAGAGATAATATCGAATATGTTTATCTAATAAATTTTTATCAAGAGCAATTGCTGAATGGATTCAAGATTTTTAACTTAAAAATTTTAACAAATTAAATAAATGACGTCTAATTTTTAATTTAAATGCATAGGCTTTGTTTATAACTTTGAAAGATGTTTTTCATTAGAAAATTTTATTTCGTATATATATGAGTGAAGAGTGAAGAAGTACATATCGTATATTTTTATGCTTCATGATTGAAAAAAATGATATTAGAGTCACGGTGATAGAGGAAAGACAACTTCATTTTCTAAAAAGGAAGTTAATTTTCATTAAATTTATTGTATTTAATATTGAACAAATCAATCATTTTTTACTATCTTAATAATATATAATTATATTTTTACAAAAATATTTCAATTATTATATATTCAATTACTATCTGAAAAATAGAAATAATGTTGGATATATTTATCTAATAAATTTTTATCAAAATGAGAGCAATTGCAGAATGGATACAAGAATTTTAACTTATATTAATATTAAAACTTAACAAATTAAATAAATTAAGTCCAATTTTAAATTTAAATACATAGCCTTCATTTATTTTTTGAAAAATCTCATCTCCTTATATAAGCGAAGGAGTACGTATCACATGTTTTTATGTCTCAATTAAATCCTAGAGTCATGGGGATAAAAGAAAAATAACTTCTTTTTTTAAAAAAGAAAAAGTCAATTTTTATTAAATTTATTATATTTAACATTGAATAAATCAATCATTTTTCACCATCTTAATAATTTATAGTTATATTCTTATGACATATGTTTTTAATTATTATATATTCAATTATTATATCAAAAATAGAGATAACATTGGATATATTTATCTAATAAATTTTTATCAATATAAGAGCAATTACCGAATGAATTCAAAAATTTTAACTTAAATAGTCTAATTTTGAATTTAAATGCATAGGCTTCATTTATTTTCCACTAGATATTTTTCATTGAAAAATCTCATCTTCTTATTTATGAGTAAAGAAATACATATCATATGTTTTTATATCTTGTGATATAAAAAAAAATCCTAAAATCATGGTGATAAAGGAAAAATAACTTGTTTATTAAAAAAGGAGCAATCAATTTTTACTGAATTCATTATATTTAATATTAAATAAATTAACTACTTTTCACTATTTTAATAATTTATAATTATATTTCTATAAGATGCTTTTCCATCAAAACAAACAAAGTAATGCATTGAAATGATGTTTTTAAACATATCATTAATCATTATATTGTCTCTCATATTTATTTTGTTTTTAGAGGGGTCTAACTAATAAATTTTCTGCGCAAAAATATTTACTTTTATAAAATTTCAAAATTTAGGGGCCACGTCCCTAGAACACTTCTGGCCTTAGCCTTCAGCCTTAATTATTTGAATTAATTTTTATTTTATGTGCATGATGTGTATTTTGCAATTAATGATGCAAGACTAGGGTTAAATTTGACTAAGAGAAAATTAAGACGTTTAGAAATTAAAAATACGAGGGCTCTCCTCAGCTGAGGCCGGTGATGGCAAAATGTTTGACCGCAAATAATATATCAGTTGGCTCGAAGACTTTTGCAACGAACGAAACTTCAAAGATGGCCCAACTTGTAGGCGGAATCCGACCATTGCGGCTTGAACCTCTCTTTCCGTCTTTCCTTCTCCTATGTGGCATGTCTGTTGTCTCAAACGTTGAACTTGAAGTCTTCTGCATTTTGTAATTATTCTTCATTTAAGAATATTATAATCGAAAGAAAACCCTAATATAATATATATTCATATTCATATGTCACATACAATAACTATAATATAAAAAATTATAATCCTATTTCACCAAATATATATATATATATATATATATATATATATATATATATATATATATATATATATATATATATATATATATATATATATATATATATATATATAAAACTAAAGCTAAAATCTATAATTATATATCTAACTCATAATGCATTTTTCTCTTAAATTATTCCTCGTTGAGATAGAATATTTGACACGTAAGGATGTAATTAACAAAATAATAATAATAATAATAATTATTATTATTATTATTATTATTATTAGTGAAGAACATTTAATTTAAGCAATATATGATATTATTTAAAGGTTTTATCTTCTTTAGTATTTTAAGTTTAATCTTAAGATTTTATGTATGTATTTAATGGTTTAATCAGTTTTATAATTATCAAATTTTTTTAATCGTCTTTGTTAATTATTACGATTCTCTTTTCAAGAGTCAAATATGTATCTCTAGTTGCAAGTCTAATTTAAATGGAGGAGAAGGAGATCTAGTAATTTGAAGAATCGCAGACGCAGAGAAGAAGAAGCTGCAAGAGCTAGAAAAGAGAACATCAGAGAAAAGGGAATCTAAATGGAGTTTGCTTTGGGGAGACCTGGTGATGGAGGTGAAGTCAAGGAAGAGAAGAGGACTGAGTCTAGTGCTGGTGGTGAAGAAGAAAATGGTGTCAAGGTGAAGATTAATTTTTTCCTACTTGTTTATGTTTAATCAGAAAATTAAACTTCCTTATATTTTTGAGTTAAAAGTCATCAACTTTCCATCAGATCTGCAATTCAGTCCTTCTGCTTTTTTCTTGATGATTTCTGCTCCAAAAATTATATTGCTTAACCTTCTAATTCTATGCAAGAGTCTGCAGATTTTTAAGCTAAAGGTTATCATCTATATATAAGCAGAAGCCTCTTTTTTAGGAGGCTCAGCTATATCGAAGTTGTTTGTTTTCTTTACAGAAATGAAGATAAGATCTCATTCTTTGAAGATTTCGTTGTGTTCCTTAGATATTTTGATGACAAAATACTCAGATACTTCATAATTCAATCATTTTGATGTGAATAATTAATATTTTTCTCTTTACCCCTTTCTCTAAGCACCTCTCGATGATTTTTATTACTGATCCAAAAGTTATATTTGCTTAAAATAATTTTTAGCACGTGGTTAAGTTAATTTTCCTCGTTGATGAATCTGCGGTTGTTATAGGATTCAATATAGGATATGGAGGGGTTGCCTTATTAAGATATATGGGTTCAGATCGTCTAAATCGTCTTCCTCAATAATAGTTAATGACAAATGAGACATCATATCTAAATCTTCTTCCTCAATAATAAATGACAAATTAGACATCATAGTGTAAATATCAACTTTCAGCCGTTGTTTTGTGTGCGATTGCATTTAATTTTCATACTTGTTTGGTGTGCGATCCAAATAACTCCAGAACTAATTACAAATAAACTTTAATCAACCAAAAATGCAATCATATGGACTATACACTTATTTAAATATTTAACACTTCCACGTTGGAATTTTTTTTCCCGGTAATTAAAGTAGTAAGAAGGAGAGGTTCTTATATCTAAAGAAAATTATAATAGTCTAATCCAAATTCTCACAATCAATTCAACCAATTGGCATTGATACTTTTAAAGTAAACTTTTATGAGAAGTTAGTTAATTATTAATTCATTAGATAGCGGATAAAGTGAATATACATCTCCATTTACATTTGCATGTCATTCGCAATCTATATTACGAGTGTATATAAGTTAAGTTGAATTAGACTTTATCCTAAATAAATTAAGTCTATTTTCTATATAAAGCCAAAATTTAAATTTAACCTAGTCTATTAAATAAACCTAACTTAATCTGTTAGCTTAATTAAAAGTCTACTTACATAAATAAATTTTTAAATTTATTAATAGATTAAAACTTTCTTTAAACTCAAAATTATTTAACGACCTAATTAAATTTATATAAATTATTTGTATGTATAATATATATTATATTATATAATTTATAAATATATTAATAATTAAATAGGTTAGTTTAATAGGCTTACAAACTGAATCCAAAGAAAAAAGGTTTGGCTTTAAGCCAATTTATTAACATTAATATGAATTATTTAAATAAATAAGTTAAGATAAATTAGATTTTAAGTTGGTTAAACTATAGGTTCAGATAGATAAATTATGTGGCTTATTTGTGCCCCTAATCTATATCAAAATATTATTCAGGTAGCTAGCATCCTTAAGATGTAATGATACTTGATGTTTATCATTATAAAAAATATTACTGATCAAGTAGCTTAAGTTGTTTTGGTTTTGATCTCAAAATCAAGACTTATATTACAGGGTTGACAGTTCAATTTTCATAAATGTCATTTTCTCTGTATTTTTCAGTAAGTTTTAGATCTCCTGTACAAGAAAAAATAATATCCTATTTTATAAGTTTTGATTCATGCATGCATGTGATGGTCAGACAGTAAGCCAATAATGTCAATGACAAACATGCATTGCAGTATTGCAAATTCAAGAGGTATTAAAAGATTATCATATTCTTCCTACGCATATCAGAACGAAGAAACAGAGAAAAAAGTTCCGGGTTTTGTCTTATTTGTTGCTCTCCCTCGTTGCACTGCCTCATCATAGATTTATTCAGTTTTAATTATTTCATATGCTGAATTATCATTTTCCATTATCATGCTAGAGTTTAAAAAACAGTCAGGAAGTCACAATTAGTTTCTACTACATATTGAATAGTATAAGAAGTAAATAGAATTTAACTTTGATTCATATTAGCATAAATTAATTTTACACTATATATATATTACTAATTATGTAATATCATTTTAGTTAAAAAAAGTTATTAAAATTACTCTCTTATCGTTGTAAGATTTTTTTTGTTATTATATTTTTTTTAAATAATGTGTTTTCTTCTTATTTGTCAACAAGGTAAAAAGCTTTACAGCTTAGTAGATTAAATTTAAATTCGAGTACAAATTTAACCAGTTTGCCAAACACTGGTTGGTTAATTCACAATTGCACTTGCATAAGGGAAAAAAGGGTAGTAAACGCCAGAATTTTCTTATAGATATTGGACTTAATTTATTATTCGTAGGTGAGTTTGCAGCATAATCATTTGATGCTCCTTTCCCCGATGCCATGCAGGTGCAGACCGCTATGCCAAAGGAATCAAACAAAAGGAAAGAGGTTAGCCATTTTTTTAATTAAAAAAAAGAAAATTTTCACTCCGTTTATTTTATCCAAAAATATTTTTTATAAAATATAGTTATAAAATATTAAAAATAAAAAATATTTTATTTACTTAATATTAAATATAAAAAATTAGAAAAAAATATTTTTCTTTTAAAAAGAAATTTATTTTTTTATTTTTAAATTTTTAAATCATTAATATAAATAACATATTATTCCTTTGTTATATATATATATATATATATATATATATATATATATATATATATATATATATATATATATATATATAGTATCTTTCTACGAAAAATATTACAAAACAAACAAAACGTTAGGTTTTCTGTCTACGAGTGGAAGTCTCAAATAATAAAGTTAATCGCTCTATTTATGCATGGTTATAGGTTGATGAGCTAGAATTTACTAAAGCTGAAATGGGTGAGGTGAGAGAAGAAAATCAAAGACTAAAGATGTGCTTAGAGAGAGTATTGAAGGATTACCAGACCTTACAAGTGCAATTTCACAGCATACTTCAAGAAACAAAAAGATCTGCGGACCAAGGAAACAGCAGCCAGGAAGAACTAACTGGGGAATCAGAATTAGTTTCCCTCAGCCTTGGAAGAGCGCCAAGTAATCCAAAAAATGACAAACAGACAAAGAAAGTAGTGTCTAAGCAACTAATTAAGGATGAAGATTTCCCAAAAAACTTGGGTCTTGGACTAGATTGCAAATTTGAAACATCAGATAAATCAGGTGGAAGCACCACTGAAGCTTTACCAAATCCAAGCCATAGTACTGGTTCTGATAATAATGCACCAATAAGGGAAGAAGCTGGGGAAACTTGGCCACCGAGAAGAACATTCAAGAAGATGAGAGAAAGTGGAGATCAGGATGAAGTTTCGCAGCATAATCCTGCAAAGAAAGCTAGAGTATGTGTCAGAGCTAGATGTGACGCCCCAACTGTAAGAATCTTCACCTGATAAATTCACTTTGGTTATATGAAGCATTATAACAGTTTAATACCTTAAAATTAGCTGGTTATATTCACAGTTTTGAAGTTTCTTCAAACAGATGAATGATGGGTGCCAATGGAGGAAATATGGGCAAAAGATTGCAAAGGGAAATCCTTGTCCTCGAGCTTACTATCGTTGCACCATCGCACCCACTTGTCCAGTGAGAAAGCAGGTATATGCTCCCTTTTCACTTGTTTGTGTATTTGTCATGATGTGGGAATACTACATATATCTTAAAACTAATGACATTGCACCATTATATTCAAATCAATGAAGTCCTAGAACCTTATGATATATTTCTTTTATCTAACCTTTTTCTTATACGTACAAACAACTTCAAGCAAGTCTCTGTCATTTTTTTTTTCATTTTCGGGTATCTTCATTATTAAATCAGCAAATCTCCAGGTCTTGTAACCATTTGATATATATATTATTTTTAGTTGATAAATATTTAGCTAGCTACCGTCACAAATAAAGGTCGAAACGTTTCTCTTTTTTAACCATATTGGTGTACCCATCAATCTTCCAGTCTATTTACAATATCTCATAAAATCCTTTTCAAACATAGAACATTAATATTGGACTAAGATGCCTTATATATGTCCGGCTGCAATTTCAGGTCCAAAGATGTGCCCAGGATATGGCCATTTTGATCACAACCTATGAAGGAACTCACAACCACCCTCTTCCACTTGCAGCCACAGCTATGGCCTCCACCACTTCTGCAGCTGCTTCCATGCTTCTCTCCGGCTCTTCAACCTCTCGACCCGGCAGCCAAATGGCATCAGCAGCCACAAGCACCGCCGCGGCAGCAGCTGACCTCCATGGCCTGAACTTCTATCTATCGGATGGATCGAAACCAAAGCAATTCTACATCTCCAATCCTGCACTGTCACCATCTCCTTCACATCCCACAATCACAATTGACCTTACAAATCCACCCACCTCTTCGTCCTCGTCTCAATTTTGTAGGTCAATATTCACTTCAAACAACCCTTCAAGATATTCTTCTTCTTCCTCAGGTCTCAACTTCAACTCTTCTGATTACAACAGTGCATTATCTTGGAACAATAATGGATTCCTCAGCTATGGCATTAGTACTCATCCTTATAATAACAGAAACTTCGTTAGCAACATAAACCTCGGAAGGCACTCCTCAATGGAGAACGATATTTACATGCAAAAGAACAATAACACGCCAAATCCTGCTCAACATTCTCTACCAGATAATACAATAGCCGCCGCAACGAAATTGATTACTTCTGACCCGACATTTCAGTCAGCTTTGGCAGCAGCGCTTACTTCAATTATTGGCACAGGAAATGGTATTATTGGTGGAAACCAGGGAACTCACAATAATGTGGGAGAAAATTCGGGTCAGAAAATGAAATTGGAAGAGATCTTTCCGACGCCAACGTCTACTTTAACTTTGACTTCGACTTCGACTTCGAAAGTCAATGATTTTGTGTCAAGCTTCTTGAATCATCGGCCGTCGAATGCACAGCCGGGAAGTTTGATGTTTTTAGCACCGTCTTTGCCGTTTTCTAGCCCGAAGAGCGCATCTGGGTCTCCTGGTGCTAACATAGATAACAGGAATAATTGATAGATTATATTAAATATTTTATTTTCTTTCAATTTGTGGGTGTGTGTAATGATTAGTATTTAGTGATATAATAATACTTAATATTATTTTAAATATTTTATTTTCTTTCAATTTCGGAGTTCAAAATGTAAGATATTGTGCATAGTGAATTACGAGTTTTATTATTAAAAAAATACTCGACATTTTAGTAGTCTTCATGAGTGATAATGTGATATTGGAGTTCCGCTAGCTTAAGTTTTGTGAGTGGTAGTTACATTTACATTATGGCTAATTATTAACTTCAGGTTAACAAATTCGATATATATGAATGACGGGTATAAATTTAAAATGAAAAGATTACATATTGAAGAATAATTTTGGTTTATTATGGAAACTCAGGTACGGGACTCGTTATGCGAAATCTCATACACAACTTCCTTTCTATTGATAATCATTCTCATAATGTCAAATATATAAATTTCGGTAGTTAAATCCTTAACTCTAAACTTAGATAAGTTATCCAACGGTAGTTTAACGGTAAAAAGTTTGATAATATGTTAAAGATTTAAGATTTACTTGGTATCAAAGTTTTTTTAGAAATAATTTTATTTTATTGTTACAAATGAATTCTATTGCTTTGAAATTACAATAAAAATAATAATTTTAATTTTGTTTGGAATGTATTAAAAATACATGAAATTTAATTAAAAAGTAATTTTTAATGATATCATAATAAATAAAACATTAAAAAGAAGATAATTTTTTTATATATAATATATTTTAAGCCAAATGAAATAAATTGTAATGAAATTATTATTTTAATAAATTTTATAATGATATAAATATAATTAAAACAAAATAAAATATTTATTTTTTAAAGTTAAATACTATTTAAAATTTTTATTTAAAAATAAAATAAAATCTAATTTTTAATGATGCTAAAGGTTAACTTCGTAGTTGGAAAACTAGATTTGTTTTTCAGGGTGGAAGCCCTTCTTTGGGCGGTGACCATAATAATATTATATTAATGGATTATAATTATAATTAACAAACGTACAATGCTGCTGGCTTGAGATATATAAACCAACAGCCGGTATACATTACAACAGTCAACTGATTAGGAAGTGCGATTTACTGTAATGTAGAAAGGATCTCGATATTACATTTCACGTGCAGATAATTGATGCAAGTTCAGTGAATGGAATCTCTTTCAAGGCGTTGTCATCGCAACATTTGTCGTTTCCGAACTTAAGTTTGCAAGTTCTCCCTGTCTATAATTGATAAGAGAATACAAAACGTGAAACTATAGGATATCTGACGAAGTCTCTCAGGTGCATGATGTTAAGTTGATAATGACCCTTTGTCCCATGTTTCAAAGAGACAATCATACAGATCAATGCCGACCCTAGCTAGCAAGTAGGGCTAAACCAGTAAATAAATCTCACCCAATTTCTTAGGTCAGAAACAGCACAAATGTATCAAGGTAAAAAACAAACAAAAATGAAGATGCAGGTATTAAACCAACCTTGTAAAGACACCTCTCTGTGTCGTTGGTCACGTCTCTGCGAAGAGCCCAACTACTTGAAATGGTGTCTGAATGGAAGCATTTGAAGATGATCCTAGAAAAAGTATAATCCACGAATCGCATAATGGGGATGCAGCGCCAATGGTAGAGCGCCTGCTTTGCATGCAGGAGGTACAGGGTTCGATCTCCTGCAGCTCCGTGTTTTCTGATTTAAGTGACTTTGTCAGCCACTCTTACTTCCGAATTGGTGGCAATGGCATCTATAATTTTGGGTGCATTGATTGAATTTTAATCTAGCGTTTCATTTATGATAATAACAATAATTACAAAAAAATGGAAAATGATAATGGTCCACACGATTAATGATAAATCTTTACGTCCTGACTCTCATGAGGTCTTAGCCAAAAAAATTTTAGTGTTGAAGACAACAAACCATTTCAAATTGATAAAAATCAATTGGGGACAACTGTACCAATTTAATATTTAAAAGGTTTAAAATATATTATTAAACTAAAGAATTAAAAAAAAGTATAAGTAATTTAATATTATAAACTTATGCTGCTTGACACACATACACATGTATATATATAATATAATGGTATTAAAAATTTAATTTGTTTAGATAAAATTATGAATATTTTACAAATAATTTATGTGATAGTTACTTTTTATATTTGTAATTTAAAGTTTCTTCAATGTATTATAATTATTTTAATTAATAATAATTGATATATTTGTTATATTTACCTATTCTATATGTAAATAATAATTATTACTCCTTCTGTTACATTTTATCTATCGCATTTTGAAGAAGATTTTTATTTCTTTTTATCTATTATTTTAAAATTTCAATGAAATATTAAATATTCTTTTTTTAAATCTATCCTTCTCTTTTATTAATAAATGCTTTATTATTATATATTATTAGTTAACTTACATTTATTTCTTTACATTTTTCTATTTATTTTTAATTATCTTAAATTTTATACATAAAAGGTAATTTTGTAAAGTTTATTAAAAATAAGTAAATTCAACTATTTTCTTAGTATGTGTAAAATCGGTTAATAGGGATAAATAAATAGGAATGGAAGGAGTAATATTTTTAACATTAAATAATTATTAATAGAGGTAGAGTAATATATCAATAAGTTAAAGTCATATTATAAATTTTATTTTAATCCTTTCCTAAGAGGTTAAAAAAGAAAGATTAATTTATCCTTTATTAACCGTATAAAATAAGTTAATCGAATTATATTATATAACCTTATATAAAATTTAAATACATAACAAAATATAATAATATTTACTTATATTATTATGTCTCTTTTATATGATGCATTAAATTTCTCTAAATTTTTTATTGTTAGATAACTTATAATTGCTTAAGTTCGTGATAATTATAATTCTCACAATTTATGAATAGACAACTAGGGTGACTAATCGCAATTTAAAATAGGATAACTTTTGGCGACACTTAATATAATTGAAAAAGATATAAATTACAATCTTTAACTTTAGGATAGTTAAATATTATTTTTTTTAATTTTAAAATGTTTAAAAATCATTCTTTTAAATTTTATTAAACTTAAAATTAATACATATTATTCATTCAATTAATTTTTTTATCAAATTATATGTTTTTATGAAATTTTTAAACAATAATCAAAATATTATAATAGGTTATTTTTTATTTTTTTATTCATAATTTTTATGTTATATAAGTAATAAAAATTAAATTATAAATAAAAAATTCTAATTCAATATTTGTATGTAAAATGTGAAAGAATTACTTAAAATAACAAAATAAATCAATGTTTTGTAATATTTTAATTTGTTTAAAACTTTATTAAAAATTAAAAAATTACATAATTTGATAAATAATTTATTAAATAAAAGATGAATTTTGTTTCTAAATTTTATAAAGTTTAGAGAAATGGTTTTTAAATTTTTAAAATTGAAAGAGATAAAATCCAATCACTTTAGAATTAAAAGGAACACTGTTATTAGCTGGTTTAGTATATAAACATCTATATAATATTTTTAAATTAAATATTTCAATAATTATTAATGCATTACTGCAATTTTTAAAATGTTTTGAATATAGTGCTTTTAATTATTGATATATTTTATATATTTTATACTTTTAAGTTTTTAAATATATTTACTCTCATAAATTTTTTAGGTTATTAAATTATCAATAAAATATTTTTTATCATAATTAATTTGAATTTAAGGAGTTGAGGTCAATCGCTTATAACTTGAATTTGAGTTAAAAAAAACTAACTTAAACTGAATTTAAAGCAAATCACAAGGTAAAAAAACCACCTCAACTCAATCCTTCCTAGATAAAACGCTCAACGTTGAGAAATTCTTACCTAGATGACAAAGAAGTGTCTGATGTAATTTAAATAATTTTCTAAATAATTATTTATAAATTTTGATTAAGTATATTAATTATTGCTGCAAATGGTGTATTTAATTATTTAAATGAGTAAATTTTTAACAATTTTATGAATTCCATATGGATTTCAATATATCACAAATTCTTTTTTTAATTTTTTTATTAGTAGAAAATTCATTAAAATACAAAAAATTTATTTATTTGAATGGTAAGATACATCATTTATAATAATAATTATTATATTCAATTAAAATTTAAAAATTATTTAATATTAAAAATAATATTTTCAATGATATCATGGATTATGGGCCAGGAATTTCTCCTCCTTCATGCCATTGTCAATTTGCATTGAACCCACCACATACACAACGATAATAATAATAATAATAATAATAATAATAATAATAATAATAATAATAATAATAATAATAAATAATAAATAAATACATAGCAAAATGGAAAAAGTCAGAAAAAAAAAATCATCTGAAAAATATATGTATAAAAAAAAATGGAAAAGGGAAGAAGCAAGAGTTAAGGATTGGCGCCGTGTGGGGACGGCTGATTAGACTGGCACCGCCACGCCTCCTATCCCATTTCCCCTTCTTTCTCTGTATCCATAAACGACGTATCAAACAAAACCAGCAATCACTTTTTCTCCTCTCTCTCTCTGCCCCTACTGTCTTAGATCCCAAACCCATCCCCGCCTTGGATGACACCAAACTCAATCGCAGCTCAACTTTCTCAATTCTTAGAGTTTGTATTTGCTTCCGCTTTCAGGTGCCGCCCTTTTTTCTGCAACTTTCTTTGCAATAAATTGTGTTTAAAATTTCTGCCTTTATTGTTCTAGTTAAGATGGTCTCTGTCTTTAAAGGTGATGCTGGGGGATAGGTAGGGAAGATCTGGATCAAAGCCCTAAGCGCTCCCCCCCCCCTCTGGGGAAAGTTTAGTGTTGTTCTGATTATGGGGGGTTTATGTACCATCTGATGAAGCTGTAGTACGAGATTAATGACGGATTATGTTTATGGGAATTTTCTCCTGTACGAACTAGACGAAAAACGTTGCCGCTAATTTTAGCGTACATTAAACTCCAGTCTTAAAATTATGCCTTTTCCTCTAGAATGGCCATGTATAGTTTGCTGTGTAAGTTGATTTCAGTATAATTTAATGATTTCAGGGCCAAGTAAATTGGACTTCTTAGTAGGATATGTCTAGTGATTTTGTTTCTACCGGAAATTCTTTATTCTTTACAAATTATAATACTTCACAAGTGTAAAGGAGTTTATTCCTCATGTTGAGGGCTTGAGGCGAAATTAAGGCTCCGATTACATTTTTTGTAGGAAAATCTCACTTTATATATAAATGAAGGAGCAAGATGTTATTTCATACCTTGTGATTAAAAAAAAAATGATACTAGAACATTGAACTGATTACCATTTTCCACCAAACTGAATACCTTTTGAAAAAGAGCAAGTTGTTTTCCATTAAACCCATTACATTTAACTTTGAACATATAGAACATTTTCTATCATTTTCCCCTATCTTACTATTTTATAACTAAATTCCAACGAAAGATGCTTTCCGCCAAGACAACGGAGCCTAAGTTTCTAATTGAGTGCTATCAGAGTAGTTGTCCTAAATGTGTCGTTGGTGTTGAAGCCCTTTTTCTGAGAAATAATATTTTATTTGTTTCTCCTTGCGGCTGTTTGTTTTTCTCGGTAGTGGTCATGTCAACTCCTGCTAGGAAGAGATTGATGAGGGATTTTAAGAGGCTGCAACAAGACCCGCCTGCTGGAATCAGTGGTGCGCCTCAGGACAACAATATTATGCTATGGAATGCTGTCATCTTTGGGTGAGTTGGAACGAAATTGGATGAAGATCCATCATTTTTCTCTATACATTATAATCACTTTGATTTATTTCTCACTTTGCTTAAGTACGGATGGATAAGCAATTTCTGCTTTCTTGTCTGCTTTGGATTGCAGTCCTGATGATACTCCTTGGGATGGAGGTGAGTCAATTCTAGCTTGACTTTTGTCTTAAAATATATTCTATATGGTTTTATTTTTCACAATCCTTCTTTTGTTGGTTTATACATGAGTAATCTGTTTGGGAACCCATCTTGTGCTACACATGCTATTTTAATTAATTATTTTTTTGTAATTATGAGCTTAATCTGCTTTCTATACATTGTTAAAATAATGTATGTTATATGCCTTTGTAGCCCTCAAAAGCAAAATTGTGCATCTTGTCTTTAGAGATCTCCAGGTTGTTATTGTCTTAGAAATCAAGTTTGCTCGAATGGACATGCATAAGCTATCTGATCAAACGTGATGTTATGATTCTATTCTTTCTGTTGTTGTTCTGTTGATGCTCTACTTAACTATGATTTTTAAAATTTGTATTTGCACTCTAGTCTCTAGCTAATAATTTTTTACTATTATATCTTGGCACCACAAAAAAAAAATGCTAAGACTGCAAAAATTGGGCATTTATTGTGAATTAGCCATTATGTATATATTGTGCAAGTTACTCATATCTTTTGTTCTTATGATACTATTTTAATACTTGTTATGTTTACGTAACAATATGTTTTGAGTTTGTCAGGCACATTTAAGCTGACGCTCCAATTCACAGAGGATTATCCAAACAAACCACCCACTGTACGATTCGTTTCACGTATGTTTCATCCAAATAGTAAGTTCTACCACCCTACTATCCCCTATGCTTGTTCTAATTTATATATTAGCTTTGTAGTTTTTAATGTCAATTTTCAACTGTGACCAGTTTATGCGGATGGAAGTATTTGTTTGGATATATTGCAAAATCAGTGGAGTCCTATATATGATGTAGCTGCTATACTCACGTCTATCCAGGTATTAGCTGCTAGTAATATTTCTTTGCTATGACATTTGCATTCTTTTGTTGATAATGCATTTAGGCTAAAGAAGAGAACAAGCACATGTGTCTTCATTGTTATGTAGAGTTAGATTAAAAGACAAAGTTGGGCAATTGGTTCTTCCGAGTTAGCTAACTTAGCTTGTATCATTGCTTCTTGAGTGATTGGTTAAATGAAAGTATCTTCTGTGAACGATCCTAGAGGCATCTTCGCATCTTTTCATTTCTACTATTTGGCTTCAGTGTATTATATTCAAAGTGGTACTAGATGTCAGAAGTGTACTAAATATCAGAAGCAGGTACACTTCTCTTGTAATAACTTGGGAGAATTTATTTGGTTCCTCTTTGCTGTGAAACTACTAAATTTACTTCCTTTTTTGCAGTCATTGCTTTGTGATCCAAACCCAAATTCTCCTGCCAACTCAGAAGCAGCTCGAATGTTTAGTGAGAACAAGCGTGAGTACAACCGAAGAGTGAGGGAAATTGTGGAGCAGAGCTGGACAGCTGACTAAGACCAGTTTCGTGTGTTCATAGTCCAATCCAGTCTGTTTGAAGCCCTGGATGCATGAATCAAAATTGCATGCGCCTTTAAGAAACATTGTGCAAACTTGTTCACTTTTGTGCTGTATTTCTCACTCTTATGAATGCTAGGATTATCTTACCTTTAATCTATCAATGTTTTTGCACTGTATGCGCCAGTTCATGTAAAATATGGGTCTGTCATCTGTGTCAATTTTCATTGGATCATTATCAAACTTTGTTCAATATAGAAGTTGAAGTTTGCTAAATTGAATATGATATGGGTTTCATAAATCTAAGTTGGTTTTGGTTGACTTGATATGGCAGTCCATGATGGAGATTGACTACTTGTTATATGGTCACGAGTACTTGAACATTAATCAGTCTGTCCCTTGCCACTAGGATCCCGTGTGCCCTTGATATGAGGTGATTATTGACAGAGTATGGTTAGATTGTGTAATTATATTATGTCATTTGATTGTTAGCATGAATCCAACTTGCAAGTCCTCATTCATATTTCAATGTTTACAAAATTAGAGGGACATGAAGGGATGGTGTTTTTAATTATTGATTAATTTGGTAGAGTCAGGTAGGCAGCTAGCCTGTCATACGGGTGAATTTACCGAAAAAAATATGATTTGGAACTCTATAGTTGACAAAGTATGACAGTTTTATGGTAGGCGCAATCACAAAATATGACAATTGACTATTCTCAATCGGAAAAAAATTAAGTGACATGAAGGATGCATTTCGTCATAGAAATCTCTTGCAAACACATCTACTGACTGTAGTATTTGATTAACTGTGAACAACCATGTATAATAGACAATCACAAACTGTGCCAGAACTACAAATAAAGGAAAAATGCAGCCCCCTGACATACAGGAAAAAAAAAGGGAAAAAACAAAAAAGTGCGGCTGTACTATACATAGCAAGCTCTACACACACTGGCGACAAACTTCAAGAATGGCAAAGTCCAGAGCTGCTGCGGGCACACAAGCTTCTTTATTTTACTCCTTCTGTCAAGCTCATTTCTTCGGCATCCTACAACAGTAGCAAAATAACTTGAGAAAATTACACGACACCCCATCACTAAAAACAAAGTTGACAGGAGGCCTTTTACCATGTTTTCTTTATTTTCCTGGAGTTTATCTTGAGCAAGCAATGCCCTGGCTGGAGCTGAGAGTGTCAAGATCATAAAAAGTTAAGATTGAGTAGACCTACTTTCTTGGCTTATCAGAGATGTCATAAAAGGGATATTGCCAGAAAACTTACTTTCTTCATCAGATATCTTTCCCTGCTTTCTGATCTTGGCCTTTTCTTTGCTAGGTTCTTCCTTCCTTGGCTTATCACATTTTTTCACCAACTTGCGACTCCCACTGTCCAAACCAGGTCTTGAATTTGTAGAATTTTTACTGATATTCCCTCTCACCCTGGTTCCAGGATTATTCTTCTGAATAATCTCCTTTTTCGTTCCAGGATTATTCTTCTGTATTGTCTCCTTTTTGGTTGATTCAGTTATAGGAGTGGGTTGAGTAAAATCAATGTTCGAGCAGTTGGTTTTTAGTTCCCCAGCAGCCATGGTAGGAGAAGAGCTCTGGACGTCGTCACCATCAGATGATTGAACTCCCTCCTCTGGCACCTGAGAAATGCTTTCAGGGACCTGCAACTGCTCTGTGTTCTCTGAAATATTGTATCTTCCAAACAATTCTCTTACAGGTTCTTCGAGTTCAGCAAGCTGATACCGGTGTACGTAAGATTTGAGCTCATCTTGCATTCGCTGGAGAGGCTGTGTTATAGAAAAATGGTAATGGTAATGGTAATTCATTTACTGGAATGATAAAAAGAAGGAGCATAGCAAACAATATGTGCGCACGAGTATTAGAATGGCTTAAAACACCGTCGTTTGTGAAGAGTGGCAAAAAGCTTGAGTAAAAGAAAGTTCACTATGGGAAGAAAAATCCTAGTCTGATGTAACTAGTTTTGTGCACAAGCTGTTTCAGTTTAGACAAGACAAAATTTCAAGAGGCCAGACTGGTAGATCGATGAGCCAATAAACTTAAATCAGATTGTAACATATGCAAAGTTGAATGACAATCGAAGATATACCTCAACTCCTGCCTCCAGAGCTAGCTTGAAAAAGCCGAGTGAAATTGAGTGTTTGCCAGCGGCTTCAGAAACCTTGATTTGTGATGACCAGAATGAAACTGAAGTCAGAGTATTGAACTTCTTCCGGCTTGATGGTCTGTTAATGCCAGAACTAGGAGTTTCATTCCTGCCTTGACTATTAACGGACCTCCTTCTTCCGGTCTCCGAGATTGGAGTAATGTTGGGAGAGAACTTAGGGCCTGGAGTGGCAGATTGCTTAGTAGGAATGGAGAGCCTTCTCGGTGCTTTAGCAGAAGCAGCAGACTTTTCTTTGCCAGAGAGATCAAGAACACCCACACTTTTACTTACACTTGAAATAGGCCTTCCCCTGAAAACAAAGTGATACGAGATCCTTCTAAAACTTATTCATGTGCAAATCCTATATCACACTATAATCTTTTTTCAGATTTTGGATTTTTTTTTTTTGGTGGTTTGGGTGATATCAGTCTTGGAGTTTTAATAGCATAAATCAGATTATCCTAAGGTTGACAGTAACTAAAACACTCAGAAAACCACATCTCATGCTGTTTTCTCTTATTTATGTGCTATGATGACATTCATGAAACAAATCCTAACTATAACTTAAAGCAAGTCCCATATAAATATGTTTTATAGAATAAACAACATAAGGACATTCTTCTCTCGGATCCTGCTTTTGGGATGGAAGAACAATTCTTTGGAAACAGAAATTTTACTTAAAATTAAAAAAATTAAGTGTTGGCATGTTGCTTTCAGTAATTAAAAATTTTCCCAAAACCGAGGAGTCAGGAATAGAGCCTAATACGTGGGAGAAGAATTCAGATCAGGAGATAACTGTGTTGTGTTGCTTGCAGTTGGGAAGTGATTACCTCTTGGATGCAGCAGAATTGGACAACTCTTGCTTCGATCTAATGGATGAACGCAGCGGATACCTTTGAAGCTTTGGTCTTGGCGTGTTCCCTGAAGGTAAGTACAATGAATCAGTTATAAGTTAACACAAACAAGCATGGAAACAGACAGACAGAAAGAAAGACGCTTGGGTGAGAGGCGTACCGGCAGAATCACCAACAGAGGGCTGTTCCTTAACGGGTTCCTCCATTGAACCTTGTTGTCTGTTCACCAATCAATTCACTGATGTTTGAGTTTGTGTGTTTTAACTCCCAAGCGGCTTCTTCTATGTTCGAACTTATAGCATGTTCTGTCTACGAGCGGGAAAAACAGGCAAAACTCAAATTGCACGTTCACGAAAAATGTTCTCAGGCACTCAGAATCATGTGAGCTCGCTGACGTGGATACTCTTTGTCTCCAGATTGATTTCAAGTTGTGCAATGAAAACCCACGTGGCAATTTAACGAATGAATATCTTGGTCAGAAACAGTACAATTGAGAATCAGGAAGAGAGTGTACTGTTCGGAAACGTGAATGATGGTCGGTTGGACTTTGAACGAGTGATTGGGTCCCATTCATGGGCTTGGAATGGCTCCATTCTAATTTCAATTTCAAATTTCAAAATTCTGGAACCGTTAGAAACTGCATTACAGTTAGGTTGGGCAAGTTGCTCTTCCTCTTCCTCCTCAGTTGAAACTAGTTTTTGCATTTTTTTTTTTCTAACCATGCATAGTGCGGATTCATAAAAATTTCAAATATTAAAAAAAAAAAAAGGGAAAACCATTTACCTGCTTTTTAATGCATCCTCCTCTCCTTTTTGCGTAGTAAAAAAATCCACGGATTCTTAAAAATTTCAAATATTTATAATTTAGATAACTTATAATATATTTGATACATAATTTGAAGTTGAATCATAATTTTATATTTAATTTATTGAATTTATGTTCTTTCTATACACAAAATATATAATCTTGACAAAGAAATTTTAATAAAAAAGAGACTTCGATGAACTATTTTTATAATGCACTAGTAGATCTAATGATTTAAATTTATTGATGTACAGTACTGTACAGATTAAATGAAATCTAATAATTTAAAATTACTGATACACCACTTTTTAGTACTTTTAATAATGGGTAAGGATCAAAGTAAGTAATCAAATTATTTTATATTTTATCGTGAATGTAATAAATATGTGAATTAACTTACTTTTTTTATTTTGGAAATTAATTTTGGCATGCAAATTCTTAATCATACTCTTGTAAGGTGAAGTAATCTTTTATTTGGTGATATAATTAAGATTTCATCCCTTTCTAGCATTCATCTATAATTTTTCTTTTTCTTGATTTCAACCCCTTTCCTTTACTTAAAAAAATAATTTGAGAAGAAATCATTCAATAGCTATATAATTTTGAATATTGTAAGGTCAAACTATAAGCCATATATCAATATATAATTTTGAACATCATAAACTCAAATTAATGAAATTATATGCATCTATTACATAAACATTCAATTTCTATCAAACTTATGCACTTTTGGATGCCTCGTACTCGCTCTCAAATTACACTTTTAGGCTTCTATTAGAGTTCTAACTTTTCAAAACTTTTACTCAATTGGAAGCTAAGTATGCTATAAAAAATGATAGATATTAAACTATTGATTCATCATAATTTCAAAAATATTTATTTTAAAATGAAATTATTCAATACGCTAGTACAATAATATTTTTTAGAAAAAGTGGAGAAATAGTGTTCAAAGTGGAAATTTTCTAACTTTAATCTTTGATATTAATGTCTCTTATATTTTAAAAAATAAAGAAATTACCTTTTAAATTTTAACACTCACTTAACTACAATATTAATTTATTCTTTCTATTAAAATACAAATAAAAATAGTATAAAATTTTTTAGTATTAATACCTAAGTTGGTATGTTCAAGAAAAAATATTTAGAAGGAGAATGATTATAAGGTGGCGATTGAAGCATTATTAGGAATTATTGACTACTCATAGAAGGTCTTATCAATATTTGAAATGGTCAAACACATCTTATCAATCTTTTAAAATAATATTTTGTTATAGTGCTCATAAGATTGTAATGTGATCGCTTATGAAGTAATTGAATATTATTCTATTATAGTGTTTACAAAATTGTAATGTGATTATTCATAAAACGATTGAATAAGTAACTCATTCAATTAGGATTGGTACATTACATCTTTCCCATATCTATCCTACCTCAGACAATTTTATCCTTCATGGCTCAAAAGTTAAATGGAAAAGAGAGAAAATATCTTTGAAGAGAAACTATATTAATTTTAAATTTTGAAGTCATCCTTAGTATAATAGGAGAAGGGTATTTATAGTGGATTTTTAGGGGCTTTTTCATCCTAAATTTCCTAAAAATATCTCCCCTACACAGAATTTTATGCAAGCTTTTAGGTTTTCCTATGTCTAGATACAAAGTCTTTACAATTCCAAGGCAAATCTAGATGGTTCCATAACTAGATACAAGGTAAGGTTATAATTTCATGAGAATTCAAGAAAATATCCCTTTGGGTTATGAATGTGGTTTTGAGTTTATTGTATTTGGCTTGACTTTATATTATTCTCCCTAGGTTGGACGAAACTCCTTCTCCAGATCAATGATGTTAAAAGTGGCAAAGATGCCATAAGAGTCTAGCAACTTTATCTTGTAAGTATTACCGTTGATCTTCTGTATGACTTGAAATGATCCATTTACTTTTAGAGATATCTTAGCATTAGGTCAATTTTGAAATCTTTCTTTGCACAAGTGTATCCATACCAAATATCTTTCTTTGAAAGTATGCCATTGTCAATGTTTATCTTGCTGGGCTTTATATTTAGAATTTTGTTTTTGAATTCTTGCACAGACTTGTTTATAAAGC
Organism: Sindora glabra; assembly: GCA_020226215.1. Classification (NCBI taxonomy): domain Eukaryota; kingdom Viridiplantae; phylum Streptophyta; class Magnoliopsida; order Fabales; family Fabaceae; genus Sindora; species Sindora glabra. Next base: position 11,037,526 of record CM035232.1, read on the forward strand.
TTTTTAATCTCTTTTGCTATTTGTTTTGCATCCACACTATACTGATGACTAGTAGAAGATAATACTAAATCAAGTGGGTTAAAAGGATAAGTATCATACACTACCTCAAATAGATATCTTTCAATGGCTTGGTTAATGGAGTTATTATAGGCAAATTCAATTTAGGCATGTATAAGATCCCATTACTTCAGATTTGGGTAAGTATAAGATCCCATTAAAAATGATAGATATGCCATAGGAGTGTGGTAACTTTATCTTGTAGGCATTGTTGTTGATCTTCCATATGACTCAGAATGGTCCATCTACTTTTGGAAATATCTTGGCATTATGCCAATTTTGGAATCTTTCTTTCCACAAGTGCATTTATATTAAGTCTCTTTCTTTGAAAGTATGTTGTTATCGATGTTTATCTCACTGGGCTTTATATTTGGAATTCTATTTTTAAATTCTTGCATAGACTTATTCATGAAGTTTTTTTATCTCTTTTGCTCTTTACTCTACATCCATGTTATACTGATAGCTAGTAGAAGATGGCGCTAAATCAAGTAGGCTAAGAGGATGAGTACCATACACCACCTCAAAATGGGCATCTTTCAATGGCTTAGTTGTTATAGGCAAATTCGATTTAGGTAAGTATAAAATCCCATTACTTCATATTCTTTTGAATAAAGCTACAAAGTAGGTTACCAAGAAGTTTATTGATTACGAGTGATTGGTACTACTAAATTGATGCTTGGTATCCATTTTCTTCCACAGGGTTCTCTAGAAATAACTTAGAAACTTGATATCCCCGTCACAAGTGATAGTTTTTGGAATGTCATGGAGTCGAACAACCTTTTTAAAGTATAAGTTTACAACTTGAATGGCAACATTCATTTTTTAACATGGAATAAAGTGTGTTATCTTTGAAAATCCATCTATGACTACTATTATAGAATCCTTTTGTCTCTAAGTACGAGGTAATCCAAGGATAAAATGTATACTAATATCTTCCTATAGTATTTTTGGAATCGGTGAAGGCATGTATAACCCTATATTTTAACTATTAGTCTTAGCCATGTGACAAATTTTGCATATCTAGATATGTCTATTGATGTTTCTTTCAAGCTTAGGCTAGTAGAATTTCTCTTTAACCAAAACTACAGTTTTGTTACACCCAAAGTGACTAGTTAATCCTCCATCATGCACTTCCCAAATAATGGCTTCTCATTAGGAATATTGGGGAATGAACAAAGCTTTGTCTTTGAATAAGAATCCTGATGCCTATAAAATTGCTGGAACGATTATGTTTTAGTGATGCTCTAACCTTTTTTGAAATCTAGGTCATCTTGGTATGGTTTTTTAATAGTTTTAAATTTAACAATCTTTGTTTGGAAAGTAAAAAGCAAGATATGTTGTTAACTTAGTAGATTTGCTACAATGTTTTGATTTCCACCCTTGGATATTAAAGACACTAACAATTTAGCTTCACCTTTGGCCTGATTGAATTCTTTAGGTAGTAATGGAATTAAGTTAATCTTCATTTTATCTTTTATGAAAGAATTAATATTTGTATAATTATCATATATAGCATGATGGTCATACTGCCAAGGTCTTCTTAAGATAAGGTGACAAGCTTCCATAAGGATGGTATCACATCATACTTCATCTTGGTACTTTTTACTGATTGAAAAGGAAATAAGGAAGTTTTCTGTAACTTTTACCTCATTGTTTTTATTAAGTCATTGTAACTTGTAAGGGTGTGGATGCTTCTAGGTAAGTAGTTTAAGTTTTTACACCATGTATCTTAATACAACATTCTTGCAGCTTCCGCTATCTATAATAATATCACAAACTTTACTTTGGGTTATGCATTAAGTGTGAAAAATGTTATTCCTTAGTCAATGTTTTTATGGTGTATAAGTTTCATTAAATCACTAGTGATTCTCTGTGATTAGGCAAAATGAGTTTTTCATCAAACATTAGTAGTTCACTAGCTTCATCTTATATCTTCTCGAGCTCTTTCTTTTTTGATACTTTTTGAATTTCTTCCTTAATGATAGTGATGACTTTTTAATTTAGGCAATCTAATGCAATATGACCATATCATTGGCATTGAAAACATTTAGGTGGTTTGAATTAAGTAGGTGTTTTAGGGTTAGCTTTTTTAGTGGGTTTAGGTGTGTTACACCATCTTTAATTTTAAATAAATTAGAAATTATGATATGAGAAATAATAGTTAAAGCATCTAGTAAATTTAGGTGAATTAAAAATTTTATGTATGAAATATAGAATAAAATGGAATCAATAAAAAAAATATGAGAATATGATTTAGGTGAAATTTTGATGGAGAAATTTTATTAGAATCATGAGATATAAAGTTATACACTAATATAAGTGAGTATAAAGGAGGGTTAGGAATGATTTTTCAAAAATGCCCTTGGGGCTATATTTTTTTCTTATATCAGGCAAACCCTCATTGCCTCTTATTTCTTCCTATTTCTCCATTTCTCTCCACTCTTTCCATATAACTCCCCTAATACTTCATTAATAAAGACTTCAAATCTTTTTACTTTTTTTGTTTAATCAAGGTAAGAACATTACTTTCATTGAGATCCTACTTCTTCTTAGTTGATGAAGGATTTGAGGTTTATTTGATTTTGCTAGGTATTCTAAGCCCTAACTTTAGAATCTATGCCTTTTAATGTGATTAAGGTTGAAGGATTATCAAACCAGTACTCTAGCATTCTCTTCCATATAAAGTGAGTGGATAATCTAGTTAAATTTATTTATTTTAAGGATATATGAAGACATAGATGAAATATAGGTTAGATTGTGATTTTACTTAAATTTAATTTATTTTCATATTATGAAAGTAATAAATGATAGAAAGAAGTGATATGATATGTTAGATGAGTGTATTAATGATTATCTTAAGGTTTGGTGTGTAATATATGCATTTATGAGGCATTTAAAGGTGGGATGAATAGTAATTTTTCGTAAAAAACTAAGATTTTTATATGTGAATTGATTCATGAATCGATTCTAGGAGTCCAAAGGCAAATCTAGGCTTTAGAATTAAGTAACCAATTGATTCCAGGGATCTAGAGGTCAAGTTGGGCTTTAGAATCAAGTGACTAATTGATTTTGAGAATCCAGAGGCAAAACTAGGTGAATGAATTGATTCATTGGTTATAGAAATTTTTTTCGACTTTGAAGGGGCATAACTTCTTCATATTATGTCCATTTTAAACGAACACCTATTGTTTTAAAGGTAATTGAGTCTACTTTCAAATGAAATTAGTTTCAAATTAAAATATTGTATATATTTTTAGATATAATAAAAAAGTGGACAATGGTTATAAACTTAGGATTTTAAAAGTGGATTTTTTGCATTTATTTTCAAAAGGGCATAACATTTTTTCAAACTTAAGCGATTTGGGCAAATGACCAATCTATAAAAAGCTAATTAAGTCTATTTTTATATGAAATAAGTTTCATGGAATTTATCTTTATAACTTTTAAGTTATTTATAAAAGATCACATAAAGGTCATAGATAAAAAGATCATATAGTGATCCATACTCTATCTATTTTATGTTTTCATGACTTATAATAGCTGTCGTGAGTATTTAGTCATTAAATATTAAAGATAAAGTGGTTCATGGTAATGTAAGATGATTGCATGAATTGGATAATCATGATAGAAGAAGGTAAAAGCTGTATGTTATAATTTGTGATATGATGAACTTATTGTATTACTCATGGAATAAGATATATATATATATATGTTGAAATATACTTTATGAATTGAGTACTATGATATGTGTGAATGCTTATAGCTATATAAGAGGACACAATGATGTTGACAAGTGTTATAATGCACGTTATGATTGAATTATGATTACATTAAATAGAGCTTGATCTCTAATATTTAAATTGCATTGAGAATTATGCCATAAGTGACATTAAAAGTGAAAAATATGATTGGGGCAATGTTATGAATATTGGATGGAAAATTCTCAGTAATAAGGTAGATAGGGCATAAGGTTAGCCCCAAAGGAACAAGGATGGAATAAGCAGGTAGGGTGTAAGGTTAACCCTAAAGGAACAAGGATGAAACAGGGGAGTAAAGTATAAGGTTGGCCCAAAAGTCAAAAGGAGAATGAATGTATTTTATTTACTATTTATCCATTTAATGAAATATAATTTTGAGTGCATTTGTCATGAGTATTATTATATTATACATTAAAAATAAAATGACTATGAATTAATCTTAGTGTTAATGGCTCTTACCTGTTAATATACTTGATTGTGATATAATTTGTTAAAGGGGAATAGTTCGATAGGTAAGTTATTGTAAATTATTATATTCCTATAGATTATTCACTCACTAAGCCTTGAATTCATTTCTTCGTATTTTTTTTTACAGACTCCTAAGTTGAGCTTCCTGTTCCACCTCCATTTCCATCTCCACCTCCACCTCCTCAGAGTTAGAGTTTAGGAAGCTTATTTATGGTATTTTAATAACATTGACCTATGTACATAGAAATATTTTAGGTCTCTTAACTGTCATAGAATTGGATCGAGGGAATGTTAAACTGATTTCTTAAGAGTTAGTTAGGCTTTCTAATCCTCATTTTGAGATAATTATAAGCATTCCTAACTTTCACATTTTTTGTAGAAACTTTGATGAATGCTTTCTTTGAAATACTATTCTCTTTTGTAAATGTATCATAATTAAGTAAAGTAGCATCGAGTTAATTATTTAAAAATAGGCTAGTGGAAGCCGATAGAGAGGTTCCACACTGATCACAATCAGGTTAGAGTCATGACAAGATGGGGTCTTATTTAAGATATTAGGTTATAGGGCTTGAATTTTATGAAGATTAGTAGGTTTTCTTAATGAGGAAAGTTGAAATATAGGCTTTTTGGATAGTTATTTCTTAATTCAAATGGCAAGTCAGATGACATCATCTAAGTTTCAATATTATTATAGTTAAACTAATTGGACAATCTTAAAGTTCAAACATCTAAGTTAGCGAGTAATGATTTACTCATTTTTCTTTTGAATATCACATTTCATCATTAATTGCTTAAATTCTTTAGGGTATTCTTCCACAGATAGGTTTTTTTTATGTGAATTCTACAACTGGATAAAGTTATCTTAATAATTATGATTAGGTAAGGACTTACGTATAAGTTTTTATTATATCTTCTCCCATGTCTGAATCTTGATCCTTCGATTTTCATTTCTTTTTTAAATTTTCCCACCAAATGAAGGCGTGTTCCTTCAGCTTGATGGTAATAATTTTTACTTTCTACTTATTTGGTATATTTTTCAATTCAAACACCATTTCAACTATTTGAAGTTAGTTTACAAATTCATTTGCTGAGAGCCTTCCTTTGAAATTTGAAATGTCTACTTTAATGTTATTACCTTTGGTTAGTTGCCTTCGAGGGCGACGATTAGTTGTTAAAGAGTAGTTACTACTGTTAGAATTACATTCTGGATTCCTTTTTTAAAGTAACTTTTGTTATGCATTAACAATCTCTTATAGTTGTTACATCTATCTCTACATTTCTTCTATCTCAATCTTTTAGATATTTCTTTTATTTTATCTTTTTTGGTGGCATTTTAGTAATTTATGGTAGGTTATTAAAGTAAAATTTCTAAAAAAATTTGAAGGGCTATTTGTAACAGACAAAGTTTAGGATTAAAATTAAATTTCTGCAAAGTTTAGGGAGTGTTTTTGTTATAATTAAACAAATTCTAGGGTCGAAATAGAACTTATGGAAGGCTTAGGTATGTCTTGTAATTTTTGAAAATATTAAGCATCAAAATGAAAATTTAAGAAAGTTAAAGGATAATTCTAAAATTTTAAAAAATTTTGCTAATAAGGTTATTAATGTGGCTAACCTAACATATAGCATAATCTTTATGGCTGATGAAGCACTGATTGTGCACCAAAAAGTTAACTTTGCAACATATGTTAGATGGTTGGCTAGACATGCTAATGTGACATACTTTAACATGTGACACCAATAAAGTGGGTTAGGTGTCACTGAAATGGTGTTGACGTGATCATCTTTAACCTTAATCAAGCACATAGGGCTCATGATTGACATGTGACTCTTTAACAAAGACGTGTGTGGACCTGTGCTATGTTTGTTCACCCTAAAATTTTGTAAGCCAACATTTTGGAGCTCGACAAGCACGTATACATGTTGTTTTGTTAAGAAAGTGATTGCAAATAGGTGTTTCATGATTGGTAAAGAAAGCAAACACTAGAATCCACAATAACAATGAAAAGTCAAATGAACTTCGACCACTCTAAGCTCAAACATTTGTGTAGGAAGCTAAAAGAACCAGTTTTGATATCAAAATTTCTTAGAATCCAAATGGAAATTTAAAGATGAATTATATTGATTTTAAATTCTAAAGTGATCTATAATAGAAAAAAAAGTACTTATAGTGGATTTTTTAAGGTTTTTGTCCTAAATTTTCTAAAAATATCTCCCCTATGTAGAATTCTATGCAAGCTTTTAGGTTTTCCTATGTTTAGATACAAAGTCTTCATAAATCCAAGGCAAATCTAAAGAGTTCCATAACTTAGTGCAAGATAAGGTTATAATTTCAAGGAAATTCTAGAAAATATCTCCTTGGTTTCTTAATGTGGTTTTGAGTTCATTATACTTGGCTCGATTCTTACTACTTTAGGATATCTTGTCCGGTTCAATGTAATTATCATTTTGGCTTTTCAATAAAATTGGCACCTTATTAGCAAAGGAAAAAAAAAGTTAATATGAAGTTTAAAAAGAAGTAATATAATTCATATTTTTGGCAGAGTGAAGGGAAGCACCACCTTATGCTCGTGAAATTTACGAGACGTAAGTGAACCCTTGATTCTAAAATGAAGATATTTTAGATGATTGGGTGGCTATGGTACATTCATCTTGCAGGAAAACTAATTCAAGTAGAGTGGAGGACGTGATCCAATGAAGATATTCACGAACTATTTAGAATTGCATAGGATTATGGTAGGAAATGTGTGTTTGACTAAATTCTTTCTTTTTTTGCTGCATTTTGAGCCTTTGAAGGTGATCTGTGCTTAGATTTAAGCTTTGCATACTGCAACTATACCCCATTATTTTTGGGCTATCCATATTGTGTTTTTTCCCCAAGCCAAGCGTGTGTGATTATCAACCTTTGCCATGTGCTTAAAACTTACTTTTAGCAATTTTTAGGTCTGATAATGTTGGGCCTAGGGTGAACAGTCAAATTTGACAGTGCAGAAATATGCCATATCGGGCCAACACTTAAAAACTGAAAATAATGCTTATGGATTAAGAGAAATTAATATGGGAAAAAATGAGGCCAGTGTCATTTGGTGTAATTTATTGCAGCGAGGTATCTGAAGCTCACTTTCTTTCATTTAAGTTCACCTATGCATGGAAATTTATTACGATACCTAAAAAATAAAATAACACATTTACAATACGTTTCAAAAAGATTAAAAGAATTAAAATAAAAACCTTTTTTGCTACACATTTAAATTAGAGAATTTTTAATTTAATATAAGCAAAAAAATAAAAGACTAAAAATTTATAAGAATTAAAATTGAAAAACTTTTAAATTTATAAAAATTAAATTAATATAAAATTTTAATTATAAATAAGATTTATAAAAATTTAATTTTTGAGGAATTAAAATAAATTTTTAATTAAGATAAAAATAAAAATAAATAAGAACTTAGAGACATAGTAACATACTGTTATTTGACAATTTTGATATTAATTAGATTTGATTTATCCATTTATTTGAGATTTTTAGTTATTGTTACTGTTTGGAGATGAAATAATAACATGTTACTGTCTAGAAAATAAATAGTAACTTGTTATTTTTTAGCAATTTAGTTGTTAATTAAACTTGATTTATCCATTTATTTGAGATTTTTTTATTGGTGTTACTATTTTGAAATGAAATGTAACATCATCTTTTTTAGCAATTTAGTTGTTAATTAAACTTGATTTATTTATTTATTTAAAATTTTTAGTTAGTGTTACTATTTTGAAATGAAATAGTAACATGTTATTGTCTCTTTTTTTATAGTTTGGTTATTAACTAAACCTGATTTATCCATTTATTTAGGATTTTTGTTAGTGTTACTATTTTGAAATGAAACAGTAACATACTTTTCTTTATCAGTTTGATTGAAATAGTAACATATTACTATCTAGAAAATAAACAGTAACATGCTGTTATTTGATAATTTAATTATTAATTAGACTTAATTTATTCATTTATTTAGAATTTTTAGATGGTATTACTATTTTAGAACGAAACAGTAATATGTTACTATCTATAGAACAAATAGTAATATACTGTTATTTGACAATTTGTTAGTTAATTAGACTTGATTTATCTATTTATTTGATATTTTTTGTTGATATTACTATTTTAAAATGAAACAGTAATATGCTTTTCTTTGGTAATTTGATTATTAATTAGACTTGATTTATCAATTTATTTAGAATTTTTGGTTGGTGTTACTGTTTTGGAACGAAATAGTAATATGTTACTTTCTGAAGAATAAACAATAACATGCTATTATTTGGTAATTTGATTATTAATTAGACTTGATTTATCTATTTATTTGATATTTTTGGTTAGTGTTATTATTTTGAAAAGAAATAATAACATGTTATTATTTGTTAATTTAATTATTAATTAGATTTCGTTTATCCATTTATTTAAAATTTTTTATTTGTATTATTATTTTGGAATGAAACAGTAATCTGTTACAGTCTAGGGAAGAAATAGTAACATATTATTATTTAATAGTTTGGTTGCTAATTAAACTTAATTTATCCATTTATTTGAAATTTTTAATTGATGTTGCTATTTTAAAGCGAAACGATAACATGTTACTGTTTAATCTACAAATAATAATATATTATTCTTTTGTAGTTTTGTTAGTTAAAAAAATTATTATAATACTACTAGACACTGAAAGAGTTAGAGAACAAGAGTTTAATATAGAATTTAAATAAATTTGAATTGACAAAAATGAAATTAAAGTTAGAAAAATAATAAGAAAATGAAGAAAAATTAAAAAAAATTATTGAAAAAAACCTTTTTTTCACTAACCAGAGCAGGCAAGTATGTAAATTTCAAAAAGTTACATGAAATAAATTTTTTTTACCTAAAACAGAAAACCAAGCACAGAGTTATTATTATTTAAAATTTTAAGCTCAATTTACACATTTTTTACTAGGTGGATCCTATCAAACCCAAATTTTCTTATTTTCTATCGAAAGATCATGAGAAGACAAATAAAAATAAGTAGTTATATACAAAAATTAGTTAACTAATTATAAAATTATACTTTTTCGAAATTCTTAATTTATAATTATATTCTCTTAATTAAAAAAGAATATTTTAGGAATATAATAATAATAAATAATAAAATTAGCACCTATTTTAAATAAAGATTAGCGCTAGCACCTTATTAAAAAAAAGTTCAGAAAGTATTACTATGATACAATTTACCGAAGAGCTTGCAACATTTGCTCTTAAAATATGAGGCATTTATTAATCATCATATAAAATTTACTGAAGTAACTTCACGAGGATCAATCACAATCCCAGGTATTGGTCCTGCGCCACCCAAATTTCTGCGGTTGTTTGTGGGCAGACAATCTAGTTGAACCGAAGGAGGTACAGCGACTTTCTGCGATTGGCCAGCAATACATAAAGACCCAAAATCATCTTGGACCCAGTATACTTCTACCATCAAACCTTCGGGGTTTTCTGCAGATTCAGTTCCAGGAATTGCCATGAACCTTGCTCCTCTAGGTATCTGCACGGGGCAACAGAGAAGGGTCAGAAGGAAGAGCCCAAATGATATTGCTGCTTTTACAACATGCTCATTTTAGGAAAATACCATTATATATACGGCACAATCTAAATTAAATTGACTTGTTTAAAGCAAGTGGTGTAGTCTAACTGATTTAATTCAATGTGCGTGATGCATGCAGTAAGAGAGTTGTGAGTGGTAATGGATGGAGTAGCATTATATTCGTTTTAAGAGCAAACAAAAAAAGAAGGTTGCACTCACTTCAACAGATTCTCCGGATGTTAAGGTCAGAGTTTCTAAAGTCCCTTCGATTACTGCAGCTTCTTGCTCTGCTTGCTTTGCAGTGTTCAAGCAAGCTTCTTCAGTTGTGAGGCCAAGCTGGATGTCAGATGTACCAAATTCTTCTTCTACATTTTGCAGCTCCCCAAAGAAGTTCTGTTTAGGAAGCAATAATTAATTAAGTCGGCCAATAGAAGAGAATTAATGAAAGGAAATGAAAACAAAGTCGAGGATAATAAAGCTTACGGCCAAAACCCTCTCCCTTTCGTGAGGAATGAGAGAGGTTAGAAAGACGTTGTTCTCTTCTGGTGGTACAACGCCTAGATGCTGTCAGAACATTTTGAGGGTCAAAAACCAATTCCTTTTTGCTAGCCATTAATAATTAACTTTTTCAAATTTATTTGTCTTGCATCTTTGAAGAACTGCTTCGCAGCATCACGATGTCCAGTGGAGTCTGCATTTCCATGGAAGCTGATATTGGCTACGAAACCAGCACCAATACGTGACTTCAACCGAACGGAGGTGCCAACGCAGCGAAGCCTTCCCTTTGCCATGATTCCTATGCGGTCACCTAAAATGTCAGCTTCTTCCATAGAATGTGTTGTAAGCAAAATTGCACGCGCTCTTTTCGCATTTTCGATTGTGTCCCATACATGCCTTCTTGTTATTAGATCCATACCAGCTGTCTGCAAGAAAAAATGTTGGAATTATGTGGACTGAACTTACGTATGAAAGAAAACATCTAGTCTTCTTACCGGTTCATAAAAAATGACGAGCTTAGGATCGCCAAGAAGGGCACTGGCGATGCTGAGACGATGTTTTATTCCTCCACTGTAACTTCCAGCTCTCACTTTGGCTGCCGCAGCGAGTTTCACCTCTTCCAATGATTGCTGAGTAACCTGCATTTTGTCAAAGAACTACACTTCATTAAAAGGAATGAAAAGTAGAATCCACAGTACTTTTGGATATCAAACAATAACTACTAGCTAGTGAGGACAGTCGAAGTGATGAAAAATCTTCTTCACCTATAAGAAGATAACATACTGTGTCAATAGAACTTGGAGGAAAACCTTTAATAGCAGCAAAGAGTTGGAGGTATTCTTCACCAGACAGTGCATCCCATAAGTTATCAAACTGCAGTTGAAAGTCATATTTGATCATTTATCTTTTTAGAAAGATGCTGTAAGACGTGCTTGCATGCATGAAACACACCAACAATGTCAAAGACAGAGAGATGTGATCACCTGGGGACAAACTCCTATGATCTTCCAAATGTTTGACATGCTGGTGGAGCTTCAGACGGAGTATCCATAAATCAGGGCTGTTAACAAAATATTTGGAATTATTTATACACTATCCTTTTGACTTACCAACATTTCGATTGATGAAGGGAAAAAGAGAGAGATTACCATCTCCACCAGTTACTGGATTTATCCCTGTCAAACAACTGATAGTTGTAGTTTTGCCAATGAGCCGGGTTTGGGCAGACCTAACATTACCTAAATCTGAAATAAACCCGAACCCGAGAATCCGAAGCAGTCAGACCCGAATTAGACTTGAAATAAATCCGAGTCAGACCTGGACCATATTCTCTGCATTACCACCAAAAAATGAAGATCTCGTGAACAAAGCCCTCTGTTTTCATTACCACCAAACCAGATTCTCTGCATAAACAAGACTTTGAAGTAGTGAACAATATCACACTCACACAAAAACACTCCACCATTTTAAAATTAAAATATTTTACAATTTGCATAATTGAAACTGACAAATATACTTAGCTTGCTTTATTAGTGTGCCTAGCCTAACCTGAGTTTGATTGCTTTGTATCTTTGACATGCACCCACATTTCAAAGCCATTGGTTCAATTCCAATTCAAGGAACAGCAAAAGGAAAAAAAATGGAGGTTATAGGTTATAGGTTATAGTAAAAAAAATATAGACCATTCTTCTCACCAAAATTGCAGCTACTTCAACTTGTATAATTGACTTTCTTCTTGTTTTGTATACAGTTCATAAATAATATAAACAACACTATTCAGTAGCAGAGAAAATAATATAAATAGTAAAGCTAATTACAGTAATTATGCCATATTCCACTGATTAAGATAAGCAATCAGTATTGATTATTGTTTTAATACAATGCATGATACCTCAAATTGGAAATGGCAAAAGAATACATTAAAACCAAAATCGGCTAGTAAGAAAAAACAAGAAAATAAAACTGTGGATTTCAAGTGTGTTAAAAAGAATTATGTAAATCTATCTATGAAATTAACAGTATAATCAGTTTTCAAATAAGTCTATTTTCCTGTCATTGTACTAAAATCTTGATATTATTGCATTGATATCTTGAAAAGCCATTCTTTTCATCTTCCGTCAAAATCCACATCTATGGTGTTGGCTATCAACTATCAACAAACTCCAAAAGCTTCGAATGTAAAGGTCTTCCAAAAAAAAATGCTAAGATACTGTAATGAAAGAAGAGAAAATATAATACCTGCGTTGTAGATTCTGGTCAGAGGTTAGATGAAATCAACTCAACAACGACAAATCCCACCACCTGTATGCCAAGAGAAAACAGAACAACTCAGGAGAATGAGAGAATTGAATTGAAATTGAGATCTCCGAATGGAAGATGCTGGGACTGCTGCTTAGATGAAGAAGATAGATCCCAACAATGCAACATCAATAATTGAATTATTCAATAAATTGAGCTTAAAGCACCGTGACAGTGAGGAGGCAGGACCCAAGTGACTCTTGCAGCAATGCAATGCATCACACTAAAATGCCACACTAAATATAATGAAACAAATATCAGAGTACCACTGACAAAACTAAAAGTTAAATCTTAAATATCATAGAATTGTTAGTTGAAAAAACCTGACATGTTGAAATGACGTGAATTCTACAATACAGAATAATTTTAACTAAGCTTCATGGATTCTACATTGCTATGCCAAAAGGAAAATCCAGCAGAAGAAACGAGCAAAATGTTTTTCAAGCATATAATCGATCTTCTGAGCATTGACCCGAATAAAGGTAATATTTGCATTGTTAAACAATTCAATAAAACGATTTAATATCAAGTCAATGACCCTAAAATAAAGATTAAAAGAAGACTACTGCCCTTGATAAGTAGATATTTGCGTTGACCCGAATAGTTGTCAGATTCAGATACACTTGAGGGGAAAAGATATTATATAGTTTCCGAATGGGACCTTGAGAAGGCTTTATACTTGGAAAAGGGATATCTCTAGCTATCAGAGTTATGTGAAAGCCTAATAGACTCAGCTAGAGAACAGATTGACTCATCCATGTTACAGATAAAAATAGAACATATTCAAGATTATGCAGGCCAAAAACAGAACCAATGATCAAGATCCGGCAAACTAGACTAAACCTCAGATGATATCATCTAAAATGTCATTTTATATAAAACAAATTTATCAAACTTGCTTCAAATACATACTCAGAAACATAAAAGCCCAAAATAGCCGAAACCAAAACACAAACAACACCTTCATTGGCCTTTATCATCTTCCCAATAATGAAATATATCTAGAATCCAAACAAGCAGACACTAAATACTCAAGGGCACAATTAAATAGAGTCAATAGACCAACCATAACCAAATAAGCAATGATTTCACAGTGAAAACAAAACCAACTATCTATCACATAAAAGAAAAATGAAAAGGTCTTTGAAGTTCACCAACCAGCTTTATCTGTTAATAGGCAAATTAAATCACCAACAAGCTATCTATCATTAACAGACAAATAAACTGGATCTGACAGTTTCGTTACATTAAATATCAGTTGCAGAATGCAGAGATGCCAGGAAGAAGATAAACTTACCTGCTTCAGATGCAGAGACCTCAAATTGCCAAATCTTCAAGGAATTTGATACCCATGTGAGAATTATATCTTGGCAAAATCAAAAGCAATGTCGATCCGATTAATAGCTATTAAAATCGGAGCAAGTTTCGATGAAAATTGCTGATGAGAGAGAAACAGATATATAAATCCATCTCAATAATTTAAAAGACTCTTTGAAGAATTTATGACGAATGCGACAAAAATGTGGATTAAGGAAAATGGACAAAATGGAGAAGCACTTTGTTTTGATTCATGGAGAGGTTTAACATTCACTAATGGTTTTTTTTTCAATATTCCATCTTCAGTAATCCAAATAATACCAAAGCTAAAGCAATATATGAATCAAGTACTAACCCACTTAACAAAATCACTAGAAAATATTAACCCGATTGAAGCAGAAAAGCAATGAAGCAGAGGTCAGTTACTTGTCAATGCAGCAATGGAGACAAAGTAGAGAAGCAATGAAGCGAAGCTCAAATCAAGTTTTATCGTCCGAAATCGAAAATCGTGGGTTGATCATAGCTTGAAAAAGAAAACCCAGGAACAACTTTAGAAAAGCAGAGGCCTGAGGTACTCGTGAGACACTAAGGGAGGATTACATTTCGGGTATCCGATAGGATCCAAAATCGTTGGACTTAGCAGGTGAGACCGAATCCAAACCACTAAATTTTGGGTTTATTTTGGATTTGATCCATCGGATAAAATATCCACTGATTCAAGTAAGGCCCAATGGATCTAAACCTTTTTATCATTCCTACTTACCAGCTCCATTTGGTCCTAATAAACAAAATAAGTGATTCTTTGCAAAGTTCACCCATAAGCCCTGAAAAAACACTAATATTAGGAGAACTCTTTCTTGTTCCAAGCATGAGTGAAGCATGAGTGACCAACCATGAAAAATTCATTGACAATGAAGAAAGAATTAAGTATTTTTTTTAACTATTGAAACTCTTGGACAAAAATTTCAATAGAAAATCATTGACCTTAACAGCACAGCAAGGAGTAGTTCTTTTACATTTGTAGCAACGGGCTACATTTAGGCTTTGTTTGGTTGCAAGAGAATAGAGGAGAAAAGAAAATAGAGGAGAAAGAAAATAGATGAGAAGTTATTTTTTTCAGGGTTGTTTGGTTGTAAGAGAAATTAGAGGAGAAAAGAAAATGCAGGAGAAATTAGTGTGTTTGGATAGAGGAGAAAATAAAAGAGAAAGAAAATGGATAATATGAATTATTTTTATTTGAATGGATATAAAATTGATACAAGAATATTTATTATACCAAAAAATATTTAAATTTAAAAAATTAAATTATTTATAAATAGAATAAATTTAATTAAAATAATTTATTAATTAAACTTAAAATAAATAATTAATTATAATTCCAATCCATCATATTTTTTCATCACTTTTTACAAATTTACTTACTAAAAAATTAAGAAGACATGCACATTGTAAAATTGAATAATCTCATTGTCACGTGAAATAGAAAGATATTAACTTTATCCTCCTTTTCCTGAATGTTATCAATTCAAAATAACCTGCATTATAAAATGTGTTAACTTAATAGTCATCATCAATTGTGCGTGTTCATGGGAAAAATATACAAAACCCTTCTAATAATCAACAACATATTAACAATCAAGATATTAGCTTTAATATAATAACTCTTACACTAAACATATTAGAAAATATACATGGATGCACTAATGGGGAACATACATGATCCAATAAAACTGTGCGTGTTCATAGGACTAGTTAAAGAAGTCTTACATGATCCATACGACTATGGGGACATATACTACAATAATCCAACATAAGCAAATAACTCCATATTATACAATACACATTTCTCAAACATAACATTTGTGTCAATCCACAACATTACAAACAATGTGGTCATCCACAGCACTTGAAGCATCTGGGTTCTTGTAGTGACCTACATCTCAACAAATCAACATAATGTTAGTTCAGACAATAATTATGTATAAATATGTCATTATAGTTACAAACAACTAGTGATGGCTATAAAACAAGAATGCTTCCTATTAGTGACATACAAACTTGGATAAAAATACAACACATCTGAGGAGTGCTTAGAAGATTCCTGCATCCTTCATGAGCTGGTAGAGAAGATTCCAGCGTATCTCTTGTGGAATGCCAAAGAACTTTAGCTTGGCGTTCTCATTATCACACAAGAAATTATAGCATTGGAGTCGGAGCTCTGGCATCACTCCTATGTGTTCTAGCTCACTCCATACCTCTGCAGGACTATAATGTTGAGGTCCCCTTCTTTCAATCATTACAATACCTTCTCTAGCTATCTCGATCTGTGTTTTGGCTAGTGCAACCCCTTCCCGCATTACCTCAGTTAAATTGTCAAGTTCTAATTGCATTTTTTCATATCCACTCTCCACCAAATCAATCATAGGAGCTTTCCTTTTAGTTCCTTTAGAAGATGTAGTTCCTTGTGATTGATTTCCCTGGGATGGAGTTGAACCACCATATACAGGACTATAGGTGTCCTGTACACCTGCAGAGTTGTGGCCTTCATTTCCCCAATGGATATCAGAATCATCCATACCATCAAAACCGTCATTAAGGTCAGTGTTCTCCCTCTCCCATCGTTGCACCTTGTTTCTTGCACTCTCAGCTCTTGCTCCTGTTGCCCTGTCCTTTTCAAATAAATCCGTTAGCTTGTCATAGTTGTGAATTGGAGTTCTTTTCCACTTTTATGCTTCCGACTTATCCTGTGTATGGAACAATAGTCATAATGAGTGATGAAAGAAAATTCTAAAATATTGTATCATATTCTTATGTAATTACCTTAATAATTTCTTCCCAGACTTTTGGTTCTGCCTCAAACATATGTGTCACTGGATTCCAACCAACCCCACTCCAGTTATGGAATAAATCATAACATTCGTGAAAAATTGACTTCAATGTCTTCAACTTGTTTTTAATATGTTGCTTCTGGAGTGATGGTCCTACCACTGCTTGCATAGTCTTCACTACGGTGGCGTATGCAAAAGACGTAAATGTCCCATCAGGCCTATTCCCCTTAAGGGCTTCCTCTAACAAGGCTTCTAGAAGCGTGGTATCCATGTCATGTGTCTAGCATAAGTTATCCTTAGAGGAACCTTGTCCTTTTTCTGATCTTCGACTCTTAGACATGGATGCACCTGCACTTTACCAAATAAATCTAGATCAGTTCACAGACTTGAACATAACCTTGTCCTTTTTGAGAAAATGGGTAATACAAACAAAACGAGCATATTTCATTTTAACAAAGCACATATAAAAATCATTGCATTCCAAATACTCTCCAGGGAACAAAATGTGCAATAAATTACTTGAAAACACCAATGTCCTTGTAATTACAACAGGATACATAAATTACTTAGCAGACATATCAAACTTATCCTAAACTCTCTTGGTATTCATTCCACATTTGAGTAGCTATATTATCCCTAAGAACTAGTCCTTGTCTGTAATCCTCCTCTGAGGTTCGTGCATCGTGATCTCCAAGATCATCCCCCACACCTTGAAGTATCTCACGATCCACTTCATCTATAAAACGCTCATCAGGATCAATATCCAACAAAAAATTGTGTAATATACAACGTGCAACCACAATGTCGGACATGGTTTCAAAGGAATAATAGGGCTCTGTGCCACTTGCTATGATAGGAAATCTTTTTTTCACTACACCAAATGCTCTTTCAATAACCGTTCTCAATGAAGCGTGCCGATGGTTGAAGATTTCCTTTACATTCTACGGACCACGCATTGAGTACTCCTTTAAGTGGTAGCGCACACTCCTATATGGTGTCAATACACCACTTTTCAAAGGATATCCTACATCTCCCAAGTAATATTTACCTGGCAGACAAAAAACTTACATTAATACATGGTATAAAACTCTCTTACTAGGTAATATATAAGTGACAGATCTCTATCACTGAATATGATGCTTAATAAAACCATGTTTACTAACCTCTAGGTATCTTAAGTCTGTCTCTCTACTTAGTTAAGGCATGCTTTAAGATCCTAGAGTCTGATGCAGTTCCTTCCCAGCCAGCTAGTATATAGGTTAACTTCATATCAAATGTGCAAGCAGCCAAGACATTCTGGGTCGAGAAGTCCTTCCGTCCTCGAAAACGAGGGGCATCTCTACTTGGAACTTTTACACGCACATGTGTTTCATCTATAGCTCCAACACAGTCCTGTATTTCAATTAACATAACAATTATCATGTGATGATCCAACGACACATAAACAATTAATATATATATAATAACTAGATCTACTTCCTATACTAACTTACCCTGAAGTAAGGAAAGAATCTCTGGCTGTTAAGTATCTGTGGTGGAACCTCTGAACCTGAAGGTTGAACCAGGTACTCATTCTCCAATGATATAACAGCTCGTAGAATACTGTGAAAATGCCTACTGATTGTTTCCCCCGATCGATGGAAGAAGAATGATACAATTCTATTCTTGACATTGTGTGATAAAATGTGCAAAAATCTTGCCAATTGCTCTTCTACTGTAGCATGTATAGAATCCCTCACCCTACCAGTTCCTCTCAGTTTCTCGGACAACAGGAGGAAAGCACGATGACTTATTCTTATAACATCACGACACTTATCAGTAGTTAACAGATTACGCATTAATTGTTCTCTCATTTAATCTCTCTCGCTATTCAATGCATGATTAGGTGCACTAATGAGTGTTGCTTACACAGTTAACAAATGCATGGTATGGACAATAATACATGCAAGTTGCACAGCACACATTCGCCATCGCATTTACCACTCTTCTATCACCTCAAAGTTAATTAATTGTTTCAATTCCATAAGCTCATCAAATACATTATCATCTTGACCTTCCATTACTACACCTATGGTGAGAGTGTAATAGTCAATTCAGATAAAGGAGAAACTAAACTAAGATTCACTCATGCTCAAACAATATTACAAATATAGGATTGCAATGCTTCTCCTGTTATTGAATAACACAGAGTTGTGGTGTAATATTGCACCAATGAAACAAATATTAATTGATTCGAGCATAATAAAATATAGTCCAATACAATGCGCATTATATGAGCTCGCATTACCTGCAACTACTAACGGATGTAAAATGGCTAGTGGTAATGTAACCTGCAACAATAGAAGATAAATCCAAACGTAAGTCCCCAACTATCAAACCTACACACTTACCAATATTTTTGGAACTAAACAGCTCATCAACATCAATTTTTAGATTGTACAAGAGCATATTTATATGTATGTCAATTAATAATATCAAAATGTAAATTAATAAGAACGATATTGCACCATTAGCTATCCTCACTAGTACTGAACATTGTATCCCCTAATCAAAATAATTCAAGGAATTAGGGTAATTTTTTCATTGAAATAAACAATACCCTTATATAGCAAACTTCATCTTCTAACTTTCAAAAAATTCACATATATTTTGTTCAAATGCATCAGATAATCCATAACTGGTTCCTTACTATTTTTTTTCCTCATACACTTTATTTTTTTTTCCAAATAGAAAACCCCACTTTTCAAAATTACATATTTTTATCATAATCATCCAAATTTAAGTAACATAAAGATAATCCAATAATTAATGCAAAATACAAATTTTTTTATTCCTCAAAAATTATTTTATAATTATGTAAAAAAAATAGGGGAAACTGGGTCTATTTGACCCTGTCAAACCGGGTCGGGTTAGAAAACCCAGTTTGGACTGCTTATGGTCGCAGGTTAGCTAGACTCGGCCGCCCCTGCACTATCCGGTGACCTGGGCTGCAGATCGGCCTTCCAGCAGCTCCCTCGGCTAGCAACCAGCGAAGAAGAAACAGCAGCTTCACCTTCTCCGACCTCTCGCAACTGGAACGAAGACGACAGCAACTCGTCGAAGGCATACGGAGAACAAACAACAGACAACGGCAGCAGGAAAAAAATCAGGAGCTGTAGCTGGCGCACTCACCTCCGATGACATCGTCGGCGAAAATGGCCCTTCTCCATAGCTGGAATGAAGACGGCAGCAGCTCGTTTTGTCGCTCCCCACGCAACAGCACTTCTGCCTCTAACCTTCCAGCAAGTTTTCTTCTCATTTCTCCCGTTGGATGAGGTGAAAAAAAACATGTGGGACCCGCATTAGTGTACATTTTTTATTTTCTTTTCTACTCCATTTTCTCCAGCATCCAAACAGGAGAAAACTACCATTTCTCCCCACTTTTCTACCTTAATTTTCTTTTCTCCCCCCTTTTCACCCCAACCAAACACAGTGTTAGTCGAATAAGATATTGTCTTTTCAAGGCCACGTGTCTGAACGGCCATATTTTGGTCAACTATGCCATCTCTAACTTGCTATTTTACAGTGTTTTCTTCTTCAAGAACATCATTATCTAGTTTGATACGCTCTTGTGGTGGGATTGAACCTATGTGTTGGATTATGGATCTAGGCCACCTAAAATGGGTCCATAACTTGATCCATATCTTGACCTAAGAAACATGTATAAATAAGCAGAAGAAGGAAGTTAAAGGATTGTGTCAATATCATTATTCATTAGAATCTCTTAAAATTTTCTCTCATTTCTCTTTGCACACAAAAGAGAAGTTATGCTATGAACAAGATTATCTTTCTGAACTGATTGTCAATACGACTAGTAAAAGTAAACATTCAATCTTGAATATTCCGCTGTAAACTTCTAGTATTCGGTATGTATGAATCCATTTCATATTCCTATTATATTTACCAACATCGGTATCAGAGCATATTATTGTTTGTTTTTCTGGTCTCTCTTAAATCTGTTCATATATATATATATATATATATATATATGTATGTATGTATGTATGTATGTATGTATGTATGTATGTCCCTAGTGTTTGAGAAAATGATATTTTTTTAGGAGATTCTTTTCTTATTGCAAGTAATTTTTTTAGGGTACTTTATTTGACATGAAATGTGTGGATTTTAAAGAATAATTAATATATGTTTGTTTATTTATTTTGCAGATTGTTATCCTCTTCTTGTAATCTCTTCTAGATTTAAATTCCATTTCATCCTCCATAAAAAAAAAGGAACAAAAGTTAAGAGCCTATTGAAAGCCTAACACAAACTATATTGAAACTTTTATAAACCTCTTCCCAAAGTATCATTATAAGTGTACAATTAAATAAGGTAGTTGAACTATACATTTTATATGAAATGATCAAAGTAAAAAAAAATTGAGTTTCATAGATAAGAATCTGGAAAGTTTTTGGAAGAAGTATAAAAAAACTTTTTGTTGTTCAAAGTTGAAACTTTTCTTTTGATTTTTACTACAATACGTACCCTTTTATATTTTCAACTTGAAACCAACTTTATATATAAGTCATGCAGTGCTCATAGTATATTCCTATTTTTATAATAACATAATTCTGGACAAAATTAATGGCCATGTACTTATGCACACTTTCCAGAAAAGGAAGGGTGGGGCCATTCTAAATTCTAAAGAAGGTATAAGGCTTTTAAACTTCGGAAAAACAAAAGACCGTAAATCCTTCATGAAATCTTAATTCGTCCCCAACCTTGAATGACATAGAAAATGACATGGACATGTACAATATAAAAAATTGTTAAAAAGGATAGTTATAAATAAAAACTGTACAATTTAAAAAATTGTAAGGCAATTAAAAAACATAAAAAATTGCTATAAACAATTAAAAAAAAGGAAACTGTAAAAAAAAATAACTATCATGCATGAGATTTGAACCCTACCACTCGAATTAGGGAAACCAGCGCCTTAAACCACTTGGCCAAGCTTTCTATCACATTATGAACCCCACAACAAATCATCATACGCTATACTAAAATAGCAAAAATGAAAATTTTGCACCAGGTGAGATTTGAACTTATATCACTCCTACCAAAATTAGCACTTTAGACCAATCTAGCCATCTTGACCTCTAGTTAGTAAGTTGCCCAATAATGTTAATATACTATACAAGCTCATAGCAGAATTTTTTTTCTTCTTCTCACACTTTGAATTTTTTTATATAATTATTGTGAGAATTTCTTATAAATTGTTTACATGATGTACAAAATTATTTTAATTTTTTTTATAATGGATTTTTTAAGTATAATTTATTTATGCAAATTATTACCTTAGAAATCTAACTAAGTTCTTTATTTTTGTATATGTTACAGAAAAATGATGAGACTCATATGTACACCAAGAGTCATACGGACTCCAGCATAAAGATAAGAAGTCAATAGGTTGATTGTTGAACTCAAAAATCTCTAAGCTAATTCAGAAGTTTATAAAGATAATTTTGTACATCTTGTAAATCATATTATTAAATTTCATGAAAAAGTTTAAAACTTGATATGGGTTAGTGCTTTAAAAATGAACTAGAATTCGAAGAAATTAAAGGTCTTACGAAATACCTTACCTACAAATTATCAAAGGAATATATTAGATTTCCTATTAGAAAGAACAAGTGGATATAAATAATATAATAATATTATCGTTAGATTTGTATTAGACTATTTAGAGTATAAAAATCATAAACGTGATCTGAACTTTTACAAGGCTTGTTGGGTAGATAGAAAATCTAGTACCAAAATCAAGTTTCCCCAAGAGTTATATGATAGATTCATTAGCTCTTTTCCACAAAAAATCAAACATTTGAAAATATTGTAAGATTTAAGTAGATGTTTGATATATGATATTTTATGTAATTTTTTTATGTATTGTATTGTTGAAATACATTTCAATTTATGTAATTTTTTTAATTATTATTGAAATTGCATATCTATAAGTTCTTTTATTTAATGTACTTTACTTAATTAATTATTTTAGCATTAGCCTCACATTAGGAATTTAGATGATGATTGAAAACATAGGACCTTTTGACTCTAAACCCTACATATGAACTAGTCATAACATAATTAATTAGAGTAAAAATAGATATATATGTATGGCTAGACATTAATTACGTGCAATTTTTCCACATATAGAACTTTGTGTTTTTACAAACACAATGGCTACTACTTCTAAAAACTTTGTCATTATTATTCTGGAAGAGCGAGAGGCTCTAGAAGCACTCAATATTATTCTAAATGAGCCTGAGCTAAGAAATATGACCTAGCATAGGTGGGATTGAGAGGCTTATGAATCCTAGAAAAGGAAAAATTCTGTCGCTCATATTACATTATTGAGTAGCATGAAAAATGATATCATGCGAGAATTTAGGAATTATAACTTGGCTAAGGACATGTGGTCTACTCTGAAAAATAAGTTTAGTCTCACTCATATTACATTATTGAGTAGCATGAAAAATAACATCATGCGAGAATTTATGAATTATAACTTGGCTAAAGACATATGGTTTGCTCTGAAAAATAAGTTTGGTAGAACATCTGTGACCAAACTAAGATTTCTCACAATCAAATTTCACACTTACAAAAAGAAATATGAACACTCAATGAAAAAAATTTACGTGAAATGTTAAATATGATTTGTGAATTAAAAGATGCGAGTCATGTTTTGACTAACGAGTAACAAGTCCAAGTTGTAATTTGTTCCTTACCTCATTCTTGGAAGCATATGAAGAAGCACTTAACCCACAATGAAAACATTTAAATGATGGATGATGTTATACGCTACCTTAACCTAAAAAAAGAAAGGCTTGAGGCTACTAGGCTTAATGCAAATGTGTATATGGCTTCATCAAGCTCAGGGAAAGTTTCTAGGCGAAAGCATAAATATAAAGGTGGGTACCAAGAGAAACGAAAGAAGGTGACTCATTTTAGTAAGAAATTAACAAATAACTAATATGGGAAAGGAAAACGTCCTTTCAAGAAGAACATAACCAAGGTTAAGTGCTTTAATTGCAATAAAAAAAAGCATTTTACTCGTGACTACCTTAAACCTAAGAAGGTATTAAGCTATACTCAAGTTAGTGAACTTTGTGTAGCTAGTTCTATTTTTCTAATAGATTCTCATCCTTTGTGGATTGTAGATTTAGGGGTAACAAACCATGTAGCAAAGGATCAAGACACCTTCGTGGAATTTTAGCAAATACCATATAAAGCAAAATGGATCTATGTGGGAAATAATGCAGAAGTTATAGTTCAAGGAATTGGCATATGTAAGTTAGTCTTGCGAGGCGGTTAGACTCTACTCTTGTATGATGTTTTATATGCACCTCAAATTTATCAAAATTTAATCTCTATGTTAGTTTTGTTAA
Organism: Sindora glabra; assembly: GCA_020226215.1. Taxonomy (NCBI): domain Eukaryota; kingdom Viridiplantae; phylum Streptophyta; class Magnoliopsida; order Fabales; family Fabaceae; genus Sindora; species Sindora glabra. The sequence continues at coordinate 11,061,771 of CM035232.1, forward strand.
AACTTAGTTTTGTTTCTTACTAATGACAACATTGAATTATCTTTAGGGACAACTCATTATGAATGTGGTTATATTATAAATGGTTTTATTGTCATGGATACTGATCATTATGAATGTAATTTTAGTTATTCCATGTTTACATTATTGTATAATTCAGAAGCTAATACAAATGTTTGGCATGCTTGACTAGGCCATATTAGTCAACATCATATGGATAAGCTAGTTAAAGAAGAGTTATTGCCTAATTATGATAAAGTATATCTATGTACTTATGAGCATTACTTAGCTAGCAAAAGTACCAGAAAACCATTTGGAAAAGGAACCAAAGCTAACTTTCCTTTGCAATTAGTCCATTTTGACATATATGGTCTAATGAATGTAAGAGCTAGGCATGAAGCTTTCTATTTTATCATATTTATAGATGATTTTACATAATTTGGTACTGTCTATTTGATAACACACAAATTTGAAGTATTAAGTTACTTCAAAGCTATATGAGCTTAGTCAAAAATCAATTAGATAGAAAAATAAATGCATTATGAATCGATTATGGTCGTGAGTATTTATCTTATCAGTTCAGACAATTATGTGATGAAAAAAGGATTCAACATTAATTGATGAATCCACGTACTTCTTAATAAAATGGTTTTGCAAAGAGATGAAATCAAACACTCTTAGAAATGATTAGGTCTATGATGGTACAAGTAAATTTGCTTATCACTTATCGGGGTGATGCACTTTTAACTGCCACATTTATCCTTAATTGTGTGTCTAGCAAATTAGATCCCATTATACCATATGAGTTATGGACGAAACAAAAACCTAACCTAAGTATTTTACGACCTTGGGGATGTGCGACTTATGTTTTGGATACCTCGAACCCACATGGCAAATTAGGTGCTTGAAGAAAGAAATGTATTTTTATTAAATACTCAAAACATTCAAAAGGCTACATGTTTATTGGTGAACATAACAATGAGAGTCTTATAGAATTTTAATCACGAGATGTCACATTCTTAGAGAATGATTTTCTTAAATAGGGCGATATAAATAAAAACTTATCCTTATACGAGACTACGGATATAAGTGCTCAAGACTTACTTCCTTCAAGTGAGAGAATTTTAAGAAATATATTTCTGATTTCAAGTGCAAATGATGGTGATCTTAATCAGCATAGGAGTAATCCAAATAGGAATATTCAAACAACTAATGATTTTAATCCAAGTGAGAGTAATCTAAGGATCCCTAAGAAATATGTTCCTCCAGAGCCTTAATTGCAATGTAGTTGCAGAAAAGGTATTCCTTGTTGTCATTTCAACATTAAAGGTGGTGAAGCCTTTGTGGCCATTACACAAGATGAAAATGAGCTAAGAAATATCACAGAGGCTCTCTCTAGCCCTAATAAGGAAGATTAGACAAAAGCAATGGAAGAAGAGATGAAGTCTATAAGATCAAATTAAGTTTAGGAACTTATTAATCTTCCAAAAACATGTAAGGCCATTAGGAATACATGGGTTCTCAAAATTAAACGTAAGGCTAATGGCACTATTAAAAAATATAAGGTCAGACTAGTAGCAAAAGGATAAACACAATAGGAAGGAATAGATTATAGATTATGAAGAAACTTTTTAACTTGTTATTAGATTCACCTTAATCCATTTATTGCTAGCTATACTTGTGAGTATGGACTTTGAATTACATCAAATGGGTATAAAGATTGCATTTCTCAATGGATATTTAGAAAAAGAAATCTACATGCAATAACCTGTAAGTTTTATCAAAGAAAGCCAAGAAAATAAATTTTGTAAACTTTTAAAATCTATATATGGCTTAAAGTAGTCTTCGAAATAATGATATATTCACTTTCACAACATGATTATGTTAAATAATTTTATCATGATTGACGAAGACCATTATGTATATATAAAAAGGTCCGAAGATAAGTTTATAATTTTATTATTATATGTTGATGATATACTTATAACTAGAAATAGTAAGGAGTATGTCAATGAAATTAAAAGATAGTTGTAATCTAATTTTGAAATGAAAGATATGGGTGAAGTTATATATATTCTTGGAGTTAAAATTTTAAGAAATCGTTCAAAAAAATTATTATCTCTATCGCAAGAGTATTATATTAATAAAATTCTTGAATGATTCCAAATACAGCATTGTAAACCTATAAACACTCCTATTGCTAAAGGTGAAAGTCTAAGTTAAAGGATGTGTCCTAAGACTCTATAAGAAGAAATATATATGAGAAAAGTTCTTTCTACAATTGTAGTTGGATATCTGATGTATGCAATGTGCATAAGACCAGATATCTATTTTGTCATTGGTATGGTAAGCTGATATCAATCCAACCCAAGCCTAATACATTAGAAATAGAGGTGTACATGGGCCGTGCGACCTGCCCGACTTGATGAGTTCGGTCTGGAAAAATAGAGTATTTGAACTCTTTTTTTTAGCCCGATAGGCCCGATGAAATTTTTTTTTATGGTCTGATTAATAATTGGGTTAGGCTCGGGTCAAGGCAAAAAAGCTCGATAGGCCCGGCCCGGCCCGATTATAATAATTTATTTTTAATAATATAATTATATATTAGAAAATATAATTATATATAATTATTTTTAATATAAAAAATATTAATTTAACATATTAAATATTTTATATATTTAAATATCATATTATCTTTTTAAATATATATATATTATTTTAAAATTTTATTTTTTATTAAAAAATAAAAAAAAAATAATTTTTGGGCTTTCGGGCTTTTTAATTTAAAATTCGGGCCGGGTCGAGTCAAATTTTTTTAAAACTTAATCGGGTTAGGTCGAGTTCGAGCCTTTAATTTTATATGATTTGGCCCGATGGCCCAGCCCGAAACCGGCCCAGCCCATGTTCACCTTTAATTGGAAAGTAGTTAAAAGGATACTAAAATATCTAAAAGGTACTGCCAACTATTCATTGTATTATAAAGGAAATGATCTGCAATTGAAAGGCTACAGTGATGCTGATTGGGGAGGAGACTTAGATGAAAGGAAGTCTACCTTTAGGTACATCTTCTTACTAAATAATGACGCCATATCTTGGAGTAGTAAGAAGTAATCATATATAGCCTTATCCACAATGGAAGCTAAATTTGTAGCATTTTCAGCAGCAGTGCAAGAAGCGGTATGACTCAAAAGATTCTTGGATCACTTAGGTGTAAATGCTAACATTGCTGATTTAGTTTTAGTAAACTATGATAACTAAGCAGCAATAGCATACATAAAGGACCCTAAATATTATTACAAGACTAAGCACATAGACACAAAATATAACTTTATGAGAGATATGATTGTACGTAAAGAAGTGAACATGAAATACATTTTTATGCTTGAGATGGTTGCAGATCATATAATTAAGCCTATTCCTCAAGCTGTATTTGTAAAACATGTGAAATTCCAAAGATTATGTAGATGTTAATATAATTATTGCATTTTTTTAACAATGTTCATAGAATATTAACGTTTGAATAATAATTATGTTTATTATAAGCTTACATATGTAAATGTAAGAATGTTTCATAGAACATTCTTAAATTATTGAAAGGTATGTCAAATAGATAAAAGATTAGCCCTCTCACATGAGTAATCGCCTCTCATCAATTTTTTGTAATTGATAAGAGATTAGATAATTTTAAATTTTTTATCTAAGTGATGATCGAGAGCCAAGCTTAAAATATGAACGTTGCCTTGTTAACGAACAAAATGAGGTTCTATATATAAGACCATAAGTGAATTAATGAATTACTTCGTCTGTCTAAATTGCCAGATATGATTTTTTATGGAAATGAGAAAAAGTAGATTGGTAAATTCAAGTTAGACATTAGGTATGTCTGAACCATTATCTATACAGTATTAATACATTATATAAAGACATATGTTCTATAAAAAAGGAACAGAATACTATAACGCGTGTTTCATACCACGTGTGCAAATTATGACTAATAAAAGTAATTAAAGTCTAGATCTCAACTTGGATGTGTGAGACCTTTTAGGGAAGAAAATCCTCATAGTTGTACCCTTATGACTCTATTTTATTTCTTGAAATTTAAATTTGATGATTGTTATTTTAGAATATTACCAAAAGACTATGAGAGATTCAGATTAGTAAGGCATTACTGGAAAAGCAAATTAAATTAAAATTAAGAGATTTGAGAAAAGAGCAAGATCATTAAATATATCACATTATATTTGTATTTATCAGTATACTAGTTATAGAGTGTTTATAATTATGAATACAACATCTAATGCATATGAATGAGATCATTTGAGAAATTCAAATATGATAAAAATGATCTAGGGTATTGCATACTTAAAGTCTACTTAAAATTCATTATTTATCAAGAAGCTATATATTCCTAATAGATATATAACAAAGAGCTCTCGAAGTATGCTAGTCACATGGCTTATTTTCTTGTATGATTTGTTATAGATAATAAGAGATAATGTTCTCTTGTGAAATGCTGAAAAAGTATGAATCCCATTATATGCAAGTGAGAGATATTGGATCATGGATTCAAGTCGCCCAAAATGGGTCCATAACCTAATCCATATCCTGACCTGAAAAATGCCTATAAATAGGCAGAATAAGGAAGTTAGGGGGTTGGTCAATATCGTTATTCATTAAAATTTCTTAGAATTCTCTCTCATTTCTCTCTGCATACAAAAGGGAATTTATGTTGTGAACAAGATGATCTTTCTGAAGTAATTGCTAATACAACTAGTAAAAGCAAACATCAGATCCTGAATATTCCGTTGCAAACTTTTGGTATTCGGTATGCATGAATCCATTTCATATTCCTATTATATTTACCAACAATATGCAATAAAAGCCACCCTCTATATAACATAGATGGAAGAAGAGTTTAGTCATAAACAATATGGAAAAAGAATAACTAAGGAGCACATGCTTAAAAAAACTTTTGAGTCACTTTCAACTTTATCTCCCCTGTTCCCATCCAATAACAGGGTCTAGAAAGTAGAACATAAATTTCCTCATACCGGATGCATTTAGGACAATGTTGTTGAATTAGATAGCTAAAAGAAACCATAGAAAAAATGTAACTGCCGGCCATATATAAATATCATTCTATTAATGAAAGAATAATTATAAAGTAACTATTAGAACAGGAGGAGGAAGAAAGAAAACTGTGAAACACAAGAAAATGGGGAAAGGAGGTCAAGTAAAACATACAATTGTAATTACACAATCACTTTTATGTTTAGGAAATTTTCCACGGCTACTCCAATTGATACCATTATCAACAAGAGTAGCAGTTGCATCCGAAAGAAGGAGTAGACCTTTATCAAAAGGGTTTGGTGGGGAAAGTGACGAGATACCTCTGTTGAATTTGTTATAAGCACTAGTATGGGGAATTCTTACTTGCATAACAACCTATAATTAGGAAAATAATAGGTAGAAAAATGAGTATCCTTTTTAATTCAATGAAATCAATAATCCTCATCTAGAAAGTTAGAAATGGAGACATACCTGAGCTATAAAGCCAACAATAAATATAGAGAACCCCAGTGTTGTGGCCGATGTTAATTTGTGAATAAAAGCAGATAACATGAAGGCAAAACCAGTCTAGAAATCAAAAGATAAAAATTATTATGCTGGGTAAGCTTCCTATAAAGTAAATTAGAAATTATAATGCTTGTACATTAAGAATAAAAAAAACTATTGAGTTGTTACCTATAATTTTACTCAATTTCTAATTACATATATATTTTAAAGCTTTTGAATTGAATTTTTATATATTTTTTTTATTTTTTTATAATAGTAGGAGTGATTAAACTGTTAGATGTATATATATAAGGATCAAGAATCAAACCCTAAATATAGTAGAAAGGACAAAGCCTTTAAGAGACATTAGGTATCACTTAAGTCAAAAGTTCTTAGCTTTTTTTATTTATAATTAGATACTTCTTACAATTTCATGTTAGATTCTATTAATAATTAGTTTTATATAACAATAATCTATTAATGATCTTCGTAGAAAGAGGCAAATTATTCATTCTTTCTATATAAAAATAAAATAATATCAGAAAATATATAAAATCATTTATTTCTAATTATTTATCCCTTATATATAATTAGAAATTGTATGAAAGTTCTATATCAATTATTATTACGCTATATAAAAAAAAGTGTTATCCATATATATCCTATAAACAATAAATTATATTGTAATACTACTTAGTGAATTTCCTTTCAAAGAGGTGCTAATGCTAATTTTTATTTCAAAGAGATATCAATTTTATAAATCATTTCTACTATATTCCAAAAATATTTTTTAATTATTTTTCATTTTTATCTTTTTTACATAAGATTTTTTATTGTTTCATGTAGTAGATGTTGTATGATTTCCATATTTTTAAAGAATGAAATTTATCTTTCTTTTTATGACCTTTTTTTCTTTTACCGTAAAGATAAATCCTACTTTTTTATTAAAAAAATAAAAAGATAAATCCTATTTTATAACTTTTTAGGTTACCTAAATTTCTTTAGCATATCATTCTTTGATTATAAGTTATGAATGTCATAATTCTGAATGACCTCTAATTTTCAATAATTCCATGGCAGCTTACGACCTAATTATTTGGGTGAAAATTTTTTTAAAAATATTTTATTAGTTTATGTAAAATAAAAGAGTAGTATATTATTAGTGTTTCTTAATTAAAAAATTATGATATATAAAATTATAATATTATTAAAAATAACTTTTTAAAATAAAATATATTATTTTTACTAAACTCGCCATATTAATATTTAATAAATAAAAATTGACATTTTAATAGTGTAATAACATCTGAAGTTATCTTAGAAATTTTATTTTCCAAATTTAAATTTTTATATATGTGCATTAAGTAAATTATTACTCCTATCATTAAAAAAATAAAATATTTCTATCATCCTAAAGTTTTGTAATTATATCCTTATAAAATATATTTTTGAAAATAAATATTTTCATCATTTTGTAACTTTTTAATTAAAAAAGAGGAGGCCTTTTCATGTCATTAATAGCAAAACTACTAAAAAAATAATATGTTATTATTTACAGGTTAAATAGTAACGTGCTAGTATTTGGTCTCTAACAATAACATTAACTAAAAATTTAAAATAATTAAATAAATATATTTTCATTAATAACAAAACTACTAAAGAACAATATGTTATTGTTTGATATCCAAACAATAACATTAACTAAAAATTTAAAATAAATATTTAAATCAAGTCTCATTAACAACCAAATTATTAAAAAATTGTATATTACTATTTAGTGTCAAAATAGTAATATCAATAAAAAATCTAAAATAATTAGATAAATGTATTTTCATTAACAACCAGGCTATAAAAAATAACATGTCATTATTTATAGACCAAACAGTAATATGTTGTTGTTTAGTATCATGACAGTAACATTAACTAATAATTTAAAAAAAATAGATAAATCAAGTCTCATTAACAATCGAACTACTAGAGAACTGTATGCTAGTCTAGTCTCTAAATAATAATATCAATAAAAAAATTAAAATAATAAAATAAATGTATTCTTATTAACAACAAAATTATCAAAAAAAATATATTAATATTTGCAGACTAAATAGTAAGATGTTGTTATTTGGTATATAGACATTAATAGTAACAAAAAATTCAAAATAAATAAATAAATCAAATTTCATTAACAATTAAACTACCAAAGAACCGTATGTTATTATTTGATCTTCCAATAATAACATTGATTAAAAACCTAAAATAATTAAATAAATTTATTTTTATTAATAACAAAACTATCAAAGAACAACATGTTACTGTTTGTAAACTAAATAATAACATGTTACTGTTTGTAAACTAAATAATAACATATTATAATAACATATTATAGTAACATCAACTAAAAATCTAAAATAAATGGATAAATTAAGTTTTATTAACAACCAAACTGCTAAAGAACCATATGTTACTGTTTAGTCTCCAAAAAGTAACATTAATAAAAATTCAAAATAATTAGACAAATGTATTCTCATTAATAACAAAATTGTTAAAAAATAATATGTTACTATTTACATATCAAATAGTAACATATTACTATTTGGTGTCCAGATAGTAAGATCAATAAAAAAAATTCAAAATAAATGAATAAATCAAGTTTTATTACTAAGCAAACTGTCAAAGAATCACATGTTACTATTTAATTTCCAAATAGTAATATCAACCAAAAATTTAAAATAATTAGATAAATATATTCTTATTAACAATAAAATAATCAAAGAACAATATATTAATGTTTGTAAATTAAACAGTAATATCAACAAAAATTTTAAAATAAATAAAAAAATTAAATTTAATTAACAACTAAACTATCAAAGAATTATATATTACTATTTGATAATAATAATTAACATTAATAAAAAATTTAAAATAATCAGACAAATGTATTTGATCCCCAAATAGTAACATCAACAAAAAAATTTAAAATAATCAAACAAAAGTATTCTCATTAATAATAAAACTGTTAAAAAATAACATATTATTGTTTGCGGGCCAAATAATAACACGTTGTTGTTTGATATCCAAACAGTAATATTAACCAAAAATATAAAATAAAAAATAAAATCAAGTTTTCTTAATTTTATTTGTTAATAATTATTAAATTGAAAAATATTATTTTAAATTATTATTAAAATAATTGCTATTTTATTTTCATAACTATTATCTTATTATTTATTGCTATTATTTTACTAATATTATTATTATTACTATTAATATTTTATTATTTATTTTATTTACTAATATTATTATTTTTGTAAGTATTTAATATTAATTATCAATATTATTTTATCATTAATTTTATTATTATTATTTTATTATATTTTGATATTTTTATTTTTATTACTTTATTTTTTAATTTTAATTTTTATTTTACTAATATTATTAATTTTTAATATTTGCTATTTTTAATATTTGTTATTTTTAATATTCATATTTTATTAATATTATTTTTATAATATTAAATATTTTATTATAATTATTATATGATTATTTTCTATTATTTAATTAATATTATTACCATTATTATTAATATTTCATTTTTATTATTTATTAATATTATTTTTATTTTTATTGATATTATTAATTATTATTATTTAATTATTATTATAGATGATAAGTTTAAAATTTAGAATAAGGAAATCAAATTTCCTAAAAAATTGGATTATGCTTACTGAGATTTCTCTAATAATAGCTTATTTGATTTAATAAGTGTGTCGTTTTGATATTTTGAGTGTTGTAATAATTTACTATTTATGGGTGAACTTAAATGGAAGAAAGTAAGCTTAAGATATCTTATTGCAATAATTGCAACAAATAGTATTAGCCTGATTTTTCTCCATATATCAATTATGAACATAATAAAAAAAAATAAAAGTATCCTATTATTAATAAAAAGAAAAGTATAAAGATTCAATTTAAAACTTCTATACTATAAAGGGTAATAGAATAATTCAACTTAAAAGGAAAATATAAACTGTCAATCAGAGGAATTCAATATTCTTGCCATATTGAGTTCAAAAAGGAAGAATAGTGAGAACATAACTCCAAAATTGTTTTTCAAAAAAGAAATCAAATTGAAATAGCATTTGAAAAAGTACGATGAAAAGCGATAATAGAAAGGTGATGATTCCTTCCTAGGTGAGTTAAGATAACCAATAAGTAGTGTCATAAAGACCCATCATATTCATTGCCTGAGCCAATATGAAAACCATGGTAACAATAAATATAATGGTCGAAAAATGGAAAATTTCCAAGAGAGTATAATTCTAATTTTGGCAAAGTCTAAGTTCTGTTTCTGATACCGAAAAACCCATCTGAAGCACAAAATTAAACATGGCAACAAGGAAAAATATTAGGCCAACAAAACCCACTACCAATAAATCATCACCACCAGTAAGGTGTGGGAATTCCCTAATAGTGACATCCTAACTGAAGCTTAGAGCTGTATTTACACGAAAGTTATTAAATACATCAGACTAAGTGAAGTATTAAAATAGCAAATGAATTAGATTATTATACAAACAAATTAATGATTAAAATGTTAGACAATGAATACTTGTCATGTTATCTAAAATGTCTGGAAATAAAAATGTCTGAGGCGTGTAGTGTTAGTGTATATGCCCTAAAACTAATCATATTGGTGATTGTAATTTTGAATCATGTTATTTTAATGGCAATTCTAATTATTATATTTACATATATTGTCTATGTAATATATTCAATTATGATAATAACCTTAGAATAATTATATTCTTAAATGTCCTTAGTCATATATCATTGTGGATTGGGTTGCTTTGATATGTTAAGACTAGCATGTGTGAAGACTTATATGGGATATTAAGTTTACACATGAGTACAAGTTAGAGAACTTGTATACTGAACCGACCCATATTAAGAACACTACATGGATTGTTATATAAGTGTCATGAGTGGTTCTTAGTGATCATTATTAATATGGTCCTTTGACCTAAGATCACCAAGGTTCCCTACATGTGAGTTTCATATTTTGATACTATTCTATGTCACTAATGGTTGAGTGAATGTAAGGGTAGATATTGGATATGTCACATATCATGTGGAGGGGTTTGTGTGATCAAGATGGGATTTGTCCCTCCTATATAACAGGAGTAACATCTGTGGGCTCCTTGATTAAGTAAAGCTGAGAAAATGCATGACCATGCTCAGATGAATTAACATGGGATGTCGATTACATTTGTTTCAATCAGCTTACTTAGGAATCAAGAAACCTTAAGATTGGGTTATACGAGAATGACACGGTCCATGTCTCGTGCTCAATCTAGATGTATAGGACAAAAGGACATAGGTGATGATCACGTGTAAAGGTTTAGTCAAATCATCGACTTTCTCATTACTTGGGTAACAATGATGTGTTGCTAGACACCGATCATTGTTTATGATCATTAATATGATCAATGATCATTGCCAATGTAATGAGAGCCTGTAGGGTCGCACACTTAGAGCCTAGTGAATTTGGAATTAATTGACCAAATTATTTGGGTTTAATATTCAGGAATTCATATTATAATTATAAGGCCTAATAGTAAACCTATAATTGTACATGGAATAAAGCCCAAATAGGTTAGGTTTTTTTATACATCTATTTAAATAGGCTTGTTGGGTAATAATAGTGGATATTATCATTATTCACGCACTCTAAAAAGGCACAGAAAATCCTAGCACCTTTCCTTGACTAAAACCCCTGAAGAGACGTAGCTAGCACTACGAGGTAAAAGGAGATCAATTCCAACCAGTGTTTATGTGGACATTCATCGGTGATTCACGGGTTCGTGTGGATACTTCAGAGTCTTCGGCCGAAAGAAAGCTGAAGAGGTGATCAACGATCGAGTTCTAGAGTCATCAACAAAAGCATTGAACGAATCCTTATTCTAATTTAACATTTTTACATGGATCCGGTGGATGGGATCGATTTATTCTGCTGCGTTCGTATGGCTTCCGATCCCAACATGTAGAATACTGTCCTCAAGGATTATTCTACCCTCTTGAATGCAGAGTGTTGATGTAGTAACCCTCTAAAATACAGCAAACCTTTTAGATGTGTGCACTCACAGTCAGGAGTAGGAACAACAGTGTAGGAAAAATGAAAATTAGAAAGAACCTAGCAAAGTGTTACAGAGAAAGAGAAGTAGTAGAAAATTCTTTTATTATTTTTGTTGATATCTTTTCATCTATGAAGAAAGCCTCTATTTATAGGCAAGAGGGAACTAACCATTGAGATAAAATTGAAATTATCCTCATTAACCTTTATCCTATCGTTCCGATTGTTAAGGATGTTTGAAAACTCACTTAATAGTAGCTTTAGTTTTAGAAGCTTCAAAACTAATAAAAGGCTTTATTTGAACAAGTCAAATGCATATAAATGCATAAGCCATGTGCTCCTTATTATATCTTTTATTTTATTCTATTTAATTTTGAAAAAGATAATGATAAAAATAAACTATAAGATAAATAAAAGAGATACTAGAAGATAAATTGCAAGACTTAGTTAAAATAGTTATCACCTTTTGAAATAAAAATACTTTATATAATAATCCCCCACTTATTTTAAAAGGTTAAAAAGTTTTAAAAAATGTTTGTTGTAAACTTTATATAAAAGTGAATATATTAATTTGGTGTCTTTTAAACTATAAACTAAGTTTAGATATAATAAGATATAACTTACAGAAATACTGATGAAGTTTACAACTTTTATGAACTAATAAGTCTTATTGTAAATTAGAGATCTCATATATCTTATACACTTCTCGTAATACTTTTGTTGTTTAATGCAATTTTATGCTAATAGGTCATGCACATGCCTCGTAATTCATGAATGCTATAAAGATATCACCACTATCTCATAGGAGCGGCCCCACTCCACATTCATATGGGTGATTCCTTTAAGTATACACTGTAGTTAATATACCACTCATAAGGGTTATGGAATTCATTAAGAGCTTAACTCATCCCTTATTTGTAATTTGTAGTTTTAGCACTAATCACACAATATAAGAAGGACTTAAATAATTTATAGTGCCATTAGAATCAATTATGACTTGTTCTTACCCATATGGACCTAATTCATAGGATCTTTAATCATAAAGGTAAGGTTACCATCATTATTGATTTCAAAAATTAGCTTTAGTCTAATTCCCCTCGATATTTCTAACACTTATTTTTTACTTAAAGATTTAGTCAAAGGATCAGCCAAATTCCTTTCTGACTTAACATAATCAATGGAAATAATTCCATCTTCTAGTAATTGCTTCACAACATCATGTCTTAATTGTATATGATGATTTTTACCATTGAAAGATTTATTCTTTGCAATGGCTATTGCTGCTTGGCAATCTTAATGCATTGACACTAACAGTATTAGTTTCATCCCTAAAAGGATATCTACTAAGAAGTTTTTCAATCATTTGGCCTCATTACTAACCATTTCAAGAGCCACAAATTCTAACTCCTTGGTGGATTTTTCTATAATAGTTTGCTTGGATGATTTCCAAGTAACTGCACAGCCTCTAAAGGTGAACACATAACCACTAGTAGATTTTGTCTCATCTGAATCAAAGATCTAGTTAGCATCACTATATCCTTCTAATACAGTGGGAAATCCACTAAAAACAATACCATAATTAATAGTACCTCTTAAATATTTCATTAGTCTAACCAAAGCATTCAAATGATCTTGATTAGAATTTTGAGTGTATCTACTTAGCCTACATAAAACATAACCTATATTAGGTCTAGTAAAATTCATCAAATGCATTAAACTACCAATAATTTGAGCATACTTAGATTGAGCAATAGGATCACCCAAATTTTTCTTTAATTGAGTGTTAACATCATAAGAAGTTTTCACAAGTGTTACATCATAATTTCCAAACCTTTTAAGAAGTTTTTCAACATAATGTTCTTGAGACAATATTACTTCATTATTATTCCTTATAATTTTAACACCTAAAATAACTTTAGCTTCACCCATATCCTTCATATCAAAATTGGAAGTTAAGAATTGTTTAGTAACATGCACCAAATAAAGACTAGTTCCAAAAATTAGCATATCAACAACATGCAAACTAATAATTATACAACCATTATCTACACTCTTAGTATATACACATTTATCTACCTGGATAGATGAAAATCCATTACTTAATAAAATTTGATTAAATTTCTCATGCCACTATTTTGGAGCTTGTTTCAAACTATACAAAGATTTTTTTTTATTTACAAACTTTATTTTCTCGACCAAGAACCACACATCCCTCAGGTTGCACCATATATATTTCTTCTTTCAATTCACCATTTAAAAATGTAATTTTAACATTCATTTGATGTACAAAAAGTTTATAAACGGAAGTTAGAGCAAACAAAACATGAATAGAAGAAATTCTAGTTACTGGTGCAAAAGTATTAAAATAATCTATATTTTATTTTTGTATAAAACCTTTTACAACTAATTTCGCTTTATATTTATCTATTGATCCATCAGGATTTAATTTCTTTTTAAAAATCTATTTGTAATAAGTTGGCTTTGTTCCAAGAGGTAAATCAACTAGTTCTTAAGTTTAATTTTTTAAAATTAAATTAATCTCAAATTTTGTTGCATCTTTCTAAAATTTTGGATTAGAAGAAGAAATAACATCAAAATAAGATAAAGGATCATCTTTAACAAGATATGTATGAAAGTCATTTCCAAAAGTTGTTTCTTTTCTCATTCTTTTACTTCTTCTAAGAATTTTATTAGTTTCATCATAAATATCTTTAGGAATAAAAAATGCTTTAGGTTTATGTAAAACTTTATCAGATAATGGAAAAATATGCTCAAAAAATTCAACATTCTTTATTTCAATGATAGTATTGCAATCAAGTACATCACTTTTCAATACGAGAAACCTGTATATAGCACTATGTTATGCATAACCAATAAATAAACAATCAAAGATTTTTTATTCTATTTTCCTTTTCTTAGGTTCAGGTAACATAACCTGAGCTAAACATCCCAACACCCTTAAGTATTTTAAATTAGGTGCATAACCTTCCCATAATTCATAAAGGGTTTTTTTCGATTTCCTTATATGGTATTCTATTTTGAATGTCACATGCAGACAAAATAACTTCTCTTTATAAATTATCAGGTGTTGAAGAACTTACTAATACAGAGTTCATCATTTCTTTTAGAGTTCTATTTTTCCTTTCAACTACCCCATTTGATTTTGATGAATAAGGAGGTGTGACTTCATGTATTATTCCTTCTATTTCACAAAATTCATTAAATATTATGTATTCTCCTCTTTTATCTAATCTGATTCTTTTAATTTTCCTATTTAATTGATTTTCAAATTCATCCTTATATTGCAAAAACACTTCTAAAGCTTCATCCTTGTTTCTAAATAGATAGACTTTAATGTATTTAGAAAAGTCATCTATGAAGGTTACATAATATTTTTTACTACCTCTAATTATTGTTTGCTTTAAGTCACCTAAGTTTGTATGAATTAACTCTAATAATTCTAAACATCTTTCTATTGATACGAATGATTTTTTAGTTAATTTAGTTTCTACACATATTTGACATTTGGTATCATTATCAATTGAACTAATTCTTAGTATTAAGCCTAAAGTTTGCATATTTCTAACATATGAAACATTCACATGTCCTAATCTAGGATGCTATAAATTATAAGAATCAGTCAGAAAGGAAGAATCAATTATATAAGCAGAATTAGATGCATTTTCATTCATTACATTTTGAATATTCAGTACAAATAAACCTTGATTACAACAACATTTACCTACAAACACATTATTTTTAGTCATTACAATTTTATCAAATTCAAATGAAACCTTAACCAGCACTTTTCCTAATAATGATACTGAATCAAATTTGCTTTAATGTTGGGAACATGCAAAACATTATTAAAAGCAAGTATCTTGCTAGATGTGAGCTTCAAAATGACTTTTCCTTTTTCTAGAACCTTTAGAATTCTTAAGTACCAAGGTAAACCAATTCTTCTTCAACCTCTACTGATAAGTAAGAGGTGATGTCATTTTTATTAGCATAAATGTGCCTAATGGCACCAGAGTCCACCACTTAGTCTTTCACAATGGTAATCATGTTAATTTGGGAAATAACCATAGCAATTATTTCATCTCCTTCAACTAAGTTTGCTTTTGGTTTAGAAGGTTTATCATTTGTTACTCTATTTCTACATTGTAAGGCATAATGTCCTGGTTTGCCACAAACAAAGTAATTTCCTTTCTTTCTTTGAAAATTAGAAACATTAGGTTTAGGCTTGTAATTAATTTTATTTGTGCTAATAGGGGAGGATTTCTTATAGTACTTTGCTTGGTGCGGATTATCATGCACCAAGTTAGCACTTGTGGAAAATATCTTTGTCTTGATAGATTAAGATTCCTTTTGATTAGTATCTTCAATTATGATGTGAGTGATTAATTCTCCAAAGGTCAACTGCTTGTGTTTGTGCTTGAGTTGTTGCTTGTAGTCATTGCTTGTAGTCATTGCTTGTAGTCATTCCAAAGGTTTGGTAGTTTTTCAATGAGTAAGCTAGTAACAAATTCTTCTTGCAAATTGATGTTTTTTGCCTTTAAGTCCTCTAGCAGCTTGTGGTATTCATTGATTTAGGCTTTAATCTCTTTTCCATTTTCCATCTTCCAGTGGTAATAATTTCCAATGATGAACTTTTGTTTCCTAGCATCTTCAGTAGTATATTTTGTAATCATAGACTCCTAAATTGATTTTGCTTCTTTGTAATTACTATAAACATAAAATAAATCATTAGATAAAGTGCTTAAAATAGTATGATGACAAACCCTATTGGCATAGAGTCAATCTTCTACATTTTGATTTGGTTTTTCATTAGTTAAAGCTCTAGCAACTCCATGCATATCTAGTATTGAAAAGATGCGCTCTTGCCATCACTTAAAATTTTGGCCTTCAAACATTTCAATTTTGGAGATATCTAGGAATGGTTTGGCATATGGCAATAGAGCAACAGTAGCAGCAATAGCGATTGAGGATGGCATTCTATTATTCTCAGAGACACTAGTAGTATTTTCAAGATTTGTTGAAGCCATAATCCTTGAGATTGTTATCTAAAATTAGTGGAAATAACATTGTCTGAGGTATGTAGAACACTGTCCTTAAGGATTATTCTGCCCTCTTGAATGTAGAGTATTGATGTGGCAACCCCCTAGAATACAATAGACCTTCTAGATGTGTGCATTCACAGTCAGGAGTAGGAATAGCACTGTAGGAAAAATGAAAATTAGAAAAAACCTAGCAAAGTGTTGCAGAGAAAGAGTAGTAGAAATTTTTTTGTTATTTTTGTTGGTATTTTTTCATCTGTGAAGAAAGCCTCTATTTATAGGTAAGAGAGAATTGCCTGTTGAGATAAAATTGAAACTATCCTCATCAGCCTTTATCCTATCATTCCGATTGTGAAGGACGTTTGAAAACCCGCTTGATAGTAACTTTGGTTTCAAAAGCTTCAAAACTAATAAAAAGATGACTTTATTTGAACAAGTCAAACGCATATAAATGCATAAGCCATGTGCTCCTTATTATATCTTTTATTTTATTCTACTTAATTTTGAGAAGGATAATGATAAAAATAAACTATAAGATAAATAAAAGAGATATTAGAAGATAAATTGCAAGACTTAGTCAAAATAATTATCACCTTTTGAAATAAAAATATCTTATATAACATGTCATACCTCCAATGAGGTATCCAGCAATCTCACGCTCCGCGTTAATCTGAAGTGGGAGCTGGAAATCCCCTGTAGGGTCTTCATATTGCCCTCGCCGTTGGGCAGTAGTTGAATTTGTCTGTATACCATAGCCAATTACGGTTTTATCTCTTCCCAGGAGATGTAGAGCTGACGCACATCGCATAGGATTACTGTAAAGCCACTCTTCCGCCTCATTTTTTGTTTTAAAAGATCTAACCTGCAAGTGATATTACGAATTAATTAGCTTATCGTTTAGTTGAAAATCTTCAGAGAGATATAATGGAAAAGAAAATGCAAGGATTACAATATAATCAAGCAGAAATAAAGAGGATTCGACTTTAAAGAACCCAATCAAACTCATTTCAGTAACTTTATATGATTTTCTCTGCAAGTAAACAGAAAAATTTGCAGGAATTCTTTTTATACTTTATCGGAAGGTATGGGCCTGCCAGGATTGTTGGCCATAATGCGGTTAACAATGGTTTGAAAATTAGGGTTGTCACCGCCGCTCCAAACAAAATCATAGCAGGGAAGCTTGATGAAGTACTTTTTCTCACATGGCCTAATCGAATCAACGACCATAGGACGAGGATCGGTGACGCCCATATTGGTATCCGAACTGGAGTTCTGAGCCTGCATTGCCTTATCAACGAGAGAAGATGAAGAGGAAAACAGCTGGAGGAAGCAAGACCTCTTGCTCGGCCATGAGAGCAATGCGTTCTTCTTCAGGAGCGCTGTGAATTGTTGCATAAGCAACCGAATAGTGAATACCGCTCTGCAATTCCGTGGTTTTTAGCAACAGCTGAAAATGAAAACGAAAAACTCTTTTATTTTCTGCGTGCTTCCTCTCTGATCCGCGTTTTCTGAAAGCAAGTTATTGAATAAAATGTTGTATTCTATGCCAGTCTCTCGGGGTAGAATAAATCTAAAATCACTTTCTTCTTCTTATTTTACGTATCCATGGACTTCAGAATTCTGAATCTTTCAAATACATGAGTAAGAATTCAAATGTTACACTTCAATTATAAAAAAATTAAAAAATAAGTCCAATCTTTTAACCAATTTTAATTGATTCGTACTAATTCTAATCAATTTTCATCAATTCAAATGCAATTTTAGTCTAAAGACTTCAACCAAATCGATCCACAAATCCATTCCTTGATTAATTAGTTCCGTCCGATTATTAAAGTTATACATATAATATGTGAGTAAGATTTTAAAGCTTAGAAGATTGCAAGTTGAAGGTGAGTGACAATTTTCCTTTTACCTTCATGCAATTTCTACAAATTTAGCTAGTAAAATATTACTTAGAATGACCTATGGTGGATTGGATGATTGTGGCCACGGATGGAAGGCATGGTTTTGAAAATTTTTGTTCTTGAAGCCTCCTTGGTAATAATAGGATGATACCAAGAGGAATGAGTGATTAAAACTTTGATTATATAGTCTTATGTGGTGATTGATGGCAAAAACCAGTAAGAACAAACTTGCTGACAATGTTTCTGGAATTGTTGGATTTACAACACAAGTCACAAAATTTTTAGGGGAAGTTATGGTTCCTAAAAAATTCCAAACCACTCTTTCCCAAGCATCCAATAATGTTAGGATGTATATATAATTTATTGGGAATTTTTAGAAATGGTTAGGAATTCGAAATAGGGACCTTTATGTGCATAGGTCCAGACTAGCTGAGAAAAGAAAGCTGAAAAATTTTGCTTCTGTAATTGAATTAATTGAGGCCCTTACAAATGTTGAAAAATTATGCAAAAATTTCTGGAAACCCTTCAATATGTTGGACAAATTATGACAAAATTTCGTGGCAATTGAAGTTTGTTCGCTTGGCCAAATAAAACCTTATAATTCGAAACTTCAATGTTGTCCAATACCGGAACTGATTTGGAAGGGCCTAACCCATGAATTTTCTGGGAAACCTAAAGCTCAATTTTGTTAAGAACATGTTAGGAACGTCTTGGAATAATTTGGTGATTTTTAGAGTTGATTTGTATACTATAAAAGGTTCTCCATTACAACATGTTCCTGTTATCCTGTTCTGGAACACAATACGTGAACAATGAATTAGAGTAAGGAAATATAGGAAAATTTTGATGTCTAACATTTTGATGATGCATTGTTGTGTTATTAGAACATGCTTATATAGTGAAATGTTTAAATGACATTAATTGGATATTATAAGAAAATTTAGAACATGACATTAAAGTAAGACTCCTATGTATTGAAATAGGATAAATGTAAAATTCCTTAATACTTAATTCTTGCATTTTTGTTTAAATGAATGTCTTGTATGTATGATTGTTATTGTGTGTAATGATTAGAAATGGATATTATCTAAATGGCTAGTGGGTGCATTGGACTATACCCACATGATATGATTATATGTATGCCTTGAAAGGCTAGTGGACAATGCAGCATTGCTATGTTTCTGAGTCTTGTTTCCTATGACTTGTGGGAGAAGTACTACATCCTTCTGAATGAAGGAGAGGCATGCTAAGGGTTGGAGGGATAAGGTTGGGGGTTTCGGCCTTGGTGGTGGGGGATAAGCTTGGACCAAATATATAAGGATTAGGATTACCTAATTAGCCATTTATTAATATCCAATCTAATCATTCTTATTTGTATATTTTAGATTAGATTCTTAGTTGATGATATTGAGTAAAAGTACATTCAATCTTTAGTTATAAATGATAATCCTATAATATAAGAATAATATGATAAAAGGATAATTGTTACTCATTGAGTATCTTAAATACTTATTCCTTTCTAAGATTTCTTTTTCTTTTACAGAGGATGAACTTGGACCAGCATTGACAGTTTGACACTTGCTTGAACTCTTGGCTATCACCATGAGTCAGTAATCAAATGCATAAAGAGTTTTTTTGCATAGTGTACATATGTCCTGATATGCATATGCATACATGTTTTGTGACATTATGTGTAATACTAATCCTATGTATATTACTGTAATGTATTATATATGTAAGAAAAATTTCAGTTACATTCAAGTGTTATGAGTTGATGTGATAAAATAAAGCTTGTAAAGGTATTTAATTGATAATTTTTTATCAGTTAGATACTTTTACACCAATCATGATGGCTATAGGAACAAGTCGTGACAAAATCATATCACTATTTGTTATTTAATACATGTGATATCGTTAACATTATACACACCATCCATTTTGGGTAATGATCACATTTGCAAACAACCATTTAGGTTCAATCACATAGGAATCATCACAGTCACATCAAACCAAAATATTCAATCACAAATAAATTTGAGGGTTACATCATGAATGCATAATAATTATAATAAAAATGCATGCATTTACTTTTTGACTCTCAGGTTAACCTTATACCTCCACAAGCTATACATCCTTATCCTTTTAGGGTTAGCTTTATACCCTTCACAAATTATTACTGAAAAATTTTCATTTAGCTTTCACATCATCGTCCCATCATATTTCTCATTTCAAATGTCATTCATGGTATATTCCCCATCATAATATGCATAATAAAGCTTAGTTTCACAAGATTCAATTAATATCAATACAAGGTAACCATTCTATCATCACGGGGCAAACTAGAATATGTAACACCATATATTAGCACCACTATGCTATCTTGCATGACCACAATAATTAATCCATGTTCACTCAATATCGTACACTCTCATAGTCTATTATTCTAGTAAACATCAATAAGTAACAATGTAAGATCAATCATAATACAAATATCATTTGTCATGACATTCCCATTATGATTAATCAATAGTCATATGTTTTACAAACTTGTCATTTTCTCCAATAGATAATTACTAACTTATCATAAGTATCATTTTTGAATTTCTGATCCATAACCACATGATTGATTTCATAATATATATATATATATATATATATTATAATTTACTATTACTTTATTTAAGATTCATCAGTGAACAAATACATAATTTTTATCATTTACAAGGTGGATCATAATTTATGGCATTTAAATGCTTTAATATTAAAATAATAAATTAGAATGAGATATATATTCGCCTGGTAATGTACATCCCTGTAGAAACTTAGAGTGTTTCATTTTTGCTTTGCATCTCTTCCTATTTGCCAATTTATGATAATAAATCATGTGTATATCAATACTTTCTTTTCTATATATTATAAATCCATACTTCGAGCATAATATAATAGCAATCTATATTACTTGTTTCTTATATTTCCTATATTAACTGTTAATCAAAACACATTAATTAATAATTTTAGGTTTTCACTTTCTTTATTTTTTAAACTTATCATCAAAATATTAAAAAAATTTGTATATCTTTGACTTTCAGTAAAGAACCAGAAAATCATTTTTATAAAAAATTCTCATCTTGATGATATAATTATATTTCAAATATACCAATTTAATGCTTTTGATTATAAAATTCTTATTTTATCAATACTATAACAAGCACTTAAATAATATTATAAAATAAGATTTTCTTGAATAAAAATGGAATTCTTCAAAATATGAAAATATAATACATCATAATTACTTTCGATAGAGTATTCTAATAATCTATATCATAAAATTCTTATTCTATGCCATCATCTTATATGTGAATCTACCCACACTATGGTTTTCTAAAAATATAAAACTCATATAACATTCTATAATGATACTAGTCATGATAAATAAATACTTTATAGCATAAAAATTGTATTTTTTTTCTAAATTATCAGCAGTTATCTCATATATGTATAAAAGTAGATTCATTTGAACCATACATAAATTTACCATAATAATAGCATAAAATATTCTATTATACTTTAATCATTTTATTTTAGCATTTTTCAACATAAGAAGATAAATTTCCCTTATGTATTAGCACAACACAAAAATCAATTTTTTACTTGGATCAAGTTAGGATCTTACAAAATATAAAAGTATATCCATTCAAAAATATTTTGATCATGGGACTTTAGCATCATATAGCATAAAAGTCTCATTTTTCAAAAGTATAGACATCTTTGTTAAAAAAATATAAAAATGAAATTTCTTGAGTTAAGCCCTAAATCACCATAAAAATTAAAATTTTATGCTATAGAAATGTTCACCTAGTTTAGAAGTGCTTGACCAAAGCTCGACGGAATGCCAATGGATGATGAAGAACACAAGCTCCCCTATTGTTGCTCAATATTTAACTATAATCAATAGTATTCTAGTGACAAATAGATGCATAGCTTGCTAGAGCAAGAACTCTAGTGTCTGAGTTAGGCAATAGCTCAACCACATGGAGATAGAAGCAAGTTGGCTAAAAAAACCCTTCCTTGATTTACTATTAAACCACTTTTATCAAGTTTTCTTCACAATGCCATAAGCTTCCTTTGGTAAGACGACGCATAAAGGAAAAACATGCCTTACAACAGTGAAACTATGGCTAAAAAGAAGGACGGGAAGGAGAGGGAGAAAGACAATGATGAGAGAGAGTGAGAGTGACGAGAATACGCTGGAAAAAAAGGTGAGAGAAGGTGTAGAAAAAGAGGTGTAAGCGGTAATCTTCTGCATTGCAGCACTATGAGCTCACTTCCATGATTTAATCTTGTTTTTCCATTTTGATTACTAATCTTGGACAATTAAATCTCAGCCACCCATTAAGTTTACTAAAGCCCAAATCTCTCTCTTATTTAATTCAATCCTAGCTATCCATTTAAAAAAAATGATATAATCATTAATTTATTTCAAAACTCATTTTTTTTGTAAAACTGATTTCATTTTAAACTTACAACTAACTTATTTTCAATTTTTTTTCAATACAAAAATATTTATGTAATTTCAATAATCTAATAGATTTTAAAATTCTAAAAGTAATTATTTTAAACTTTCAATATTCTAAAAAATAATGTATCTAGTGCAAATAAGTTATTCCATAAATTCATGTATCCATAATTACTAAAATTATCCTTAACTTATGTGAAAATCCTCATCCTTTAAGGTAATTTCTTGATAGCATTTAAAATAGAATAAAATTTAAGTATTCATTTAGGAAATTACAAAATAAGTGATAATTACCTTTATTAGCTGAATTTTAAGTTCACTTACATGTCTTAGTATCGTAGATTATTTGAATATCACGTGTAAAAAAAATTAAATGTATAAGAAAAATTGTATCAAAGGAAAGAATTTATGTAAGAAAAAAATATTAAATATATCCCTTGAACACATATTAATGTCTAAATTTCTAGCAACTGCTTTATAAATTTAATGATATCATTGTTTATGGTAAGAAGCGGCTAAGTAATTGGATATAATTGGGACTCTTTTGAACCTTACTTGATTTGAAATTGTATAGGTAAGTTTTAAGTTTTTCATTTTTCTTTTAAAGAATTTCACATAATTATTAATATTATAAGTGTGATAAATTAATCCAATATAAAAGTTAGACTATAACACATGAAAATATGAATTTTTATATGAAAATTTAAACTAAAGTTGCTTATCAGCCAGTTATATTCAATTAAAAGCTAAAATTCCACCCAACTATGCATTAAAAAATATTACGAGGTGTCAACTGACAAAACCCACTAGTGTGCCCCCAACCGACCATGACTGCAAATAATACAATCAGTTGGGTTATAGTCGGTCTCGATGGGTGACCATCTTTTCATGGCACTTTACCTTTAATTTATATAGGAATTCTATTAGATAATTATCCTTTTGAAAAGTTTCCAAAAACCTTTATTTCACTTCTAATTTCTTGTCAATAGATGACACAACTTGAATAAGTAGTAACTCAGCTCTAGCCACCTAGTAACATGAGATGAAAGAAATTCTATGTCAGCAGCATAAAGACCATGTTAATAGAATTAAAAGTTGACATAAAAAAGGAATAGCTATGCAAGGAAGATAATATCAATCTCAAACAAACAAATATAACCCCAAGGTAAGAATAGAAACAAATAGTAACATATGTGGAGAAGCTTCAACCGAGAGAAATAAGTCCAAAGTGTCCACCAAACGAATTTTAACAATTACTGCTTAAGCATGCTACCCGTTTAGCCAAAAAAAAAAGTATATAGACATTATTTATTGCCTTAATACTATTCTGGTCAAGGAAAAAAAAGTAGTGACAACATAGTCCCATGAGCTCACTAATATCCAAATCAATTCAACAATGCACTATTAAAATTAAGTCTTTCATAAAAAAGGAAAAAGGAGAAAATCCATCAAGAACATTCATAATGTACTATTAATTTCTAAACATATTTAGAAATGCATAAAATTTTTCTATTGTATTTGAAGGATAAACATCATAAATAATGCAAGTAGTTTCCATAAGAATTTCGCATAATCTCTATAAGTAGTAATAACAAATAGCACAAAGCTAATGATAATAAAAAAACCATGGCATTAACCTATAGATGGATCACCCCATTATAACTTTTTCCTTGAAACCTAGCCCTCTCTTGTCTTTCTAATTTCATCCTCCTAAATAATCGTTGTTTTATGTGGTCACTTAAAGTAATTTGTGGCAAATCCTTGGCCTCAAGAATAGCACTTTGGGGTAAGGGCTTGCGCTCTCCTCTTTCTACCTTCTGAATATAATAATTTGGGCAAGTGTATTCAACTTGTTCATCATCATTTCTTTAGCCATTAAATGGAGCACAAATTTGATGTTGCCAAGCTTCATATTTATCATATTGAACCCACTATACAAAAAAACAAATGGTTAATCTTAATAAAACACAAATAGTTGTTAATTAGTAGCAACAAAGTAAATAAGGAACACACCCATTCCTCAATCTTATTATTTTTCTTCTTTTCTAGCCTCGCCTTTGGAATGGTGATCGTATCAATAACAATTACATCTCTACAACCTCATTGTAGCATGGAATACAAAAATAATGTCATGCATCACTAGCATTTATTGTATAATACATAACATTTTGTTTAATACATGCACCACATATAGTGGAATAAATAAGCAGGGGCTCAAAAGTGAGCTTTTCAACTGTACATAACTAACATGAATTCTCACTTATTGAATGCTCCATAGCCTAATTCTTCTATTTTCCTTTGCTTTGCTCCAAGGGTATAAATGAACCATGATTAGATATGAATTTAAGAGAAAATAAAAGAATTTCCATGCATGTTAATAAGTCAACACTAGCATAAAATAATGCTTAGAGCCTTAAGCAACCCTTAAAAAAAATTATTTTCAACTTTTTTAACAGGGGAAAAAAGGTGTTGTACCACTTATACATAATAAGGCCATAAAATCATATTTGAAGAGCTAACGAAAAAAGAATAACATTAAAAATATGACATATATGTTGTACACTTGGACTATTTGATGCAAATATGAGTTATAAAAAATGAGGGCTTCAACCAAAAGTCAATTTTGATGCTGGTGAATGGTTAGTAGGGCAAAATTAGGAGACAAAGCATAGGCACTACTCTAGTAGGGCTAGGTTATAGTGAGGATTGAATAGGGAGAATGCAAATGGGGATTACATCTCTGCTTCACTATAAAATGTCAAAACACTGCCATTGTCATTACATAAAACAATGTTATCTTTTTTAATTTTCAATCAATTTGATCCTAAATAGTCCAGGCATCATCCAACCATAACTGATCAGTATAATCAATTTTTCCCTATTTTCCTTATATTCCAATCGCTTTATCACACAAACCTGCCATTGGCCAACGAACTCCGATCCCATATGGTCAGTTTCTGCCAAATGACCAAACCTTAAGCAACTCTAATTTAGATATACTGAACCACAAATAATTTGGCAAAATCTGAATGAAGAAATTATAACATGTTGAAGCTTATTAAACAAGTCTTAAGATTAAAATTTAAAATGTTTTCAATTATGAATACCAATTCTGATAAATAAAAGGCCGAAATATGAAAGAAATTATCTTAACTTTTATTAATTGTTATTAGAAAATAAACTTGTAGCCTTTGTTAAAATGTGGATGACAATCATAAATTTAATGAAATTACAATCATAAATTTAATGAAATTAAAAATTAGAAATATCCAAGTAATTTAAATCATTTGATGAGTGAGACATATTTGCTAAACAATCAATTACCTAGTTAACTTTATGAAAATAATGTGATATCTTAACTTGCCAATTCTATTGCATCAAGTTCTGGATAACAAAGATAATGGATATGCACAGATGGGAAGATGAATCCATATGATTAAGCAATCTTTATTAACAAAAAATATTATATGCATAAAAAATATAATATAAAATTAAATGTCAAATCTTTTATATCCATTAAACTAAGTTTTATAAATGAATATTATGGGTCTTTTATAATGACTTGCTTTTATCTAGCTTGAATTGATAAATTAATTAATTGAATCTTTATCAATCAATTTATTAAGAAACAAATCACTTTTGTCTAACTTGAATCAATTCACCTTAGTAAAAAAAATTGGGATAATCGATTCATGAATTGATTTAGCAAGGCTTAGGAACTTTTAGCCTAAAACAATTCCTAAATCAATTCACCTTGCCTTTTTTTACCATTTTCACATATTTAAAGGTATTTAATGAAGGTTTTATTTTTCTATATATTTATTATAGATACTTATGACCTTAGTATGAATAATTGAATGCTAAATAAGCTTACTAGCTATTGTGTAATTGAATTGTGATTAAAATCCTTAAATTTTATAATGACTTATCTAAGTATATGTAATGCTAATGTTTAAAGAGTTGATATACATGACATCATGACCTAACTTGATCGTAATCAGTGTAGGGTTCATTTATTAACTTCCACTAACCTTAATTATTGATAATGTAGACTCTAACATGATAAGAATACCCTAATTCCTATACTGACTAGAATGATATATATATTGAAATAAATGAACAAAGTTTTTTCTATTTTTAGACACTTGGGAAGGTTGCTTTCCTTGAAAAAGTAATCATGTAACTTAACTAACGTATACTAAAAACCTCACATGAATGTGAACAACACTTTATATATAATGCTTACTACAATTTAATTTACAACTAGTATTTTCTCTAATTGTCAAATTCTTTCACTAGATGCCTTAGACTTTCTATGAAAACATCCCAACTTGATAATTTAAGTTGATATTTAAAAAAATATAAATAATAGAAGAATAAGTTTGTAAACTCAGTAAGTAGATGCCTACATAAAATCAATATTTTTAAACTTAGGTAAGGACTAATTGCAAGTAAGCAAGTAATGTTATAAGTAATAATCCATCAAGTTTCAGATCTAATTTCTTTAATTCACAAGAAAATTTTTAGTTGTCACATTCTCCAACTCACACATATTTAGAGTTCTAAGAAAATATTGCCATTATGCCCAGTAAATTCCCACAGCTACACAATTATGATTGAATAATAGGTAAAATTATTGTAAGATTAATAGCTTCCATATATAATACACATATAAGCCTTTGATTTAACAAAATTCTCACATTAGCTTGTACAACCAATTAATTAACATAGGAATATCAATAAATTGGCCATTACACAATCAATTACACAAGAATAATATATATAAACAAAGAAAGTAATTAAATCTCCTTATGACTCCCAATTAACCTTATCTCTTCATAAACCCAACTTTATTCCTCTAAGACTAACTTAACCATTTATAAACATTTTCTTAAATTTGGTATTAAACATACAATTATATCCACCCTTATCTCATCATATCAAACATGCTCAAAGCATTTCTTTCATCATACGTTTCAAATCATAAATTAACATATCAATTTTTGTCAACCATAATTCATATAAATCATAAACAACAATACCATACATATCTTATGTGGCCACAATTCATATATTTAACAATAATTTACTATTTTATAAAAACATGGTTGCAGTGGATCATATTCAAAAAATAACAATATCTTGCCTTCACTACAAAGTCTAAAAAATATGGGCAATAGTAACTTACAAGACAAATAAGCATATAAATTCATTATAGTAAATACAACAATAATCATCATTACAATTTAAACATAAACCATTACTCGAAATTAACATTCCTTACACACAATGTATGAGAATTTATAGTTATATCAATAAACTAACATATATGTAAATATATAAGATACACACACACACACACACACACACACACAAAAATGAATAAAAGCATAAAATTAATTGAAATAGTATACTTTAGGATATATACTGACCTCATCCTTCCAAGATTTTCTAAAGCATCCAAACTCTTATTTTCCTTTTCTCTTATTTATCAATCTATAAGAGTAAATTATAAGTATGCAAATATTGATCATTTTCTTTCTAAATTATCATTGTAGGTTCTAGTCATGCTACAAAAATAATTATAATCATTAGTTTCTTATATTTCTAATGTTAGAGTAAGAAATTAAAAATGGGTAAAAATATAAGAATTCTTAAATCATGCTTAAACAACTTAAAAGATTAAATTATTATGCTTTAAGATGGCTTACCTTTCTAATAGCTCATTGGCACTGGAAACTAAGTGAACTCACAGAGAAAAAAATAAAAAAGAACCAAGCTCTTTTGCTTTTATGAACAAGGCCACATCTTATGGTTCTTTTTCATGTTAAAGAGCTACCAAGGCTAGAGGAAGGTGTGCACAGGTGTGCAATAGCTGGAAGTAGCAAAGATAATGACAATAAGCTGAAAGAAAGATAGTGCCAAAAGAGAAGGGGCAAGATAGAGAAATAATGGTCAATTTTTTTTAAAGAAATTGAGGAAAAAGTAATTAAAAGAGTTAGAGGAATTAATTCCATGCCTTTTCAAGTAATTTACCCTACAAATTTTAACCTTTTATTTTATTTCTAACCACCTTTATTTAATTTTAGCCACTTATCTAAACTTTTCCTTTTTTAACAAAAAAAATTCTTCTTCCTTTTTCAATAAATACTATTGTATTTTATAAATTTATAAGTTCAAAATTTAATATTCCAAATTACTAGAGAATATTCAGGAAATCCTTTTTATACATATATTTTCATAAAGTACTGCACTTGTAATTGATAAATATTCATTATTAAAGAAAAATTAATTAATATTGGGTGTTCAAAGGATTTTACATCAGAATATGATTGGTGTTTTATTAAGTACTATAGTAAATATTTTATGATATGAGTTGTAAAACCATCATGAAAAAGGAAAATAACGTTAGTTCCTGTAATAAAAAATTATCATTATTTTTTGTAGGACAGACTACTTGATAACTAATATAAAGTTAAATACGTCAATTTTTAATAAATAACTAAAGTGAAATATTTGTCAAATATTTTTTAAAATTAAAATTTGAATTTTGCATTAGAATATTTACAATTGCTTAGCATCCTGTGCAAAAATATTTATTTTAAATTAAAATTTTTAAAAGGGCATAACTTTGCACTCATTTATTTGTTTAGAGCAAATTTTATGTTAATTTCATATAAAATTTTGAGAACTTTCCATCTATGTAAAATCCTATAGGGTTTTTCTCTTCTCGAAATTTAAAAAAAATAATTATTTTCATAAACTTTTTTCCTTTTTTTCTCCATCATTGTTTGATCACTTTGGTTTTAAGTATAATATTTTATTAAATACATAATAAGTATCTATCACTTACATATAACTTCAAAAGTTATATAAGAGAAATACAAATAAAAATATTTAAAAAAAACTCATGCAAAAAATATAAAAATGAAAAAGATGAAGATTGGAAAGAAATAAAAGTAAAGAAAAAGTATCTCTTATGTTTTAAATTAGTGTCACATTTATTTTATACTCGATGTTAGTTAGAAGAGTATTGGTAGTTTATTGACATATGGTGAATGATAGAAGAACATATAGAGTTCTACAAAGAGAGCTAAATAAATATGGAGATTGAACTTAAGAACAAATAAGAAGGAGAGTAAGTAATAATGAAAAAAAGAATAAGATGTACTTTATTTATAGTGTAAAAATATCATTATGTCAAAGGTTTTTACGTTTTTACTAGACTTCAATACCTTTAGATGTTAGTTATTTCTAAAATTGATGTCTTAAATTTTTTTATTTTCTCAACAACTTTTAAATACCATACATTTGAATGTCACTTACATAAAAAATTAATGTCTTATGTTATCTAATAATTTCAAAAATGTCATTATATCCAAATAAACATTGATTAATTAAAAAATTAACATCTTAAGTTTTGCGTATTTTTCTAACAACCTATAAATGATATACATTATAACATCAGTTAGTACAAAATTAAGTTTTAAATTTCCTTATAATTTCAAAATTGTCACTATATCTAAATAAACATTAGTTAATTATAAAATCAATGTCTTAAGTTTTCTTATCTTCTCAACAACCTTCAAATATTATATATTATAATGTTAGTTAAGTAAAAAATTATTCTCTTAAGTTTTTTAACAATTATAAAAATGCCACCACATTTAAATAGACATTAGTTAATTCTAAAACTGATATCTTAAGTTTCATTATTTTTGAAGCATCCTTTAAATGTTGTACCTTATAATATTAGTTAAATAAAAATGCATCATCTTAGATTTCTCAAAAATTTCAAAAATGCAATCACATCAAAATAAATGTCTATTATTAACTATTGTCTTATTAATCTTAATAATTTCAAAAATGATATTACATTAATATGGATGTTGATTTCCCTTTTTATTGATATCTATCTACTGACATAAAATTGTAATTATGCATTAGTGGTTCTTAGCTTTGTGTGAAGTTCACCATAAGAGTCATGTAAATTAATTTTTAGACTAATCCTTAACCAAGTGAATAAAAATTTTAAATCCCTAAATTTTTATCATAAGATAAAATAGAAAATATTTTAAATAATAATATATACAAATAATTAATTTACTTATTTGAAAGTTAATTTAATAGGAAAGTTTTAAATAGTATAATTCTTTAAAATAAATACTTTAAACTTTAAAATTAAAGGAATATGAATAAAGCAAAAATTACATATTAGTTCAAATATTATACATATTATGACTTATGTAGCAAATTTATGTGCTCATTTATGAGGAGATAAGGTTGACCTTGGAAAAATAAGATTAGGTTTATAAGAGATAAGGATGAAGAAAGTCAAATGAAGGATAAATTGCTTGTGTTAATTATGTGTTGAAATTGTATGCATTGAAAATCTTTGTTTTTCTAAATGTTTGATTGAGTAGGGGCTATTCTTGGGTTCATTATTGAGCTAAATGTCCTGAAATGATATTGTAAGCTAATTACTTTGCATTAAACAAGATTATAGATTATTTTTTATAGGAGTTTAAGAAAAAATTTTAGGTATAGATAGTGCAAAGCTCCATATTTATTAGATTTAAGATTTGAGTATGGTTTATAAAGAACTAGAATGATTACTTAGACAACCTAGACTAGTCCTTTAGGTTAGTATATCAATTCTAACAGTTGTCTTTGGTCAATCAAGCTTAGAAAATGACAAGTAGCATCAAAGAATTGTTAGTAGTATACTTCAGCGGGTGCAATCATAGGATATAAAACTTATTAGGCTTAATAAAAATGTTAAAATAATTTTAGTTAGGGAAATTATAGATCCTTATATCAATTAGATTGAGATTTGAATATGATATATAAGGCATTAGACTTATCTACTTAGATAATTTGGACTAGTCTTTTAGGCTAATGGATTTGCAAATGTCTTGGGTTAGTTAGGCTTGGAGTGTGACAAATGATATTTGAGTACTTGCCAATTGTATACTTTGATTAGTGCAAATCTTAGGCCATAATTTGGTTGGTCTAATGAAAATGTTAGGCCATTTGAGTGAGAGAGATTATAAAACCTTGTATTTGTTAAATTTGAGACTAGAGAATAGTATATAAGCCATCATACATAATTACTTAGATGATTTAAACTACTCTTTTGGACTAGTGGATTAAGCTTAGTGGTTATCTTAGGCTAATCAGGCTTAAGGCATGATAAATAATGTCAAATAAAGCTGGTAACAAGTTAAGCTAGTTTATGAATGACTTACAATTCGATTCAAGTTTTAACTTAATAAGCCAAGCTCATAAGATGAATAAGCGATATATAAATTAAATTATTTGACTCATATTTTAAATGAGCTAAGCTTAAGTTAATAAAAGCTTAACTTATTTGTATGAGAAGTTAGCTTAATGTACACATATATAAAATAAAAATATATATATTATAGCATATATTATATTCTAAAAAATATTTAACTGTATTAAGTATTAAAACCTAAGATAATATATATTTTGATTTCAAATAAATTACTTCAATATTTTTATATAAATATCAAATATTATTTTAAATAAAAATATAAAATAACTAGATTAATAAGTATTAATAAAATTTAAAAAATTCAAATAAATTCATCCTTTAGAATTTAATTGTGGTTGTAATGTAGTTTTATGTTTTAAGATAAATTATCATTTATATTACATTATATGATTAAATATGCTTATAATATGCCATTTTGTATTTTTTTTATATTTATGTTGTTAAGTTACTAAAGATATTAACTTTTAGAAGTATTTTAAAGCACTAAATTGTTAACAAAATACTTTATTATTGTAATTAATTTGAGCTAATGAGCTGAATTAAGTTGCTTATAAACTTAATTCAAGCAAGATTAAGCCAAAAAATTGGCCTAAATTAAGCTTAAACTAAGTTATATACTAGACAAATTTGATGTGAGCTGAGATTAGCTTGGCTTATTGCCAACCTTAATATCACAGCATCACCAACTATATACTTTTATTGATGTGATCTTGAGACATGAAGCTTATTGCACCTAATGAGAACATTCAACCAATTTGAGTGAGGGAGATCATAAAAGTTTCACATTAGTTAAATTGAGACTTAGGTATGTATATAATGTATCAGGCTTGATTACTTAGATAACTTAAATTGATTTTTTAGGCCAATAAATTAATTTTAGTAGTTGTATTGGGCCAACTAGGCTTAGGATGTGACACATAATTAAAATGCTTCTCATTTATTCTTTTTGATTTAATTTTTTTTTTGTAAGGAAAAAGGTTAAAAGACCTAAGGAAAATAAAGAAACACTAACAAATGGATATTTCACCAGTTTTTACAACTCTCAATACATCAGTTAGAATTAGAGTTGAAAAGCAGGGTGGAGGACTATGGAAAATGTGTGTTCTTAGCTTCATAGAGATGCTTAAGTTGGCCATTTCATCTACACAAGCATTCCTTTCTCAATAAATATGTTGTATATGCACTTCCCATTCTTTTTAAAGCATTTTGTGTATTGTTTGAATCAGTTGATCACCTTTATGATTGTGGTTGGTTAAACAGTGATGGAGATCGTTAGAATCACATTCAAGAATAACTAATCTATATCCATAGTTTCAAGCTATCTAAAGGCTAAATAAATCTCCCTAGCATTCTACTGTATAAGCAGAACAAGACCCTAATGCTTGAGCAAAGCCAAATATCTAATTACCATGTATATCACACATAACACCACCACGTCCAGCTCTTCTTTCTTTTCCTTTAGTTAATCCATCTGTGTTAATTTTCACCCAATGTTCTGGGGGAGAATTCTAATGGATTAAGATGGACCCTGATACTCTATTCATAGAGTGATGGTCTTTAGTGAAGGTTGAACTTACTTAATTTGCATATTGTTGCACAATAGAAGCTGGATTAATTGGATAGCTAAAATTATCCTAATGAAAAGACTTATTCCTCCATTACTTTAGGAACTAACACCCAATTGCCGATGTTGCACTCTAATTAGTCTACTGGTCCTCGATACAATGAAGGTTTTGTTCCAGATTCAAGTAAAACTAGTTAATAGCTGGACATGCATAAAAATTAAACATGTATGATGGATTTATAATTTTCCTCCATACTACTCTTGCTGTTAGATAGTCTCTTAATAAATGAATGACCATTTCCTTTTTCATGTTACATGTTCGGTAAAAAGGCTACCATGCCCCCATATATTGGTATAATAGTTTGTAATAAGTCCATTATAAGCAACTTTCTAAAGGAAGCATTTTATTCTTTGGGGAGCCTTGATTTTCCATATGAGGTTCCAAATTTTACTGGTAGAAGCCCACAGATTTTGCATGAGTGAATTGTAAGCATCTTTAATGAAAAACATATCTAAAGGGTTAGATACCCAAGCTACTGTATCTAGCCCTGCTTCCAATCTAGCGCATAACCGAGTTTAAAGCTGTTCCAGGATATGATTAGGAAGCATTATTTTCAGATATTCCTAGTCCTAATCTAATTTCATAACTACATACTCTTTGATACACATTTGATTATTTCCTATAGGTGCAAAAGTAAAATTTATTAAAGGTTTATTAAGTCCCAACTAGTTATCAAGCTAGAACTTTACTAATTCCCCATTATTGACCTGCTAAATCAAACTTCTAGATGTGTCCTTCCAAGCAGTGATGATATCTCTCCAAATAAGAGAGTTGTTACTAGCCGCTATAGGTTTCCAAGGTCATTCACCTCTAAAGCCATTTTTACCTTTCAAGAGTTTCACCCACAGAGCTTCCTCTTCAACATAAATTTTAAGGCAAAGTTTCATTAAATAAGCAGTGTTCATTTTTTCTAAGTTTTTGACACCTAAACCCCCAAACTCCTTTAGTTGACAAATATGTTGCCAACTAATTAGATGAGTCTTCCTCACACTTTTATCATGCCCTCATATGAAACTCCTTTGCATTTTTTCTATATCCTAGCAAATTGGTTTAGGTAATCTCTCTACCTACATATTATAAATAGGAATACTCAAAATGATTGAGTTTGCAAAGATTATTCGACTAACCATAAATAATGTTTGTGATTGCCATCCTGCAAGCTTTTGGTTAATCTTGGATAGAAGATCATCATAATTTCTTTTACCCATTCTAGAAGGGAGTAGATTGATACCAAGGTATTTCCCTAAACATTTGTGTCGGAGAGAAATTGTTAATATCTAAAATATCAGTTGCCAAGGATGGATTCAAATTTAATGGGAAAATAATTTTAGATTTATCATGATTTAGCCTTTAGCCTAAAGCTACACAAAATAGGGATAGACGCTTCATTATGCATTGTATTTGATCAAGTGATACTTCTGTAAATAATATGAGATCATCAGCAAACATAAGATAGGAAATAAATGGCCTAATTTGTAACGTCTTAAGTTTGAATTTGGATTTTTGCATTTCAACACTTATGAATAAGTATTTATTTATTCGATAATAATTGATTTTAAACTAAAAATAATACTTGAACTATATTTATGCTTATGTGGTTATTTTTCCAAAAAAAAAAAGAAAAAGAAAGAAAAAGAAAGCTTTTGATAAATTGGAAAATAATTTGATATTAGTTTAACTAATTTTATAAGGAAGCTTTAATGAATTAAAAATAATTTTAATAAATGGATAGAAAGATTTATGGAATGATTTGTGTATATTTGATCTTTTATTTTGATAATTGTGAAAGGTTTAAAATATTTATTTTTAGAATTTTAAATTTATTAGATTAATGTTTAAATAGAATTAGTATATGAGAATGAATTTTTATTTTATAAATCAACGGTTAGATTTGTTTTAAAATGGATGATTGAGATTTAATGAAAAGTGCGAGCTCACATACAAGAAAAACATAGGATAAAAACTTATGACTGTAGCATTTTCCTTCTCAGATACTGTGCTTTCACCTTCATTTTTTTCTGTTGGATCCCTTCTTTCCTTACTTTTCCACAGCCTTCTAACGTACATGTGGACAACAACCTTTTTAGATTTTTCAAGAAATTGTTGTTGTCGTCTCTGTTTGTTACTGTTGCACCGCCTCTTTCTCTCTCAATTGTTTATTTCTTTTGCTTGTTTTTCTTGAATATAGCACAATAATAGCAGTGTTTAATTTTTTCTGCACTTTCTTGCGACTTTCCCATTTCCAAATAGGGTTTCTCACGTTCTCTCTTGGGTTCTGCTTTCCCTTTTTCCCTCTTTTCTATATATTTTTGGGTATACTTTTTGGATAACACAGCAGTAACTCCTTTTAGATATTTATATTTTTGTTGTTGAGTCGGTTTCTCTCTTTTCCTTTTAATGAATTTCAAACAGCAGCTCAAGTTAACTTCTGGAGTTCTATTTTTCTCCTACTTGCTACTATTCTCTTTCTCTACACCGAACAGCTTGCTCCTTTCCTTTTCCTTTCTTCATCTCGGTTCTCTATTCCGTGGTATAACTAATTTTCTGCATTGTTGACACCTTGCATGCTGCCATAAGCTTACGTGCTAGCCTCCTTTTCTCTTGGCTTTCATCTCCCCTGTTCTCTCTTCTTGTCACCACCTTCTTCTTTCTTCAAAACAGAACCCTGCTGTTGCTTCTTTAGGCGTTGCACCACTGTACGTCACCTTGTTGATGCCATTTTTGTTGAGTTGCTGTCTATTTGCATAAAGAATAGTTGGTGGGAATAGCTTGGCGAGAAGCTGGACAGAGCTGCTGCTTCTCCTTTTTCCAGCACAGCAAACTCATCAACAACTCTGTTCCCTTATTGATGTCATCTAGCTACGCCCCTACTGTGTTTCACTGTTGTTCCTTAATGTGCGTTGCTATGGGACCTCATTGCATCTCCTTCGTTTAGTTGCCGCTGCTGTCGTGGACGTCTTTTGGCACCCAGCTAGGAGATCATGCACGGGGAGTCGTTGAGCAGCATGCGCAAGCATCCGTGAATGCTTCACTACAAGAAAGAGTTTGAGCTTGTAACTGGTGGTCAGCTTCAGGACAGCGACTGTGCAGTAACAAGGGGAGCCACTAATTCGAATTTGAGCTAAAGTGTAGCTTCTCTATATCTTTCTGGTGACCTCCCCTAGTATCTGCTGCTAGCAAGCTATAAGTGTCCTCCTTATGGTGAGGTGACCAATCCTAATATAAGCTTAAGATGACAAACTTCTTGGTTGTGTGAGTTAGAATCTAAAAAGAAAATCCGTTTTAGAATTTTTACATGACGGTAGCATCTAGAACCAGCGGGCAGCATAATTAATTGAGGTGATTTTATTGGTTCTAAATCACTAAATAAACACCTTAGCTTGTGAGAGAACTAACATATGAAAGTTTAGCCTGTTTTGTAATATTTGAAGTGCTGATTTCGGGTTGTTATAAGAACCATATAATATGATATTTAGGGATAATTACATTGTTAAAATAATGTATTTCATCATATTGTAAATTTATAGGTGGAAATATAGCTTAAAATGTTTTATAAAGTTAATAGCTTTAGTAGTTAAGAGGTAAGTTGAACAAGCTAATAGCTATTGGAAATAGGTTATGTAAAGGAAAAATTTTTCTAGAAAAAAATAAATGATGACCTTGTATTTATAATTTATTATTATAACTTATGTAACAGGAAAAAGAGAGCAAAGTTGAATTGAGATGCTTCCCGATAAACGAAATAGGTGGACGACACTATGTGAGTATATATTTCACCACTTTTTATTATCTTATTAAAAGATATTTTAAATATTAAGATATGTTTTTCTCACTATTAGTATCAATTCTATATTTTTGTATAAATATAGTTATATGTGAGTGTTATGAATTGAGCCTTTTGAGACATGAAAAAAATGATGAGCAATGTTAAAGTGATGATATTGAATATTACAATTGATGATGAAGAAATGATATGAAGGTTAGATAGGAAATTGTCGATGAATTATATGAGGTAAATATGATATTAATTCAAGAGGCAAACGAGAAATTCTCGGCTAACAGTTGAGAAAGGTATAAATTGATCTTAATACCATAGAGTAACTATATGTATATTTATTGTATTTCAATATATGACATCTTGTGATTTTTTGTAATTGACTTGTACTGATGATGTGATTATGATGACCTGTTGGTATTTAAGCCTTAATGACTATTTATGTGTGATGTCTACTTGGAATGGGCAGTATATGATCTTGAATTCTAATAGGAAATTGAAACTCCTATGATTGTGTTATGTGAAATAGAGTTTTAGTCATGTGTACATGAATCTCCATTATAGGGTATAATTCCATATATTTCAGGAATTCAGAGATTGGTTTGCTATTACTTTTTAATATACCTAAGTCGATCACTTATAAGTTAGTGGTAATTATATACTCACTGGGTTTGTGGAACTCATTCCATTCTAATTTAATGTTTTAGGTTAGTATCCATGGAAGATTAAAGACTGCCTGAATTAAAAGATTTGACAGTTGGAATTAGGATTAGCATCCCAAACATAGAATTGTTAGACTATTTGATGTGCTAAATAAATCGTATGTACATAAGTCTGAAACTGTATTGTATTATGTGTATAATGATTCTGTCATATCCGAATAACATAGGTGTTATATTATAGAGCGTGTGACCCTTAAAGAGTGTCCAAAAATAGGGAAGGTTTTATTTATTTTTCTGCTAAAATTCAAAGTGAATTTTTTCAAATTCCTCTGTAATTTGGAGATTCTCGTTAGATAGAAAGAGTAATAATAGTTATGGCTTATGAAAATTGGTTACAGGATCCATGCTGCTCATGATCAAAAGTGGGTTGTGACATAATTTTACCAGCTTTGATTAGCTTCTAATTACCCACATTAATCTTATCCATGATTAGATGAGATAATTTTTCCACACATAGAATAAATAAATAAGGAGATATAGGATCCCCTTACTTGATCCTGTTAACTAGAAATCATATGTTTTATTACCATTCCAGAGGACATTCAGCTTAGTGGTAGAAACACACTTCATAATCAAATTCAAAAGCTGGTAAGGAATACCTACCTCTTTTAGAACATCAGATTAGAAATTCCAATTGATTCTATCATAAGCCTTTTCTAAATCAATCTTTATTGCCATAAAGCCTTTTCTTCCTTTCTTTTTCCTCATTAAGTGTATTATTTCACTAGCTATGATTATATTATCTTAAATGCATCTTCCTAGAATGAAACTAGATTGGTAAGGAGAAACTTTATTTAATAGAGAGGTTTTAACCGGTTCATAATAATTTTAGTAATGTATTTGTAGCTCACATTATAAAGAGAAATTGGTCTAAATTGGTTTATAAACTTTGGATGGCTCACCTTTGGTATCAAAGTAAGGAATGTTTGATTAACTTGATCAATCCTAGATCTTCTTTCAAAAACTTCCTTAATAAACGA
Organism: Sindora glabra; assembly: GCA_020226215.1. Classification (NCBI taxonomy): domain Eukaryota; kingdom Viridiplantae; phylum Streptophyta; class Magnoliopsida; order Fabales; family Fabaceae; genus Sindora; species Sindora glabra. The sequence continues at coordinate 11,101,328 of CM035232.1, forward strand.
TGAGAGCTTAAGGCTTACTATATCCTAGTTTGCTTGATAAAAACTAGCAAGAAAACTATCAGGGCCTAGTGCCTTAGAAGTACCCATATAAAAAATTGCAAGTTTAATTTCATATGAAGATAGATTAGTATTTAATTTTTTGATTTCCTTAGCAGTTAGAGTTGGAAATGAGCAGTTTATTTTTAAAGGGCTATATTGAGTAGTGTCATTAGCAAAGAGATTTCTATAATAATCCATAATCATAGTAGTGAGCTATATATTATCTTTAACCCACGTACCATCTGAAGTTCTGAGCATAGATACTCTATTATGCCACTTTTTTATTACAGTCTTGAGATGATAGTATTTGATGTTTCGATCTCCATCTCAAATCCATAAGGTTCTTAATTTTTTATACCATAAAACCTTTTCTTGTTTTAGGGCTTCAAAAAGATCTTGTTGAAGTTATTTTTCTAGATTATCTAGATAAGGATTCCATTTCCTCCCCAAAACTAATTGAACTCCTTTTATACGAGTCAGGATAGTGTTTTTTCTTTATTTTATATGGCCAAACACCTCTTTATTCTAAGTAGCCAACTTGTTTGGAAGGCTCTAGATACTATCCAGAAAGAAATTATTGTTGCTCCAATTCTCATTTAGAAATTGAGGAAATTATTTATGAAGGATCCATGCCAATTCAAATTGAAAGGGTCTATTTAGTTTTTCACTGTTTCCTCCAAAAGTGTTAAAAAGCAGAGTATGATGGTCAGAATAAACATTTGGGAGGATGTTACGTGTAAAATGGTTTATCAATTAGCGCAAGTGCACATTGTCATAAACAAGTAATAAAGTGATAAGTAAGTATCGTTCCATCGAGGATTGCTTCACTAAGTACCAAAATTCATAATCCTAACACTATTTGGCAAACCGATTAATTGGAAATGAAGTGAGTAAATAAAGATCTATGCAAAAAATATTTAAAGTAAATATGAATGCAATTGGAGTAAAGATGAATATGAATAAAAGACCTAGGGATCAGACTTCACTTAACAATTTCGGATTGAATCATCTATCTACACTAATCCAATTTTAACTTCCTTAATTGATAGTCGAGTTTCCCTAAATTAATCACTAGCCTCTTCCAAGGTCAAGTAATTCTATAATTAATTGCTAATCCACTATATTCCTATATGAATTACAACAACTAATCATGCATTAGGATTTATGGAACTCATTAAGACTACATAAACCATATGAATATATTCCTATTTCATATGTAATTTACGGTTTTAATTATAGGTTCCATACATATGTATCTCCTTCCGGTCTCAACACACATATTGAGTTCATTCAAAAGGTGGCCAATCAATTGAAAGCATTAAGAGCAATAATTAAAACTCAATCTAGGAAATAAAATCGAAATTAGTTTCAATAGATTAGAATTCAATCCGTTATTATCAAGTTATGTCATCACCCTAGGAAGATGAAAAATTAGAACATAATGAAATTAAAAACAAACTCAAAATAAAATAGAAACATCATCACATTCATGATACAAACACAAGATTATAATTACAAATGCATGAGAATAGAAATACTATCCATCCATTAGGAGGTAAAACCTGCCATGTAGGAGGAAATCCTAGCCTTCCATGTAGGAGGTATACAAGAACTAAAAATGCATGAACTAAACTACTATCTAAGATGCATGAATCAATGAATGCTGCAATTGCTCTCCACTTCTACCTATTTATAGGTGAATGAATCAGCTGCAAGTCATAAATCTTGACCATTAGCTACCAATCACATTCTTTAGCTACCACCCATGGTCTTTAACTCCCCTTCTTGATTTTCGCAGCAACAATTCTTTTGACTTGTTGGTAATTTTTCACCATGAGAATGGCAGATTTACATCTTCCTATCAACATAAGAGTTGTAGATCCGGATCTTAACTTTCAAATGCCGTAAAGAACTCCTAATTTTGAAATTTCTATCCCAAGTTATGATCAGATTAGTAACCAAAGGTCAGATTCCGTCAGAACCACTGTTTCATCTTCCAAGCAGAATTTGAGATCCTTAGATTCCGAACTGGGCTTTTCTTTAAACATGAAAGTTGTAGGGCTTTTTTTTAGCTTTGTAACCATATAAATAAAAACCCAATCCAACATCTATAACTCCAGATATATCATAAAACCTGAAACAGGGTCAGAATACAGCATTATCCAAAAGATTTGATTTCATTTCAAATTCAAGACTCATTCACAAAATGCAACTAAATTTATTAAATTAAATAAGATAACATCCAAAAATGCATCATACAAGGGAAAATAAACATGTAAATATTTTACGTATCAGAGGACTTTGACGATTACATCATTAAATTTCTATCTCCATCCGATATTACATAATCCTTTGTTTAGCCGTTCAAAGATATGGTCATGGCTATCTCGAATTGGACCTCTCCATGTAAAACAGGAACCTTGCCAACACAAATCAATAATACCATAGTTACAAATCCATTCTGAGAATTCATTATATTTTCTTCTTGTGATTAGTGCACTACTTTTTTTTTCTCCATTAGATTGGTTATGTCATTGGAATCCCCAATCAAAATCTAAGAAGTAGTAATGGCATTTGACATTTCTAGAATTTTTGAATGGCATTCCTTTCGAAGATTAGCTTGATGGCTCATGTAAACCACTGTTAATAACCAATGTGAATTGTTCTTATCTATAATTCGATAATGGACAAACTAGAAGGAAGAATGAAGAATTTATATTTGCACTCTATCCTTATTTCATCCAATCCATATACCACCTGCCAGTCCTCTTCCTTTTTGAATAAAGTAGTAAGAAAAATGTAACATCTTAAAGACTTTAGCAGCCCTACTCAGGTTAACTTTAATTTCAAGTAAAACAATCATAGTTGGTCTATATTTATCAATCATGCTTTTGGCATGTACATTAAAATTTGGATTGCCAATACCCTTACAATTCTATATCATAATAGAAATCATAAGGAATTAAGAATAAGAAGAATACCTGACTCCTACCCTTCCTTATTTAAGGGCACACCCGATATGCTCATCTAGTCCACATCCAATTGCATGGTTAAGACATCATCTTGCTACATCTCTTCCACTAAGGATTCACATTGCAAAGTTTGCATTAGGGCCACACCAATGCCTCTATTTGGCTTGGTGGTTTACTCATTATGTCAATGTTAATGCTTTCTATCATATGGTTTCTTCCTTGTGTCAAACTAGAAAAGGCCATATCAAGCTGCTGCTCCTTTGGAATATCATGACTATCAAAATTTGAAATATTTTGGATGTTGGTTGAATTTCACTTTTTTTTCTCCTATTGGTAGGAGTGCTTATATGTTGCTACTTAGCTCAAAATTATTGTATCACTAGTAAAGGTGGATTTCATTACCACCTAGTTAATATCCACCTTAGAGAATGCTTTTCAATGTTATGAGGTGTTCAACCTAACATGGCTTGGCTACTTAGGAAGGATGCTAGATGGATTGAGGTTCTCCCTACTAATTGTCTCTTTACCTATCTCCCGTACTAGGTCTTCTTTATCTCTTGTATCATTCACATACATAGGATTAGCTAATGCATGGGAATTAGAGGTTGTTACATTATTTTCAGCAAAATATTTCTAGCTGGGCTTTGATCTTCTATTTCTTTATGATCTTTAGACTATCATCTAATCTTCAAACTCCATAACCGGTTGATTAATCTTAGTAGTTTGATGTTAGCCATTAGTTGAGGCACAATTCTACTCCACTACTAGATGTCTAGCTTGGAGATCTTGACCATTATCATGAGGAACTTCATTCACTTTACAACTATCTGTGTAATGGCCGTATCTACCACATTAAAAGCATATCAAGTGAATCCCTTCATACTCAATTTTTATGTCATTTGTTCCAACCTAAAATTATGGAAGAAGAGATTCATTGAGATTGATCAAAATGCAAACTTTAGCATATTTACCCCTGGCCTTCTTCTCCATCAAATAGTCAATTTTAATAGTTTTTCCTATTCTATCATCAATAGCACGAAGGTATTGGTGATTGTAATATTCCATTACCAATTTAAGAAAATGAACCCATATAGCTACTTTGTCAATATTAGCTAAAACAGGATTGAAATTTAGAACCCATTCCTGAACTGTTAAGTAATGATCTAGGATTAGCCATGGGCCTCCAGTCAATACTAAATCCCTCTCACTCCTTATTATGAATTTCACTAAATTGTAATCATATTGTAAATTAACAATTTCAAAAGCCCCAGCTCCCCTCCATAATTGAGTTAATTTTTTCTCGAGAAATCTAAACCCAACTCTTCTTTCTAATAGCTTAACAATTAGACAATTCCTCCATGGTTTCCAGATTCATTCCATTTTTTTGTCTGAAAGTTTTAAAATAGGGCAAAGTTTGTTACCTTCCACAATCTCATCTATGATCTCTACACCTTCACCATCATTAGTATCCTTTAGCTTTGAATTACAATCAGATGAATCGATGTCCCCAATTTCAAAATCATCCTAAATGTTATCATCCTGGTCCATTATATCATGGATCTTATACATCGAGTCTTTTAATTGTTTGGTTTTATGGTGGGGCAAGTAATTGGGTGATTTACTGGCATTGTGTAGGTGTGTGACTATATTAGCATAAGACCTAATTCTAGTGGTGCTTTCTTTGAAACCTCTTCTGTCTCGTTTGTGTTTCTTCGTACTCTATCGTAATTGATAAGTTTCCTTCACAAATGGGTGCATGGGTTTAGAGCTCTTTCCTTTCATTTTAGTATAAATTATTTTTATTATTACTTTCAAATGGCTAGCTTGTTATCCTCCTATTGAAGGGAGTGGGAAGTATTCACTACTTTGTGAAGCCAGCCTTACACTATGCCTTCCACTTTAGGAACAACGAGATGAAAGCCTTTGTTAAAGTCCTAGAGCTCATCTCTCAACTTGGAAAGGGCAAGCCACCATTGTGATTTAATTTTTCAAATACTTAGGTTAATACACCATCACCACCTCCATTATAGTAGGTTGGATGTCCTTCTTCTTGCTAAAGTCCTTCCATTTTTATCATTACATTATTTTTTATGATTATTGATATGTATTAAACTTAACTAATATGAGGTCATGTTCATCCTTTGATAAATTAAGGTAGTTTATGAGCAAGAGGCTTTAATTATGCTAATTTATTCTTAGTAGAGAATTAAGATTATAAGTTAGTCTAATTACTCTTTTGGGAGTAAGCTTAGATTTATTGGCATATTATATTAATGAAGATTGATTTTTTATCATTTATTTGTCAAAATGTTTAGTAAGTACAAGAAAGATTAATGGAGCTATTTGTAATAGTTTTATATTAGTTATGATTGTTGTTAGTTTGTGACAATGATTTGAGTTTAGGCATACTTTAGGGTTTAAGGTAGGAAAATAATGTTAGCGCTAATTAGTTAACCACTTATAACTTTAATCTTTCTTTAAGTACTTATAAGATTTTAAGTTTAGGTATACTCTAAGGTTTAGGGTAGGAATGTAACATCAGTGCTGATTAATTAACCACTTATAACTTTAATCTTTCCTATACTTATGAGAAACATGCCTTATTTGACAATTAGTTAATTATATTAATAATTAACTAATTGAATTAATTATTAACTAATTGTATTAGTTAATTTAATTAATTGATAGTACTAGTTGTTTATATAAAATATATGGTAAAATTAATTATTTATTTTTAACTATTTATATGTAAAATGACATATAAAGATATGTATATATTATATGATTTATTTAAGTATTCTTTTACTTGAATAATATTTTATATTATAATATATTATTTATTATATTAAATTTTTTATAAAAATTATATCATTATAATTTATTATACTTATTTGATTTTCCTTTAAAAAATGGACAACTATAATTTTCTAGTTAAAAAAATGCTTGTAATATTTTGGTAAATGCAGTAATTATTAAAATTTATTTTATAAGTATTTTTAAAATTAAATTTAAAATTCATATGTTATCATTAAAAATATTAATAAATTATATATTTTAAGTATAAAAACATATCTTTCATAAGTAATATCATCATACTATTTTTTTAATTTGTATTATTTTTTAATTCAAAAGATATCATTTGATAAAAAATTAGTTTTTTAATTAAATTTTTTATTATTTTCTATGAAATGAAATATATATTCTTTTCTTTTTCATATGATTTAATAAAAAATGATTATATTTATGTAATTTTTCATTATTATGTAAATATTTAATATAATTTATTATATTTATTTAGTTTTTATTTAAATATTAATATTATAATTTATTATATGTATTAAATTTTTCTCTAAAAAATAGATAAGTATCATTTAGTATTTTTTATTTATCTAATATGGAAATGTAAAAAACCTTATAATTATGGGTGAAAATATCTTTTTTATATTAAATGTAAATTAATTGTTTCAAAAGGTTGTTATTTTTAACTTTTTCAAAATAATTGTTTGAGAAATAATAAATTAACTAAAATAACGATTTGTTAGATACTTAAATTAATTGATTGACTCCATTAATGATTAAAAATATTTAAATTAATTAAAAGTTGATTAAAAAGATATTTATTAAACAACCTCACATACTCTCTCACCTAGATGTTTTGTTTGCTTCTTGCTAATATAATTCAAAATTTGAGGAGTTGACAGTTGATATGTATATTTTTTTTGGTTTTTTTTAAGACTTTGGCCCTATTGTTCTAAAAAAAGGTGCATGTGGAAAAAATATGAAATGAAAAATCTTGATAAAAATATCCGCTTTAGACAAAAAATGGTTTCAAAATTTAAAGTAATCTGAAAAAAAAATTGACAATTAACTATGACCTATCAATTAAAATTAAGCTTATTCCTTTTTTTCTTGTAAAATGTAAATGAAGATTTGTGTATATTTTAAATTTCAAAAATGCTATTTGAATAATTTTGATTAAACTCGATATTTTTTTTTAAGAGAATAATAGACACTAATATAAAGGGTAATAATTTTTTACACAACACAAGAACTTAATACAAACATAACATATTTTACATGAGATCCAATTATAACTGAATAAATTAGTATAATGTGAATAATAAATAATAAATTAATCAAGTTAAAGTTAGATCAAAATTAAATGAGTTGGCATAGTTAAGAATTTATATTAAAATTTTAAAAATATTATTTTAAAAATAATTAAAATTTAATTTATAAATAATTATGTGCAATGAAAAGATAAGCTTCTATGTTATAGTAAAATAATAATAAATCTCAACAAGGTATTTAATTACAAAAAAAAAATAAAATATTTAATTAATGATTAAATTACTTTAATGAGAAATAATAAATAATTAAATTTAATAAATTAAATTAGTTGACACATTTTAACATATTTTATAATTGAGTTGATACAATATAATTATTATTTGAGGAATTGCTACTACTATTTAAAATGATGCATAATAATAATAATAATAATAATAATAATAATAATAATAATAATAATAATAATAATAATAATAATAATAATAATAATAATAAACAGTTGCCTTTGCATGTGAATGTAACTGAAATGTTGAAGTTTTGTTTGTTTATTTAGAAATTATTTTTTTAAAATATTATAATAAAATGATAAAATTAAAAAATATTTTATTTATTTAATATTAAATATAAAAATTTATGTATGTATATGTATGTATGTATGTATGTATGTATGTTTGTATACATACGCACACACATATTCCATGTTGAGGTTTTAAAACATTCCATTACTAAAATGATTCCAAGGAGTATATTAACAATGAGTTACATATATGCAAAGCTGACAAGATATTCAAAAGGTAATTATTTTTCTTCTTCCTTGTTAAGATTTTAGCAAAAAGCTTTCCACTTATGGTAGTAAATTTGTAGCGTTTTTAATTTTTAACAATTGTTAGACCATCATGATAGCAATAATGGAGGAGCTCGTAATTGGGCCTACAAGTTTTTGTTAGTAAAATATAGATATGCAGTTTGAGACATGACATAGGTCACTATCTTTAAGGAATTATCCGAGCTTCTCATGTAGAGCTTGAATCAGTAATTCCCTTAAGATTCAACAAACTCTTCTATCCTAAAATTGCACAACTAGAACAGGAAGCAGGCAACAAGAAAAATGAAAACCAATAAGTAGGAGAAGAGTATTTGTAGAAAAGTGATTGTAAATGAGAGTGTTGTGTAAAATGAGAGGAATAATATACTACTTATAAGCTGAGTAATTGTAAATGAGTGTGTTGAAATATGGCCATTGAAAATATAACCGTTAAGAAATAAATGTTAAAATAGTTGTTAGAACTAAATGTTTAAATAACCATTGGGAAATAGTTATTGAGAATTAAATGTTCAAATAAATATATTAACATTTTAATTTTTACCAGAGCTAAAATTTAATTTTGCAAAAAAAAAAGGTTTGGTCCTAGTTTTAGTGTTATTTGCACGTAAAGAACTACTTCATATCCTTGTCACTTTACATAAAAAGAAGTTTCATATATAAATCTTCTCTTAAGGGTAAATTTGTCTGATGTGAGATTTAGTCTTTTGAAATACTACTTAATATACAACAATCTCCTATATATTTCAAAAGATTTAAAAAAATAAAGAAATAAGTAAAGAATCTTCGTTGGGTTCTTAAATAAATATAAATCATTGATTTGTATTTTTATAGACTATGAACCAAATCTAGAAAAAAAGAGATATAATCTATAGAGTTACTAATGAAATATTTAGTTTCCATGAATTGATAATATTTTATTATCAAATAATGATCTCACTAATCAATTCACATTTATAAATCATTTTCCTGTGTAAAATAATTTTGCATTAATAGGTCATGCATGTGCATGGTAGTTTATGAGTACTTTAGAGAACTTGCTAGTATCTCATAAGAATGGCCCCACTCCACATTCATATAGATGAATCCATTATGTGTACATTTTAATTAAATACACCACCATAAGGGTTATAAAATTCATTAAGAGTCAAGTTCATCCTCATATATAATTTGCAGTTTTAAAGCACTATTCATATACACCATAGGAAGAACAAATAAAATTAATTCTAGTGCTTTTAAAATTAAAATTGACTTGTTATTACTTATTTGAACCTACTTCATAAGATTACCAATTACATAGGTTAGGTTACCATCAACATTAATTTCTTAAAATAGTATTAGTCTCATTCCCATTGATATTTCAATTATTTATTTTTTACCTAAGGGTTTTTTCAAAAGATTAGCTAAATTCTTTTTTGACTTCACATAATCTATAGAAATCATTCCATTTTTAAGTAATTGCTTCACAATATTATATCTCAATTTAATATGTTAATTTTTTTCCATTGAAAGGTTTATTCTTTGTAATAGTTATTGCCAATTAACAATCATAATATACAATCGATTGATAATTACAATGTATAGATATCGAAGGTTTTGATTTTGTACCTAATGATATATCAGATAAGAAATTTCTTATTTACTCAGCTTCACTTCTAGTCATATCAAAAGCCACAAACTTTGACTTCATAGTGGATATAGCTATAATTATTTACTTGGATGATTTTCAAGTTACTATACCACCATTAAAGGTGAACATATAATTACTAGTGGACTTTATCTCATCTAAATTAGAGATCTAAATAGTATTACTGTATACTTCTAATACAACAGGAAATCTACCTATACAAAATATCATAATTCATTAGGTATTTCATCATTCTAATTATATTCAAAAGATACTTTTAATCCTAACTTATTTTTAGTAAAGATATAGAGATCAAATTTACTTTAATATTAAGCACATGCAGAACATCACTTAAAGCCAAGGTCTTGCTAGATGTGAATTTCAAAAGCATTTTACTTTTTTCAAGAACCTTTGCAGTTTTTGAATCTTTAGATTTTCTCCATCTCATACTGATGAATAAGAGGTGAAGGTGTCACTATTGGCATACATGTGCCTTCTAGCATCTTAGCCTATAACCTAATCTTTTGCATTGGCCACAATATTAGCTTGAGAAATGACCACAACAATTATATCATCTTTATTATATTTAACCAAATTTGCTTTATATTTTGGAGGATCATCATTTGTTAGCCTATTCTTACATTCAAGTGCATGATGTTCTTGCTTATTTCAAATATAATAGTTTCCTAAATTTTTCTTTAAGTATTAGGATCATAAGGAGTACTAATAAGCTTTTCCTTTAAATACCCAAGTTTTTTAAGAAGTTTTTTTTTTATATATAATGTTGTTAAGCCAACATAATACTACTATCTTTCCTTGTGATTCTAATCCTTAAGATAACATTAGATTTATCTATATCTTTCATATCAAAATTTGAGATTAAAAAAATTTAGTCTTATACACTATATTAAAATTAATGTAAAAAAATAAGAATATTATCTACATATGATCATTATTTTTTTTTTAGATTTTGCATATACACATTTATCCACTTTAACATAAGAAAAATTATAATATAAAAGAGTATGCTTAAACTTTTCATGCCACTATTTAGGACCCTATTTTAAACCAGATAAAAACTTTCTTAATTTATAATTTTTTTGTTCTTATCTTGGGACTTCACAGCCTTCAGATTGTACCATATAAATTTCTTCCTCTAAATTTCCATTCGAAAGGTAGTTTTCAAATCCATTTGATGTACAACTAATTTAAAAATAGAAGTTAAAGCAAACAATATAAATTGAAGAAATCCTTATTATTGTGCAAAAGTATTGACGTAATTAATATTTTATTTTTGTGTAAGACTTTTTTCAACCAATTGAGCTTTATATATATATATTAATTAAACTATCAAGAAAATATTTCCTTTTTTATTTTTTTTAAAAATTCATTTCATCCTATTGGTTTCGCTTTGGTAAGTAAGTTGCTAGTTCCTAAATTTGATTTTATGAAATTGATTACACTTCTAATTTGATTGGTTTCTTAAAATTTTGCTTGAAAGTACTTTTGAGAATCATTATCAATAATAAACATAAAAATCATTTCTAAAAGAGGTTTCTTTTCTTTATTTTTTACTTTTTCTCAAGATTTCATTAGTCAATTTTGAATTAGTGATAGGTGCATTTAAAGTCTTTGTTGTATAAAAATTTTTATCATGTAATAGATAAATGTGTTCAAAGAACTTAGTATTCTTTGTCTTTATTAATATATTACACTCAAGTACATCATTTCTATATACATAACTATTGCCCGTATATCCCACAAACATATAATTAGAGATTTTTTTAATCCTATTTTTCTTTTCTTAGGTTCAAGCTATAAAATATTAGTTAGACATCCCCACATTTTCAAGTATTATAAATTAAGTGCATAATCTTTCCACAATTCAGAAGGTGTTTTCCTTGTTTTTTCATGGGATATCCTATTTGAAAGTGACATGTAGAATGAATTTATAAAAACCAATAATATTGGCTAACATATTTGTTTAAAATACACATCAAATTGAGATAAAGCCCATTCAAACACATTAAGTGAACAAAAATAATAAGTAAATATGTTAACATGGGCTTACATAAGCTTGTTTGTCACATAATAATATCTTCACCTTCAAAATTAGAAAAATAAGGTTCATTAAATCAAAAAATACTAATTAGTTAGTGTTTATAACCTTACAAATATGCCATTTAGAATCTTAATAAAAACTTCTCGAGCAATCCACAAATATTAGATAAAAGGAATTTAAATTTATTTTAAACTTCAAAAGTATAATATAAACTCTTATAAAGGATTAATGTATATTGTCATAAAGGATTTAAGTTAAACATGAAATTAAGAACTATTAAAATGTTACTTTTTTTCTTTTTTTTCTTCCATGCTTGTATAATGTATTATTAACAAAAGCTCATTAATATGCCATTTAGGATCTCAATAAAAGCTTCTTGAGTAATCCATAAACATTAAATAAAAGGAATTTAAATTTATTTTAAACTTGAAAAGTATAATGTAAACTCTCACAGCAGATTAATGTAGATTGTCACAAAAAATTTAAGTTAAACTGAAATTAAGAACTACCAAAATGCTATTTTTATTCTTTTTTTTCTTCCACATTTGTATAGTGTATTATTAATAAAAGTCAAACTTGTTAAGTTATGCAAGAAGTTGTGAAGTAAGTTATTAGATAATAATGTTCACATATATAATAAAAATATTTCTTAATGAGAACAAATTCTTAAATAATGTAATCCCTAAAAGAAAAATTAAATATATAAATAATAAATAATTAGATTATAATTTCCTTTAAATTGTGATTCAAAGTTCAACAACACGATACATGTATATCACCAATATACTAACTAAGAATAATAACAAAAATTTTAATGTTGGAGTAAAAATTGAGCAAAGCACCTATTTACTTGAATCCATAAGTCTCACATTGGGAATGCTTAAAATCATTGAAACCTTTCAATTTATCTATGTGGCCTCATTTGTAAATAGTAAAGAAAATTGAATCATGTTTGTCATACGATGGATCATAACCTTCTAAATCTCAGATAATAGATACAAATGAAAAGAATGGTTAGAGAAATTATATTATATAAATTGCAAACATAATGAATTAGAAATTATTTTTGAAAACTAATATATAGATATATTATTCTTAAGATTACACTTGAGAAATAATTCCTTGAAATTGTTAGTAAAATATGGATGTGCAATCTGAGACATGACATAGGTCACTATCTTCAAGAAATTATCTAAGCTTCTTGTGTGAAACTTGAACTGATAATTTTCTTAGGATTTAATAGACTTTTCTATCTTGAAATTGCACAACAAAAAAAGAAGTAAGTAGCAGAAAAATAAAACCCAGCAAGTAAGAGAAGAGTATTTATAGAAAAGTGATTGTAAATGAGTGTGTTATGTAAAATGAGAGAAATAATATACTATTTATAGGCTGAGAAATCTAGTTGTTGAAGAATAATTGTTCAAAATATAGTCATTGAAATATGACTATTAAAAATATAGCCGTTAAGAAATAGATGTTAAAATAGTCATTGGGAAATAGTCATTGAAAATTAAATATTCAGATAAATATATTGACATTTCAATTTTTACTAAAGTTCAAATCTGATTTTGCAAAAACATGCTTGAGCTTGACTTCATGTGTTATTCATGTGCAAAGAACTACTTTCTTTCCTTGTCACTTTACATAAAAAAAGTTTTATATATAAACCTTCTCTTAAGGCCAAACTTGCTTAATGTAAAACTTAGTTTTTTAAAATACTACTTAATGTATAAAAGTTTCATGACTCAAGTTAATGCTTTGTTCCGAAAGGATTTATTATAAAACTCAATGTACAAAATTTATTATAATACATATTATTTCATAAACTTTTACTTTCTCACTTTATGGTTATCTAAATCATGTACTTATTTTATAATTATCATAAACCACTCTATCTTTAATACTTAAAGACTAAATGCTAAATGTTGGACCATTAGAAATTATAAAAATATAGAATAGGATTGATATAGTTTACTATATGATCATTATAATTATGATCTTTGAGTGATATTTTATGAATAATTTAAAAATTATAAGTATATTATTTATGAAACTTATTTCATGTAAAAATGGACTTAATAAGCTTTCCATATATTAGACATTTGTCCAAATTAACTAAAATTTGAAAGTTTTATGCCTTTTTGAAGATAGTAAAAAATTTTATTTTTTGAAATTTTGAGTTTTTGATCTTTGTCTACTATTTTAATGATATCTTAAAATATAAATAATATATTAATTTGAAATGAATTCTATTTGAAATTAAACTCAATTACCTTTACAATGATAGGTAATTTATTTAAAATGGACATAAGATAAAGGAGTTATATCCCTTCAAATTTGGCATAAAATTCTAGAGTTAATGAATCAATTGGGTAATCAATTCACTTATATTGAATTTGCCTTTACACATGTAGAATTAATTGCATACTAGATTTTGAAGCCTGAATTCGCTTTTAAACCCTCAAAATTGATTAATCACTTGATTTACACATGAAAATTATAATTTTTAATGAATATTTCACTATTTATCTAATTGAATATGCTCATTAAACACATGTATTACATATAAAATTTAATACAATCATTAACACGCTTACTTAACAAATCATATAATCTCTCTCCATCATTTATTACTTCTACCACATCAAAACAAATGTGATTCAAGAAAAATCACAAAACAATCAATATTTCACACATAGCCACAAAATTCATAAATTTAGTTAGATTATCTACTCACCTTGTATGGAAAAAGATGCTTAGTAGCTAGTTTGAAGATCTTTAAATTCTAATTACATCAAAATTGATAAGTTTTAGAATTATGATTTAAAACACCTAACAAAACTAAATAAATCTTAAATTTCTTTATCATATAAAAAGAAATAAGAATGATTCTTGATGAAAGTAATATTTTTACTTTGATTAAATCAAGAAATCAAGAAGAATTGAGGTTTTCCTTCCTTGATTGGTAGAATATGGAAGAGATCGTTAATCAAGAAATCAAGAAGAATTAAAATTTTCCTTACTTAATTAGTAGAACAATGAAAGAGATCATTAGAGAGAGTTAAAAGAATTTGAGAAATAAAGAGAAATGAGGAGATTGATGTTTGAGCGCTGATAAAGGGGAAAATAGTAACCTAGGTGCATTTTTGAAAAATTGCTCTTAAACCTCTTCGATACTTATACGCTCACTTATATCAATATATAACTTTATACTTTATGATTCTAACAAATTTTTTCCATCAAAATTTTACCAAATTCATATTCCCACATTCTTAATTTTATTATCTTTATCTTATTTCATATTTCCTATGCAAAATTCCTAATTTAATTGAATTTATCAATTACCTTAGTTATTCTTTTTCATAAAATAATTTCTAATTTACTAATAATTAAAGAAGATGTAACAACTTATAGCATTCCTTAAGCAAGTTCCCCATTTATTGAGTCTAATATAGATTTAAAAATTGAAGAAAGCACTTAATTCCATATTCATAGTAACATAATACAAACATCTATCATTTTCATATGTGTGAGCTTAACTTTATAATATCTAATATATACATAAAAAGATGAAAAACTTAAGGGGTAAAAATGAATGCACCTGATTCAAATATATATGTAATTAACATCGAGCCCCTATATGTTTAAAAGCTATAGGATAAACTCCTTGGTTAGACTAACGTTATGTACCTCTCCCACCATCTCCCTCTTTCTTTTTTTCCATATGTAATAGTATGATGTTTGATATCTCCATCCCATTTGCAATAGATTAAAGCTTTTGGGAAGGCCAAAATTTTCTCTTTTAGGGGATTACTAAGGATAAATTGCTAAATTCTTTAAACTTATCATCATTGTCATTGTCCACTTCTGGTGCCCTTTCATCAATTTCTTTTAGCTGAATTACCTAAAATGGATTGAAAAAAATATGAAAATCAAACAACATATGCAATATGTATTTTATTATAAACGAGAAACTTGAAGTAATGGAAAACCTCACATCTGTGTACAATATAATTAGGGCTTTTAGCTAAGTTAGGTAAATGTCAACTGTTTAGGCTACTATGGTCACCTCATTAGCTAGAAATAAAACCTTAGCCATACTTTCCTCAATAATATCTATCAAAACTTTACACTAGTCTTCTAATAGTGTAAAGATATGGAATATGTAGTTTGGAAAAATTATACCTGTCATTACCTACCTCACAAGGGGTTTGATAACCATTAGTGAGCATCTCCATCCATTCTGCAAGGACAAATAAACTAGTTAATTAGTATCAATATAAAAGTACATACATATTAAAAGTACCTACTAATAAACAGGTAGGTGACAAGTATTTACTTGTGATAGTGGAGTGAAAAGGTCAAGGTCATGAAGGTAATAACTACCCTGGTGTGGCACAGGGATTACAATTTGTACTTTATCTTTCTTTTGTAAGGTGGCGACCGATCTTATGTCTTTTTGCCTAAATATAGTGTTCATTTCCTTTATAATGTCTTTTTTTTCATTTTCTTTGTCACTTTAGTAGTAATCTATGCTATTATCTCCTTTATATATATCTTTATCAAATAATCTTTTAGTGCGAGGATGTTTTGAAACTCCCAAAGTAGGCTTTAATTTTCCAATAACCGTAATATGTCTAGGATGGTCTTGAGTTCCTAGGTTAGTAGTTATATGTTCATCTTTTTTTATTCCTAAAACTTTCCCAAGAAGGCTTGATACATGAGCTCATACTGGCATAATGTAATCAAATATGCTTAGTTATATGTTAATAATTGAATAATATTTTGTATTTAATTAATAAAATAATAACATCATTTACTATTCCTTTTATAACCTATCGATTTTTTTCAATCATGTATTCACTTTGATAATTAACTCTGGCTTTAATTTATAACTCATAACTCATGTCATGCTATATTAGGCACAGAAGTAAATGCTTCAACAAGTTTATCAACTACTTTAATAGATGCTTGAATCCTTTCCTTTATTAGATCCTTCTTAAGTTTTTGAATCCTTTCCTTTATTAGATCCTTCTTAAGTTTTTTGTATCTACAATAAAAAAAGTAATGAGAAGAGAGACCTACTTTTAACATGTAGAGTAAAGTACTTGTGAGATGGCTATATTTACTAGAAACTTCTCTTCATATATTTTTGAGGGGTCTATTGATGTTTTGGGATCAATTTCGTAATATTTGTTAAGGGAATTTTAATCACTTTTTCTTTTACTAATGATGTAGTCCTTAGTCAAATTATACTTAAAGACCTTTCACTTTCTACTTACCACCCACAAACATGTTCTTTGCACCCTTCAACAATATTAAAAGTAGTTTGTAAGATAATACATACATGAATAACACTTTTGCATATGTGATCCATAAGGATTGTTATACACATGAAAAAAAAATGGAGATAAATATAACTATACCACAAATATATCTTGCTAAATGTTCCCTTTGATTTCATTTAGCACTTAGTATTAGTGCTTAATGATGGTAAACACCTTAATGCACGTTAACATCTTAATGTAATGGTTGAATTATGTTGCACCAAGCCTATATGCTTGGCCATTGTCATTAAAATTTACTCTTAACCTCTCTTTTTTGATGTGTTAGATAATCATGTCCTTCATAATTGCAAGAATCTTAGTTCCCTTCCTTTTATTACCACTTTTATCAAAACTAGAATTTGAGTTGCTTTTGTTTAAAGATTTATAACAATAATAACACAAACATTTAACTTAAATGGCAAGGAACATTTTACAAGTTTCTAGGAACATACATGTGATAACTTAAAGAATGATTGAAAATCATATTATCACATTCAATTTGTTCTTAAAACATAAATTCACCCACAACAAGATGAAATTAGTTCCCAATAAAGCCACATTAATTAAAATATAACTTAAAAAATGTAACTTACAAGATAAAATGATATTTTCAAAGATAGAAGCATAAAATAGGATATATATTTAAGAATACAACTCTTTATATTAAGTAACAAGCCTATACCATATTTGTAACCATTAAAAGTTAGTTTAAAGCATAAAATAAAAGCTTTTTAACAATATATAATAATATTATCTATCTATCCCTGAAAACTACACCATACACCTAAAATGGTCGCAAAATATAAGAGAATCGAAGAAAATACCTCAAATAATGTGAAATAAGTGCTCAAAAATGAAAAAAAGATATTGATGCCACATAATTATTGAATAAATGCTCGAGAAAATGGAATGGAGAGCGTGCATAAAGGGAGTGTAAATTGCCATATAAATGAAGTGTATTTATAATTCTGAGAAATAGAGACAATAATATGCTGGTGATAGCATTTTTCACATTAGTCATTAATTAAAAATCGACGTCTAAACTTTCTACGTCGATAATAACTAAAATTGATATTGAATATTTGATGTATAATTACAAAAATCATTCAAGATAAACTTTTAATATTAGTTTTGTATAAAAACTGAGTCTAATGTTCAACACTATTTTTAAATCTAAAAGTTTGCCTTCCCTTTAAATGTTAGGCTTTTAATAATTGACATAATAAGTCGTAATTTTCTAACTATGTCTATTTTTATTAAATAACTAATATGGTTTACAATATTTTTTAAAAAATAGAACACTTTACTCAATCATTGTTAATATCAATAGTTACCATTTAATATGTTGAACAATAAATCATTATCATTATACAATTAAATATTCAAAACATATTTTTCAAATTTTAAAATAAAAGTACACTAAAGATTAAATGAAAATACTATACATTAAAATTACAATAAATCATTATCATATATCATAATAAAATATTATATTATAAATTTATAATTTAAAATACAGTGAAGATCAAATGAATATATTATATTACAATTATAATAAAATAGTATATAATCAAATGAAATTATAAATCAAAGTTTGTTCTATGTGTGTATGGAAAAACATAAGTTTGTTTAGTTCTTCCACTTAAACCCCAATGAAGAAAGAAGAAAACATTTCATCTTTCATATGATTAACATTGATCACATGTATGAATCTTGTTAGGAATCTCATTAAAACATCATATCTATTATATGAAATTGTTGGAACTTCAAAAAATGGATGAGATGCTTTGACAAGATTTCAAATAAGAGATCTCATTGAATACTTCAAGGTTAAAGGTCTTTTAGTTGTAATATCTAAATTTTCTTTCAAGTAATTTTTATGAATTTTAAAATTTTAAATTATATAATTTAATTAATTTAGTTATTTTTTAAATTCATTTTACTACTCTAGTAATTATTGAAAATGAAATGAATATTTAAATATCAAATTTACAAATTTTTATTTATTTTTATATCATGATAAAATATGGATATTTAAATTTCTGTTGGATAATATTATTATAATTTCATTGAATTAATGTATTATCTAAAATTTTCCTTAAATGATTTGTATGATACTTCTTTTATTGAACTAAAAATATTTAAAATTTTTAATGAAAGGTTTATAGAATATTTGTACAAGTCTTAGCAAGTCTTAGTAAATGATTTACTCAAAATTTATAAATTTTTTTTAGACATTTATGTTGAGCTTTCAAATTTATGGAATTAGAATAGAAGTTATTAAAAAAGGAAAGGAAAATGAAATGATAAAAATTAATAGTAAATGGCCATAATTTGGTGATGATAAGGTCTTTTAATAAAGATGAGTGGTTAAGATTTATCTTTACTTTGGTTGCATTACACCTACTTTACTATAGAATTTCTTCTTTTGATTTTATGCTTGATAGACAACTGAGATTGAGTGAGCCTAGGACTAAATTACACCCAAGACATTATAAAAACCTTTACCTTTTTTTTTTTACGTTTTTCCTCACTTCTTCTTGTCCCTTCTATCACACTTTCTTTATCTCCTACTCCTATACTTTCCTTTATTTTTCTCTTGCTCTCCTTTTTCACTACATGTTACCACACTTTAACGTCTCTCCTTCTGATTGGTAGCATGCCAACAATGCAGAGAAGAGCCACCAAAATATCATTATGAGATAGCCAAAAATAAAGCCATTCAGTCCATTTTTTCTGATAGAGATTTGCCATTCTCCAATCACCATTGAGTTAAAAGTAACTTCTTTGGGAAGAGGTGAGTTGAATTAAAGAATAAGTTTTAATATTTTCATGTGTTTTAATACTTAATCTAAGAATCCTAACTTTAATGCAAGTTTTTAGCTTTTTGAAAATAATCTTAGAAAAATGAAGGAATTTATGATTTAGTATATTAGAATGGACTGTTTAGTACATAGATGAGGGATTGTAGGAAAAGAAATAATTATTTTGTGCTATTTCATGACTTGTTTTTGTAGATTAATAAGCAATTAATAAAGTTAGCAATATTAGATACTTTGAAAATTCAAGAAAAATGTTATTTAAGGTGAATGCATACTCGACTTAATTTTGTACTTCCATTTAACTACTTATCCAAATATATATAATCATATATTTATATTCATACATGGTTTGAAAATATAAAATTTCTTTATATTGATTCAATAATGCCTTGTTAATACAATAGCTTGATTAGCTTATCAACACATTAAAAATATAAATATAAGTTATAAATTATTGTTGAATAGCTCTTTAAGACCATGCAACAAAGGCATGGTGCTAATATTATTTTCTTTTTGATGCATATGTACCCTATTTATATAATTTGGATTATTGTTGTAAATTGAATATCTATGGCTATGAAATGAAGGTATGGTAATGCTATTAATCATTATTAGTTGATTAAAGATACACTGTGATGATGAATAAAATAATTTATTGCGATGAATTTGTTACCTTGATATTGAAAATTAATTGTAAATGATAAGTTAGGGGAGTGAACTATGCTATAATATGATATTATACATTGATATCACATATTTATTTGTGAATGGATAAGGTTGACTTAAGAATCACAAAAAGATTTATTTGCTTTTAATGTTTTTACTATTTGTATTACTTATGTGCTATGATTTTGATTCAAATATATTTGTGTAATAATGTAATTATGCTCACATAACCGTACTGTTGAGATATCAAGGCCATTGAAGATTCATGATATAAATTTGGAGAGGTGTGACTTTGCTTGAAAGTTTTACTTTGATGTTTTACATGTGTAACAGTATGAGATTTTATTAAATCTTGAGCATTTTATCCATTTTCTTTATATATGAGGTAGGATATTAGTTGTTAGACTATTAATTTATTATCGGAATCTTTTATTTTGTTTACTCTTAATTAATTTTATTTGTAGATTTTAATAGATATATATTCACTAATTTCTTGTAATTTATTCCTTTATTATTGACCTTTTTAAGTTAAAGTTAATCTAATAGGACCTTATTACCTTTATGAAAGTTAAAGATGATATTGTTAAAGAATTTGACAATTAGATTAGGATTTATGTGCATTTGTGTCCACATGATCATTGTGTTAAATTTGTTTACTTTTATGTGTGTTCTATAGTTCTTTGTCCTTTTAAGTTATAGGTTTAAAACCTTAGGGTGGTGGCCATCGAGAAATATCTAAAAATAGAAAAAGCTTTATCCTTTTCTTTTTTAGTTTAAAAATGTAATATAATCTTCATTAAGTCAAAGTTTTCTTAATAAGTATTGTGAGGCTTATGGGAAGTCATTCATTGGTAGTTCCTTACCTCGATCACTTGCCCAAGATTCGAGCTATGATATCAGTACACAAAAATGGAGAGTTAAAGAGTAAAGTGTGAAACTTAAAGGCCTTTTGGTACATAAACTACATTGGTTATTTAAACAAAATTGAAATAATAAAATATATCAATTTTTAAAGTTAGTGCTTGCCATCACTCTAGAAGTTAGTCATTTACAAAATTTGACATGGTAACTTTTTTTTGCATTTTTTAAATTAACTTTTTATCTCTTTTTAGACATTAATTCTTTAATAACTGATGTAAAAAGATATGATTTTACAATGTCAATTTTTAATTGGAACCAACATGTTAATTTGCTTGTATTTTAAAAAATGACATCATATAATTATATATATCAATTTTACTTTAACTGATGTTAATTGGCTAACATTTTATTGCAATTCTATAATAGTAATTTTTAGAAGATAATTTGACATAATAATTTTTTTTTGTCCATCCATGGAGAGATGAACAACGCCAACATGAATAATGTAGGCCGTACTAGGATATTTTACAACAAGAGATAAATTATTCCAAGTTTAATTAAGAAAGATAAAAATTTTAAAGTGATAATGATTAAAAGAATTTTAATGCACAATAGTATACACTCATTATTAAGGACAAATTCCTTCACAAGATTATTCAAAATTATAATACATTTTAATACATCCAAAATTGAAAGCAAAATTAAAGTATCAATCAATGAGATTAATTCAATGACAACTCCGATGTCAACCAAATTAGGAAAAGCCAAAATCAATACCGTAAACAGGAAAATGGATTATCGTCACGACAATATACTTTTACGATTTCAATCGAATAGATAATAGATACAGCAACTTATTCCAAGAGAATAGCAATTTCATGCTAGCTACAATTCTACTATCTGAAAATAAAAATACAAAATTGCCTGTGTAATGATTATCCTTAAACAACATTTGTGTTTAAACAGTATCAGTATTCTATTCTATGTACCAACAATTGGTTAGCTGTTGCCAGATTAGTGAGAATATCCTGGGTGCAAAAAAAAAAAAAAAATTCTATACCTCTTTCTTTAATAATGAAAGTGGGAAAATTACTTCGAGCATGGATTTTTCCCCTTTCAATAAGGATCATCTCTAGAATTCGAATTCCTGTTTATTGACAGGTCTAGTCTGCTTAGGATTAGAGTTATGTTTATATCATTCTTATATCATCCCTCCCATCCATACAAGTCCATGATTTTGGCAGAATTGGCTCAACCGAGAACAAAACTATTGTTGTTAGTTGTTTCTTCCATCTATCACGTCTAAGGTATTGTTGGCATCGTATATGATTCTGGGGCTTCTGCTCCTTTCTTGAGCACACGCAGCAGATCCAAAGATTGGAATTTATGAGTTGAATAGAGGAGATTTTGAAGTGAAACTCACTAACTATGGTGCAACCATAATGTCTGTCATGGTCCCTGATAAGAACGGTCTGTTTCATCTTCTACTTATATGCTTGTTTAGGCTGTCTTTCTATTAATCAGTGCTCACATTTTCCTTTGTTAAATTTGTCCTTCCAGGAAATGTAGCTGATGTTGTTGTCGGATACGATTCAGTTGACAACTACATAGTACCCGTTTTATGATTCACTTGACCCACCCCCCCCCCCAAAAAAAAAAAAAAAAAAAATGGAGAGAGAGAAGAGTATTTTGCTTATATAGTTATCTCCATGTCTCTCTGGATCTAACTCCTAGGCTTCTAGCTCTCCTTTGATCCGGCATTGATTTCAAGTTGTTTTCTTGTTCACTAGTCTGATGTTAAAGAATGACACTGTTTATTTTGGTGCCCTTGTTGGACGTGCGGCAAATAGGATAGAAGGAGCTCATTTTACTTTGGATGGCAAAACCTATAAATTGCCTGCTGGTGATGGAAACAATACACTCCATGGTACATTAATCAACCATAATACCCTGCTAATTAACCATACCATCTGATCATATATTTTCATTATCTTATTATGAAATTGAATAAATACTGACATCTATAAATATGAAATATCAGGTGGACCCAGAGGACTTGGTGATGTGTGGACAGTGAAATCTCACGAAAAGGATAGCCATATAACATTACTTATAGCAGTGCAGATAATGAGGAAGGTACCCTACGGGTTTTAATTTGATTGTTATCTTCTCTGTGCTCACTGAAAATATTGTTCTCTACTGCATACCATGATTTAATACTTGTGTTTACGAAAATTTTTACGGTATCATGTATTCTCTCTTGTATTCTAACATCTATTTTCCTCTTCGAAATTTTACAGGCGTCACCGGAAATGTTGAAGTCTCAGTGACTTACATGTTCATTAAAACCAACATGTTGGGTGTGAAAATGGAAGCCAAAGCAATTGGCAAAGCCACACCAGTGAACCTGGCCCAGCACTGTTACCGGAACCTGAGAGGCCACAACAGTAGTGACATTCTTTCGCACACCATCGAACTCTTTGGTTCAAAGATCACACCAGTTGACAAGAGCCTAGTCCCCGCCGGTGACCTCACTGATGTTAATGGCACCCCATATGACTTCCTTGCACCCAAAGAAATTGGCAACCAAATTAATGGCCTTCCTGATGGCTATGGCATTAACTATGCTGTTGATGAAGTTAGCTCCATTCACTTCAGAAAGGTGGCTACGGTTCATGACTCTCAGTCAGATATGAAAATGGATCTCTAGTCGAACCAACCTGGCGTTCAGTTCTACACCAGCAACACGTTGAAGGATGTGAAAGGCAAGAATGGGTCCACTTACCATAAGTATGCTGGTTTCTTCTTGGAGACACAGGTTACCCAGATTCTGCGAATCATCCAAATTTCCCTAGTATTGATTTTTGTATTTTTGGTATTTTAAGTTATGGACAAAGGTTAAAGTCCTCACAGTTTAGGAAGTCCTGTGTTTTCAAGTTTCTGCAAATGATGCATTGATTTTTGTTTCTCCAAACTTTCCTGGAAAACTAGCTTTTTATGAATTAAGATAAACCAGTGGCTTTATGTAACACTCACAGCCAATGGATCACTTGGAACCATAATCTGATGAATCGTGTCGCCAGCTATCTTGGATTATCCCAAACTTCATTTTATCATCTATAGAGGTTACCGAGCAATGAAAGACTTCTTCATAAAATAAAAAACTGTACTAAGTCTAATCCCTACAATCCGTGAAGGAATACGCTTTTTTGATATATTCATCTTAGAAGGTTCTTGATTATGATTTTCATCAAGGAATTACTAATGATGACATATCAACAAATAATAATTGTATAACTACATGCTCAGAACTGATGATAAATCTAAACCTTAAAGCTTTAACATTCACGCAATGTCTCTCATTCAGAATAAGTGTTATGATCAAATCAAACTATGCAGTGAGTAGCAATTTTTTTGTATTGTGTATATTAAGTTGTCGCCTATACATCTGAACCCAATTCTACCAAACTTGTAGCAGGATCCTGTTTAATTATACCCATATTTTTCATCTCTCCTCTTAGCTTTTGGACATCATTCCATCCAGCTATTCCAGCATGCAAATTGGACAGAACCACATAATCTTCAACATTTTTAGGCCCTGCTTCATATAGAAGCTTTGCAAATCGATTTGCTTGGCTGATATCACCTTGGCTTTGACAAGCCCTGAGCAACATTCTGCAGACCACAGCATCTGGTTTTACGGGCATTGACTCAGCAAATTCTATTGCCTCTTTTACCATCCCAGCTCTGCATAACAGATCCACCATGCATCCGTAGTGTTCCATCCATGGCTCCATATGGTAATCATTAATCATCGATTCAAAACATTTCCTCCCTTCTTCCACCAAACCTGCATGGCTACAGGCAGATAAGATGCTAAGAAAGACAACACCATCTGGTTTGAAACCCTCTCTTTGCATCTGACAGAACCGAACGAGAGCTGGGATGCCATGGCCATGCCTTGCAAGTCCATTTATTATACTAGTCCAGGAGACTAATGTTTTCTGCACCATACCATCAAAAATTTGGCAAGCTTTCTTCATGTTACCACATTTAGCGTGCATATCCATTAAAGCATTTGCTAGTGTACAACTCTCCTGACAAATCCTGTTCTTCTCCGCATAGAATTCAATTTTCTCTCCAAGTTTGAAGCTTCCCAATTTTGAACACATTGAAATTAGTTCCAAAATGGTTATCTGATCTGGCATCATATCCTCAGATTCCATCTCTGTAAACAAATTCAGTGCCTCATGTGGATGGTTATTATCGACGTAAGCCCTGATCATTAATGACCACGAAACCACATTTCTTGTACGCATCACTTGAAAAATGCAGCGAGCTTTGAGGAGAGACCCACATTTCGAATACATTCCGATCAGAGAATTGTAAACAAAAATGTCATAATCCTTAAGATTTCTAATCACATAACCATGAACGGTCTTGCCCTGTCTCAAGGCATTCAAGGATGAGCAAGAGGAAAGAACACTGACTGCAGTCACCCCATTGGGCCTCAATTTGTCCTTAACCATAGCATGTAGACCTGCAAATGCCTTTGAAGGTAAATCTTTTTGCGCATATAAAGAAATAAGGGAGTTCCACATAACCAAATCTCTTTGAGGAGTTTCATCGAATAGGTGTTCCACATAACAAATCTGATCAAATGAACCGTACATTTGAATCATAGCAGTTCTTATTATAAGCTCATACCCAAAACCCAATTTGTAAATTTGTGCATGTAACTGTTCGCCTTGAATGATGAAGAGACCACATGCTCTTAAAGCAAACAGAAGGGTATAACTATCTGCCTTCAAAGCTCTTCTTCTCAATTGGGCATAGACAGAAAAAGCACATTCTGGGTTATTTTCATCCAAATAACCTCTAATGATGTTGTTCCACGTGTATGTGTCAAGATTATCAATTCGATCAGCGATGGTATGTGCAATAGAAGCGGTACCAGGAAAGTCCATCAAGGCAAAAGATGTAACGAGTTTTCTTGCTATTGAGGGGTTTTGAATGAGGCCTGCGATGGTGAAATTGGCATGAATCTGATTGAGTTGGTCTCTGCTTTTGCAACTTGACAAGAGAAAAATGATGTCTTTATCTTTGTATGGATTTTGGGCAATGGGATGAGTAACTGCAGACCGGGAAACCTTCGAGTTGACTTGTTGACATGCAGCTTTGAAGATGCGTGAACCTGATACTCTGTCGCATGGAGGATGTCGATGCATCACATCAGGTCTACAAATCAGAATCTGCCCATAAGATAAAGGCTCAGATATTTGGTCAAACCTATTATGTCTATGGTTTTGGCCTAACCTGGGACTGGTTGTGTGTTTATTCGAGAAACTCCTGTATTCCACGATTATGTTATTTGTTTTTAATTTTAATTAATATATATGAAAGATAATTATTTATTTTATAAAATATTTAAATATTTAAATTTTAATTTTTTAATTATTAAAATATTAAAAATCACAAAAATTGATAATTATTTTTTATTTTTAAATTTTAAATAAGGACATACGGCATAATTAAAGTTTGAGCATATAAAAATTTTTCATGTCTATTGTGAATGACCTAAGCAGGAAAAAAAGTTTTGTTGCAAGTCCCTGTTACAGCTAGCTCCTTTAAAACAGACTATCCGAGATTGTTTAAATGCCGAAAAGATAAAACTAAAGAACTGACCTAATACGGCTTCAATTAGCAGATTGGCTTGTGGATATTCTTTTTGAGTATAATCTTTTGAACCTTCAAAAATGAGGAGAGTTCCAAGAGGAATAATCTCTCCTATCATTGAAGCCAACATTTATTATTGGCTACTTCCGACACCACCCCATTTCCGAGTATGAAAATTTTCAAGGAACAAAAAAGGAGGGAAAAAAAACTGAGCTTCTATGTACTTACTTCAGCTGCTAATTCCTAAGCCAGTCATTTCATGCAGAGATGGGAAGAGAACCCGGGATTCTTGTAATTATGTTATTATAGGAGAAAGGGAAATAATGTTACAATGGCCTCCCGCTTCTGCTTAAGAGGATGAATATCTCTATGACCAAGCTTCTGTGCAAAAGGTAAAAGAAGTTCAACCAAGCTACCTCATGGGGCAACCACCTAACAGGACTCAAAACGTGGGGATCTACGTTTAGGCACCCGCTTGCTGGGATAATGAACTTCTGCAATATTTGCCGTTCCCGCAGGGATTTTGCAATGGAGATTCCACGGGGGATGCCAATGCAGATCTCATAATGCTCTCACTTGTGTGGCTGGAATAGACTTCCTTACTACGGAATGATGGTTATGTCTCAAAGGGGACTTTGCCAAGGGGCTAGGCTGACTTGGAAAAGATCTCCGCTCTCCCAGGGGACTTGGCACGGGCATCCTCTCTGGTCGGGTTCGGGATGGTCTGGTCAGTGGCAGCTGTTCCAAAGTGGCCAAAACCTCAGACATCCGTGGTCTAAATTTGGGCCCACTAACACACTGCAATGCAAGGATGGCAACCGTGTGAGCATCCCTCTGAGGGTACTGGCCCTCCAACTTGGCGTCCATAATTCGGAATAGCTTCCTCCTATCACCCAAATAGGGTCTTGCCCAATCTACAAGATTGTGTTCCGCTCCGCTGCTTGATTTATCGAAGGCATGGCGTCCTGATAGTAACTCCAGTAACACAACTCCAAAGCTGTAGACATCACATCTTGTGGTCAGCCAACCTGCTCGGAAGTTCGTTCTAAATCAGCCATATTGAAACAATGGCACTAACATACTCCGCATGATATGAACAGAAAATCCAACAGGGTTAGTAGTAAGCAATTGCAGTATTGACGAGTATTAGGAAAAAATGCAGAAATGATGCAACACTCGCTGAGTTATTGGTGTGCCAAAGAAAATAAAGTAATTACTTGATAGAGGGTAATGGCAACCAGTTTAGTATATGCAAACTAAACCAAATGATACAAAGCCTAGAATTTTAAGGGTGTCAAGAAGCATGAAAATGATCAAGCACAAATCAAACCTGTAGCAATATATTCAGGAGCGGCATATCCTTGAGTACCAAGAACTTGAGTGGAAACATGAGTACGGTCACCAATAGGTGCTTCTCTAGCCAAACCAAAGTCGGAGAGTTTTGCATTAAAATCCTGCATTCATAGAGAAACTATGACAGAATTCATGACAGCTAAAGATTTTAAGTTTAAATAAAGTTTAAATCAGCAATACAAGGAAGACAGGCTAAATGATCTAGGAATGATTACTAATATACGACAGAGATAGGATGAAAGAAAAGAACAAAATTAATCAACTGATCAATTTGTACTTCTACAAGCAAGGTACATCAAATGCCACAATGATACTATTGCTTAATCAACATACCGACTCTAACAAAATATTAGAAGCCTTGAAATCACGGTAAATAATTTGTTTTGAGTCATGTAGGAAGGTGAGGCCTCGAGCAGCATCAATGGCAACTTTGATCCTTGTCGCCCAAGGAAATGGCTTGGCACTCTCTGCAAGCAACATTTTGGAGATTATGAAGGTCCATTTTTATGGCAGAGTACCAACCTTTTTATGAGTACTGTCAAAATGTGTTAATCAAAGTGAAGAAAAGTGTAAAAGTGTTTTATTTTTGAAAATTTTACTACTAAAAATCATCATCAACTTACTGTGGAACAGTTGATTCTCCAAGCTGCCTTTGGGCAAATACTCGTATACCAGAAGCCGATTATCCCCTTCCAGGCAGAACCCAATGAGTTTGACAAGATTTGGATGATGAACTTGGCCAAGATAATTGACTTCAGACTGCCAAAAGAAAAAATAATAATAATGACAGGCTTTGATTTATGTAAAAACAAATCAGCAGGATTAAGCACTGATAAGGAACAATCTACCAGCCACTCCTTATGCCCTTGAAAGCCTTCAGGTTTTAAGTTCTTCACAGCTACAACCATTCCAGATCCAGGCCTAGCAGGACCAAGTGTTTGGCCATCAATCCAACCTTTGTAGACATTACCAAATCCTCCTTGTCCAATTAAATTAGCAGGACGAAAGTTTCTGGTGGCGTTCTTGAGCTCGTTGAATGTGAAGGCTTTCAAATATGGCGAAAAAAGTATGTCACCTTTGGATCGTGGAGTAGGGAGCATCTCGTATTTTCTTTTACCACTGTATCCATGCACTGTAGTGCTTGAATGAGCTCTGCAATGGGTGCTTTGGCTACAAGCTTTTGTGGCATCTGCAAAAGATCTTTCTTTTTTGATAAAGAAAAGGGAAATATGTTATTGAGAGAAACTGTGAGAAAACTAAAGATAGAGGAGAATGAAACATCTGGAAAAGATTACTGGAGTGATGCTTAGCAAATTAAAAACCTATTAAAAATACCAGAAGTCTGCATTCGTCACAACCCAAGCCTCCCAAGACTACATCCACTGACCTAAAAAACTAGTCTAAATTATCTAAGTAGTCAAACTTAATATCTTACACGTCTTACTCAAGTCTTAAATCTAACAGATACAGGGCTTCACAATTTTGCAGCATGGAAGAAATTTTATCACTTTCAAAAATCCTTTAAAAAAAAAAGAAAGGGAAAAGGCAGAGGTGTTCAATGACTTCATTTATCCCAATTAGATTATCAATGCTTATATCTGTTCTCTGTAATATTATGTACTGTATCATTGGAAATTTCAACCAAAGGTCAAACAAATTATAACTTCCATTCACCTAAAGTACCTAGTATTTTAGGGTCTTCTTGCAATTTTCCTACTACAAGTGCTAAAAAAATAAAAAAATCACCCACAGTTTTCAAGAATATAAATGGCAAAAAAAAGAATTTCGGGACTTGCCCCCGTAGATTTTATCCTCTGGGGTATAAATTTGGCATGAACTTTTGTCCCATAGAGCAAGTTTTTTATTTAGAAAAGTTATGTGAAACAAAGCAATATTATTTTGGCTTCCTTTGGGGTGCTTGGAAATAATAAATTATTTTTTTATCTTTTATATTATATTTAAAAATATATATAACTACAAATCTATTTTAGTAATTTCATAATTAAAAAATATTTATCTTAATTATTTTTTTAAATTTAAGATTAATTTGATAAATTATGTATGATTTTAAACTAATATTATTACATTATATTAAATATTAAACACTAGTTATATGTATATTCAAAATTTATAAATCTTAATTTTTTTTTTTTTTTTAAAATTTTTTCACGGATTACCAATGTCTATGGATCACGGGGATAGAATACAAACTTGTCCTGCCAAAAATAGGATAGATTACAACAACTACAAAGTTAGACAATATACCACCAATCTATCATGCCTTATTCCGTTGTCATCCCTGTTTAAGAACACCATTCAGAGAAATATTTGTGGTTGTGAAGTTTGAAAAACCTTTCTTCATGACAAGCTAAGTTGCCAGAACATCATAGACAACCCAGCTCTATCCCAATACTCGCAGTTGATTCCATGAATCAATCAATGCATTATACTCCATCAAATAGCATATTTAAGTAAAACCATTTTAAGTAATATCATTTTTTACGGTTTCTCCTAAATTGCACGTGGGCAAAAACCACGCTAATTTTATCTTAGTAAGAACAATGAATCAAACATTGGAAACTAAGGGAGATAATCTAAACTCCCTTTAAAGCCCACATAGAAAATGAGATGTACGAAATCAAGAGATATAGAGAGCCATTTTCAAACAAAACGCCGTCTGACAACTACATATATATCATTGGCATCAGAAACCCAATGGAGACATACACACACACATATTTGCATGGAATCATCAAACCCAAGAGAAACAAAGGACGTACCCGAAGTAGGCTGGGAGCTCAGAGTGTGATCATCCTTAGAACGGGCTCCGAGGCAATTCCCCATTAGAAGAATCCACACCCTCTTCAGAATGATTCAATTCCCCAACATTAACAAGCAATTTCTGAATCCTGTTTCTATCTGTAATGTATTCTTAATTATTTGAAATTTCAAACGTTTATTGTCTTCGAGTCACCCTGCATCTTGTCCTTCTTCCATGCTTCGGCGGAAGAGAAAGACGAACACGACGACAGAGATCCAAGGTTGTATTTTTCTTAATATCATTATTAAATATTTTAAGCTAATTAACGAGAAACTATCCTTTTCTATATTTACTTTGGGAAAAGCCAAATGGTACAAACGAGGAGAAAAATGAGAAACAGATAAGGAGAGCGCAGAGAGAAAAAAGTTTTGAGGATCTGAGCTGCAATATACCACGTATGATTTTGAGGATCTGACTGAAATACGCTAGGGGGTTTGAGAGAACTATTTCTCTGGTGGCATTGGCACAAACAAGGCTTTAGGACAGCTTGTAACGGCTTGAAAGTAGATTGATTCACGAACACAAACAGAAGGACCGTTGTGCCTGTCAACCATGCACCGTCTTAAAAGGGGTAAATTTGGCGAAACACCATGTTGGCCTGGCTTAGCAAAGTACTAAATGTTAGGAAATTTAGATTTTAGGTTAGATTGATAATTTGCTCCCCATAGTTTACATATTTTTTAAAATAGCTACCTATACTTTTGAAAGTTTGAATTGGATATATATAGTTTGTTTATATTTGGAATCAGATCTTTGCCGTCAGTCAAGCTCATTTTCCATCCCAAAATGGCTGATATGTATAACGGAGGAATGACATGGCACTGTCTTATCCAACTTAGACAGCAGCTTCAATAGATTGGTAGAGCTGGTCCCATTCTCTTCCTTTCCCATTTCATTTTATCACTGTAAATTAGGGCTTGCCATTGAAGAAGATGGTCGAGTATTCAATGCCGTTAGGAAGCACAAAGACTGTTGCATCAAGCTCGAATGTGGCTGGCATCGAATGACATTACTATGCTTGTGGAGAAACAGTGATTTTGCTAACATAAAAAACAAAGGTGAATCCAGGAAGAAGATTCCTTAGGTGTAGAAATTATAAGGTGAGTAATATGAAAACAAGGATTTGTTCCCTTTTGTTTAAGCAGGTAACTTTTTTGATTTTACTGATTGGTTTTTCTTGCAGGAAGTTTGGTCATGTGACTACTTTGAATGGGTTGACAATTCGATCAATGACAATGCTAGGTAGGTCATACAAGAGCAGAAAAAGACTATAGCTGTATTGCAGAGCATGTTGAAGAAACTGGTTTTACTTTTAGGAATTTCTTGGGCATTGTTATTTTTTGTTATATTTTTTAAGTAATGGTTTTTAGTTGTTAGTTGTAATGTAGTGTATTGATAGTAATGACTTCTACAGCAGAATTGTGGTTAAATGTTTGCCTAATATAAGCACTAGAATTTTGCAAGCTATCTTGACATTGCAATTTATGTTTGTCTATTTCTAGTTTTAGGAAGGTTTCTACATTATTGGTGTATGATCAATGTAATAGTATATAATGGTTTTTACTTTTGGATTTCTTTTTCTGGTTTTATGATCCCATCCTTAAAAGTGTTTTCTATCATCCAACCTCAACAGATTAATTAAAGGCATTTTTTTTCAAATAAACTGTTTCTTATATCAAAGGGCTTAAGTTTATAGGTGCTTTGATATAATCTCAGTATGGTGCGTTGTTTCAAGCATAGATTTGAAGTTCTAATGTTACCTTTGCATGAATTTGGTGTACTGCTAAAGATGACTCCAGTTACTAATTACTTCATTCTCTGGAGCCTTTAGATGCAATGATATGTATGTATTTGTGAGTAGTAGCTATGTTTGTTTATTTCTCTTGGATCCATATAGGCCCTATAAAGTTATAATATTTCATTGACATAATTATGCAACTATGATAGGTAGCAAACTAGAAGAATCAATAATTGTTAGAGATCCATTCTCTCAGTTCCAGAAAAGTGCTGTTCTAATGGTTTACAAGACTTATGGGAAGAAAGGTTACCATTGGACTTCAAGGTATCCTTACAAGGTGTTGTTCTAATGGTCTGCTGGAGTTATGGGAAGAAGGATGACCAC
Organism: Sindora glabra; assembly: GCA_020226215.1. NCBI lineage: Eukaryota > Viridiplantae > Streptophyta > Magnoliopsida > Fabales > Fabaceae > Sindora > Sindora glabra. The sequence continues at coordinate 11,134,570 of CM035232.1, forward strand.
TGAACTTCAAGGTATCCTTCAAGTGCAACCAAGAGAACATATGCTCCTTGAAGTATGAAAACAAGTGCAGAGAGGATTGGAATAGCTTGATCAGCTTGAACTATGCTGTCCTTTTAGTGTTGAAAGCAAAGTCTACATTACTGTTGATCAGAAGACTAGCATGAGCAAAGGAATAGGCTTTGTGAACTTCGTAAATAGGGAAGATGCATAAAGAGATATTAACAAGCTTAATGGATATAATTATGACAAGCTTGTCCTTAAAGTTGAGTAGGCCATACCAAGGGCAAACTGATTTTTATGTTTACTACCTCGTGTAAAAAAGTGTATTCTAAAGTTCTATTTATTATATTAAAAGCAGTGTTGTATATCTTGAATACTTTGATTCATTATATTCAAATAATGAATTCATTCAAGAAGTCTTGTAATTTGTAAAGTCCACCTATTTTTCTATGTTTCACTGTAATTGCATCTGGTTTAAGGGAGAAATGCCTGTGTTATTCTAGTAATATGTTTCCTAGAGTTTGTTAATCATAACCTACTTGAATAATTTGTCCAATCCAATGACAACAACTGATTATCCCAAGATTGCTTATAATAATTAAGTTTTATTTTATAACAATTACATGTTATATTATCATCAATAAAATCTAATATCCAGTGCCTGCTATGCATAAGCTATGAAACCAAGCTAAAACACACAAAGACTCAACTAGATTCAATCCAAAGACACATCTATCATACAGAAAGAAAACAAAACATGCAGCAATCAGTAAATGGCAAAAAGTAATGAAAGAGAAGTTTGGTTTTATTTTATCATCAATAAAATCTAATATTATTTTGCAGGCCTGCATAACAAAACTCCACGAAGAAACATATGTCAAGAAAGTCCAAGCAGTAAAAGAGAAGTTTAGTTTTTCCCTAGTACCTGCCACTTGTGTTCTGCATACTAAGCAAACAATAGCCATTCTGTTCTGAATACAAGTTTAAAAAATACACAATAGCAAAAATATACTTAAAGATAACACTAGTTAAATTTGGAATACAAAAAGAAATATACTTCTAGGCAAGCAATAGCCATTCTATTTTCACAATTTGTAATACAAAAAGAAATATACTTTAAGAGTTAAACTCTTATAGTTTGTCAAATACATAACATTGATAGGACCACAATCAATAAACAACAAAAAGAAAAGGATAAGAAAGACAGCTTAAGGACAACACCAGCTAGATGCTAGATAAAATGTTCAACAGTACTAATCAAGACAAAACTAAAAGTCTGAAATCCAAAGGTTTTCATGCTTGATTGTTTGCTAGAGGTTGTGAAGATTGTTTGGACTGCTGTGGACCTAATGTATTATTTCTAGCAACTACTCTTTTCCTCAGAACATGCTTTCTTCTTATCACCTCCTTTGTTTGCCTTTCAGTAAAGCTACTAACAGATGGAGTAGGCTGTGTAGAGGGCCTTAAAGACTATGTGGATGAGCTTATACGAAGTGTAGCTAGTTTACCAAATATTATTAGTGCAGATGTAGAGGGAGTATAAGATGTACCATCCATAGTGGAAGATTAACTACCAATAGAATTCTTGCATGTCCTCTGGTTATGCCCATATTGCTTGCATTTTGAATAACTCAGGCTTGTGTTCACTCAATGTAGTTTATAAGGGTGCTCTGCCTTGTCTTGTTTCCTTATTCTCAACTTTCTAAGCTTGCCAGAGAGCATTTTATGATTAAAAGGTAGAATCTTAACCTTATCCATATGGGTCCATAGATTTTCCTCGTTGATAGGATTAATAATTGGTGTATAGCAAACTTTATAACATTCTGGAACAAAGTAGTTAGAAACATACTTTTTAGGCTCATCTCCCATATGAAAAATACAAGCACATGCATGTCTACACGGAAGACCTGTTAAGCCCCAAAAATTGCAGCTATAACTACTTACTTGTAAATCCACAACAAACTTGTGAGGATACTTGCCAACTTTAAAGTTTTGAGCACCAGCCCATTTAACCACCCATTAACCAGACTCACTAACCTCTTTATCTAAACTTTTTCTGGGTTTAGGGTTAATCTTACTTTTAACAAATCTTGACATCCAATAACATCTTATCTATTTCATCATGGTTATAATGGGCTTATCCCTAACTTTTAGGATTCTTTCATTAAATGCCTCAGATATGTTATTCATTAGCATGTCACTTTTAGTATTGAAAGAAAAGAATGCCCTTGCCTATAATTTTAGATCTATACCTATCAAATGGTTGTGTGCTTCTTCCTTAAATTTTTTTAATTGTTGCATATATCTATCTCATTCATTATAGTAGGTGGCCTTAGCTGCAGCAAGCACTAAGTCCCTAATAATAGCCCTTCCACCATATTTTCTTTTGATATTTGCATAAATATGACGTACACAATATTTAAGCTCTGCATATGGTACAATTTCAATAAATGCAGTCACTAATCCCTGATGCAGATAAAATAACTTATTACTAAATAAAATAGATAAAAAAAGTAATGAATGTAAGATGTGCATATAAGTAATTAGGTAAATAATTTAATTACCTTCTACTAGTATGAGAAAAAACTTAAAGGTCTGCCCAATGTCCCAATATCTTGCATCAACAATTCCAAAAACCAGCACTATGAGTCTTTTACTTTAGCCTCTACAACGATAACAGTAAGTAGGAAGTACTCATCATTAGGATCTTTTACAACAGCAACTAATAATTAGCCTTCATACATGCCTTTTAAGTAACAACTGTCAACACTAATTATGGGCCTACAAGCTACCAAGAAGCCACATTTCACTAGTTCTAAGTACATGTAGAATCTTTAAAACCTTAGGAGAACTGTGAGCGACGGCCTTTCTAATAAAAGCTTTAAAGTTGAATTTGAATTTAATCTCCTCAATTTATCACCATAGTCCCATAGTTTTTCATATTACTCATTGTACTTACCATTTAACCTCTATTCTGCCTTTTCTCTAGCCTAATAAGCAAATTTCACACATGTATTTGCTCTTCATAATGTTAATGACATCTGCCAACTTCATTTTCTGAGTATTTCTAGTATACTCTATTATTTTTTTAGCAACCCAATCAGCAAAGGCTAGTTTTTCCTTTATGGTTCTTACATAAGTATGTTTGGGATTATATATTTTTAATCGATAAGTTTCATAACCACCAACCTTATTGACAAAACAAACAAAATCACAATTTTTTGCTTTACAATTTGCCTTGCATCTCTTCATGTCATTAGGCCTAAACTTCATATCCCTACCATTTAACAAGCACCATTCCCTCATGGCATCCTTAAATTATTTAATGGATGTGAACTCTAAGCCTTTTTCCCATCTATAATCCTTACTCATTTTTGTAGGGTTAAACTTTGGGTATTAGGACCTTTTAACTTCCTTAAAATCATCGTCGTTATTCAACTCTATGTTGTTCAAAGACTCAGATTCATAGTCACTATTCAACTCTTCAATTGGTTGCATGTTAGGTTGTGTTAATGGTCTATCAATATTCATGTTATCAAGCACTTCATGTCTGCCAACATTCACAACATATTGCATTTCGTGTTCACCATTATTCACAGTGCCATGCTTTTCAAGTTGTATACTATTTAAAAACTCAAATTCCTAGTTATTGTTCAACTCTCCAGCTGGTTGCATGTTAGGCTATGTTGATAGTCCAACCACACTCATTTTATCAATAATTTCATATTTGCCAATATTCCCAACAGCATGCATTTCAGGTCCAACTTCATTAATAGTGGCATGCATTTCAACTCCAACATTGCCTCTTAAGTTTTGATCCACATAATAATCAAACCATTCATCATTATTTTTTTTATTAGTTAAATCATCAAACTCAATGTCCGTTGCAAAATTATCATCCTAACAGCATGCATTTTAGGTCCAACTTCATTAATAGTGGCATGCATTTCAACTCTAACATTGCCCCTTAAGTTTTGATCCACATAGTAATTAAACCATTCATCATCATTTTTTTCATCAGCTAAATCATGAAACTCAATGTCTGTTGTAAAACTATCATCACTTTTATCTCCTTCAATGTCTTCATTTATTTCATGGTTATATTCTCCAATATCCTCATTAACTACAATATCCACAAAGCCATTAATTATATTCTTGTTAACTTCAATTGAGATACCTTCTTCTAGTTCATGAACCAAATTGCCAACTCTATTTGAAATACCTTCTAGCCTTTCTTCGTTGTGTAATGCAAGTATAGTAAATGGTAAGGTGAGAAGAACGACTTCTTTGTTACTATGTCCATAAGAAATATATAGGTAAGCATTTCTGCAATTTCTCCATAATGTAATCTTAGCCACTGCTAGAACCTTTAAATCATTTTTTACTTCTCTTGCTGAACTCAATTCATAAATGTCATTCACATACCAAATCTTAACATTGCCTTCATATCCTAATTGTTTTACAAATGCAACTATTTCTTGCAAAAACCATTCTTCTAAGAAACAATCCTTCATTATAGCTTCTTTACCACTAATATTATTTGTGCATTTCTTTCTAACAAATCTCCCTCCATGATGAATTGTAAGTTGAAATTCTTTATCAGATGTGAAGTTTGAAGTTAAACCTACAATTTATCCAAAAGGTTTAATCATATTTAGTAACTAATCATTAGCTAATTAAACCAAAATTAAAACCCAATCAATTTACTAAGCCTAAAGTAACAATGTCTCACAATAAATAAAATGTATTTCCAATATCAATTAGAAAAAGTGAAACTTAACATAAGATTGTTCAGCTCTAGGCAAAACAATTGAATGAAATGCAAATTTTTGAAAACATAAAACTACATAAGTACAACAATAGAAGATTCTCACCTTGGTCCTAATGCATTTTGGTCATTTTCCTTCTTTTAGTGTGGTCCACCACATGCACAACCTTGCTCTTTATGATACAAAGAAACCACAATAGATATTTTTGTATATTCAGAGCATCCAAGGTAAAAAGAAGGGAGTAAAAAAATTAACTACATGTGTGAGCTCTTTGGAGCCAATTTTCCAATTTTTAGAGCCAAATTGGAGCTTACCTGAATAGAACGGGACAAGCTCTCCAATCTACTGAAGCTACTATCCAAGCTAGATAAGACAGTGTCATGTCATTCCTCTATTATACATATTAACCATTTTGGGATGGAAAATGAGCTTGGTTGACAATAAGGATTCGATTCCAAATATAAACAAACTATAGGTATCCAATTCAAACTTTCAAAAGTATAGATAGCTATTTCAAAAAACACGTAAACTATAAGAAGCAAATTATAAATTTAACCTAAATTTTACTATGTCATTTAAATTATTTATTACTCAATGGTAAAGTGTTAAACTGTGTAAAAATAATTTAGCAAAAGTAGCAAAGATAGAATTTTTTATTTAATGAAGAAGGTTATTAAAGTTTTTATACAATATATATATAAAAAAATTTTAAATTTTGAAAAACCTAATTTAAAATTATTATATATAAGAATAAGAATATTAAATTTTTTTAGGCAAAACCACTACCAATTCCTCTTGGCTCTCCTAATGTTTCTTCTAAATTAATAACTTATTAATTTAGTCTTTTTAATTATAATTTTGTCTAAGTTTAGAAGTTATTTTCCTTAAGTTGTAATTCTTCTTCTCAACAAAGTAGTTGCATTTAGCCATTATAACCAAACCTTATTCTTCTTTTTTTTTTCTAATATACTTATATTCCCTGATGTTAACATGATATAAAGAACATTTTAATTCTTAAAGGAATAGTGGGAACTTGAGTTTGTAAAGATAAAACCAAAGAAGTTTACCCATATAAAACTAGAAACATAAGAGCCTTGAGATAAAAAGAGATAGCTTCAAATAATTTCTCAATTATGGCACCTCTAATCTTCATAAAAGCGAACCACCCTATTTAAATAGTAAAGATAAAGGCCTACCTAAGAGCTTATGATCTCTAGGATATTATGGAGACTGGAAGAAAGCTTCTAGTACTTAGACCAAATTCAAATTGCCTAAATAAGGTAGAATATTAAGGAGAAGGCTAAGAAATTCAAAGCTTTATTTGCTATCTAGTTTGCATTGAAGATGAAATTTTCACCAGATCTATAGACCTTGAGTCATCAAAAGAAGCTTGAGATAAAATAAAAAAAAAAGTTTCAAGGTAGTGCAAAAACACGACGAATGCAAGTTCTTAACCTAAGCAGAGAGTTTGAGATCCTTAGAATTAAAAAGTTTAAAACTATAAAAAAGTATACAAATAGGCTTATGGAAGTGAGGTTGTTGGGATAAAAACTATCTTAGAGAAGGATTGTGGAGAAAGTATTAGTTAGCTAACCAAAAAACTTTGAATCTAAGATATCTTCACCAAAGGATTCCAAAAACTTGTCAAAGTTTATACTAGTAGAAGTTATTAATACTTTGCAAGCATAAGAGTAAAGGAGAGCATATACATAGGACAAGCTAAATAAAATGGCTTTTCAATAAAAAGCTAATGATAAACATGCTAGAAATTTTAGTGGAAAAAAAGCACTTTGGCGATAAAAAATAAAAAGAAAAACAAGAAGAAGATAACAATAGAGGAAGAGGAGGAGAAACAAATGGCAAGTATCCTTTATGTCCTTACTATAAGACAAAAAAATCATAATGAGCATTTTTGTTAGTACATGTCTAAAGTAAAGCCTAAAAGCTATAATCAATATAGTTATATTGAAAAAGTATGTAAAAACAAAGGGAAGAAGTAAGCAAAGCACATGCATGCTATTGATAAACATAAGGAAGTTAAAGAATATTTGCTTGTTTTCACTTGTAATAATTTAGCAGAAGGGTTCTTGACTCATAGATAGTGGCTATGCAAATCACATGACCAATAATCTTTATATCTTTAAAGAGCTAAACCTTCCTTATAACTTCAAGGTTAGGATAGGCAATGAAGAGGAAATTGACATTAAAAGAAAAGGAATCGCCATCTTGAACACCCCAATAGGTACCAAACTCATTGCAAATGTATTATTTATACCTAAAATTAGTCAAAATAATATCCCTCAAATGCTAGAAAGAAAGTATATTTTGCAATTTGAAAACATGTCTTGTGATGTTTTAATCCATTAGGAAATAAATTTGTAATAGTTAGAATGAAAAAATAAAAACTTTTTTGTAAATTAGAAAAAAAATTTGACACTTATGTGTATGGACAAACAACTTATAACTCAATTTTATGTCACAAATAACTTGGAGATGCAAGCTGCATTAATATGGAACATATGTTTTCAAATAATTTAGTCCTAGATTTGTCTAAAATTTATGAAAATTTAGAAATAGGTGAAATCTGTCAAGTTAGAAAACAAGTCACACTTTTTTTGTTTAAGAATCAAGAGCAAGTTGCTTAGTACTCAATTAAAGCAAAGCAAATTTCTTTTACAAGTGCAACAAATTAAGCAATTTAGCTTAGAAAGACACTATCGTTGATTTAAGTTTTCCTCAAGAAAGTGCTATAATGATTACAATCACTAAAAAACTTGTTTAGCATAGTAAAACCAAGCATATCAATGTAGACATCAAAATAAGTGGATTTAATGAGTTGTCTTGAAACTAATATAATTTTGTCTAGTTTAAAATTGAAATAGATATAGAATATGATAATAATATCATGACCTAATAAAGGACTAAAATTAGTTAACCTAACTTGGTAAGTAATTAAAACTAATAAGTATTAACCTATTGAGTTATTATATTAGCTCTTTAGCTAGGTAATATATGATAAATAATAAAGGACTGATTAATTAATATATATATATGTATGTATATTATAAAATTATTATTTTAATATACTAATATATATAAATATAAATATATTAAAATTATATATGTAAAAAATATAAATTTAAAATTAATGAATTTATATATTTAATATTATTAACATATATTACAAAAAAAATGAAGATGGATGATGTATAAATTAAATTTTGATAATTTTGATAAAAATCTTAAATTTTACATATTTGAAACTTAAATAGAAATAATATTTAATATTTAATATAATCTTATTGTATAAGCTTAGAAATATATATAGTTTATTCAATAATCTCAAATTATAAAGGAAACAATGAAGATGGATGATGTATAAATTAAAAGAAACAATGAATTTTTTTTAATTTTTATATAATATTTACTTTTAAAAATTAAAAAAAATTGTTAAAAAATATTTTAAATAATTAAATTATTAAAAAACTAACATATATAATATATACATATATTATTTATATAGATAAATTTATAACTTTTTATGTGTGGAGTTCTATTGGGCAAATTGTACTAATATTGCCTTATGGCCTAAATTTACTTTGGAGCAAAAACTTATCCTATACCTTGCCCTGCAAAATAAATTATCCTATCATATTCATGCCTTGTTAGGGTAAAATCCAAGAAGTAAGTATCTACCTTAAAATTTTACTATCCTTATTCAAAAGTATTTATCTTGGATGCTCTATATATCTCCATTGCACAAGCACTAAAGGGATTGTGTATCTTTAGTAAGATTTAAATAATTCCTTTAGAGCTGATTGAATATAGCTTTAAGATAGTTGAAATAGATGTTTACAAATGCTAGCTGTTACATAAATGAGCGTAAGTCTCTCACATATAAATTTGACTATGATATTTTAATTAAAGACTAAAAATCCATTTTGGTCCTTAAAAGACGACGTTTCTATCAATTTGAACCTTAAAGAAAATTTTGTATCAATTTGATTGTTGAAGGTTAAGCCAAAAATAAATTTTAATCCCTCCGTAAGCTATTGACAGAAAAGCCTAATAGATGATCTAACGTGGCATTTAATGATCCTACATATATTGTTAAATGTTGAATCGTTGATGTCTTGATAGCTTAATGATCTTTACCTTCCCACTCAGCAAAGCGATGTCGTTTTGCTACTCTAAATAGCATATGATAAGGAAAGAGCTTTCTTACCATTCACTCATTACAACAATTGTGTAATAGGATTTTACAAAGAAGCCATTACTTTTATCTTGTCATTTATAGTTAATCCATAAGATGAGTGGAGACTACATCATAGAAAGTAAATCAAAAGTGGATTTCTCCTTTTCTTCTTCTTTCTCTCCATCTTATTTAAGTTGTTATGGCTTATGTAATTCTGGCCTAAGGTTTGTATTATTGACATTAAGGGTAAAGAAGAATCTAGGGAGGAAGTTCATGAGATGCTTGAAATATAAATCTTAAATAGAAAAGTATGATTACTTTGAATGGATGGATTGTAAAAATTGCAAAACTAGAGAGTTATGGGTGAAACTTTTGTCTAATGCTATAATTGTATCATGGATTCTACTTGGTGTTATGGTTACAGTAATGTGGGGCTAAATTTATTTAATATAATTTTGATGGGCATTCTGCTTCTTTGTTTTTGAAATCCCTTGTTTTTTTATTTATTTAATCCTTTGCTTCTCTATTTTAAGGGCTATAATGTTGGAATATTTTGTAATAAAGGATTATGTGTAATGTAAAATTTTTAATAATGAAAAGAAATCCTTTGTTTGAGTTGCATTGTTAAGTTTAGCATGTTATGGTGACTGACACACTATTAACTTATTTAAGATTAACAAAGTAATGAAAATGAGCCTTTTATTTGAGTTGCATTTACAATTTGATTATAATAAAGAAAATAACAATAACATAAAATTAAAAAATTTATTAACTATTTATTACTATTTTAATTAATTGAAATTAAGATAAAGACAAGAATGATAAAAAAAAATACAATAAACTAATAAAAATAAAATTGGCAATAAATAAATGAAGTTATAGACTATAATAAACTAGAAACTCTATATTAATCATTGATAAAATAGATAAAATGTCATTATAAAAAAAGAGGCCCTAAGTGATATAAACTTTGCAAAGTAATTTCCTATTAACCTATGAAAATATTAGTAAAACCTATTTAAAAAAAAATCATCCAAAATGATATTCCCGGACTTACAAACAAAATACCCTAACAATGCTTCTAATTATTTTTCTACGGACTAAAATGGCCTTTAGTTGATTTTTTCAAAGCTTCCAATTAATTTGTAAGGTCGATCATTGTTATGACATTGCTCCTTATAGATTCTTGGGAAACTGTAACTTCTAGTGATTCATGTGTACTTGTTAATTGTATAAGATTCTTAACTTGTCTTGGTGGGTTAAAGTGGCTAGTTCTACTTTGATAGAAGTCATCATATGTTGACCATGTGATAGCATTGGCCTATAATAAATATAAACAATTTCGCTATCAAATAGTCATTCAACAAAAAAAAACATGGAAAAATCTTTCAAAAGCACCAAACTTATCTTTTTCCCTTTTTTTTTGTCACAAGGTACTCTACCAACAAGTCTTTGTAGGCCTTCTTGTTTAATTGCACATTGTTGCTTTCTCTACACAAATCGAGGATAATGAGCAAGGAAATATATAAACCAACCACACATTTGTAGATGATAAAAAATGTAGTCTTATATCAACATAACTCACCTTTTCATTAACAGATTCACCCTTGCAAGATCACATATTATGCCTTTTCTTTTTGCATTTGCTACATGTAGCATACATTTTTCTTTTCATTTTTGTTGATTGTTGAGATTTGAGCTCTTTCTCAATAGGGTCTTTCTTTTGCTGTGTTTTTTACCTTCTTGGTAGCCTCTTGAAAAAAAGAGATAGGATTGATTCTCTTTTACTTGTTAGTTAAAGTTTATAACAATTTAGTGGTTGTATCAAGGGTGTATATGCCTTTACAGTAGTATCCTTCTTTAAGTAAAGATGAACAAAATCCTTTGGTAAGACATTCTTCCAACACATTATAGAGATGGAATACTCGTAAGGCACATTAGTGAAATCCCAAACTCGATAGAAGCAGGTTCCTTCTTTTAGATCCACTACATACTTATCAAGTTTGCACTCTACCTTAAATTCTTTTGGATCACCCATCCATGTTGGTGTCCTGTTACTAGTATTCTTCTTTGCATCATCTAACTTGAACCTTAGGACATAATGGCCTAGTATACTTTTTATATTGCTTCCTTTGCTTATTGAATTTGTCAACAATGCAAAGTTTAATCTCCTCTAACATGGTTATTATTGGCTTCCCTTTGAACTCCAATATGTTTCCATTAAATTGTTGACATATATTATTAATAAATGCTTGATTTTTTGTGTAAATGTTCAACCTTACCCTAGACCACATAGATGGGTCAAAAATTTGCTAGATGTTTTCGATTTTCATCATTAACAACTTTTACCTTCTCCATCTTAACATTAAAATTTGACATTGTTATAACTTTAGCACAATTTCAGAATAAATCCTTCAATTCATTGCCTTTAAATTTCTTCACAAAGTTAGTTAAATATGCTTGCAACAAAATCTATGTTTTACCTCCGATAATAAGTTAGCTAAAGCCAAAACAAGACCCTGTATAATGATTAGCAATAACTAAATGTTCAAATTAAACACACACTTCTAGTCTTTGTTACCTAGTATTGGCAATTTCATATCATTATCGAGGGTTAAATTTATTATACAAGCATTTGTAAGATTCAAGGTAACATTACCTATTAGTATTTTATAATTATAAAGTCTCTTTTATGTTGCAATCAAATTTAATATAACAATAGTCTTCTAAAATAATAATGTTCTAGCTACTAAATTAATTATGAAGTCATAATTTAGAATTTGTGTTTTCTTTAGCAACTGTAGCTACTAGACTAGTTATAAAGCTTAAAATTATAGGAGTTTTTGAATTGATCATTACTAGGTAAATTAAGATAGCTAAATACTAAGCAAACTAACATAGCTACATACTAAGTAAACGATAGTTAAATACTAAGCAAACTAACATAGCTACATACCAAGTAAACTAATAGCAGAAGCTACCTATGGTCATGCAATTAATCTCTAATACATGTGATCATCCAATAGTAAGTTAACAATACTTAACAAGTTGCTAAAGTAGAATATGATATCTATTTCCTAAAACAATGAAAATGCTAGCAAAAACACGAAATTAAATAAGTAAGTTATGTTACTTTCTATTGGTCATTGATGAAACTCATTCTCTTATTAGTAAATTCAATTACATCTTTCAAGAGCCTGACTAGAAACTACTTCTAACTCTCTTTGGTCTCAAGGTCAATGATAGCAATGGCATTAGGTTAAAATGCATTATTTCCATCATGAACAACGATAGATAATAGAATTCCCTATAGTAACCCTTTAAGTAATATCCATCCAGCCCTATCAAAAGTTTGCAACTAGTACCAAAATCTTTCTTTAAAGATATGTACAACATTGAATTTTGAAGGGTTTTCTAACGACATTCTATCTACACCAATCTAAAATGTGGTTCCTTTATTGTGCAGTCTCAATTCCTCTAAATAGTTATCCAATAAGGCATATTAATCTCTCTCATTCCTTTCCATGATTGTCTTTATCCTTTGCTATGCCCTATACTTCTTTGTGTGACTAACAGTCAAGTTATATGTTTGCTTGAGATAGTTATCAATATCACTGATGCAGGGGTTTATCACTTACCTTAAAAAATCCACAAGCTTCAATGTTAGCCATTTAAAGGAAGAAGGAAGCTTGTGGGTTCTTAGAAACCCTACAACAAGTATGCACATCATTGAATGTTTTGATTTGATAACTTTCAATGTCTTTTACCCATGAACATAAGATTATCCATGGATAAGGATCCTTACACTTTGCCCTACATCTTATTTTATTATTTTTAACTAGCTTTGCTGCCTTACCTTCAAACAAAGAGTAGTCTTTCATTATAAAATTGAACACTATTAGGTTAGGAATCCTATGTTAACTTCAAATTTGTAAGTGTGATTTTAACATTAAATTGATAGGAATTAAGATTACTGCATCTTCTGTTCTTTTCCTCTTCATTGGATGAGTCATACACACTATACAAATCCTTATTTTCATATGCTAAATCTTCTACATCTTCTCTACTTTTAACTTCCTTATTAGTTGACGCATTAAATTGAGAAAGAATCTCATATGCCTTATTCTTACTTGCTAGTTATGATTCCCTTTCCTCTTCTGTTCCTTTCCTCTTCATTGGATGAGTCATACACACTATACAAATCCTTATTTTCATATGCTAAATCTTTTACATCTTCTCTACTTTTAACCTCCTTATTAGTTGACGCATTAAATTGAGAAAGAATCTCATATGCCTTATTCTTACTTGCTAGTTATGATTCCCTTTCCTCAGGAATTAAGTCTGCATACTTAGCAAAAACTATATCATTATCTTCATCAGAGCTATCACCTAGTGGACATTTATATGGCCTATTTTTTGCATCCTTATATTCATCTAAAGAGAAATTCTCATCGTTAGCATTTTCTTCCACAGGCCCTTACACTTCCCCTGTGAAGTAGTCAAATGTGAATCCTCTACCCCTCTTACTATCATTAACTTACTCATTGTACTTCTCACTAGCTTGCATATTCCTATCACCACATGGTTCTAAATTTTTAACACCCTCCACACTAACACTAGAACTAAGTTATACATTATTATCAAACTTCCCAACTATGTTATTTTTACTGTTTTTATATCTTCTATTAGCTCAGGTTGGCTAATGGTATGCTAAATGTCAATATGTAATTCTGACTAACTTTTCATTACTACTAACATCCCTATGCATTATTGATTCGTTTCAACCACATTAAGCCATCATCCAAACTTTTTAAATAAAACATATCCTCGTAAGTTAAATATCCCACTTCCTCCAACAAGTCCCACACCATAGTTAAAGGCATTCTATCAAGATCGACATTATCCCAATAGTTCACTTTTCCACTAACATAATGTACATTTGGTTTAGTTTGAAAATAACCCTCATAATGAAAGGTTATTATAAAATAGTCATCCATGCTGTGCAAAACCATTCCAAATAGGAATAACTTTAGTTAGGATCATAACAAAGTCTTTAGAATTAGAACCACATCAAGATATTTATTTGTTCTTTATAGGACCACTACTAAAATATATTAACTTAAGAATTACCCAAAAAAAGAAGTATAAGGCATGTATTCCATTAAAAATTATTTAAATAAAAAATAAAGCAATAATGCTATAGAAAATTGAAAACAAGTGCTTTATTGTTTATCAAACTAGTTGTAGAACAAACTTAAAAAATGACCCACAATAAAGTTATCCAATTTAGGAACCACTGGTTTGGGGAAAAAAAGAACCAACAATAAAATTAGGACCACATTAAGGTCTTTAATTGTTCTTTGTGGTGCTAAACCATGGAGCTTAGAGAAATAAAGCATAAAAAATTGAATAACAAAAATAAAGAAAAATAACAAAAACTAATTCATTAATTAATTTAGCCAAGAAGAAAAAATTAAAGTATATAGAGGAATCTATAGTAACGGCAAAAAAAAAACTAGTGACTACAATAATTTAATGTAAAAAAGGGCAAAAATTGCTTACATTTGATGCACAAGTTTGGAAGAATTAAGGATATCAACATCCAACAATCTTTAATAGCCCTAAAATAATTCAAGAGTTTAGACATTTACTGATGAATTAAATTTGGGTTTATGGATTTTGAGTTTTGCACTCATTCTTCAACTCTGGAAAATGACATTGTCTCAAATGTTATCAGATCCCTTAAAGTAGCAAAACAATGTCATTTAGTAAGGAAAAAATCATCAAGCCATCAGGACATTAATGATTTAGCATTTAGCGATTAGGATAGTTAAGTGTCACGTCAAATCATTTGTCAAGTGATACGTAAAATATTTACATATTTATTTTCCCTTGTATGATGCATTTTTTGGATGTTATCTTATTTAATTTAATAAATTTAGTTGCATTTTGCAAATAGGTCTTGAATTTGAAATGAAATCAAATCTTTTAAATAATGTTGTATTTTGACTCTGTTTCAGATTTTAGGCTATATCTGGAGTTTTGGATGTTGGATTGGGTTATTCTTTATATGGTTAAAAAGCTAAGAAAAATTCCTACAATTTTCATGTTTAAAGAAAAGCCCAGTTCAACATCTAAGGATCTCAAATTCTACTTGGAAAATGAAACAGTGGTTTTGCCAGAATCTGACCTTTGGCTACTAATCTGATCATAACTTGAGATAGAAATGTCAAAATCAGGAGTTCTTTACGGCATTTGAAAGTTAAGATCCGGTTCTACAACTCCTATATTGACAGGAAGATATAAATCTACCATTTTAATAGTAAAAAATTATCAACAAGTAAGAAGAATTGTTGCTATGAAAATCAAGAAGGGTAGTTAAATACCATGAATAGTAGCTAAAGAATGTGATTGGTAGCTAATGGTCAAAATTTATGACTTGCAGCTAATTCATTCACCTATAAATAGGTAGAAGTAGAGATCATTTGTAGCATTGATTCATTCATCTTAGAGAATAGTTTAATTCATGCATTTTTAGTTCTTCTTATATGCCTCCTACATGGAAGGTTAGGTTATCATCCTATATGGAAGGTTTTACCTCCTACATGGATGGATAGCATTTCTATTTTCATGCATTTGTAATTATAACCTTATGTTTCTATCATGAATGTGATGATGTTTTTATTTTATTTTATGTTTATTTTTAATTTCATTATGTTCTAATTTTTTATCTTCCTAGGGTGATGATGTAACTTGATAATAATGGATTTAATTCTAATCTATTAAAACTAATTTCAATTTTCTTTCCTAGATTGAGTTTTAATTATTACTCTTAATGCTTTTAATTAATTGGCCACCTTTTGAATGAACTCAATATGTATGTTGAGACCGGAAGGAGATACATGTGTATGAAACCTATAATTAAAATCATAAATTGCATATGAAATAAAAATATATTCATATGGTTTATGTAGTCTTAATGAGTTCCATAAATCCTAATGCATGATTATTTATTTTAATTCACATAGGAATATAGTGAATTAGCAATTAATGATAGAATTACTTGACCTTGTAAGAGGCTAGTAATTAATTTAGGGAAACTCGATTATTAATTAAGAGAGTTAAAATTGGATTAGTGTAGATAGATGATTCAATCCGAAATTGCTAAGTGAAGTTTGATCCCTAGGATTTTCATTCATATTAATCTTTACTTAATTTGTATTCTTATTCATTTAAATTATTCTATAATTTTTAATTTACCTTAATTCTTGATTAATCAATTCACCAAATAGTATTAAGGTTATCAATTTTGGTACTTGGTGAAACAATCCTTGTGGAAATGATACTTAACTTATCACTTTATTATTTATTTACGACAGTGTGCACTTGTACTAATTGATAAACCATTTTACACGTAACAAGTTTTTGGCACCGTTACCGTAATGTCTGTCTCAACTGCTGATCAGCTGATTGACCAACTACAAGGCTATACACCTAAACTAGATCCATTAGTGAAAAAGATAGATTGATAATCTCCAACCAGCAGTCAGAAGCATGAGCCAGACACCACTCTCTAATTGTAACTTTCTTTACTCTTATGGTTTTACTCCCAAAATTTCTTTTATGTGTGAATTGCTTATGCATTTCCTTTTAATAAACCCTTTTTGCTAATCTACTGAAGATATTAGGGACAATATCTACAATAAGTGTGGGGGGAATTTAAAATATATATATATATAAAGAAAAAAAATTTAGGATATTTTGGTAGTAAAACCATGAGATTTATTATATATAAAAATGATGGTTGAGTAAAGAGTTATTTTTTTGCTCTTGATACATATCCTAAAAAAAAAATTTCCTGCTTATTAGGTTCTTTTAAAGATTTCATAGCATGATTGAACAACTTTCTTACTTATTAGAATTGATATGTTTGACAATGGATTCTGAGTTGAATGGATTGAGTTGGAAACTTTTAACCATGAGATTTTGAGCCTACTTGTTGAATCAGTATTATATTTTTTGTATGTGATATTTACCTATTAAGTTGTCACTTTAGAACTTGCATAAAATCTGGATGAGATTACAATTTACATGCATACTCGGATATGATAAAGGTATTTTTTTTCAGTTAGAACTAAATAGCTAACCCTGCAGTTTTACCATTGATAAACCCCTTTGAGCCTGATTAACTGTTTCTTTATTTTAGCCCATTAATATGTCATTTAATGAAATATCAATTATCTTTACTTAACCCTAGGGATTAGTAGAGCATTCGAATCTTTGAAAAATGGGTTCTTGACAAAGTGTGGGGGAATATGTATCATTAACTTCAAAGTTGTAAGGGTTTTCTTTCAAAAAAAGAAAAAAATGGTTCAAGAAGAAGAAGAAGAGAGAAATTGATGTGTACTTGAATTTGAATCTTGGGCTGCTATATTGAGATAAAATTATTTAGAGATTACCTATGTTTTAATTGCTCTATTAATTTCTTTCTTTGCTTCAACTTTTTATATCCCTATTTTATCTTTCCTTTACCCTAGCCTCATTACAACCCTTAATAAGATCTTTTAATTTGAAGTGTGCATGTGAATCAGGTAGTGGAGATTGAGAATTTATGCAAGCTTATGGTAGTGCAATATTTGATAGGATGAATTTGAGTGAAACACTTGCCCATAAACACTTGAGAGAGGATGAGTTGCAGTGATTATATCATTCTGGTTCAATCCTTCTCAAATAAAGTTGCAATTCCTTTTTAATTTTATATGTCAAGATTTGTTGATTCATGAATACTATGATATCTTTGTACTTTAATTATCTTTCTTATGTTTTTGTACTTTTTATCTCATGGGAAGATTAATATTAGTATTAGTTTTTTTCTGTTTTGTGTTTGTCTGAGGACGTCCAAAAGTTAAATGTGGGAGAATTTGATACGTAAAATATTTACATATTTATTTTTCCTTGTATGATGCATTTTTTGAATGTTATCTTGTTTGATTTAATAAATTTAGTTGTATTTTATGAATGGGTCTTGAATTTGAAATCAAATCAAATCTTTTAGATAATGCTGTATTTTGATCCTGTTTCAGATTTTAGGCTATATCTGGAGTTTTGGATATTGGATTTGGATGTTCTTTATATGGTTAAAAAGCCAAGAAAAATCCCTACAATTTTCATGTTTAAAGAAAAGCCCAATTCAGCATCTAAGGATCTCAAATTCTGCTTGAAAAATGAAACAGTGGTTCTGGCAGAATCTGACCTTTGGCTACTAATCTGATCATAACTTGAGATAAAAATGTCAAAATCAGGAGTTCTTTGCGGCATTTGAAATTTAAAATCCGGTTCTACAACTCCTATGTTGATAGGAAGATGTAAATCTACCATTTTGATGGTAAAAAATTACTAACAAGTCAAAAGAATTGTTACTGCGAAAATCAAGAAGGGTAGTTAAAGACCATGAATGGTAGCTAAAGAATGTGATTAGTAGCTAATGTTCAAGATTTATGACTTGCAGTTGATTCATTCACCTATAAATAGGTAAAAGTAGAGATCATTTGCAGTATTGATTCATTCATCTTAGAGAGTAGTTTAGTTCATGCATTTTTAGTTCTTCTTGTATGCCTCCTACATGGAAGGATAGGTTGTCATCCTATATGGAAGGTTTTACCTCCTACATGGATGGATAGCATTTCTATTTTCATGCATTTGTAATTATAACATTATGTTTGTATCATGAATGTGATGATATTTTTATTTTATTTTATATTTATTTTTAATTTCATTATGTTCTAATTTTTTATCTTCCTAGGGTGATGATGTAACTTGATAATAACGGATTTAATTCTAATCTATTGAAACTAATTTTGATTTTCTTTCCTAGATTGAGTTTTAATTATTGCTCTTAATGCTTTTAATTAATTGACCACCTTTTGAATGAACTCAATATGTATGTTGAGACCGGAAGGAGATACATGTGTATGGAACCTATAATTAAAATCATAAATTGCATATGAAATAGGAATATATTCATATGGTTTATGTAGTCTTAATGATCTCCATAAATCCTAATGCATGATTATTTATTTTAATTCACATAGGAATATAGTGAATTAACAATTAATGATAGAATTACTTGACCTTGTAAGAGGCTAGTAATTAATTTTGGAAAACTCGACTATCAATTAAGGGAGTTAAAATTGGATTAGTGTAGATATATGATTCAATCCGAAATTACTAAGTGAAGTCTGTTCCCTAGGGTTTTCATTCATATTAATCTTTACTTAATTTGCATTCTTATTCATTTAAATTATTTTGTAATTTTTAATTTACCTTAATTCTTGATTAATCGATTCACCAAATAGTATTAAGGTTATCAATTTTGATACTTGGTGAAATAATCCTCGTGGGAACGATACTTAACTTATCATTTCATTACTTGTTTACGACAGTGTTCACTTGCGCTAATTGATAAATCATTTTACACGTAACATCAAGCTTTCCTCTCAATAGCTAACTGAGAGACTAAAATTTATCTTTGGTTCAACCTTCAAAGATCAAATTGATACAAATTTTTCTTCAAGGTCTAAATTGATAGAAATGTCATCCTTCAAGAATCGAAGTAGGTTTTTAGTCTTAATTAAATAAACACAATTGCATATATAATATTACATTGATAATATATAAGCAAGACTTATAGGCAGTCAATCATAATGATTTCTTATGTAGATCGAGTACCTATGATAGATCATGACACTCTTATTATCATTATCCAAGTCTAGAAGTTATTATCTTTTAAGTTGTAACTCTCCTTATTAATGAAGTAATTACATTCAGCCATTACAACCAAACCAGGCATATTCTTCTCTGTTTTCTATTTTTTTTTTCAGATATAGTCATGTTCTCTATCTATTAACAAATACCGACTAATAAGATTCAAATATTTAGCATTAGCATTCTTCAAACGAAAGGCAAATATGGTAGAACAAATCCAACACTATCACTATTAGTTTCCCCCCTTCTGTAAAAATGAAAGAACTACAATACAAGCCAACTCCCTATATGGACCATTGAGTACTTTTTGGTGTTATTTTAGTCACTAGAAAACATTGCATTTATATATCACATGATTAATCAAAATCTTAATATTCATACGTTACATATGCATATGCAGATGTCTTAACCTTTCCTTGTATATGTTAATTTGTGAATTTATGCTATTCTCAATTGGCTCTAGTAAGCCATAAGCCATTTTCCATTATAGAGATCTAGTTTACATCTTTACTCAAATGTGTATGGAACAAAAATAGTGACATGAAGCCCCACCTGAAAAAATATATATGTTGAATGTCTATGGTAGGTTTGTGAAAGAGAAAAATGGAATGGAAAAATGAGAATGCAAGGTGATATATATATATATATATATAATAGAAGGCTATCTGTGAATTTTTCTCTATTTATCTTCTGGTATGTTTAAAATATAGGGAAGAAAAGGAAGAAAATAAGAGGAAAAAAGGTGCTTTTTTAAAGAAACTAAAGAATAAAAAAATAACTATTTTATTTTTATCACATTTATTTTCTTATTATTATATTCCTTAACAAATCATTTATTTCTCACAAAAATCATTAAAAATGTAGTAGATCTTTTCTTTTTGTCATGTTCTTGATAAAAATAAAAAAAGTTATTCTTTAGTTGCTAAGTAGATAATCCAACTCATTTTTACCTAATTCACGATATGCTTCAATGCATGATACACGTATGAGAAATGTGTTGAATAAAATTTTAATTAGTAGGTGGGTTTAATTGGTAAGCTAAATTGAATACGTGATACATATAAAAATATTAGTCAATTTGCTTTGACATATGTTGTATAAAAATTTATATAATGTCTATAATTTAAAAAAATTAGATATAATCTTTCATCATTAATAGTATTAAATACGACACATGAGAGAAAAATTATTATAAATTCACATAAATAAATTACCAAAAGCCTTTAGTTTATGTCGTACTTGATATTTTTTGAAGGTATTGTACTTTTTATTACGTTCAATTATTTAATCACTCCTTCATTTATTAAAAAAAAAATTGAGTTGAAGATTTCATATCAAATTTTAAAGCTAATAAAAATTTTCTAAAAAATAATAAAAATAAATCTAATTATTATAAAAACATAAATATATACAATGCATCAAAATTAAGGATATTCAGAGTAAGGATTTAAATTTAATTCAATATTAATATAAATTAGTTTTACACTATTAACCACTCATACGTTGATATGCTAATAAAAAATATTAAAATTTTTTTATTTCAATTAAAAATTTTTAATTATTATTATTTTTAATAATATATCTTTTTTAATTTATTAATAATATAAAATATTTTATATTAATGATGGATCAAATTTAAACTTTTTAAATCAAATTTAAACTTTTAAAATAAATAATAAAAAGTTTTTATTTAAATATAAAATTAAATCACTAACAATTACATTCATTATGACTTTTTCTTCAAAATATTAAGATTTAAAAAAACACAAAACTTGATGGTTATGATGTATCAGTTTTAATTAACCCTCTGCTTTTACTTAAGGGTAAAAATCAATCGATTAAGATTAGTTAGTAGGCATAATCCCAACTAATTGCTTCTAATCGTTTATGTTTAAATCCCAATCGAAATCGACTACTTAAAACTCTTAATCCGATAATAACTAACTAAATTAGTTTGGAGTGATTTTAAGCGGATTCGATCAATTGGATATGACTCTCTAGAGCTCCTTGGCTATCAACACCTCGTTAAAAGCTTTGAGATCCAAGAGCCTCAAGTCAGGCTCACTGGTAGCCGAGATGGTAAGATGTCCAGAAAGTAAGATCTATTGTTTCTAATCATTTTCCTGGGCAAATTGGGTCAGGCAGCGAAGTTCCTATTAAGAGCAAGTTTTGGAAAAAGGTAACTAGTCTTCTTCCTCAATAATTGAATATAGTTTAAAATCTAATTGAGTCTAGTGCTTTCGATTAAGATCAACTTGATCCTAGATGCTTCTTGTGTCATGAAAACTCTAATCCTCCAATGCCCTTTTGCTCAAGCTATCTGGTTTAGCTCTAATTTGTCCATTAGATCCAAGCAACCATAGCTACAAGATTTGAAAAACTAGTTAAATGAGCCTTTGATAGATAATAAGATTTAGCAAGATGGAAATTTTGAACTGGTGTGTGTTGTTGCTATCATCCCTTACATGATTTGATATGCAAGGAATCGTGTGGTGTTCGAGTGTTAGCCTTGATTTAGAGATGGAATAACGAGTACCTGGGGAAGAAAGGGCTTAGGGAGAGAAGGAAGAATAATGTGAACACAGCTGCAGTCACAAGGCGAGATGGAGACCAAATGCTATTTTTGCTTGGGACATGGTTGGGTTCTGTTACAAGTGGTTAGAACACACTCCAACCATAACCGACCGAAACACTAAAACTAGTCACTTATTTAATCCGTTTCAAATCATTTGCCTTGTATCACTCGAATCCGATCAATTTTTTTTTGTTCGGATTGGTCGGTTATGAGCGGATCGGTTCAAACCTCCCACCCCTACTTTTACTGATGCGAGTATATTTTGTATTTATGCGGGTGTGCTTTATATGACCGTGTGTGTTTTATGCACCAAAAGTTTGTGGGTTTCTTTGCTTAGCTTTGTTTGCGTCAAACACAAAGACTAGTCTACAAATGTTAGCCCATCCTTCAGGGGGAATATAAACTCTAAATACGTGTTACATTAATGATCTCTGTTTGTAGTTTGATATTATACGCTTAAGTTAGAAAATTCTTTCCCCTTGTCAAATCCATTAAGAAGCTATTTGATTTAATTAAAAAAAAAGAAAAGGAATCAACAAAGAAAAATAGAAGAAAATTGAATAAAAACCTCATAATTATTTATTTTATTTGATTTAAACAAAGAAAGAAATCAAGTATTTCTAATTTACTCTAATAATAATTATTACATTAAAAAATAATTCACTTATAATTATTATTAAAATAATTATTATAATTATTATCTTATTATTTTTATTTTATTTACTAATATTATAAAATTTTAATTATTTAATATTAATTATTAATGTCTTATGTTATTTTATAATTTTAATTAGTTTAATAACTAATTTTACTAAATACTTCCTAAAAAATTAATTAACTTATCAATTATTAATTATTAGTCATTAACTATCTATTATCAGTTAATTTATCAGTTATTAATTAATTTATAAGTTATCAATTTCTTTATTAGTTACTTATGTAAAATGAAACCTTAAATTTATCGATAACCAATTATTCACTAATTTATTATTTCATTAATATAATAAATTAGCCTAAAAAAAATTAAGCCTGCGAGGGCCCTTTTGCCAACAAAGTCACTTTTAATCAATTATGTATTTATTTATGTGAAAAATTATAGAAAATAAAAAATATAATATTCACATTATTAAATTAATTTTATTTTATTTGAAGGCATAAATAAATAAATAAATAATAAAATTTCATTTAAATTTTAGGTTTGATTGATGCAATGTTTTAATACTGAAATTAAAAAATTACTGGTTTCTAAATATTTTTTGAATAAAAAATAATTTCTCTAATTTTCAATAAAAAATTACTAATTTTTTAACTATTGTTTGAATAAGAAAAAGTACAAATTAAACCCATCTCACAAATGCAATGGTTGAAACATTCAATGCAAGGTTTAACTTGATTGAAGAAAAGAATTCCCTGCACTGCACTTTGCGTATTATATTGAACAAAAAGTAAAAGTCATTACTTAAACATGCGTCTGGGTTTATATTCCTTTAGGGTACCAAATTCCTGGCCACAAATATCGGAGTAGGTGTTTTGCTCTGCAAATCAGATTTTTTGTTATGCACATGATATAGCACGTGCGCAGCGACTGCAAAAGCATGGATCCCCACTTTACGTGAATGAGATTTAGACTGAATAATAAAATTCGGAGAAAACATAGAAGTTTAGAGTCTGTTTTGGAAACTGTTTTTAAAAATAATTTTTAATTTTTAAAAATAAAAGAATAAAAGAAACTATTTATTTAAATATTTTTTATTTTTAAAAATTATTTTCAAAATATATATTTTAAAAATAAAAAAAAGAATAACTTTAAGTTATTTTTATTTTTCTATTTTCAAAACATACTTCATTAATGGTATTATTATAATTCAAGATTGTTTTTAGAATAATTTATCAAACACTTTTTTTTCTCATTGTTTTTAAAAACTATTTTTAAAACCTATTTTATAAAATTATTTTAAAAACAAAAAATACTAACAAACAGACCCTTATTTGCTTCTTTCCGTGATTTCTTCATAAAAGCTTATCAAACCACTTAATTTCTCACAAATAATTTCTTCATAAAAGCTTATCAAACCACTTAATTTCTCACAAATAATCTCTAAAACCAAAAATTAAACTAGAATCTACAAAAATCTAATAAAGAAATAAGAGAAATTCTCCAAGCCAGAAACATGAGAAAATGCTTTAAAAAAATTGAGAAAATTTTTAAATTTTAAGTTGTGTGTAAAGATGGGAAATACAATGCCTATTTATTGACATGTGTTAGGGGAGTAAACAACCAAAATAATAAATGCTTGAATTCCAAGTATTATTGAAAAGTAAACATTCTTGAAGAATAAAGGTATGTTTGTTTACTATTTTTTAAAATAATTTCTTATTTTTTATTTTTAAAAATAAAAAATTTTATTTGGTAAATTGTTTTTAAAAATGTTTGTTGAAATTTTTATTTTAAAAATAAAAAAAGAACAAGTTTTAAATTTTTTTGAACTTATTTTTTTCTTAATAACAATTTTGTAATTAAATAAAATTTTTGGTTATTTACTCCATCAAACATTATCTATTCATTATTTTTTTAATTCAGAAATATTTTTTGAAAATAAAAAATAAATTTTAAAAATAAATTTTAAGAATAGTTTTTAAAAATAAAAATCCGAAAACACATCCAAACATAGTTTAAGTTTGTTTTGAGGGGCAAGTAGGAAAATTCTAGATAATTTTAGATGAAACAGGGTACTATGGATTACTATAGGCTTTCTACGGGCTTCAAAGAAACCTAAGGCCTTTAGCCTAACTTATTTATTTAAATAAATTAAATCAAAGCTAATAAATAAACTTTTTAGATAAATAGATTAAGCCTGTTTTTCTTAGGCTGGGTTTGTAAACCTAGCAAGGCGGCCTACTTAATTATTAATAAATTTATAACTTATAAATAATATATATAGATATATTGTTCATATATAATATAAATACTTCAATATATAGATATATTTATACATATAAACCTAATTAGATAATTGGATGATTTTAAGTTAAGATGATTTTAGTTTATTGATAAATTTAAAAACCTATTATATAAATACACTAATAGGACAAATCATATTTACCAAATCAGATTTAAATTTTAGCCTTAAATAAACTAATATGTCAAGATTAATCTAATGATTTAGCAAACAGACTTAATTTATTTAGACCAAATCAAATTTAGTGTATTATATAAATACACTAATAGGACAAATCATATTTTTTTAATAGACCAAATTAGATCTAAATTTTAACCTTAAATAAACTAATATATCAAGATTAATCTAATGATTTAGCAAGCAGACTTAATTTATTTAGAGCAAAATCGAATTTGACTCAACTTATTTATATTCTTAATTTTATATAAAAAAATTGAAATGTGATAAAATAATTGTCAAGTCCTGAACACTCTTAATAGTGTTATGATAATTTGTATACAAATTTGAAGACTTTTTTCTTTTTATCTTATTTTGGTCTTGGTCGTCATATCCAAAAGAATACGTGCATATGTATTTTAATAAATTATCACTCAATTATTTTTTTTTAATTCTTTTTCCAAAGGAGGGGGCAAGGGATATGAGGACATGGGAATGGGTTGGATGGGGAACGAACACGCCACCATTTATATACCACATATTAAGTGGCTCCAAGTCATGTCAATTGTTATTTAACTAAGACGCCAGTGGTAACTTAACACCCCTTTATTAAAAAGGGAAGTCCATAGATCCGAGGATATGGGCGGGCAGCTTGAGAATTACCCAGACATGGAGGGTCCAACAACGGTGGTGGTGGTGTTGGACTACCCAGATGCGGAGACAAGATCCATGCTTTCTGTTTATTGTCCGCCCTCGCCGGCTCATGCTCAGCCCCACAACATTATAAATTAGACAATCCATTTTAGACAACTTAGAGCAAAAGTGCCAAACCTTTCTCAAGGAATACATATATAGTGCCTCTGTATATTCACACTCAATCTATAGACGGATCTTTCATTTGTCGTTAGAAGTATATCAAATTACTGAATACGCGCTTCAATATCTTAGAGTTCAAATTCTGAACACCTAATGTTCAGAAAACAACAATAAAACAATGTCAATGCTCTATTAAAAGTCTCTATTACAAATTAAGTTTAACATCATGCTATTGAAAAATATTCTTCCTCTAAATAATTAAGTATTAAACAATTAAATTAATGAAAGTAGTATAATAAAGCACATGAGTAATTTAATATAAAAAATCTCAAATTTTTTAAAAAAATTACTATATTTTCAAATATTACAAGATAATGCATATGAAAATTCTCAATCATAATCCTACAATTTTTTTAATTACTATTCTTAGGTCTCTTACAAAAATCAATCTCTATAAGAACTTCCACATAATCTTATAAGAACTCACAACATTATCTTTCTTATATCAAGATTCTCACATAATCTAATAGGCACTAGTTACATTATCATTTTCATATTTTAAACTCTTAATCAATATAAATATTTATGATTTATAATTACTTATTTGATACGAAATCTTACTCATACTCTAATACAAAAATATAATTTGAATAAAAAAAATAATTCATAATAAAAAAGTCACAAATCGATAACAAATAAAGAATTTAGGTGAAACCCATAAATGTATTATCTGGAAATTCTATTTTTAGCGCACTTTATAGAACAGACACTTCAATTAGAGAATTTATACTCAACACCTTAACTGTTCCCTCAGATATATTTTGCTTATTATTTCGGGTCCTTCCGTAGAGCAGAAGCCAAGAACTTTTAGTCTTTAACTTTCTTACTGTGTCTGAATTTTGGAATGGATTTGTTATCCAATTTGAACGTTTCATCTCTTGTGCTGTGATGAGATATCTTTTTGAGACTTTCTAGCCTCGCCCAAATGTTAGAAAGAATCTTTGCTGATTTCCTTTTGTCATTTAAGATGTATACAGCTAGCTAATGTCACGATTATTGCAGTCATCAAGTGCTGTTTATCACAAATTTATTCTACAACAACAACATTCTGTCGCATAAATCCACAATTGCAGTCATATTATAATAATTTGTTTAAGTACTTCTGCTACTGGGGTACTAAATTTAATAAGTTGAGAAGCCAATGTTGTTCGTATTAATTCGAAAACGATGTATGTCATCTTAATGAGAGAGAAAATATTGCATTAAAAGGCAGCTGTGCCAGAAACAAGTTAATTTTAGTGATGCACAATAAAAAGTGACAAAATGTAGCACGAAAAACAAATGTGAAGTGAACAAGGAGCAGAGGAAACCACCAGCTACTAGTGCGTCCGCACTGATCAATAACAAGACAAATGAACTCTCTGTCTATATTATTGCAAGAGTAAGTTTCTAATAATAGCGGCTTGGGCAGTGTCAGTTGTAGCTAACAGCTCAGATAAGCGCTCGCTTAGATCATCAACCTCTCTGTGTAAACTTCTTATGTAATTGCATGTCTCTTGTAACACCTTTGCTGCTGAAACCTGCTTCAAACCCACTTGTTTAGAAAAAGAAGTAACCCTAATTGCATTAATTTATATATGGAATTGATTACAGAATAGTATTATTATTTTTGTTTATAATAATAAGAGTAATTAAACCACCACTAACACATATAAGATTTCCAAATTAAACTCGAAAAATAAAAAAAATAAAATATTCATATAATATCGTATGCTATTTAAGTTAAGTGTCCTCATTAAAAGAATATCATTTTAAAACTGAATAAGCACATATATTAAATTTAAAATATTATTGGTTACATTAGTAAGTGTACTTAATTTATATATATAATAATTAAATCAATAAAAGAGAAGTATATCATTAAATGTATGAGAGAAAATACATTAATGTGCAATAAAAAATATTATATACATATTAGAACTTTAATATTGTAATGATATCAATATTGTTTCAAGAGTTTTACTTTTTAATTATATTTGGATCTCAAATCCAGAACTATATGTACGTATTAAGTGGATTACCACTTTTACTATTACTAACAAAATAATGCTATACACATCCCCTCCTAGGATTGTGAACATAATTAAATAGGCTTAGTGCAACTAAAAAATGATTCTTATTATGTATTTCCACCTATTAAAATATACAGTAGTTTCTCTCCGAGGTTCAAAAAGCTAGGGCACGCTTAAAAGAGAAGGAAATATGCACGGGACAATAAAGATTTCAAAGACTAACAGCATACAATAAACTTGTTATGGTGCCAAGGAATTCCTTTGTTATTATCATCAAGAAATCTTGGGGAAGAAATGAGTAAACTTTTGATGGGTTTACTGTTTACATAAAAATGCTAAATAAAAAGATCTGCACTTGCGACTCCATAATGACCGAGATGGATCTTAAATAGCTATCTTCTAGCCCGTTCTTGTCACAATCTCTTATATATATATATATATATACGTGTGTGTGCGTGCGCGAAAACCAAGATAAACGAAAGAGCAAGAAATGAATTTAACATACCTTATCAGATCCTCTATTTCGAATTTCAGGAAGAAGGTGTTGCAACTTCGAGACAAGGTCGTTGATCTGATCATCAGTGATGTTCCTAGATGACTCACTTTCTCTTGTCCTGGACCTTCTGCTTGACATGATGATCTTAAATCTATACGGGCAAAAAGGATTAGGGAATTACAAAGAAAATGAAGTGCAGTTAGAGGTTAATTTCTTAGTGGAACTCAAGTTCGAGCAGACTGATCATGAAGCAGCCAAACAAGATATACAGGAGTGATGTTGGAGAGATACCAAGTGCATGGAAGAAAGCATGGGACTCTGCTTGTATTTAAATAGGGTTTAGAGAGAAAATCGGCTTAATTTCCAGAGATACACCATGCTGTTCCGAGATTGCATAAATTCTTAAAAGCATATTTCATCTTCCTAAATGATAAATAATCTGTAACTTTGACTAACTAGTTGACCATTAACACTTGAACTGTCTCGTATCTAACAAAAAACAGTTAAAATACATTTACAGTAAGTAATTAAGAAAACTACGATATACATTACTAAATTGTTAATCAAGACACTACCAAGAGTTTATAATCCACTTTGATGTTTTGAAATTCATATTGCTTGTGTTGTTTGTGATTATGAAAGAGAGAGATTGTAACCTGCTCTTGTTTTTTACCTTCCTTGCGCGTATCAGTCAACCATGCTGTCTAAATATTTCAAACTTATAAATTACCTGTTATTGTCCTGGGATTATTATTTATTAAGTTACAGACCATTTTAAAGTTGATAAGGTAATAAATTTTTATATGTCTCATGACCTATTATATGTGATTAGTGAGTATTATTATATCGTTTATTACGTTTTTATATTAATTGATTTAAAACAACTATTAGATCTACATTACATTATTTAAAAGGTAGAATCTAACTTTGCATGGGTTTTCACAAAAGTGAACAAATTTTTAGTGCTACTTTCCTAAAAATTTTATTAAGTGTATTTATTTTTTAATATTCAGCATTAAATTTGACTTTTACTATATTAAAAATTATTTTGCGACTAAAATTTACAAGAATATTAATAAATTTATCAAAATTTACGTGAAAGTAGTACTAAAAATTTTCCTCACCAAGGCTAGCTATGCATATTTTCCCTTAATCAAGCAAATCTTAGATACATGGAATGGTAATATATATAAAAAATAACAATGACAAGTCATTCATGGGTTAGATTGGACTCCTTTAAGTGCAAAAATTATAATTCTTGATAAAAAAAAATAAGAATTCTAAATTTAAGAAATAATAATAAATTAAAAAATAATTTTTAAATTTATAATTACATACTCTCTTAATTTTTTTCTTGAAAAATTATGATTTTTTACTTTAACATTTAAAGTACATCTTAGAGGCGCTCAATCCCAAAGCTTACATGTAATTACGCATAAAATAATAATAGTAATTAGGGATATAAAAAGGCTAATTAATAATAAAAAAAAGAAATGGGCAGAAAAAGTAGGGGGAACAACAAGATTAGGGTCACATGAATGAGAACTACTTGATTGGCCAGTCAAAGCATGTTTCTTCCTAACACTTTCGCTAATGGTGAGTCGCCTGTCATTAGCCCAAACAAAGTATGTGCTTCACATTTACTACCACTTTTGAAGTCAAAGAAATTACAATCCGATTGGGATAAAAACATCTCCACATGATCACCGACTGTCTCATTTTACATGCCGTGCCTGTTTATTTATTCACAGTATCTACGTATTTCTTATGGTATTCTTCAAGCTGCCCCTCCTGTTTCTGTGTAACTACAATAGTTAGAATCTGGCTTTCAAGTCCGTCTATATATATATAACAAGTTGGCAGTGACGGAATCCGAAGTTACGGATAAGGGGAATATATTTATTTCAATATTTCAGTGAAATAAAATTTAAAAATTAATAAAAATATTTTAAATTAAATATATAATTTTATAGATGATTTTAAGAAATTTAACAGAGCACGTGCCCTCGCTTAAAATGTATGTGTGTGTATGTATATATGGATATGCGTGCGTATGTATGTATATATATAACTCTGCAAGTTGGCAAAAAAATAGTTTGAGAGATCCAATTTAGACATTTAGTTGAATTACTTTATTTGGACATCCTCAACATAATTTTGATAAACACGTGCCTTCTTACCGACAAAACGTCTGAAAATTAAACTTCGTCCTTTTTTTAATATATATATATATATATATTCAAATATAAATAATATATAAGTAAACTAGTATGATGCTCATAGTATACACATTAAGTGGTAGCATCATGGGAAGGCTTTATTTGTTCTTTAGTATCAATTATTTATTATTTATCACTTGGAAAAATAAATTCAGATTGGTAATTACATTTTAAATGGGAGGTTAGGATTAAAATAATGTTTAAGATCACATACTCACTTTAAAAAAAATTACATTAAATCATGTTCTCAGTGGACTTCAATCTATCCTATACACGTTTAATGAGTGAGAACTATAAGAATCAACTTATATTGGCCTTGTTTGGGAAACAGCTGATAGCTGGAGCTGTTAGCTGGTTTGATTAGCTGTTAGCTTATAACTGATTGTATTAGCTGATTTGACTAGCTGATTATATTAGCTGTTTGAATAAGAGTGTTTGGTAAAATTAGCTGTTTATATTAGCTGTTTGTATGTAAAATGACATATAAGGGTATGAGTATATTTTATGAATTATTTGAGTATTTTTTATTTTAATATTTTTAAATTTTATATATTAGTCAATATATTTATTATATATTTATTCTATTAAATAATTTTCAAAATTATTATAATTTATTATTAAATTATTGGATATTTTTAAAATTAAATAATTTTTATAAGTAATATTATATATTTATTCTATTAAATAAATTTTAAAATTATTATAATTTATTAGATATATTATAAATAATATATTATTATATATTAAATATTTTTTAAAATTAAATTAATCTACTTTTTATAATTATTAAATTTTTTAAGAATTTTTAGAAAGGATAAAATGAAAACTATAAAAATTTATTTAGGGTAATTTGGTCATTTTTCAGATAAGCTAATTGAAAAAGCTCCTTTTCTTAGCTTTTTCGTTTTTAGCTTTTTGGGACCAATCAGCTGATTCAATAAGCTGATTACCAAACACCAAAATCAGCTTATTGGCAAGTCAACCAGCTGATTTTGGTCAAACCAATTAAAAGCTAATGAAAAAGCTGTTTGCCAAACACCCCCATTGTATGACAGTTTTTAGGTTGCCGTAGAAAGTTTGGACAAAGTTGATACATGATGTTGAAGCTAATACAAGGGTCATTTATTCCTCGAATAAAATTATTTATAAATTTAATTTCAAATAAATTGAGTTATAATTTTAAAAATAAGACATTAATCAAACACCCAATTTTACAGCAAGTGTCTAATATACTATTAGCTTTTATTTATATAATCATAAACGCATATTAATTTCAAACAGTTACAGGCTACTTCCCGTAGTAGTGTATTATTATTTTAAGGTGAAGTCTACGGTGCAATTGGTAAAATCCAATGCACCAAGACAATAGGCATGTGGCGAGGTATCATTGGTCCATATGTGCAGTATATAGGCCCCACTCAAAATTTGCTTTAAACCTTAAACTTTCTGAAATTACCAAAAATCCCTGGGCTTATTATTGCATTGCCATAGCGAATTACTGGCATGGAATGGAATGTTCGTATGGACATAAATAACTCATGGCTTAAATGGAGTGAAGCTTCTATATATTGGAAGCTTGTCATATCCAAAGATAATGTGAGGCATATAGAGAGAAGTTGAAAATTTCTTTGGAAGGGTTGAAATCTCCGGCGAGCATTGTCGGGGAAGCGTGCGACATCGGACGGTGGGAGTAACAAGCGGCTGTTGTGTGAGAGACGAAATGCTCAAGAAAGAGCCAAGGCGTTTGAAAAGAGAGTTTGTTAGAAGCTAGTAGTCAATACCAAAATTCATCATTAATAGATTAGGAAAAAGAATTGGTGTGAAAAAATAATTTAATCATGAAACAAAATATTTAAATGCTAAATTTTAAATTAAATGATCGACTACTCTAATAATACTATAAAAATTTGTTTTAGTTTCACATTCATTGCAAACTCCAATTCCAATTTGAATATTTCAAAATACATGATATATTGATGTCTAATACCATTCTATTCTAATAAACTCATGTAAATACATTTAATTTGATTATTGACTCACACTCTACTTCAAGATCATGTAATTTGAGATTAATGAAATCAATTGAACATTCAATAACTTAGTTCAAATACATCACACCAACATCTCAATGCCTTGTGTCTGCTTGTTCCACTAGTTGGCAAATAGCATTCCTAACAACAACAACAACAACGCATATGCTACCCCACTTGGAGTCCACTTAAGCAATAAATTGCACAATAACTTTCTTTTAATTTGTCTTTGGGTTCCCTGCATTGTAATTCTATATTTCATACTAACAACAACTGCATATTCATATATCAACTTACACTCCACTTCTTCTCCCTTACATCCACACATTTCGTTGGTTATCCCTCATGCTTTGATTATAGACTTACAAAAATTGATTTGTTATTCATATCAAATGCTTTATCGATGCACTTCACCCAAATACTTTCTCTTGGACATTGCTTCAAACACCTACACTGTAGGTTTAATATCACTATAGAAATTGTACCAATATTCTTTATGATATTTCGTCAAACACATAACCTCCAACCATAGGAAACTTGTGCAACAATCACTGCGCCTTCAAGTTTCAACCATGTGCCACTTTCTAGTAACCCCAACATGAACGCCCATTGGCTTTACCATCAGCATAAACAATACATTCCATGCCACTCTGCTTCTAATATCACCTTTGATCCCACAATCTAGCCACCCCCTTCTAGCACGCGCCACTGAGAAAATTTTAAACCATTAACTACTTCCCTTCACCAACATTCTATTTCCACTACATGGTTATTCTACCTTTAGGCCATGCCCTTGCTGCATCGACCCCAAATTCTATGGCATTTACTATATTGGCTATCACCTTCCATCATGCTCGTCACCATTTAAGCAACCATGACACCATGGCTTAATCTTTCCATTCATCATCTTCAACTACACTTTTGCCAATCACCACCACATCTCCACATCTAGAGCTTACATTCAACGCTGCAATGCCAATAAGTATGCATCCACTTTCCCTCACCTTCCTACATGTACAATCATTGCTAGATTTCATTCAATAGGATTTCACTAATAACTTCACAAACTAATGGGGCCTTTCTATGATTTTGCCATCTTGCTTTCATAACAATCCAAATCAATGGTAACAATCGGCTAACATTTGATCTAACAATCTTCAAATTGCCACTTCATCCATTGCATCAATGCATGAGATTTTGCCTCATGCACAATAAAAATTGCCTTGTTTTAACTTTTTTATTAATCTATTTAATAATTATATTAGAAGATTTAATTTATTAGAAAGATTTAAATTTAATTAATTATCAATATAAATTAATTTTATATTATCATTTATTTATATGTTGATATGTTAATAAAAATTATTAATTGTTTAATTATGTGTCATTATTTTATTTATTAATAGTGTAAAAATAGTATATTGATAATAGATTAAACTTAAACTTTTATCAAAATATAATAAGTCACATGTAATCTTTCATTAAACTATTATTCATGTGTAATTTAACTTTTTTAAAACTTATGTTTGATTTTGATGATAGAACAATAGGTCATAGAACTTTATTTTTAAATAAGTTCTTATTATTATTAAACCTAAATTCCTTATTTATTCTATTAAAATAAGTAAAGAGTAAAAGTAAAGACAACATAAATAAGAAAAATTGATTTTATCAATACTTTTAATTTGAAAGATGTGATTTATCTAGCCTATTTTGAATCTTAAAATTGATGAAATCCTAATAAAATGTACATAATTAGTATTCATAATGAGTTAAGTCAACTTATAAATGACTCATAATTTAATTTGAATTTTGTTTCGATAAGTCAAGCTCATGAGACAAACCATGAATGAGCAATACATAAGTTAAATTATTTAACTCATATTTTAAATAAGTTAAACTTGAACTTATAAAAATTCAATTCATTTGTATCATAAGTTGAGTTGATATACTTATATCTAAAATAAAAGATATATATATATATATAATATTATATTTTAAAAAATATTTAATAATATTGAATACTAAAATCTAATATAATATATGTTTTTATTTTTAATATATTACTTCAATATTTTTATAAAAATTTCAAATATTATTTAAATTAAAAATATAAAATAATTAGGTTAACAATGGTTGATAAATTTTATTTGCAAATTTATCATAAGAATGAAAATCAAAGGAAAAAATTTTAATAGATAATTTATTAGTTTTACTTTTATACGTCAAATAATTAAGTAAATAACTGTTACTTTAACTTTTATTCTTTCAAAAACTTAATAATTTTATATTTATAAGTTAAACAATTAGATAAAGTTTATTTTTCATTTATGATTTCT
This sequence comes from Sindora glabra, assembly GCA_020226215.1. Lineage (NCBI taxonomy): Eukaryota > Viridiplantae > Streptophyta > Magnoliopsida > Fabales > Fabaceae > Sindora > Sindora glabra. The sequence continues at coordinate 11,169,961 of CM035232.1, forward strand.
AAAAAAGGTCCATAAGTGTCAGTAAAAAATTTAAAAAATTCAAATTAATTCGCCTTTTCGAATCCAATTGTGGTCATAATGTAATTTTATATTTTAAAATAAATTATCATTTATATTACATTAATCATGCTTATAATAAGCTATTTTTTATTTATGTTATTAAATTACTAAAGATATTATCTTTTAAAAATATTTTATATTATTAAATTTTCAATAGAATATTTTATTATTGTAATTAATTTAAATTAATGAGCCGAGATAAGTTGCCCCTTAACTCAATTCAAGATGAACTTGAGAAAAAAAAAAAGCTTAAATTGAGCTTAAGCTAAATTATGAATAGGACAAATCAAATGCAAGGTGAGCTTAGCTAAAATCAATTCAACTTGTTGTTAACCCTATGCATAATATTATTAATTAGTTTAAAGCAGTTATTGAATTTAAAAGTATAAAAGAATATACTAAACAATGCCTATAATCGAAGAATTTTGGTTTAATTTAACCTAAACCATAATAACAAAATTCCAATATTATTATATTATTTATCATAGTAAATGTTAATAGTTATTCTAGTCATGGTTAATTTATAATTTATAATTCCTAATTAATTATAGAATTCAATTTAATGTTTTTATTTATATTTTTAAAAACTCATTTAATATTAAATCTTATTTAACATTTTATTTCTATTTTTATTAAAATTACATTTGAATACAATGTAGTAACTATAATTTTTTTTAAGTAATGGAAAAGGGTTAAAAGATCCAAAAAGAAAAGGGAACTAACAAATAAAAATTTTATGAATCTTAAAGATTCTTAATACATCAACTAGAGCTAGAAATCCAAGTTGGAGGACTATGGAATAAGTGTGTTCCTAACTCTAGAGAGACGCTTAAATTAGCCATTTCATCAACACAAGCACTTTCCTCCATGTATATATGTTAGATGTTGACATTCCATTCCTTTTTAAGCATTTTGTGAATTGCTTAAATCAGTTGATCCCCTCTATGATTAGGATTGGTTAGATAATAATTAAGAGACTTGGAGTTGCATTCAAAAATAATCTTTCTATATCCATTATTTCAAACTATCCAGAGACCACATAGACCTTCCTAACATTCTACTATGTAGGCAGAATAATACCCTAGTGCTCGAGTAAAGCCAAGTATCCAATTACCATGCATGCCATGTATAGTACCACCACACCCAATTTGTTTTTCTTCTCCTTTGGCTATCCCGCCTATGTTACTCTTCACCCAACATTCTGGAGGTAGATTCTAGCAAATTGAGATAGCACCCAATACTCTATTCATAAAGTTATGGAAGTGAAACCCATGTTCTCTACATACTGGCGCACAACTGAAACTAGGTCTATTGGATAATGGAAATTGTCTTAGTGAAGTGACTTATTCCTCCATTGCCATAAAAGCCAATAGTCAATTGCCCACGTTGTACTTTAACTTACCTACCAGCTTATGTTACAATAAAGAGTGTTTTCTAGGTTCAAATAGAACCAATACTTATTCGGACATATAATTTGATGCATTTGATCGTGGAATCTTATATTTTCATAGATCAACCCTAATTAATAGTTAGATGTTGCATATGACCATTCAAACATATAAAATCCTTGCATTTTCATGAAATTTATACTAATTGATGGTTAGATGTTACATCTAACTATCTAAATACATAAAGCCCTTATATTTTTATGAGATTCATGCTAATTAATCAAAGGGTAGATACAATAATTACAACTATATTTAATGTACTAGATCCAAATCCAATTTCATTTCATTTCCCCCTTTTTATACTTATTTTAATTACTAACATTTCCTTTTTCCCTCTCTTTAATTAATATTGTATGATAATAAGAGACTATATTAAATTAAAATTCTATTAGTTAATAAATTCTAAAATAATACAAATGAAAGTAAGTAGAATTTAATTAATACCTTCTATACATCATATCAGATGATTGTTTGGAGTACATTATCAATTAATCAAAATTAGAATAAAATTAATATTTTATTTGTTAATTTTTATCTATTGCTTAAAATTATTTAATGAAGATTAAGAAAATTAATTTATTATGCTTAATTTATTGTGTTTAAATTTATTATACTTTGCAGAACTATCCTTTATTCTAATAATCAAATTTACTTGATTATTCTAATTACAAAATTCAAGATAGTTAAGAGCGGAGAGAAAAATATCATGAAATATATTCATCCAAATTTTTTATGATAAATATATAGAATAATCAAATATTGTTGGAGATAAAGAAGAATAAAATTAAAATAATAATTAATATTTTATTAAATTTATAAAATAATAAATAAAAAATAAAAGAATCTATAAAAAAAAACCACAAAGAAGAAGAGATAACAAAGGTAGTAAGAACCTGGGGCAAGAGTTAGAAAGGGCATAAATTAGATGATGAGAATGGTCAGCGTGCATCTCGGAGGGCACATGACCCTAACAGCGAAGAGTATGCTTAATGGTCACGAGCTTTCCTCATTTCTTTATTCTTCTTTCTATCAAATCCTAATCATTTTACCCATATGCTCTCTCTACTGTTTCACTATTATATTATTCACCATATCACTTCTTTTTATTTGTTCTCGAACCTGCGGCTCATATAGTATTTATTTATATTTAGTCGGTGGAGAGAAAATAAAGTAAGTTGATCGAGTTGTAATTTAGTTCGAACTTTAACCATGATTCCAAAGTTATTAATTATTTGTTGGTTTAAATGATTAGAAGCTTAAACTCTTTTAAGTACCATTGTGAATTTAAATTTTATGAAAATAAATAAATATTAAAAAAATATTACCTGCGAAATAAGTTCAATCCACCTCTACTCTAAGTTAATCCAGATTTAATGTGATCCTCTGGAGCTCCTTAAAAAAAAAAAAAAATCCCATTCTTTAAGACAGGTTCTGTTTCATTCAAACTACTGCATACGTGTGGTGTAGAAATCTGCATCCTATGGCTATCAACATCTTTTAGAGTTTGTCGGTCAAATTAAAAGACAAGAACCACGTCTCGCCATTGATATATACTTTACAGGATGTATTTGTACACAAAATATCCCAATAAATATCTAGTTAACCTCACCTGCCAACAGATAACAGAGAAAAATGAAAACTTCAGAAAATGCCCAAAATAACTGATAATATCTTCCTTTACTTTAACTTGTTCAGTAATTAATAATGGTGAAGTTAATTTAATTAGTATACACCAACGAATTTATATCTCGTGTTCCTATGCGCTCCTTTTATATTTTACATTTCTTTGCATATATTTAATGGATTAACTATTTTTATTGTAAAAGAAATTAAATAAATTTAAAAAGCTAATAAAAATACCAAGAATCAATAGTTGAAAACTAATGCACGCGTAGGGACTCAAAAGGTGGAGCATCTTTTTCTTCCTCCCATGCATAAAATAATACGCTAACAAAAAATGTTATATACATTATCAGATTGGAAATTAAATTTAAAATTTTTTAATGTATTTATTAAATTAAATTTATAAATTTATTTAATTATTTTATGTTAATTAATCATTTTTAATTTATATTTAAATTTCATATTGGACACATATTGTATTGTATTTTTGATATGCTAAATGTATCAGCAAGAGGAGTACAGACTTTTTAGTTATCTAAATTAAAGGGCAAGATTCATTCATCTACGGAAAGAAACATTAGTGTGGATGCATATTTTTCGAGAGGACGGGCTTCCAGAGTTGACTAACGCCGCTAATCACTCTGCGTATCGATTTTTCTATACCTTGCATGCAAATTCCACTTAATTCACGGAATCTTATATTTTTAAAAAAATATATATTTTTAAGAATCTTATATTTTTTAGAAAATATATACTTTTAAGAATATAATTTTTAGATATATAATTCTTTAAAATATAATATTTTTATATTTGATTCAATATATATATATATATATATATATATATATATATATATATATATATATATATATATATATATATATATCCATGAAAATATTTTTCTAGATTCTTAAGTATATTATTTTTTCATGTTTAATTCATACTTTATATTTTGAGGGATCTCATTACTTTTCAAAAAATATTATTATTAATTTTTTTTATAAATTATAGATTTAATTAAAAATATATGAATAAATATTTTTTGAAGACTTAATAAATTATTAATTTGAATTCTATTTGATTAAAATATAATAAATGATTTAATATATAAAATATTAAAATTTTTAAGAATTTAAATTTGTATTTTTATATAATAAATTGTATAAGCAACTTAAAAATAAGTCATCTTTGATATCAAAATATTAGTTTCACATGACTCAAATATTTAAACTTTTATTTTTTTTACTTTATAAAGCATTAAAAATTATAAAAAAATCATAAATTTTAATTATAATTTTTATGTAAATGAGATAATTTAAAAAATATGTATTACATGTGAATATATATAATATTAATCAATATAATCATATAAATCAAAATTTAATACGTTAAAATTACTTTATGAATCCTTTTTTTTTTAATATGTCATGAGATAATATATAAATTAATAGGATTGAAATTTAGAATTTATTTATTTTTTACTTATTTAATAAAATTATCCTTGTTATCATGAAAAAATTAAAAATAAAAAATGAAAATGAAAAAAATTCAAAGTAAATTTAGGTTAAAATTTAGAAATTACTTATTTTTCTATTTATTTAATGTAATTATACTTGTTATCATAAAAAATATAAATTAAAATTGAAAATAAAAATAAAAAAATTTTAGAATAAATTAGGTTATAAAAAAAAGAGTAAAATTATTTTTTTATTTTAGAATTAATATTCTCTCATGAGATGTGAATCTGAGATACCCATCTTCCCTTATGAAAATATTTGAGAAAAAATTTGAATTTTAAAGTATTTTTGAAAATATTATATTTTCAAATAAAATTTTAAAAATTTTGAACCAAATATGAAAATATAACATTCTCATAAAATATTTGAAGGAATTTGAAAAATATTTCATAAATCAAATACTCCTTTAGGTTCTCATAAAACTTAATCCCACATACAATGGGGTGATTATTAATATAAATTGTATAAATCGTGCAACACATATTTTACATAAAAAATAAGTGTTGTTTGATATTTAATTAATTTAATTTATTGATAGTATTAATTATTTATATAAAAATATTTAATAAAATTAATTATTTATTATTAATTATCTATATGTAAATTGATATATAAGAATATAATTATGATTTATTTAAGAATTTTTATTTTAATAATATTTTAAATTATAATATATTATTTATTAGATTAAATTTTAAAAAATTATATTACTATAACTTATTATATTTATTTGATTTTCCTTTATAAAAAGAATAATTATAATTTTCTAGTTAAGAAATACTTGAAATATTTTAGTAGATACAAAAATTATTAAAGTTTATTTTGTAATTATTTTTAATATTAAATTTAAAAGTCATATATTTATCATTAAAAATATTGATGAATTACACATTTTTAGTATAAAACATATCTTTTACAAGTAATATCATCCTACTGTTTCTTTTTTTTTTCCTTAATACATATTGTTCTTTAATTTAAAGGACATCATTTGACAAAAAACTAGTAATTTTCTCAATACATTTTCCATTATTTACTATAAATTGAAACATATATTTTCTTCCTTTTTGTATAATTTGTTGAAAAAGATATGATTATATTCATATAATTTTTATTATTATGTAAATATTTTAATATAATTTATTATACTTATTTAATTTTTATTTAAAAATAAATAATTAAATTTTTTATATGTATTAGATTTTTATCTAAGAAATAAATGAATATAATTTAATATTTTCTATTTATTATAAAATGTAAAAAAATTGTAATTATGGGCAAGAATTTTTTTATATTAAATCTAAATCAATTATTTTAAAAAATTATTTATTTTAACTTTTTCAAAATAGCTGTTTAAAAACTAGTTGATTAAAATAATTATTTATTAAATATTCAAATTAGCTAGGCATCCAAACTAGTTAAAAGTTAATCAAAAAATTATTTAATAAATACTCTCATAAAATATGAAGAAACTATAAGAAGAATGTATCAGAGTTTGTGATAAAGGTTAAAGTGTAAGTATAGCAATGAAATTTTAAAGTGTAGTTTGAAAGAAATTTGTATGTAAATTCATGTCAAAACTTACATAAAGATTAGAACATAAAGCCATGATTAAAAGAATAAAAAATAAACTTGTGTACGTGATAGTGATTCAGAGCTAATCAACAAGAAATGTTCAATTTTCCTTGTCTTCTCTACAAATTGCAATTGATAAGGTGTGACATTAAAATTTAAAGCGTCTCTATTTTAAGAATTTCAAAGAGGGAGAGAATAATGATTGTAAAATGGTTAAGGAAATCTAACCAAGTTAAGTGAGAAACTCAAGTAGGCTCGTTCCATTACTAATTCTTAAAGCTAAAGATGAATTAAAAAAATGATAAGTGGAATTAACAATGCTCACGTCCGTCATTAAATGTAGTATTTATGAACATATTACCTATTGCTAAAATGGAAGATAATGGTAGAATAATTTATTGCTAATATTCATCCCTCACCATTTCCATCAAAAAATTAAAATTTAGTGATTCAAATCCATCATTGATCTATAAAATTCTAGAAGTTTATTGGCATTATCATTTATAAATCCTCACTAATCTAGAATTGAGAATTCATTACCTCCTTTTAGGGCAACCTATACAAGAAACATCCTCCCATAAATACAATTCAACTATAACAACACCAAATTCAATTGACAAATTTTCAAAATTGAATTTCATAGTATTGAATATTAATTGTTTAGTCATTTAATGTAAAAAATGTAATATAACATCATGGAACCTATATATAAATAAAAAATTGAATATAATATCTCTAACAAATGACAAATACCCTAATAAGTGAAAAAGATGAAAAAGACTTCTACATGTTCTTATGTGAAAGATTTCTACATGTTCTAATCAATTCATCAAGCATTTGAATTTCTGCCTATTCAAAGTTCATCTTTAATAGGAATTAATAGAACCAGGGAATCCATCAAAATTATACTACGAAATGAACCATTAGTGCCTTACGAAATCTTCATTGGTAAAGCCTATTATTGCAAGCCTAATTACTCTATCAAGGTTCCACCTAAATTTTAGGAATTTTTTTTAACTAGAAATCTCCCTATATCACCATTGACTAGATTTTTGGTATTTGTAGCAAGGATGGTGAAAAAAATACATTCATTCTCATTTGCATATTGTTTGTAATAAAGCATACAACTTTTGACACAATAATTTATCTTTTCATACCTAAAGATTAACTTGGAAATCAATTTCTTCATTCTATAAAAATCTTCGGGTATTTGGTTCTCTTCTTTAGGCATGCATTCTCTTAACAATTAGCATATTTCATTACAATATTACTCTGAAATACTGTATTCTAATTTTAGACTAAGTAGCCTTATTGCAAAGACAATATAATATGGTTACTATAACCTTTATACAAAAGTTATTATGTGTTAGCCAACATATTATAAAATCCTTGAACAATTAGGTTAAAGGATTCCTTTACATTTTAGTCAAAATTTTCTTGAAAATTCATGTATGCAACACCCATTGCATTTACCTAATATATGTTACTTGGTTTTTTAGACCCAATACTTGTCTCTCTTTACTATAGATTGCTAGGTCCAATTGCTAAGTTTAACCTTGAATTGAGGCATTTGTGCTCTATAAAATGTCCACCATCAATAATTGGATTTCAATCCTTTCTTATAAAGTTTTTCAACCATAATATTAGACATAAGAATCTTTCTATATTCATACTTAGCACAAAGACACCTAATCTTCTAAGTTTTTAAAAAAAATCTCCTTTATATAGGCATATGCAATATACTCTTTCACTATGTTAGTAAATTTAGTGTTATTCTTAACTGATTAGGACTTACCTTCCAATACCTATATTTAAGCACATTCATTTTTATTATTATTATTATTATTATTATATATATATATATATATATATATATATATATATATATATATATATATATATATATATATATATATACATATTATTTAACAATTCATCAATTACTCTTCAAATAAAAGTTTGTCACAATATATAAGTGAAATATATTTTTAAAATACTAAAGTATCAATTATTATAATTCTAATTTTATAACTAAATATTACACACATACATATATCCTCACCTAAGATTAGATTAATTATAATATTAAAAAAATCAATCCAAAATAAAAAAACTAATGTAAATATTATAATATCTTAATCAACTCTAAATTATCATATTCAAATTAAATCAAAATAGATAAAATTTGAATTTTCCTTTATCAAACCCTAAATCATCAAATTGAAATATTGAACCTATATTCAACAAAAAGTGAATTTAAACATTGTAATACTGTAATTAACCCTAAATTGTCATATTCAAATTAAATCAAAATAAAATAAGCCTTAATTTCCCTTCGTTAAACCCTCAATCATCACATTGACAAATCAGACCCATATTCAAAATTCTAAAGCATCATAATACTTCAACAATACATAAAAAACATATGATATATATTAACTATTGAAAAAAATTAAGCAAAATCCTCACAAAATAATTAAATAAACCTTAGGCACTACATCTAACATTTCATAGGAAAAAATTGATTAAAAGAAAGAAAGAGCAATAAGGAAACTCATAAAGGCAACAAATGGCAGTAAAGAGATCGAAGGACAATGAAAGAGGTGGCTGCAACTCGACGATAGTAGGAAAGAGTATAATTTATGCTTTTGGAGAAATAAGGACTGGGTATAATTAAAATTTAGTGATAAGATATTTCATCTTTAAATTGTCTTCACTAATACTATACATGTTGATTAGTGATGGATTTACCATTGAGTTATTAATATTTCATTGCTAAATTCATCATATTTTTTAAAAAAATTAAAATTTTCACAAAGTGATTTTCAAAATTTCATACAATATTTTATCACTAAATTTAACGATAATTTAAAGTTTTTTATGTCATTACTAGTTTGATTAGTGTATTTTTTTTCTATTATTTAGCAACAAATTTGGTGATGGCCATAAAAATTCTATTGCTAAAATTAGTTTCATTTTTTCTTTTGACATTAGGATAAAAATTAGTTTTGCAATGTATTATTCACTACTAAATTTCATCCCCAAATATTGAAATTCTTGTAATGTAAACATATCAACCCAATGTCACATTTGTAGTCCATAAAAAATAATCACATGGCTAGATATAAAAATAATATCTCTAGAGTCAAACTTAACTTATTTTAGAAACAAAACAAAATATTCAATTAATGGCAATCCAGTGAAAATATTCTAGTATTTTTCCACTTAAACAATATTAATTGTAATTGTAATCAATTTAATTTATAATAATTCTATTTTGAAAATGACTCATAGGCTAAGAACTAATTTTAAATATATAAGGGTACAATTTTAAAATATACACTACCTAAAGATATGCTTGAAGATCAACTAAGCCTATATGTAGCCAATGATATCAAATCATAAACTACAGTTGCATTTTATACTAACACAAAACCTTCCATGGTTACGAAATACAATAAATTACACATATTTCATCACTAATATGATAGTATAACATGAAAAATAACATAAAAGATTATGATTAAACCATGCTTATTCTTCATATCAATCCTTAACAATTTCTTAAATAAATTCAATGTAGTATGAAAAATCAACTGGCATCATGTAAAGTTAGACTACTCATAAATCTTAAAATGATGTTGATTTAGAGATAAACAATCAAACTCAATAACTAATAACTAACATTAAGTTTTAGCCCTCACAAATCTATTATCAAAATGTCTTAAAGCTTAAAAGTAATGTTAACTAAGAGACAAACACATAGGCTAGAACTAAAATAAACACTAAATTTTAGTCTTAATAAAGTATCATACAAAATAATATATTAGATATAATACCTAACCTTCATCAAAAACAAGTCTCATTATTCCAATATGATACTTATAAGAAACCACACATTCAAGTTTAAAAGCTGACAACTAGCATCAAGTCATAATCCTTATAATTACAATAATTTGTATATTTCATAATATGAAAATACATGTAATAATAAAAAAATTATAAATTGCATATTTAAATGCATAATAATACACCAATATAATTAAAAACAAATATAATAATGATATACAAAATAAAAATTAATAACTTGTATAATAATATAGATAGCATATGCACATTGTGTAACAATAAACATATTATGATTATTAATTGAGATGGAAAGTTCAATAATTTACAATATTTCTTCTCACTAACTAAGCATATTACATGGAAATAAAATGTAGTGTCCATATTTTAATAGACTTCTAAAATGTCTTATAAACATAAAAAGAGTTTTGGTTTAAGAAAAGTTAACATTTAAATTTCACATACATATCTTAATGATATGTAGAATTATGATTTCTTAAATCATTAACTTTAAAATTAGTGATTTAATCTAAATAAAACAAATTAATAAGTTAAGATAAATCAATTATATATAATTAACTTTGATATTTTAGACAAGTAACTTTTGTAATTTAACAAGATTGATACCAAGTTAATTTAACAACAAAGTTTTTAAGAATATATTTCTATAGATGACTTGAATAAAGTATAAATAAAAATTTTAAGTTTGACTTATAATAATTTGAAAAACATCATAATAACTATATACAATAGTTAATCAAAAAAGCATCACATAAAAAAGTCCAGAAAGGAAAAAAAATTGTATTTACAATATATATACCAAGAATTTTATAAGTAATTTTATATTGTGCTCAAAGAATAAACAAGCTTATAAGTCAAATTTGTTACTGTTAATGAAAAATATATTTGATAGAAAGTACTTTAAAATTCAAATATTATATATATAAGAGGTCTTAATGAAATTTTTACCCTTTTATCATGTATATTTCTAATAAACAAGTGCATATAATATATATATATATATATATATATATATATATATATATATATTATTACAAATTAAACTATACAAATAAAGTTTTGATATTTTTAGTACATTTTATAAAGCAGTAGTAATTTTAAAGATCATTAAATGATCTTTAATCAAAATAAGCACCTAAACATAAGTATTACCTTTTGAATTGTAAATAAAATTTCATAACATTATAGCTAACTCTTACTAATATCAAGATTTGATGCAATTATAAAAATTATGCATTATTCTCTTTATAATGTATGTTCTTTTATAATTTTAACAAAATATCAAAATGATTATCACACCATCTCACCCATATGTTATACCTAGTAAAGTTAAGATTAGTAAATTACTAATTAGGTTCTTATTTAATAATTTTAGAATGAAGGTAAATTAAATTATGACATTAGGAATATGTAAATTACTAAGAACTTGACTACATTGTCAAGTGAATTATGAATGGGTAAATTTATAAGTGGACCATTATGATCAAATAATTTTTCCAAGAATGACTTAATAATATAGAGAATGATTAAATGAGTGATAAAAACTTATTAAAATTATGCATTTTCTTATGTCATAGGATAAGTTGGATAAATGAGTTGGAAGAGTTTAATTGTACTATTTTTCATTCTATCTTTGCAACCAATTCCCTTTATAACATAACCCTTATGCCCTTTTTCCATTTTCCTTAACCTAAAAACATTCATTTACTCTCCAAAACACTCATCTCTACTCATATTCTACAACTTCATCTTTTCCTTCATCATTAATCCATCAAAGTAAGAATTTCTTTATCCTCTTCATCTTAAAAAGCTCTATTATTGAATTCCCTTTAATTTCATAAGTAAATTTCCATTAATTTGGTTGATTAAGGATAGAATTGGATTCGGGCAAAATTCTATTAATTTGTTTGATTAACGATAGAATTGGATTTAGGTGAAATTATGCCATAACTTAAATAATTCTTTTCTTTGAAGTATAGCAACTTAATCCATTACAAAATCCATATTAACATATTCTCCTTCAATTGTTGAGTAATATTCTATTTAGACCCTTAGTTAATTTCATAGTATTTTTGGTATTTTAGTTAATATCAAGTTTTAAAGGAATTTGGGTTTGATCTTGTGTTTTAGCTTGAAATTTATGAATATTATGATGAATTTTATTATTATAACTTATTTCTTGTGAGTTATAATGGTTGGGTGAAAAGATTTAAGGTTATGAGTGAGAGTTATGCTAAGTTTTGCTATATAAGCAATGCTTTTCATAATAAATATGTTGAAATTCTTTATATAATTGATTACATAATTAATTATGTCCCAAAAATTTACTCTTTAGATTCACATAATCAATCATATAATCAATTATACCCAACAAACTGCTTTCTAAATCTATATAATTGATTATATCCTAAAGATTTCTCTCTAGACTTATTAAATAATCAATTATAAAATAAATATTTGTTCTCTAAGTTTACATAATCGATAAAATACAAAGGTTCACTTTTTTTATTTATACAATTGATTATATAATCAATTATACCATGTATCCTTGAAAAAAATTTATATGTTCTAAAGATTTAAAATATATTATACCTTCTTAAACATATAGTATGGGGACAAATGACTTTAATATGAATAATTGAGAACAAAATGAGTATACATACTTATATTATATAATAAATGAATGTAATAAGGTAATGGATATAGGTATAGTAATGGTATAATATTTGCATTAATATTATAGGTGGTGTTTTAATAGCTAAGCTCTATTAATGTCTTTTGTGAAACTAAATAGATTAAAAATTTGTTAAGTTCTGTAGATGTTATTACACCTTCTTTAATTAGTAATAAAATATAAATTATGATATGAGGAAGAATGATTAAAATAATCGGTAAATTCAGATAAATTAAAAATTTTATATGTAAAATATGGAATAAAATAGAATTGATAAAAATAAGAATATAAGAATATAATCTGGATGAAATTTTAAGGGAAAAGGCTTGTTAGAATTCTAAGATATAAAGTTATACACTAATGTATGTAAGTATATGAGTATGGAAGATGATTAAGAAAAAAATTTCAAAAATGCCCCTAAGGCTATATATTTCTCTTATATAAGCCAAACCCTCATTTCCTTCTTATCTCTTACTATTTCTCTATTTCTCCCACTCTCTCCATACAACTCTTCCACTACTTATATTAAAATCCATGATTTCTCGATCTAATCAATGTAAGAACATTACTTTCATTAAGAATCTCTTCTATTTCTTCTTGGTTGATAAAGGATTTAATGTTTATTTGATTTTATTGAGCACTTTAAACCCTAACTCTAGAAATCATAGATTTTAATATGGTTAAGGTTGAAAAATCATCAAACTAATCTTCTAGCATCCCTTTCCATATAAGGTGAGTTAATAATCTAGCTAAATTCATGAATTTTAAAGTTTTATAATGATATTAATGATATATAGGTTTTTATATGATTTTACTTGAATCTGGGTTATTTTGATATGGTTGAAAAAATAAATGAGGGAGAGAGGTGGTATGAGATGTTAAATAAATGTATTGATGATTATATCTAGGTTTGATGTCCATTACATGTATTTAAGAGGTGTTTTGTATCGATTGCACAGTGGAAATTTTGTAAAAAATATATTTTCATGTGTGAATTAATTCTAGGGGTCTAGAGGTGAAATTAGGCTTCATAATTAAATAACTAATTAATTCTAGAGATTTGGGGTTAATGAATCGATTCCAAAGGTCTAGAGGTGAAAACTGGGCAGGTGAATTGATTCATTGACTGTAAAAAAATTTCTGACTTTAAAGGGCCATAACTTCTTCATATTATGTCTATTTTAAACAAGCCACCTATCATTATAAAGTAATTAAGTTTACTTTCAAATATAATTGATTTTAAATTAAAATCTTGTACATGTTTTAAGATATCATTAAAATAATGAATAAAGGTAAAAAATTTAAAATTTTAAAAAATAAGCTTTTTACATCTATTTTTAAAAAGGCATAACCATTTCAAAACTTAGCCGATTAGGGCAAATAATTAGTCTATAAAAAGCTAATTAAGTCTATTTTCATATAAAATGAGTTTCATGGATATTATTTTTATAATTTGAGTTATTTATAGAAAACCATTCAAAGGTTATAGTTAAGATGACCATTTAGTAACACATATCCTACATATTTTATGTTTTCAAAACTTTTAATTGCCTAATATAAGTATTTGGTCACTAAACACTAAAGATAGTGTAGTTCATGATAAGTATAAGATGATTACATAGGTTATATAATTTAACATAAGAAAGTAGAAGTTGTGTGATGTAATATATGATGTAATAAACTTATTATATTACTCATGGAATGAGATATATATTGAGAAATGTTTTACAAATTTATTATTATGATATGTGTGAATGCTTATAGCCGTACAAGAGGGGAAAATGATATTGATAAGTATTGTGATGTACATTGAAATTGAATTATGACTATGTTGAATAGAGCTTAAGCTCTAATAATCAAATTGTAATTGTGAATCATACCACAAATGACATTAAAGATGAGAAATGTGATGAGGTGATGTTGTGAATACTAGATAAAAAAATTTCAATGATATGCTTATGGAGGGTATAAGGCAAACCCTAGAGGAACAAGGATAGAAAGCTTATAGAGGGTATAAAGCTAACCCGGGAGATAAAATATGGATGATTGTATAGTATTTATTATTTATTATTTATTGCTTTAAATGAGATATGACCTAATTATAGTTATCCATGACTATTTTTACATGAGGTGTCGAAAATGAGATAATTATATGTTAAATTATTGTTATCAGCTTCTAGATTCTATTATGCTTAAATTTGATATGAATGGTCAAAGGAGGATAGTTTGATAGATAAGTAAGTATGAAATATTGTTATTCTTATATATTATCTACTCACTAAGCACTAAACTCATTCTTTTATATTTTATTTTACAGATTCTCAAGTTGAGCCACTACCTTCACTTCCACAGAGCTAGATTCTATGGGAGTTTTCTAATGGTAGTATAGTAGCACAAATTTGTATACATAGAATGTTTTGGGCCTCTTATTTTCTCATAGTATTGGATAAAGGAAACGTTGCACTGAATCCTCATGAGTTAGTTAGGCTTGCTTATCCTCATTTGGGAAGACTATAATCATATTTAACTTCTTCATCTTTTACAGAAATCTCATTAAATATTTTCTTCCTAAAATGCTAGATCCTTTATAAATGCATGGCATTTGTTATTATGAATCAAGGTAATCAATTATAATTAGACTGGTGAAAATTGAAAAACAATTCCATGTCAATCATGATCAAGTTAGGGTCATGATATATGTATGGGCCACAATCATGAAATCACAATGGTAGGAAGGGTGAGCTATACTTATGTTAAGGCTTATGCACCAAATCTGTGTTCTTATTTATGAAAGAATAAGGTTAACCTTAAAGACATAAGATTGGATTTATGAATAGATAAAAATAATTAAAAGTTATAAAGAGGATTATTTATTTGTATACCTTAGTAAATGATATTTTGATGAAAATATTATACTAATGCGTTTTGACAAGTTTCAATATTATATTCAATAATTGAATTATATTTCCTATGTTAATTGTGCTTGTAGCATTATTGGTTATCATTTTAATAAGTACATATGAGAGTTCTTTTATCTTATAGTTAAGTTAAGATCAATATCAAATTGAAGCTCAATAACTTTAAATATTTAAGTAGGATGTTAACTTATTAAACTTTTAGACTTACTCTTTCCATATTTTTGTATTTTAATGTGATTAATTAATTCATATCCTACTTAAGCATACTAAAGTGGTGGTAATGCAAAATTTTAAGGTAAGAATGCTTAAATTTGTGAACTTAAACTAAAATAATTGTAATTATTAAGTGACTTAAGTATATGTAAGTGTACATTAAACTCTTATAAATTATATAGGCATTCCAGGGAATGTCATAGAAATATAAATTATTCAAGCTAATTAATTGTTAAGTTGGTTATATAAGACATTTATGAAATGAAATAAGAATAATAAGCTAAGGAAGTTTGAAAAAAGTATGTCCTTTTTTCCATTTTACCCTTAATAGCTAATTCCTATTTTATTTTTATCACGACATGCCTCACAGTAAATAATAGGAGATGAATGGTTTTATATCTTTTTGAATGTTGGAGTATGAATAAAAAGAAAATGAGTTACTACCAATCATTTTTTAATGGTATGATTAAAATACTAGAAGAGGTTTGTATTTCTAAAGTTCAAATTTGTGAGTTAGTTATGTGTAAGAAATGTATCATTACCCTACAACGTCCATTCAAAGAATGGTTACCTATTTATTCAAATTCTAAAAATGTGATTGGTATGTCTTACATTTCATAATATTAAAAGTAATACATGAGCAAAGCTATTACTATTCAAAATAATATATATGCCCATAACAATTGTTACAAAGTAGTGTAATGTCCGTTCAAAAAATGATTACCTATTTATTCTAATTTTAAAAATGTGATTGGTATGTCTTACATTTCATAATATCAAAAGTAATACATGATCAAGCTATTACTATTTAGAATAATATATATGCCCACAATAATTATTACAAAGTAGTGTTCATGAAAATATTTTTCTAAACAAAAATAAAGAAAAAAATTTTAAACACCATTTTTGTAATACTACAATAATATTTATGTGTTTCAATTAATTTTATTTTTAATATTTTATAAAAATATTAGTATGATTATTTTTATTTTAATTAATTTGATGTCAAATTTATCTAATTTTATAATAGAAGTTGAATGAAATAAAATATCTCAATAATTTTAAGTACCATTATGATCGTATTTACAATTGAACTACTTATCTTTGATACATTATAGGCATAAATTTTATTATTTTTTAAATATTTTTAATAAAATAATTGTAATATAACTTTTAAAATAATGGGATTGTATTTTATTATTTTTTAAATCCCATATATGCCCTAACCCAAGATTTCTTTTCAATGTGTAGTTACCAAATTTGTTAACAAATTCCACTTTAAATTTTCCTTCTCCAATTTATGAGTAATATTCTACTTAAATCTTTGATTGATTTCATGGAAATCTACGTATTTTAGCTAATATGAGGTTTTATAAGAAATTAGGTTTGATCTTGTATTTTAGTCTAAATTTGTGAAATATTATAATGGATCTTATTGTTATAATTTAGTTTTTATGAGATATGATGGTTTAATGGAGAGATTTAAGATTGTAATTGAGATTTATGCTAAGTTTTATCATATGAATAGTATTTTTGCATGAAAATCTACAAATTTTCTAATATAATTGATTATAATTTCTTTGGGCTCATATAATCACTTATAATAAAAAGAATTCTCTATAAAATTTTATAAATGATTATAGGCTCTCTGGGCTCATATATTCAATTATACCCTATTATCTTTGAAAATTTATATATTTTAGAATTTTAAAATGTATTGCACCTTTACATATAAGCTATATAGATATTAATGTTCTTGTTATAAATTCAATGGACTTGACACCCTTTGTGATATCACTTGATTGAAAATTGGTGAATTTTGCTTATATATGTGTTATGAATGTGAAGTGATGATGGTGGTGGAGAATTATGTTTATGTTGAGACTAATGTACTAGATTCATGTGCCAATTTGTGAGAGATAAATATAGACCTTAAAAGGTAGATCTTAAAAGAAAAAATGATGAAATTTGTGAGGGGATAAAGATGATCAAAAGACACAAAGAGGATTATTTGCCTTATTTATTTTATTGATGTTAATATTATGAAATTTGATTGTTGACATCACTTGTATAAGTTTAATAGCCTTGTTTATTGAATAATACTTTTACAAAAGCTTATGAGAATATTTCTTAGCAAGTTTAATGCTATAACTACAAGTTATGATTCAAGTAAATACTTTATAAATAGTATTAGTTAATTACTCTTAAGCAAGTCCACATGGAAGTTGTTCATTAACACTTGATTATTAAATTTGGGTTATGAATTTATTTGTTTTAAGTAAAATGTTATCTTATTAAGCTTCCAAACTTACTTTTTTTGTGGTTTATAGTTTTAGATACCTCAATTGAGATTCCACCTCCACAATAAGATCATCATAGTGTAGATATCCATCCATTAATAGACCAGGCAACATTTATTTTGAAATATAATTAATGTTAGAATAAACAATAAGATCATCATAGTGTAGATATCCATCCATTAATAGACCAGGCAACATTTATTTTGAAATATAATTAATGTTAGAATATTTTGTTTAAACTTTTGAATATTGGGGTCATGGTTATAAGTAGGTAGAACATAAAATACTTCATGAGAGATTATAGTTAGATTGACTTATTTTTCTTTAGTCTCTAGATTTATAAGTCGATTTAACTTTTTTTTTTAAATAACCGGTATATAAATTGGATTTTAATTAAAATAAAAGGAATACATTTCCAAATTCCGAAGTCATTCTTGAGATATCTAGAGGATTTAGAAATTACGTTACTTTATGGTATAGAATTTTTCCTTCGACAGATCCAAAAAAAGAAAAAAGGCCCAGAATGTTCGGATCAGGCTTTCCATCGTAGTAATGTCCACCTTGCACAGCCTTGTATTGGCCATGTGGTTTGTTGGAAGACTCTCTGAAGAAGGACTGATTTACATGAAGTTAGCCTGCCCGACTGAGATTAAGTCCTGGCTGTCCCCCCTGAAGTTTTTTAGTCACACTGTCCAAAACTCCCTGCCCCATAACTGAATTACTCCTCCATCCATCCACATAAGTTCCCAGATATCTGTCAATACCACTGGACACTGGAATGGAATACCAAACAAGCTAGCCATCTCAGCCTAATCAGAAGTAGGGGTATTCGCTTTTATCTTCGTTTAGTAATTCATTTTAGTTTCCTCTTGTTTGCTATCATTGTGCATGAGCAATGCAGCCTACATGGACCTAGAATAATGGGCTGAGCTAGCATGCTCATGGGCTCGGAAAATAAAACCCAAGCCCAAGACCACCAACAACAACGCCCCACTATTCCGTAAATAATCTCTTGTTTAGGCTCAAATCCTAATTAGATTTTTTTTTTAAAAAAAAAAAAGGGGGAAAAGGAAGGTTGAAAGCCGTATTTTTAGGCCAATGATGAATGATGAAACCATCAAAATAAATAAAGAAATAACAAAAGCAAGAGATCCACTTGTAGATTACGATTTACGGCAAATACAATAATGTTCGGCAAATGATAAATGAGTTCCGTGTCAACATGGCAAGAGAACAAATTAATACAACAAAGACCAAAAAAACATCATCTTAAAGTAAACGACAGAAACGCATGCTCACCAAAGCTTCCCGCACCATTTTGCTATTTCCTCCTCGCATCACATGCATTCCCTTTCTTCTAGAAACTCTTCTTTCTTTACAGCGTATCATATACGATATGCACTTACAAAGATGGTGGTATTCTACATAGATTAAGGCTTTTTTTATTATTTTAATCACGTCGTGGATAACTATTTTAAGAATAAAAATATTATAGATGTGGAAATAAATTTTGAGTATTTTATATTTATTGAATTAAATTTTATAAAATTATCTTATTATATATTTAATAATAATTTTTAATTTATATTTAAAATTTAATTTTGAATATATTTTTAATATACAATATTATTATTTTAATAATTAAAATATTAAAAAATTTGTGTTTTCAATAAAAATTCTTTTCAAAGTTTAAATTTTTATTTATTAACAAATAAAGTTGGTTCGAAATTAGCATGCATTCTATTAATCATAGATTGACTCATTTCTCGCTCAACATCATCATTAAGGAAAAATATTTTTAATTTTATTATAACATTAAAAATTATAATTATAATATTAAAATAGTTAATTTATACAGTAATACTTCAACTTCAACATTCATTATAAAAAATATGAAATTTTTTTTATCAATTTATAAGAATTATAATATTATATAATACATATAGATCTAATTTTTTTATCACATAAAGAATTAAAAATTTAATTTGGTGTTCAATAGGAGAAGATGGTGAGTAAAACAATATTCGATTATATCGGTAAAAAAATAGAATATTCTTACAAGGCATCCACCTGCGGTGAATGATGAGGAAACTGAAGTCCATTTTTAATATATTCTCTTTTCGCCATTTCCAAAGTAATTTTATTCCTTTTTTATTCCCTTTTCACATGGGGGCCTTGATGATGCTTTGTTGCGTGTTATTTCTCCAGTTGCATTTAGTTTTCTATTCAATTATTCGGTTCGTCCAATTACAGACATCTTTGAATTTCGCGTCAGCGAGTGGTTATGTTTACTTTCATTAAAAACAACAACAAATCCTTATCTTTTTTATAAACTTTGTACAATGGTGCATAGTGTCGTATTGTATTATTATTATATTTAATTACATATTAAATTTATTTTTTAAAAATTAAATTTAATATTTTATATAATAATACATTAATAAATAAATCTAATGATATATTAATATATTATTATAGTAATAGTACATCGAAAACAGTTTCTATCTTTTATTTTTCATAAATACTAAATGTAAATTAAAATATATCATTATATCATAAATTAATAATAAAAAATTATTAAATTTTATTTAATTTATATAATACTATATAAATCATTCAATTTGAATTATTAAATTTAATAATACAGCATTATCATGATGCATGAGAATTTTTCTCCTCCTTGCCAGGAGTGGAATATAGAGTAGGATTTCACCGCCGAACTGTCGGCTGCGAGTGGCGGAGGATGAATATATATATATATATATATATATATATATATATATATTTGATATTTTAAACAGAGATCAATAAAATATTATTGGAAAATAATTGGTCAATTACTTCCAAAAGAGAAAATTAACTCTTTTTAGGTGATTGAAAATTGATTTTTTGCATGCAACAGTATTAGTTCTTAACTAAATTTGTTTTCTACTAGCATCATTATAGAATATTTGACAAAAGATTTTGCAACAAAACAATATGTGGATCAAAACAATAAGAATACCTTATCATTCATTTTATTTCAGTTTAAGTTTAGGTTGGATTTCATTTAAAAAAAAAATTCAACTCTTCACTCACCCCAAACTCCGTTGGAACTCATTTTACGGATCAATCTTTATTTGAATTTGGACTCATTTGTTTTCTTGCATAGAAAATATTTTTTATAAGAATATAATTATAAAATTTGAATATATTGGAAGGTGATTTTATATTCAATATTAAGTATAAGAAATAAGTTTCTCTTTTTTAAAGAGAATATTATTTTTTCCATTATCATAATTTTACATATCTTTTTTTAATTACAAGATATAAATACACATAATACTTTTAAAAAATTGAATAGAGCGTCAATTTGACTTATCTTATGAAGTCTAAATTAATTATGATAATAAAATATTTTTTTACCAATCAAATAAGTTAAGAAAAATTATGAAAGTAATGCTTATCAACTCATTATTATAGAATAAAATAGAAATATGAATGGTTGAAAATAGCAATATTTTAAAAACAGGACTAGTTATTGAACCAAAAATGGGAGTGGTTCAAAGTTTAAAGGTTAAACCGAGGTTAAACCAGAATTATAATATAAAATAAAAATTAAAAATTTTAATATACACATATATAGTTAAAAATAATTAAGTTATCATAAAATTAAATTTATGTATATAAAATATAAAATTCTTTAAAAATTTCTAAATAATTTTAAAATTTTATAAGTTTATAATTTAAATTATCACAAAAAATTAATATTGAATCCAATTTTTTGGTTATGTGTCTTTCATTTATATATACAAGATAATTATTTATTATTTG
Source organism: Sindora glabra (assembly GCA_020226215.1). NCBI lineage: Eukaryota > Viridiplantae > Streptophyta > Magnoliopsida > Fabales > Fabaceae > Sindora > Sindora glabra. The sequence continues at coordinate 11,191,966 of CM035232.1, forward strand.
AAACTTTAAACTTTGAATATATATACAATACCAAATAAAAATAATATTATTTTTATAATTATTTAAATAATAATTTTTTAAAAAATCAATCAAATCATGAAAATCATGATTGATTCACACAATTTGAATAATTTATCATTGGTTAATTGATTTTCTAATCAATTTTATCAGGATTGGTTTTAAATGTTAATCAGACCAATTAGGTGACCAATTTATAATTTTTTTAGTTCAACCAACCTGTCCAATTCAATTTTTTATATATTGGAAAATAGTATTATAATACTATTATTTATATTAAAAGCATACAAAATGTAACCAATATTTTTAATGGTGTGTAATGACACCCAATATTACTTTATAAACATTATTTTCCTCATATTGTAAGTTCGAATTCTCAATATTGTTTATGTGTTAAATGAATTAGAAAAAATGTAACATGCATGATAATAATTTATTTCAAAACAAATAGCTAAATTACAAACATATATTAATGATTTTAAAATTCATAAAAGAAATGCAATATATTTAAAATATCTAAGCATTGTTTGGTATATTGTATTGTATAATGTAGTATTATATAAAATAAGATAACATATATACGACATTTGATCTATTATTATTTATGATGAAAATTTATATAAATTTATTTTATCTTTTTCTTGTTATCAGTTTATACAAGAATATATAGGCAAAAAAAAATAAACATATACACAGGTGTACAAATTGATATGTATATGAGGACGTTATCAGGTAAAAAATTATAACAAATCAATTTAAAAAATATAAAATTCAATATATACCATATATAAAATCTTAGAAAACTTAAAAAAATACACTTTTAAAAAATATCATAAATATAGTACAATATTATCATATAAAAATTTTAAAAATACAGAAGTAAAATATAAGTACCAATGTAAATTTTTTTAATTTTAATTTTATAAAAAAGATATATGAGAGAGATTTAAGAAAAAGAATATTTAAAATAATTTTTTTAATTTTAATAATATATAATACTATTTTATCAATTTTTATCCTCTCAAAATCGATAACCTTATATGGAATTATATATAATTTTTGAAGAAGTTATATAATTTGATATAAATCTTTAAATATTATATAAGCTCTAATTCCATAATCTATCTTATACTATTCGGTCTTGTTATGAATTGTCAAACGAAACTTTATAGATAATAAAGTAATATTTTAATGATAATTATATATATATCACATTATAATATAATGTGATAAAATATTTTATTTGGAAATATACTAACCACATATATATTAATATATTCCGAGCTTTTGGTATCAATTCATTCATAGAATGTGATAAATAAACACTACTAGAATGTGCACTATTTTTTATGTATTTTTCTGTTGAAAAATTTATTAAAAAAATTGAGATCAAAGTGTGAATGGTCATATTTTTTTTACCGAAACAAAATTTGTAGAAAATTTGTGGAAATGAATATAAAATTTGAATCTTTTTAATATTGATAAAAAAATCCATTGAAAATTAATTTCTGACAAAAAAAATTCATCTGAAAACTTGCACATAATTTTATTTACTATTTTTAACAAATTTTTTACAAAAGTTAATGTTCAATGAGTTTTTTAACCGAAAATTTTGCCGAAATTTTGAAAAAAATTTATGTGTGAACGGTGCCTCTCCTCTCCTTATTGTCCTCCTTTTCCTCTCCCATTTTCATGAAAGAGCTCTGCTCTTCCTCCATGCTTAAATATTGCAGTTTAAAGGTAAAATTTTAATTGTAAACTAATTAAAGTGTTCATTATGTTTGTTTACCACGTATACTTGCTATTTTCATTGATTCCTTTTATTTTTCATTTTGTAAATTTCCTTTTGTGACATGTAGTTTTGGATTTAAGCTTATATAAAAGTTAATTGGACTTCTATCTTGCTTACTTACAAGATTAGTACATATTTTTAATTATCAGCTGGTTATTTGTTGTACCAATTAATTTTTTTAATAATAAGTAAAGTTAAATTTAGAGAATATATTTTGAATTAAACTTAGGAAATATACTTTGAATTAGAAAGAATAGGTTAAATTGAAATTTTTTTATATTTGATTTGAATAATATATTTTATATATTATTTCATTTAAATAATATTATATATGGATTGTTTAATTTATTTTATATATTATATGTGTAAATTTAAATGAAATTATTTAATTTAATATTATCTTATTATATGCGAGATTTGTCTGAAAAATAAAAAGATCAATTTCAATAAAATATTTAAAAATTTAATTTTTTATTTTTCATAAAAATTATTTTTAAAATTCTCAATGGATCTCAAACTAATATACCGAAAGAATTTCTATGGATTTTTTATGAATTTTTAAAATTTCATTTATTTTAAAAAGATTATATTTCTAAAAATTCATCGAAAATTCTATTAGAAAAAAATTTTGTTCGAAAATTCTGAGAGCTACTTGCAGCCTCTTTCTCAACCGTACCTGCCTGTGTCAACTTAATATACATGATCGACTTCCTTTTAAGTAATTATACTTTAATTTTGCTGGTACTAATCATAAAGTGACTTGTAAGTTCAAAGAAAAAAGGAATAATTAACCGCTTATACTTAATTATGATCCGTATACTATAAATAAAATATAGTGCAAAAGGCAGCCAAAAGGTATATAATATTTTATTTTTTATATATAGTAATTTAATTTTCAAGTATAAATAAAGAATTAATCTAACTAACTGAGCATGATCTTTTTGTCTGTCCATTTCCAGTCCACAAATCATACAAGGAAAACACCATGGCTGATCAAAAGTGATGGAATCCATTAATTGATAATGGTTACAAAGATGATCACTAATTAATTGGACGCCAAATGACAGCAGCTGGATGGCTAGTGACTAGAATAAAATCCTACTGTCAAATCCTTATACATGAAAGCTCTCCGACTTATGATTCTGATTTTGTGTTTTTTAAGAATGCTTGCATATATGGACTTTCATGGAACCTTTGATTTCATTTTCGATCTGCTCTGGCCGCCAAAGAGAGCAAGTGCTGCTTTATTTTATTCTTAGCTGTAGATGACCATATAATTCCTCCTGATTTCCTTTTTTTCTTTTTTTAAGATGAAATGGTTAAGTCATTATGTAAGAATTAGGAATCAAACTCTAAATATAAAAAAAGATATATAATTTTTGAAAATACTAGATGTTACTTTATTCTCAACTCTTATTTTGCTCTTGTAGCTGGCTGGCAAGAATATCAACTCTATATCAACTGGGTATATATGTAGTCCATTTCAAGTCATGGCTTTATTTTATTTTGTTCTTGGTAAAGCAGTTAATGTCATTATCAGGTTGGGGTGCATACGGAACCATATTCAAATTAAAATGCATGACGTCTTATATTCCTATTCTCCCGTATCAAGTAATGAAAATCCACCTAAGCCTCGCAGTTGTCACCATCTTAAATAGACTTTTATACGGCTCTTTCACATATTAACATATTTTAGAGGCTCAAAAGAATTTTTTTTATACTTTAATATTAAATGATTTATACGCAAAGTTTATAGAAATCAAACTAGTTTGAAACACACATCTCTAATCACATATTTAATATTATTTTTTAATCTCCAAGTTAACTGCTTAGAATATATATATATATATATATATAAAGCATTTACTTTTGCATATTATTATACCCATATTATACCAAATAGAAAAGTGAGATTCGAAAATCTCCTACTTTCACAATCTGCAGTTAAACTCCGATGCGTTCTATGAAGATTATTAGTTGCTTCCTAGTGGGCCGCTTTCCTATGTTCTGTGTGGTATTTCTCATGCTTAAGTATATATACTATGGGCTTTCTTTTTCTTCTTTTGTGATTGATTTTTTTGTGGATTCTACCGTTGGTTGTCAAAAGTGCGGAAATTCAGCTAGCTCTTCTTTCAGAAAGTGAAAAAAAATTAAGAATTGGACAGATTACTGCACTCTAAAGTGAAGATAATACTATTAATTCTTCAAGAAACTTGCAATGATATGTACATATCACTTAATTTTTGAGATTAATCGCTAGCAATGAAATTCAAACTTAATTTAAATATGAAAATTGAATAGTTTAAAATAATGAAACATACCCGTTGAAGTTGAAACAATCCAAAGGATTGAGATTCAGCTAGCTCGAGAAAGCTCTTAATCATTCCTTATTAATATATGATATTATTGCAGATTTGTGGTGTATGAATGGCCAGCCATGCATATAATGCACCACAAAATGATTAAATAATATCACAAGTTTCACGCTGTTCTTAAAACAAATTAAGACAGAATGATGAGTTATTTTCGTCCACCTACACTATATATGTTAATATAGTAGTGTTATATGTATTAAAAATAAGATTCAAGATTAAATTTTAAATATAAGTTAAATATTATCATTAAATATAAGATGATGAAATAAATTTATAAAATTTAATTCAATAAATATTAAAGATTTGAAACTTAATTTCAAATTTATTTTAAATAGTTATAGCTTTGTGCTAAAAACTTGGCTTGAAAATTGAGGGGATTAGCCTTTTAAATATACAAAAATGAAGACTAAAAGACTAACTTGGCACTTAAGAGTGATTTTCTAGTTCAAATAGAATTGCCTATTTACTAGTTATTAGATTAGACTTCTAATTGTTCTTTAGAGGGGGAAGCACGTGGCCTAGCTAAAGCAATGTTGAGAAATCAAGTTGGAGCATGTCTACTCCTGTTTTTTTATAAATAATAACAAAAGTGATTGAATTATTGGGTGTGTGTGTGTATATATATATATAAATTAATTTTCAAAAAAATATTGAATGTTATTAATTAAAAATTTTTAGTCGAAGCATATATACTTTGATTATAAGAAGGTTGGCAAAATGATTTATATGAAATATGGAGCATAAATAATACTATTTCACAAATTTGATTCCACGTAAGAAAAAGGTAGAATAATCAGATGTATTTAAATATATTTTTATTTTTGTGTCTTTAAAAATTATTTTTAAAACCTGTTCTTTTATTTTCAAATTTTTTTTACTATCGAAGGAAAACAAAGAATACAGAGAAGTAAGCATTATAAATAAAAAATAATTTATTTAATTATAAAATTGACATTTAAAATAAAAAATAAGTTTAGTAAATATTTAAAAGTTATTTTTATTTTTGTATTAAATTATATATTTAGAGAATAATTTTTAAAAATAAAATTTAAAAACAGATTTCTAAACATATTTTTTTAAAAAAATTAAAAATTATTTTTAAAAAATAATAAACATACAGGCCCTAAGTCTCCAAATGATGAAGAAAAACTTCCGAGTTGTATCCCTCAGATTCAATCCAATTTTTCTGAGCGATAGGAAGCAAAATCTTTTGAATAAGTAATCCTGCCGTAATACTGTAATAATGGAAATTTTAATATTACTTTTATTTATATTTTGATAAATAGAATAATTATTTTTAAAATTTTGATAACCATTCAATCATTATGTAAAAATATTTACCGAAATATAAGTGAAAATAGTATTATACTATCTCCTCCGTATGCCATCGATCCTTTTAAATTGTAGTTTTGTATTATTAATGCGTTTTCATTGTTGTGATTAGTCTAGTTGCTACCATCATATTGTCACTGTATTTGTTCTCATATTGCTTCATTTCTTTTTACATGTGTTTAAAGCTAATGCTTAAGAATTAAATAGATTAATAAATAATTTTATTATTAAAGGAAAAAAGTTATATTTTACTAATTTTTCATTTACTGAAACTTAAATGGTGGATGAAAATTTATTAAAACAATAAGGTCAAAGTTAGAAGAAAAAATTGCTATTCTAGAGTATCAAAGAAAAAGTAATAAAAAAATACATATTTATTCATTGATTGCAGCCATGATATAAGTTGAGAGTTGGGTAAAGAGTAAAGCTAGAAAGATGAAAAACCAAGGAATTATATATTACATTCCCATTGGGTAATTGAAGATTGCACAACAAAAATAGAAAGATATAGATTACCGGTATATAATTTCTATTATCCTCTGATAGGTATACATACCGTTCTCACAATTCATGGAATTGGCAACTGTATCATTCATTATACAACAATTTCAATTTCTAAACAAAATCTAATATTTGGACCATCATATATTACTTTCTTTGCTTTAATTTTATCACTAAAATTCTAGATTTTACGAGCACAATACTTGTCGAAATTCTAGCTACCTATGTACAAGAGTGGAAAAAGAAACATTTATAAGTTAACGAGATTTAATAACATATGAGTTTAATTTTTTTTTATAAAAATAAGATGCTAAAATTAAATTTTGAATCTTTTATATTTATTAAATTAAATTTTATAAATTTATCTATTTAATAACGGTCCTTAATTTATATTCAAAACTTAATTTTAAATTTCATTTTAAATGTATATAACGTTACTCAATTTTCTATTCAGCCTGTATCCTTGAATTTTATTGGAAGGTTTTGACTTCTCTTGCAATAATGAATCTTGGAATAAAATTTTAAGAATTAAATTTTTGTTGAGAGATTAAATAATTTATCTAACCTTTTTCTTTATGTAATGCTGAAAAATATTTTTAATGTTATATCAATATTGAAAACTCAGTATTAATTTCATACAAATATTATTAAGTATATTATTTTTAAACTCAATCTGATTCTTTCAAAAACAGTTTATTTCCTATCAAAAATAGATAATTTGTTGTTAAATCAAATTGCTAAATTTAAAAAATAATATAATTAACAATATTTATATGAGGGGAACTTTGAATTTTCAGTGCTATTACAACACTAAAAATCTTCTCATAATATTGATATATGATTTTAAAAAAATTTGAAGATATTCTTCTATCTCTTAAAAGTTTCTTGTCTTCTCTTTGCATCCCAAATTATATACTATTATTTCCCAGTGCAAGCTAAATGATTTAACACTCTCTTGCTATGAAAAAAAAAAAAGGATAAATGATGTCGATTTCCTTGAGATCTAGATGTAATTATATCTAATATCTTTTTTTAATATATATATATATATATATAAAGCATTTCGTTATAAAATATAACAATGTTAGACTTTTAAATTGTAATTTTTTAAAATATCATTCCAAATAATTGAAAGATCATTAATTCCTTAGATTTTCATTTATAAATATTTTTTAAGAATAAAAACATTCCTCTATTTTTATATATAATTATATAACAATATTTATATATAAAAATATAAAAAAAATCCTAATCATGATGGATGATGTTAAAAAATGAATTATAGTTAAAATATTGACGTCATCACATTTAATAGTTCAAGTATTTTAAAAGAAATATGAATACATAATTTTAAAGAATAAGAGATATTAAATCAGGAGGGCAAGTGAATTTAATTTATAGAAAAGGAAAAAAAAAAAAAAAGGAAGAATCCAAGTGCGGTTAATATCTAACTAAGTATTACATTTTAAAAGCAAACTTAATTTGTTTCACGATATTTACTCGCAACTAACGATGTTGAACTTGTTCGTCATGCTGTTGTTTGTATTGCACCCGTTCTACTGTTCTACGCTCGTAGAACACGGCACTTCAAGGAGAATTCGAGACACTCTACAGGTTAAGTTCATGTAGGTTTGAGCTCTAAAGAAGTTGATTTATTTAATATAGATAATAAATAAATCAAATTATAGTTAATTTAAAATTAAGTTAATTCACATATTAATTCATTTAAAAACTTATATTAAAAATTTTAAAATATTATATAAAAATAATTAATAACTAATTTATAAATTAAGGGCTTGTTATGATATTTATAAAATTTTAAATTACGAAATGATGTGACAAGTTTTAAAATTATTTAATCATCATTATTCATTTTTAATAGGTGTAATCAAATAATTTTAATTTAATAGTTTCTAAAATTGCCACATATTATAGATTTTAAAATCCTTGAAATACCATATAATTCACTCATAAATTATTATGTATATTAAAAAGATAAATTTTATGTTATAATAATAAAATTTTATTAAATTAATAAATTAAAAATTAAAAATATTTTAAAAATAAATAAATAATTAAATTTAATAAATATGTTTATAATATAAATTTTATTAATTAAAATTATTAAATAAATTAAACAACTTGATACATCTTAACACGTTTCATAAATAAATTAATAATTTTTGTTTTATGAAGTTTCCACCTTTGGTATCATTTTCATGTAATTTTCTTTTTTTAAAACCCCTCTATTTATTAAGAAAATAAATAAATTGATTCAACATAATATATTTTTTATTTAAATTAAATTTAAGCTACTTTTATTTAAATTATTATTTAACATAGTACAAATTTGATATATCTAAATGAATTATTAAATAAACTAAAATAGAGTTTCCCTTAAATTCTCATGATTTGGAAGTGTAATGAGTTGAGAAAGTAAATTCCAATGAAATCTATTCTTTTATGGATATGTAAAACGAGCTTAAAACCTATAGGTAATGCGAGTAATGCAGGCTGCCCATGAGTATGGTATGAGTTGGATACTTTATATTGAAACCAATATTTTTTGTAGGTTAACATGAGTAAGTCTGCATAAGTATAAATTTATGCAAGTGTGAGTTTGCTGATGAGCCTAAAGTTTTTTTTTAACATTAATATTTTTAACTTTTTAAGTATTTTCAAAATGTTTAATCTAACTCAGGTATAATAGATTAATGTAATTTTTTTAACTTTACTTCACTAACTTATTATACAAAACAAAAAAAAAATTAATTATCTTTTCACAATTTAAAAAAATTAATTTTTTTTTAATTTAATCTAATCTAATATTTTTTGAAAGTATTTTTTTATTTTCATCTAAAGTTGATCCTTATAGATACATATTTAATAATATAATTATTTCTAATAATAAAAAGAATTAATATGATCTATCCACGGAATGATAATTCTCTTTCGCATTTTTTACTTACATATGCTAGTAAACTTGTACGGACTTAAATCTACATGGGTACAGCACAGCCTATCCGACACTACCTACCCCTCTTTTACATGCCTACCCCTTTAACATGACAAAGTTATATCCTCTTTCAACGGATTTCAAAAAATGAACATTTGATTTTTAATACATCCCTTTTTATTATTAGACATATTTTAAAATATAATTTTATTAATTTTTACTTATTACTGTAAAAATTTAATAAAATATTTTTTTTTTAATTTTATTATTTTTTATTAATTAATACTTCATTATTTATATTCTTAGTTTATTTAGATTTATTTTATTATATTTTTCTTTTTATTTTTAATTATTTTGAACATTGTATATAAGGAATAATTTTAAAAAATATTAGAAATAAATAAATTAAATTATTTAATTAATATGTATAAAATTAATTAATTATGATAAATAATAAGTAATTAAGGGAATATCAGACCTAAATATCAGTCCAACAAACTTAATGACATGTGGATAATTTGTGCAAAATCCTGATTGATAGAATACCTTCCTTTCAAATTCATGTATATATTACCTTGGGATCAATTTGTAAGAGATAACATCCAAGAAACTCCCAAATGGAAAAAAGGGGAAAAATTAAATTCAATAAAATTAAATGTGAAATAAAGAAAACAGATCGAGTAGAGATGATAATAAATTTGCCATCCTTTAATTTAAATTAGATATAGAGAAAACCACCTTAGGACACTTGGACAATACTAGCAACCTCGAAATTTAAAGGGAAATTCCATTCAATATGTAGAGACAAACCGCTTGAGTCTTGACCTCGCATTAATAAAGAAGAAGAAGAAAAAACTAACAGGGGCTCGATAATAATCAATATTTAATTATATTAAATTAAAAAAATGAATACAATTGGTCCAAGTTTCTTTCTAAAAAGGGGAAAAAGGAGAAGAGGAAGAAAAGTGAAATATGTTAAGAGAAAAAAATTAACTCTCCTTGCCGCATTAAAAACGAATTAAACTCGTGTGAATTTTTATCAAAGGCAAAAATGGAAAAAGAATAAAAAAAATTAAAAAAGAAGCAAGGAAAAACAAGAACAACTTTGAAGCACGTGCAGAAACGAGCGTTACCAGTTTGGGTACGCCATGGCCGCAATCCCAAACGGCGACTCTAACCTTTGTAGGGTCCACTCACCTTCTCTTTCAGTTAAAAAATTTTGATTATAAATGAACTACTATTGACTCAATGTGCTCCCACAGACACCCAGCGATTACAACCAGAAGACCGGAGAGAAAAGAGGTAGAACCTCTAGACCCAGAGGTAGAGAGAGAAATAGCTATTTCGTTCGAGTGTGATTTGTAGAGGGAATCTAAAGCTCGACCAGCTGGAGAACATCGAGTAGCTCGTCCCACTTTTTCTTCTCTAAATTTGTAAGCTTTTTCTTCTAATTCAGTTCGGTTTTTTTTTTATGGAATTTAATTGATGATTTATGACTAATTTTTTTGAGCTTCTCTTGCAAGGCCCATCATTACTTCAATCTCAGCGGCGAAAAAGGGCAAAAGGTATATGTGATTGATGCCAATGCAAATTATCAGTGATCTCTTTTTTATTTTTCTTTTTTTGTTAATTTCGCTGGGTGCTGAAAAACCTGCTGTATTTGGATTTGGATATGTTTGTTATCATTTTGATTGAAGCTTTTTACATGATTAATTCTTAATTTCCCCTCCTTTTCTTCCTAGATGCTTATGTTGGTTTCATTTCTGAGATCTGATTTCGGATTCTTCCCTTTTTTAGGGCTGCACGTCTCGTCTTTGCTCTTGTTTTAGTTCTGATTATCATTTGTGGTAGACTGCTACCACCACTGTCGATTCTTAGAGTTGATTTTCTGATCTTTTAGTGCTTGCGCTAATTAGTTTCTGCCAAATCTTGTACTGGTTGGGGCGGTTCTAGTGTTCGCCTGTATACTTTAAATTTTTTGTTCCCTTCAGAACTGGAAAACTCCAACTTGTAAAAATTGTTCAAAACTTTTTATTTTCAGCTTTTCTCATTATATGACATGAGGAGTGTCAGTTCCATATAAAATTGGTGCATCTTGTTTCATGATTTAGCTTAATTTGGCACATTTTCTTGTGTGTGCATATATCATTCTTCAGGATGTCTGATGCTTCATTTATTTTTTCCTGCTTTCAGGATGTCTGATGCTTCATTTATTTTTTCCTGCTTAAAAATTAAGGTTTCTGTGTGCAGTCACACTGATCATTTCCAGCATCATGTTGGAGGGTCCATCCTATCTGGTCTCGAGGGACTTACCAGGCTCATGTGAGGAGGAGAGCAAATGGGTTTACAATACCTCTTGTGTGATGGAGCTGTCAAGCAACAAACGTCAGCTGGAAGACAATGATGGCATGACATTAAGAAAGTCATGCAAACTTTCTGATGCTTCCATGGGAGGGGAAACACAGATGAATTCTCATGACCTTTCCTTGCCCCACAATCAAAAGAATGATCAAAATTATATCGGAGATAATTCAGATTCCAGTTCGCTTATCAACCTACTCGGTCGAGACATCTCAATTAATTGTCTCCTTCGATGCTCAAGGTCTGATTATGGCTCAATTGCCTCATTGAATCAGAGTTTTCGATCTCTTATTCGGAGTGGAGAACTGTATAAGCTCAGGCGAAAGATGGGCATAATAGAACATTGGGTTTACTTCTCTTGCAGTCTCCTTGAATGGGAGGCATTTGATCCAAACCGTGGCCGATGGATGCGCTTGCCGAGAATGACTTCTAATGAATGCTTTATGTGTGCTGATAAAGAGTCATTGGCTGTTGGTACAGAGTTGCTTGTTTTTGGAAAGGAAATAATGTCTCCTGTCATTTACAGATATAGCATTTTGACAAATACGTGGTCATCTGGCTTGCGAATGAATGCTCCCAGATGCTTGTTTGCTTCTGCCAGCCTTGGAGAAATTGCTATATTGGCTGGTGGTTGTGATCCATTTGGAAACATTTTGAACTCAGCTGAACTCTATAATTCTGAAACTGGAGAGTGGATGACTCTACCCAGCATGAATAAAGCTAGGAAAATGTGTTCTGGTATATTTATGAATGGGAAATTCTACGTCATTGGTGGGATTGGAGTTGGCGATGCGCAGCAGCTGACTTGCGGGGAGGAGTATGATCTGCAGACAAGAAGGTGGCGTGAAATACCCAACATGTTCCCTGCACGAAATGGAGGACCTGGGGTGCCTGGGGCACCACCTACTGCTGAGGCACCTCCTCTACTTGCAGTTGTAAATAATGTGTTGTATGCTGCAGATTACGCACGGCAGGAGGTGAGGAAGTATGACAAAATCATGAACTCATGGGTCACACTAGGAAGATTGCCTGAGCGGGTAGCATCAATGAATGGTTGGGGATTAGCCTTCAGGGCATGTGGAGATCGACTGATTGTTATTGGTGGGCCAAGGGCTATGAATGGAGGGGTGATTGAGGTTAATGCTTGCACCCCTGGTGAGGGTACACCACAGTGGAATCTGCTTGCGCTGAAGCAGCAAACTGGGAGCTTTGTGTATAATTGTGCAGTAATGGGATGCTGAAGTGTTTGATTATTGCAAATGGTGGTGTTTTATGGAGTTTTTCCTAATGGAATTAACAATCTTCACTTCTCAAGGAGATGGGTTCCAGCTCATGGGTAACGTCTGCCCTCCTATTTTGGGGAAATCCCATTTGAAAATCAGAGTCGTAGATACAGTTTTAGAAGGTTCACAGATCTTTTACTTTTCCCCCCTCTTTTAGTTGTTTTGAGTCTTTTCCTTTCAATTACCATGAGAGCTTTTCAAATGTTGGCATCACGTAGGCACAGGTGAATAATGTGAGCTCATGGTACGTGTTGAGTTGCAATGACCAATTTCATAAATTTAAGTGAAGCATTGCAGAATTTAAATTGGTCTCACTTTTGGTTTTCCTTACCCCTCCTATTATGAGATATTCTTGATGCAATCTTCCCTAAACAACCTCCTCCTAACACTGATCATTCTCATTGCCTTACACTTCTCCCTCTGCGTGGAAAGATAAGAGAGATAGAACAGACAGTAGGAGCTGATTTTTCATGGTAAAGATAAGCGAAACAGTGATTAAAAATGATTTCTATACAGATATCCATAAAAGATCAGAGATATCGTTAGTTGCTGTGCTTTGACTGAAAGCAAATAGAGCATTTTACCTTTTGCAGTTATGCACCTGATTGCAGTGTACAGGGCTGTAATTTAAACAACAAAAATCAAGAATAAAGTCACCTACAAACACAATTTCAAACCTTAGAAGAAGATGTTAAAATGTCTAGAAAAATGACACATCTCCATCTCTTGGTCCTCCCTCTTTTTGAATACTACCAACCTGATAGGAGTTTGATGAATAGAGGCAAGGATGCCCTTTATTTAATTTACTAAAAGATTATTGTTTGAGACTTACTTTTTGGTTTAAGTGGAGATCTGCCTACTTATTCACTAAAATAATCACTGAGGTTCAGTTGATTGTAAAGTGCCTGCCAATGCCCCTCCCCTGAATTTTTATTTACTACCGCAAGGGAAGGTTTAGTAGTTATGTTGAGTGGTGGCAATTTTCTTTTCGCTGGGCACTATGATATACATATCTCCTAGCTTTTAGTAGAAAAATTGTGACTGCAATTGCCAAACCGACTGATTACGTCTACATCTACTGTTACTTAGCTAGTAAAGGCTACATTTTCCTTGTATCAGTGATATGAACATGATTTGAGTACTTAAATGATTCACTTGATGACACTGATTTTATGTTGCAGAAGGTTCTCATAGATGATTACTATATAATGCTTGTTATAAAAAATCATTTGACAGACCTTCCTTCTTTCCAATATATCACTGTTGAAACATTTGCTGGCAAATAATTTATGCTTTTTGTTCCGTTCATTGTTTGATCTTCTTCTGTCTGCTTGGGTCAATAATCAATAAGAGGGCTGACAAAGGAGAGAATGTTAGTAGAAAAGGATGTGGCGGTGTTATAGACACAGAAGTAGTTATCTACTTTACAAGGGGGATATATTGAATCTTTTATGTAATTCAACTAATCAGTGTATATTATCTGGCATTTTTCTATGTTCATCTATTTGTAAGTTTTGGGAACTTATGTTTCTCGATGATATATAAGGTGATACTTTGATAGGGTTAAGTTTTTATGTTTTAAGTTTTGCTGGTTAGAGGGCATCAAGCCATCAGGAGATACTAGTAGTTAATTCGTTTCGAAAAGAAACTACACTGTCAGCTGTCAAAACATGTATAATTTTTCATCTAGACAAGGAGCGGGCTCTGCGTTCTGCATCTTAGTATCAAGCGGAGGTCATAGACTTCATTAATTAGGTGAGTCAACCCCAATTTATAGTATTAAATTAAAAGTTGTAAATAACCAATAGTTTGTCAAGCTGCTAATTTTTATGTTGAAAATGCCTGGAATATATTCAGTTTGTCTTGGTCAGCATGTTCTTAAAATATTTTGATTCTGTTGTGGCAGTTTGTGTCCAAAAAGAATACGTGAGTAGCAAATCTCTCTCATTAGATCATGCATGGGTGGTTAGAATTTCACATATACATGTTATTGCTGTGACTTTTCTTGTTGAAATAGGACCTGTTTTTCTTAGATGGATGCATGAGTATATAGTCTTGAGCTATGGTAGATTACTTCTCAGAATCTGCAGAATTTTTTTAATCTACAGCTCAATTGATTGTTGTCATCTACAAAATTTCTTAGACACTCGCAGTTGTTAATCTTCATCCGCAGAATTCCTGTCCAAGCATCAGAAACACAAGATGTTGCGGCAACTCTGCAAGTGATTATTACAGCTTTTAGACTTATTATCTAAACCAAAAATTGAAGCAGCCAAGCTTCTTTTCCAGGGAAAATACTAATGCTTTCCTTTGAGCGTGAGCACTAATTCAGTTATGTTAGATAATGAATGAATCTTTGTTGGAGACGATAGGAAGTACAGATGGTAGTACAAGCTAAAAAATGAAATGGATGGTAATGTGGGGCCCACCCACAGCTAAAACTGCTATGATGTGCACGGACGCATCAAAAAATCTGTTGCAGCGCTCACGTGGTGAGTGCTTCATATATTTCCTTCTGTTGCTTGCCTTAACCTTTTATCTTTTTTGGGTTTCCCACAACTCTGTGTACTTGCATTTCTGTACTTTTGCTTTCATTGGGGATCTTTCTTGTTTCAGATTTTTGGCTAGTTAATCTGATCGAAATGCCACCGCAGACAAACAAAAAGGAAGCCTAATACAAAGAAGATAACACAAACAAAGAAAGGAAATTCCGGCCCAAGGCTTGGCATTGATTCTCTTTTGTTTTTTATCATTCGGTCGGGACCGCTTTTTCTTCTTTTCCGTGTCCGGACAGGGAAGTTCTATTTCATGGAATAAGATTCCCTTAAATTTTCACTTGCAGTCACTTCAAATCCATGGCAACCTCTTCATGTGTCAATTTAAATCAGAATTTATACCATTCTCATTTAATCACTTCCATTCTTATCATTATCATTTTTCTTATCGCTACCATACTAGTAATATACAATAATAAATTTGTTTACAAATATTGTTTTACTTATCTGAAAAATAGAAATTTAAATGAAAAATATTCGTTTTGTTTATTTTATTTTTGTGAATTTATGTATTATCATAATCTGGAAGTGTGAACGATGGGGGTTTAGCCCACATATCCACAAATACAGTACAATCCATATAGATTTTCATCAAGGAATTTACAAAAAAATTCCAAAAGATGTCCGGGTAGGTCCGTACCAGTGTAATCAGGTCCGGGTTCACCCCAAATCAAGGTGTCGGATAAGAATATTCTTTGACTGTATGGGAAATTAAAATCCAAGAATATGCTTTACGGAAAGAACCCAGCCTCGACTTCGAGTCGTCAAGCAGCATGCTCCAGCATCCTCAATCTTTCGAAGGCCCAAACACTCGCACTTCACTCAAATTTCCGATTTGTAACTCTGATGGCTTTTGTTTTGGTCCAAAAAAAAAGAGCGAAACACCGATGGCTTGACGAGATGGACATGGACTGCGTTCAAACCTTCCGACATTCGCACCGGAGACAAACTTCACAACGGAGTTATTGTTGCCGGAGCTCAATAATTAGTGCTTTAATTTATGTCAAGCTTAATTGAACTGAATTGCAGTCTCGGAGGGACTCTTGCAGCTTATGCTTCATTCTGTGGCCAAATCCATGGCCTCTTTTAGCGATTTCGATGTTAATTTCAGGTTCCATAAGCTTCTCATTTAATGCGTATTTTGCATGCATTGACTTTGTAATTTTAGAATTTGACAACGTTTTCTTGGAATATTTTGATATTTGTTGGGCTTTAATTGAATAGGATTTTAATTTAAAAATGGGTTGAATGTGAAATTGAAATATAATTAGAAAACTTAAATGTATAAGTGATTCAATTGACAATTGGTTGGGTTGTACCTCTTAAACTTTATATTGAATGTAGTGTTTTAATTAAATATAGACATATAATTAAAAATCTTAATACGTAATTTCTAAAATTAGATTAGTTATTGAATCAAATAGAACATTGATTCAATTACTAATTTACTTGTTAAACCGATTTTAACTTTTAAAATATAAATATAAATTATATATATACTAATAATAATATAATAATAATAATAAAGTGTAAGTATTATAATAATTTATGTTAAAAATAATTAAAAAATATAAATTCAATTAATATGAAATTATAAAAATATTAAATATTAATTTTTGTAAAATTATAAAAATTTAATTTTTAAAAAAATTAAAAAATAATCTAATTCATTGGTTTTAATTGCCTCAAACCAATTTAATCGATTCATAACAATTTTGGTTGGTTTCAACGAGTCCACGTAGATTTTCAATCTAAAGATTTTAATTGCACTAATTCATTGACCAATTCACTAGTTGACTAGTCGGTCCAATCTAATTTTCAAAATTATGCCTTAATGAAAAGTTAGTCAATTAAGTGAAAAATCTATTTATCTATCCAAGATTTTGATGATGTAAAAATAATAATTTTCAATATTAGATATTCTCCTACTTTAAATTATGAAAAAAAAAGAATATATATGATGATAAAATATATAATTCTAATTTTTTTAAAAAATTACATTCTTATAATTAATTTGGAAAGAGTGTAATTGTTTTCAAAGTTTAGTCTTGAATTATTTTTCAATATTTTTGGTTAATTGTGAAAAATTAAGGGTTTTTAATTTTATCCTTTATGAATGTAAAGATTTAAAATATTACCATGTTTATTTGATATGGTTATTTGTGTATATATACATTAACTCATTTTAAGAACATTGACATTTGTAGGAGTACAAATTATGGGTTATTCAAATATTATAATATAGAAATATCTTTGATAGATTTAAAATTATTTATAAATACTTCTTTGCAATATATGATATTTTGAAGTATTTATAAAGGTTGTTTTCTTTTAAAAGCACTTTTTGTTAAAGAGTATTTGAATTAATATTCTTTCTAAACTTGAAATATGTTAATTTTGAAATTTTGCAATCTTTTTATATGACCTTAGAATTTGTGATATATATTATGTTATTTAGATTAGTAAAAACTTATGATTTAGTAAAAGATATTTTTCTTATAATCCTACTTACTATGAATGGAGCTAAAATGTCACATGTTTATGATTTTACATTTTTGCCCATTTATCATGTTGATAACCTCTATATAATGTGGTATATGTGTACAATGATTGGGTTGAGGGTTATACTAATGTGCATAATTTGTAAGTTTAAATTTATAGAATAATTTTTTATAAAATTATCATAAGAAATTTAGATTATGATATGAAACATATTGCATAAGGTATTGTGAGATATTGTTTGATAGCTTAGTGTCATTTGTGTATCCTATTAGGGATTATTGTCATATAATAAATATATTTGTACATTATTATATGATTCTAAGAAATTATGAGAGCATGACTTGTGATTTCTTTAATAATATTTTGAATATGTTCAATTAATTTTGAATTAAGCTTTTCAATATGTTATGATATTGATATATTACATATTTTCTTTGGGATCTTAAAAATGAGCTTTACATGTAAAGAAAATCTTGAAAATTATCCCTTAAAAGTTATAAGATAGTATGGTAGAGGCTTTTGTAAATTGGAATTATATGGTTTGCTTTTAAACAAGCTAATAGCTTGGTATATTAATATCATTGATATGAATCTTGACATTCATTTTTATTTTAATTATACCCTTAAATTAACTTTTGAGTTAGTCTGATTTGGATATATTAAGTTGAAATGCATGATCGATTATCAATCATGTTTATATTTATTATAAGGTTAATTGAAGTACTTGTTATTAATTCTACATTTATACTTGATAATAGCTCGTGGCCTTATTTTCTTGAATAATATGGAAGTTTCTATTCTATTCATGAGTTACAAAGTATTAGATAGATTGCTTGGTTGCAGTTGTTAGAAGAAATTTGATAACATTATTTTATTAAAGGAAAAATCATGAAAGTTTGAAATTATCAGATATGACCAATTACATAAAGAATATGTAATATCCTTTTGATGTGATACGTCAAATGGGAGAAAGTATCATAATTTGTGTGCATTAAATACTACCATTGAATTGTTACATAATATTGTTAAATTAAAATGACTTAAGTCAATGCTCTTATATAATATCTAATGATATAAATATTTTCTTGGAAAAATAGTTGTCTTTTGAGAGAAATATGTTATTTCATTTTATCATTAGACTTGTGTTATTTTATTATGTGCACATAATGAGAAATTATCTTATTTTGGCATGATTAATTTCAAAATGGAATCTTGATATTAATGTTAATGTCTTGGTAAAGACAATATGATTTCATGAAAAATTGTTTATATCTATTTAGGGATATATTGTTATTACCTTTTTTATGAGAAAGTTGCTACAAGTGTCTCCTTGTGGAGTGTTTATTGAGAACATTGTTTTTCCTCTATAATAAATTGTTGTTGTCTTTTTTTTTTTTTGAGATAATGATTGTTCATGAGAAACAATTTATTCTTTTAGGGAAGATTTGGTAGTTTTCATGAGAAAGACTATGATAAGGACTTTTATACAAAAGCATTAGTCAATCACTTGGCTATGCTATATATGTAAGTACACTATCATATTTGTGTAGTCATATCAATGATATAATTAGCTTATATAATTATGGATAATATATACATTTAAATTATGTTTTTGAAGTGTTTATTTAGCTATGTTAGATTTAGTGGCTACTTCAATTGTTTGTTCAACATAAGAGTCATTTTCAAAATGATTTTGCAAAATACATAAAACCCAATTAATATTCACCAGAGTGAGAGAATGTTGGAATATTTTTATATTTATTAAGCGTCAATTAATTGATTTTGGTTTGCGAAAGTGAATCGAATGTTTAGTACAAATATAATTTGAAAACTCAAATGCATAAATGATCTAATTAGTTGGATTGCATCTTTGATATTTTAGTTAGATATAGGTTTGTAATTAAAATTTTTAACGAGAGGTTAGTCAATTATATAAAAGATCTATTTATGAGGAAAGTCTCTCTATAAGATATTGAGATATTACCTCTAAAACAAAATTCATGACCTAGGAAGTAAAATTGCTTATTGCATTTATATTTAATTATTCTATAATTTTAGATTCAGTATACATGATCTATGGGAATTAAAAAATTTTCCAATATTTTTTTTAATATTGAAGAAAGATAGAGAAGGAAAAGAGAATAAGGACAAGTCAGGGGAGACCTTTACCCCAACCAAGACTTCGGCCCTTGGGTCGCTAGGTTTGAGACTCTGTTGATTTAGGTTTTCTTGAACTAGTTTTCATTTATTCAAATCAAGAAAATATTGTGGAAGTTTACAGCATTGTATTCTTGTGGAAAAGGAAGAGACTGGAGAAAGAAATTGGAGTACTTAAAAAAAATTTATTTCTTTCTCCTTACATGATTATTGACATCTAAATAATATAATATATCGTGCATATTTATTTGAATTTAAATAAGAACTTGTCAGTAATAGGTAGTATGTAAGTATTAATTTTGTGTTCTGTTAATCTATTTTTTGCAAAAATAAATTGCTATTTTTACGTATTGGATACGTTGTGATATGGTAAATTCAAATTAATTTGGAAATAGTTCTTAAATTTTAATCATCCTTATCTGGGTTGTTGTTTTGATAGTTAATACATAACGGGTTCAATTGCCAATTTTTCTTTTGGTTATATGATATTCCTTTCATTTTCAGTTTTATCATTGATAGCTCTCGCAAGCACTATCTTTGTCACTTGGGGTTGCATCTGGTTTCTTTATTATTTGCTAACGTAAACACTTTTATTATCTTAATGAATTTTAAAATGAGTTGGATGAATTTCTTTCCGGTTCCCTTTTCTCTCTTTTATCAGGCAGGATGTGTCCTTATCAGTTGCTCTTTTCCATTATTTTCAACTGATTTAATTTCTTTAAGTTTTGTCAATTTTGAAAGTTTCTCACTATGAAGTATGAACAAAAACACAAGGAAGAAATCTTCCATAGAAATTCAAAGTGAGCATCTTTTCATAATCAGGACCAGACATTATGTCAAGTCACGCCCATCATTATTTTCCTTATTATATCCTGAACTGCTGTAGTAAAGTAACTGTGTATACCTGCCATTAAAACAGTTGAAAGGACAAAAGAGATGTTAACTTCAATTAAAAGGGAACTCCCTCATCGGAAGCATCTTTTATTAGCAGTTGATCATAGAATACATCACTCTCTAGCCTCTTCAGGACCCCAGGTAGTTGCTGATCACTGGGCTCTTCTTGCTTCACCTGGATGGCTCCCTCTGCTTCGTGCTATATTTAACCTCCTCTTAGCCAGAAACTCAAATTGCAAATCAAATCTTGAAAACTTTCTGGCCTTCTTTAATCCACAAGAGTTGCGAAGACAAAGGAAGGCCATGCAATTTAAGGGCCTTGATTGGAAAGTTGACCTACACCAACCACTTTGGGTAACTGAAAAGCTGGTGAATCCAATATCATTAACATCCTAATAGCATTTCTCAAAATGGGTTAATGAGCCAGACTTTACTTTTTATTCTTGCATATAAGATCACGAGATTGTTGCAGCCATTGGTTGGCAAAAGTAAGGCTAGTTGGATATAGCTGCAGAGAAGAATGGATTTCAGCAATAGTAACCTCCTTATCAACATTTTTGGCAAAAGAAACTTTCCCTCTTTACATTAGCCTGCTAGAAGAGAAGTGTGTGAGCTTTGAAAACTAAAAGAATGGAGTGAAGGAGAAGAGGAAAAAACTGCAGCAAATGCTCTGTTACAAAGGGCTAGTTTTGCATTGTTAAATATATACGAGAGGCAAAATTACAATTAAGCCATGCCTTTTACCTAATATATCAACTATCAACCACACATGTAGCCTAACTTTAAGCTAAGCCATTCAGCAAGATTACATCAGAAATATATGCCACAAAATTAGCTGAACACAGCCTTTGAAAACACACAAATCGGTAAAAAAACAAAAGCAGAAAATTCTACATAATTATGACAGCAAAGGTGTAATTACTTCAACAGACCTCCTTGGCACTTTTGATGGAAACACCAAGCGTTTTTCTTAGTGTGGAATCACAAGAGACTGGAATCATGCATTTCATTCTGACAGAGGCAAAAGAGATTTTGAAGAGTAGAGTTTTCATTAGTTGAAGAGCTGACTATGCATAAGGACATGAGTTGAAGATTTAAAGGGAGAGTTTCAACCTTCACGGCGTACATGACTGTGAACCTATTGAACTAACCCAATTTATCCGGGAAATTTGCAATATATTGCGTTAGAAATCAGAGTATATCAAAATAGGAGAAGATTGATTTGCACTAAGATTGCTGTACGCTCTCTAACTGCAAGTGTACCTAGAGAAAACCATTCTCCTAAGTCATTCATGATTATCTGTTGTTATTGTGGCATTTGAAATGAATGGAGCTCATCCCTGAAGAGTTGGCCGACCGGGAGAATTTGTTCACGTCTGTTGTTGCCTGTGGCTCATTTTAAGGTTGCCTGAAGGTGTTCCTAATTTTCGAGCCATGAGATTGAAATCGATTATATCGCATTACTTGCTGGGAACTTCTGCAATGTTCTCTTCCCAAGCAAGCAGAAGTCAACTAAGGAAGAGAGCGCTCCCATGACAATAGCCAAGAAACATTAGGCTGTTTACATTCTCTATTATAAGCATTTGATGGTAGGATAATAATAATAATGGTTTATAATGTTTTGGCCCGGCTTGTTGAACCAGAACACTTCCTTTTCCGTTGTTGTCTTACAAAACAAAATCAAATTTTATTTTGTGAGAAAGTATTTTGTACAGGAATGCATTGATAAATGAATGCTATACACTTATATAGTTTATAATTAAAAAAAATTATACATAAAGATATGATAGTGGAGAAAAGTAAATTTCTTTTTAAAATAGAGAAAATTATTTTTTTTAAATTCTCTATATTTAGCATTGAATAAATAAAATATTTTTTCTCATTTTAATATTTTATGGCCATATTTAAAGGGAAAAAAAGGGAAAAAAAAGTCATCACAACAAACGGAGCCTAAAGCTTGTGACAGGCTTCTGTCTGTCAACATTCCAGTTTTTCTACTCAACAACTGTTCCCTTACTGATCCACGCATTAGTCCGACGATAATAGCGAAAGTCACCAGAAAAATTACTGCAAGTATCCAATGGGCCTGCTTTTCTATCCGAGATTTGACCATTGTCCGTTGTATTGAGTAGCTCCTATGTTTTCAAATAAGCTCATCCAGCGGCAAACACAAATATATTGTGCTTAGCTCTCTGTTTTGTGGACATTCTTCTTCAGTACTGAAAAATTCTATCTTACTCTTGAACTAAGCAGATCTTCTACTTCAAAAACGAAAATAAAAACCTATGCTGGAATCTATTCACACTATATGTGTTTGTCTCTTTCAAATGAAACAAGGAAATGTTCTACTTGAGTAAGATAAAGTTTCCACTCCTCGTCTGTATGTTGCATTCACTGTTGCCATTCATGCTCGACCTTATATAACTGCTCACTGGCACAGAGACAAGTCTGTCTGTTTCCCAATTAGTTCAGTACAAGGAAAGAATACACAAGGAAACGGCCAAAACCAGTTTGCATGAAAGGAGATCCTAAAAAGATAGATCGACTTTTAGCATCTTGCGTGACAAGAACTATGATGGTCCACTCGAAGATCCTCTGCCCTACACGATATCAGAAACACAAAATTGGATCTAAGAGATACAGAGCAGTAAAAGATATTACCTGCTGTGTCTACAATATTCTAAGGCCTCTCATATCTGCACACAGTATAATTTAAGCCAACTCCGCTTTACCCAATTCAGGACTAGTACAGTCAATTTGATCCAAGTTATGTCATGTATGCAAGTGTGAGGCCATAAGTTGGAACCTTGGAATGAAAGTGCATGTAGCATTAATTTTTAGCAACTGTAGCCAAGTGCTATAAATATGAGTGGTGCCTGTTGCCGCAGAAGATTTAGAATCAGCAGCTAGGTCCAGAATTTGAGGTGCATGTTCCTTTAGTAGTGTTGGTGGATTAAGTCCTTCAACTTGTTCAGTAAGCAACGTGAAGATTATCGAAGAAAGCCAAAAGTCCTGCTGTGGCAAACAGTGATGAAAATGAGGGGTGCCTGAAACTCTGTCCTTGACGTAACTGCTACAGGTTTATCCCTTTCTTTCATCACCGATCATTTTATCTCTAGAAAGCTCCATTCGGTGCGACTCTGTTAGCGTCAGCAGTTGCATGTGAACACTGGAAGCAGAAACTTCCAGTTCCCATATTGACTTTTGTGCGAGATATCGTTGTCTGGCTTCAAGTTGGGCATTAAATTAATAAACACGTGCATAAGGAGAAAGAACAATATAGATTGTTGCAAAATATCAAATCCTTTGCATCTAAGCTGTGTCCTGCAAATTTTATTTATTTTTTCCCTTCTGGTTTGCCAGGTTTGTGACAGGTTACAGATAAGATATATATATATATATATTCGGTTTTGTGTAGCATTTTCTTTTTGTTGAATAGAAAAGAGGGAATATGAGTTACTAGTGTTAACTATAATTTCTTAGGAGTACGAGTTTACTGCAGAATATTTCAGTGCGAGTCGTAACTAATGTTCGCAAGGAGAAAGATAATTTGCTGCAATATTTACTTCCGAATCTTCATGACTGATCTTAAATGGGTACTTTGATTTAAATCACCGAAAGGTGGTGAATCTTCTTTGAGGTGCGTATCAAAATAGGAAGTACTGATGAATTCTTGTTAGATTGTATTCAATGATGAGCTCAAGATCCACGTATAAGTGATGTCAAATATTTATGTGAAATTCAAATTTAAAATTAGGTGGATGCACTCCAATAATTGGGTAATAATATGTAACGGGCCTTAAATTTAAATCTCATAATTTTATGTCGAAAATCTTTAACTCAGGTGATACCAAATATATCCTGAAAATTATATACATTTCAATACATTTAAGATTCGATCACTAATCTTTACATGTATGCATATAATAGTTTAATCATTTATACTATTATTTAAAAAAAAACTCAAGAATCTATAAAATAAAAAGGAAAGGATATTATCTCTTTCAATTTTAAATATTTAAAAATCATCCCTTAAATTTTATAAAATTTAAAATTAACACTTGTCATTCATTTAATTAATTATTTTATTAAATTATATATATTATGAAATTTTTAAATAATAATGAAAATCTCATAATATATTAATTTTTAATTATTTTTCATATATAATATTTATGTTATATAATTAATAAAAATTAATTATGTAGTAAAATTATTATTCAAAAATAAAAAATAAATCAATATTTTAAATATTTTATTTTTGTTTAAAAATTTTATCAAAAAATTATATAATTTGATAAAATTATTAATTAAATAAAAATAATTATTATTCTTAAATTTTATAAAATTTTATAAAATAATTTTTAAATTTTTAAATTAAAAATATAAAATTTAATTATTTCAAAATTAAAGAAAGTAATTTGCATCCCCCCCCGCCCCTACAAACAAAGGGAAGGGTTTGACAATGGCCGCACTCATTCACAGCTTATGATCTTGAGGTGCCCTTGACGTTTTGCCAATCTTTGGGTGCCATGTGGTACCCCTGGAGCTCCGCCTGCCATATCAGACAAGATACTTTGCTAGCAGCGACCGCGAAGTTAGGGACCAAATATCAAGGGTTCGGTGCGTAAAGCCAAAGCTCCAATAATTGGCTTTGTCTCTCCCATTTTCGGACGATAGTTGCCTTGGCAGAAGCCAAGCGGCGCCCCCCCGCCCTCCCTTTTTTTTTTTTTTTTTCTTCTCTGCATTTGTTTTCTATTTACATTTTCTCATAAATTATAAAATTTACAGCAGAAATCTCATTACCTATAAAAAAAAGGTGAATGCTCATTCTTTGAAAAAAGAGTACAAAAAATATTTTCCTTTATTCATCCATCTTGGTGTGAACGGATGGGACCGTTGGGCCTTGAATTCAAGGACGGGAAAGAAAAAGAGTGAGAGGCTAATTGCAGCAAACAAAATATTATAATCAAATTGCAATTTGGATTACAGTTACTCAATCCCCTCCAAAGGCCTCACTCTAGGGTGTGCATGGTGCAATTACTCACAAATGACTTATAATTAGATATAACTGTGATTTCACGTATTAAAGTAGTATTAACATATCTTATGATTGTACTTTTAACTTTCTTATATACAATAATGATCTAATCATAAAATTTATTTATGCATGTAGATTATGTGAATTTTGGATTAAATAATTTATTATTGTTGTGGAAGTGGACACAGAATTTAAAGTTTTCACGAAATGAATAAAAGTAAGTTCTCAAGCATGATTCTAGATAGCAGTTTTGATTGTAGCTATAATTATCTTACGATTAACAAAATAATAAATAAATGAGTGTTACAATGTAAAATTGCAGAAAATTGCATAAGATGATACACAATAGCAATAATGCGGTTATAGACCCAGCTTAAGGTTTTGCTCTCAAATTAAGAGGATGATTGAACTTCATAGCTTGGTTGCATGGTTCTACTGCTTGTCCTTTGCCTGGGTTTCTCCTGACAGTTCCTTTTTTTCTTTTTTTTTCCTCTTCACATTATATTAAATCATAACTAATTAGCTAGGGGCTTAATTATTTGGATAAGGCCAAAATTAGTCAATTATTGTAACTAAAATAGCAAGGTTCTTGATGATTAAAATTTTAACACAAAACGTGGGCCATTAATTCATTAATTATTCCTCAATCACCCGTATTTAGGCTTTAATTTCTTATCCTCTAGATTGGCATTAGATTCTGATGGCTCAACCAACATAATGTAACATATATCACAGATTGGAAAGAGCATACCAACTGGCAAGACTTCTCTTAAAAAATATTGGGCTAACCGGCAATCAGATTTTGGGTAAACCTTAATTTTCTTGGAAACCAAACAACAAGGCATCATTTGCTTCCATGTTTAAAATCTGTTATTTGAGTATTCTAATTTTAAAACACGACAAAAAATGTTAAGAATGTCCTTTCAGGATACATGCACCACAAGTTATATAAACTTGTGAGCCTCACATTATTATGTACTTATCAGCAAAGGGCTCTAAAGACCACTGTTTTCATGGGCCGTATACGCAGAAAAGAGTGACAGGAGGGGCCCTGATTGGAACATTTCATGTAATCAATGTTCGTTAATTAGTGTTTTCAAGAAACTTGGTAGAAAAACAGATTCTCACATTTGCTCTATTTAAGCCTCTTTACACCTCTTTGCAGCGCCACTCACCACAACATACTGAGAGCAAAGGCCAAAGAGTGAGCACAAGAAATCAAGTTATAACAACTGCTACTTGCAGTCATGTCTGGCCGGAGAAGCTCCAGAACCTCAAAATTAACAGAGAATGAAATGAATGATCTTATCTCCAGGTTACAAGCATTGCTGCCACAACTTAACCAAAGAACCAACTCAAGGGTATTCATATTTGATGATCATCCAGATATAATACTACTTAAGTTCTTCATATTTGCTACATGATATTGCCGAGGCATTGCACAAAAAGCAATGCCAAGTTTGCCTTACAAATAATTTGTCACTCAATTGCACATATTTGATTTAGTCTAGAGCCGCTCAGATCTTATCATGTATATAACCTCAGTCACCATTTATTTAGGGCATAGCTAATGAATGATTCTATCTGACGCAGGTACCAGTGTCCAAGATTCTGAAAGAAACTTGCTGTCAAATCAAGGGGCTACAGAAAGAAGTGGAAGAGCTTAGTGAAAGGCTAACGGGGCTGATAGATTCTGTGGACATTAGTGATATTGACGAAGAAAGGCTAAGAAGATTTTTACAGCAATAACAATGTCCGTCCTTTCCATTCCATTTTAGGCACCATTACCTCCCTCCGTTTGCCATTTTCTTCCTTCTGTTGCGTTCTCTGTCGCAAGTGGCTCCGACCACCATATAATATGTGATATGCTATCTTGTAAAATTCGCTTTTGGGTGACCAAAAGGCTCTATATATTTTTGGTCCCATATGGGAAATCTCTTGTCTGGTTTTGTCTGAGACGAATTCAACTTGAGAGCTCTTCTACTCTAACCTTTTTCCATTTTTTGTTTGTCTCTTGTCCATATTATATTCAACTTACAAAATCATCACTGGCAAACTGCAGCCGCAAGACGAATGGACCTTTACAAAGCCAAGTCCACATATTATAGCCTATTTTATATTAACTCAGGTTTCATATATAATTTATTTTATACATAAATAAACATTACATTCAATCTCTCGTTTATAAAAGTAGTAGCCATTATTCTTTAAATTTCATAATTAATACTATTAGTTCCATATTTTTCATTTTATTATAATTATTTATCTTTCGGTGCCTTTGTAAAACTAAAATAAATGTTAAAAAAAATATAACTGAAAAGCAAATGTGTAATTAACATTATTAAGATGATATTTAATAATTCACTTTTATATATTTTATTTATTTTAATATTATAAATTAAATGAGAGACTAATAATTATAACAAAAATTATTATAAAATAAAAGATTAATATTATTAGTTATAAAGTTTGAACAATATAATAGTTACTAAAGCGAGACTAATTGTGTTTATTGTATTCACGTAAAATTTGTAACAAAAATGTTTGAAATTCTATTTTTGGATTTTGAAAGAGTTAAAAAGGCTTAAATAGAAGTAGGCTAAGACGTTTAGTTGTAAAACGATGCCACTTGAACTATGAAATTTAAACAAAATTTTGATAATAGTGAATCTAGATTCTCTTCTTTTTTTTATCATTTTTCTATTATTTTTAAAAAGATAGAAACACAATTTTTATATCAAAACTTCCATTTTATTTTATTTTTACTCACTCACAATTTCAAACAAAAATTCTATATTTATCTTTTTCTGAAATTCAACTAATCCTTTTCATAGGAAAAGAAGAAGATCCCATTCATCTGATTTCGACCAGCATGGCCTAAATATTCCTACACTCCTAAACATGGAAACATCTTTTGCTCCATTGCATCTATTTCATTGTTTACTGAACTTCACCCATGCAAAAATCTGTCCCTCCGCCTCCTCAATATAAAAGGATTGAATTTGGTGCGGTAAATAAGCATGCTCAAAAGTTTGAAATGAGGAAGCTGTCCCCTGTCAAATTTCAGAACAAATCAACTTTGCACTAATAACTTTATATGCATGAGAGGAAAACTTCGCAAAAATAGCCTTGATCCAATTAAATTAAAAGTGCAATCGTTGTTGTGATTTAACATCAAGGCATTCTCCCAGGACATCCAAAGCATGAACTAGAAAGAAGGAAAGGCGCCATGCATCAACATCGTCATCAAAGTATTTGTTTAATACCACAATCTCTCAAACACATTTGATCAAACTACACAATCCAGTACCACAAGTTGTTTCTTCTGGACGTGCTTAATCAATTAGGACAAATTCACAACAAGTTTTCTATTTAATAAGATCACATAAACCTTAGAGATTACAAAAGAAAGCATTGAATCAAGTATTTGATAATTGCTTGTGCAATACTTACCATGGTATTCAACTTCCTCTGCTTTTTCCACACTTAAAAAGGAAATAAATAAATAAAAGGGCGGGGGGGGGGGGGGCGTTGGGGAAAAAAATAGACTGGACATTTCAATGGAGGGACATGTGGAATTGTTGCAATAAGGAACGTATATTTGCGACGATCGCTAAGCTATTGCTGGTGTACTCTTTGGACCTCTGCATCTTACTCTTCACCTCACCAATGGCCGTTGACTCCATCTCTTCCAATCCATCCAAGCAAGTCTCCTGGTCCGTCATCGCCGCGCTGATCCAAGTCTGAACGTTGTTGATCTTCGCTTCTGTCAGCACTTTATCTCCAGGAACCACCTCCATCGCAGACAGCGAGTCATTGAATCGACTCAGCGCGTCATCTATCTGGTCCTTGCAATCGGGCATAGCTGGCCCGTTCGATATGGAAGCAAGATTTTTTAAGACGGTCGAGAGCTTTGAGAGCTCGTTGATGGAGACATGAATAGAGAGCTTCAAAATGGATTCTGGATCGGTGGGTTTTAAGGGAAAATCGTTGAGGGACGATATGCTTGAGAAACAGGAATCGGGAAATCGAGTCACGTTGCAGACGGCTTTGATCGAATCGGCGGAGTTGCTACTTGATGAGAGCGATGATTCGCTTTCGGCAGGTTCGGATTCGGATTCGTGGATTAGGGTTCCGAGGATGAAAGCAAGGGTAAAAGTAAGGAAGAGGATGGCGAAAATGGAGATAGTGACCAAAAAGGGCTTGCGGATGGTAGTGGTGTTGGGTTGAGGGCGAGATTGATCTTCGAGGTGATTGCTGTCTACTTTGCCATAGCCTTTGAAAAAGTTGAGAGAATCCATCTCTGTCTTCACGGGTATGAAAGTATGAGACCCGTCTTCTTCGAAGGTGTTCTGTTTTATTTGTTCAAGGTTTGCAGAAGAGAAAACTGAGATAAGGAAAATGGAGATAAAACAATCGTAATAATTAGGAGAAACCGTGTTTTTTGTTTTTAATATATTTTGCTGGACTTTCAAAATCCAGCGTCCGAGTCAAAACCTGGAATGATTCTTGTCGCCGTTGTGAATTTGGCAATTCGTGAGAATGTGAATGGACACAGGTAGCAGGAGTGAACTTGGATACGTCGCATGGTTAATTCCTTTAAAAAATCTTAATCCAACTACATCCGCCAAATTACTTCTCAATGTCTACAGTAAGAAACTCGATATCCATTGCTTCGGCAATTACTTTTACGGATGGTTTGGAATGGGAGAGACTAGAAGGGGAAAGAAGAGGAGGTGAAATTAGAGGTGAAAATTAGATTTCACTCTATTTGGTTGGTTTGGCAGTTTTTGAAAGAGGTAAATGAGGGGAAAAAATGCGGTAGGATTCAAAGTAATATTTATCCTTTTGAAATAGGAAGTTTTGAAGTGAAAATTGTCCCAAGTGCCTCATTTCCTCCTGCTGCCCATCGTCAACATGAAGTTGCTGCCCTCCCTCTGCTGAAAGCTCCTCTGCCGCACGCAGTGCGTCTCACAACAAAGAAGGCTGAGCTACGATCGCTGTCGAATCCCATCGTGCAAGTATGTCTTGTTTTCCAATTGACTTCCCTTTTGAACTGCCATTAGTGTTTGATTCCTTCCCAAAGTAGTGTGGTTGTTGTTCGGTAGAGGATCGACCGAAGGAGCATTTCTGACCATAGGAAAGTGTGCGGAGGAGGTTACCGACAGTTATATCTTGCCAATCTGCAAGGAGATGCTACGGATGGTGTATGGCCCAACAACGAGGTTCGATTTCTATCAAATCGGGTCGAGCGTTCTGAAAAGAACATAACCCGAATCCAAGTTGACAGACATCAAATCTAATTGAGTTTTTTTTTTTGAAAATTTTTATTTTTTAAAACTTTTTTCTTTCTTTTTTTAATTTTTTTTCTTTTTTATGAAATTGTTTAGGCTTTCTCAAAATACCTATGTATTAGAGTTGATTGTGAATGCATTTTAATATAAAAATTAATGTTAAATAAGCATTAATCTCATTTTATAAAGTAATTATATCCTCAGAATCATATTAAACAGTTCGTAAATGAGTATTGAGTAATGTTATGCAATTAATATAATGTATAATTAGTTGATGTAATATAATAGTTAAATACTAGGAATATAAGTACTTTTTTCAATTTTTACAACATTTTGATTGATACGAATAACTCTTAATTATTAAATCAAAATTAAATATTTTTTCATAGAAAATAAATATTCAATTGAAGATAACAAATCAAGAATTTATTGTATTATTCCGTATTTTAATATTTCAAAGTCATCATAACATGCAAGGAAAAAATTAAATGTATTCTTAATTAACAACATTATTCAATATATTAGGATAAATATGCAATCAAATTGATCACTTTATTTAATAAGATAAAAATGATAATTTTCATCTCTCATCTTGAAAATATAAAATGCAGAGGAAAAAAATTTACTCATTTATTTCATCTTTTTATTGTATGATGAAAGTACTAAAATTTATTCCAAAACATTATATATACTTATTATTTAACATTAATTCATGTTGAACTAAAAATTTGAGATAATAATTATGGAATTCATAATGATCATATATTCATTTTTCTTATATAAGTAACATACTTGTGCAAATTTTAATTTTGATTTATCATTATTATAACTTTTTTATACCATTTATAAATAAAAAATTATTTAATTTATTTATTTTTATAAGTTTCCCAAAATTATTATTTATATATAAAATTTAAAATAATTAAAAAAAATTATGATAAAATAAATATAAATGGATTGAAAATATAAAATAATAAATATTATATAATTAACATAAAATTAAAAAAACATAAAATATTGAATTTTCATATTTATTGAACTTTTCAAGTTGAACTATAATAAACAAACATGTATCATTAAAGTATCAATATTTAAATCCAACAATATATAATGTTAATATTAGAGATAGATGAAACAATAAAAATTATTATTACTTAAATTATTTTAAAAAATTACTTATTATAAAAAAATATAATATTTTATTAATATATTATAAATCTTTTAATTGAATTTATTGAATTAATATCATAATAAAAATTAATAATATATTATAAAAATATTATAATAATTTAACTCAATCTCATTTCCTTCTTCTTCAATTTTTACTCATTCTAAATAAAAAAAATTAATTTCACTCGTATTTTCTTTCCCTTCCATTTTCATCCATTTCAAACAACCTAAGTAAAAAATCTTCCATCTCCAATAACTCTCCCTCCATTTCCTTTCACCTTTATTTTCTCCCCCCTCCGTTTCCATTTTCATCTAAACCCAAACAAAGCATTAGTACAGCAGTGGGGTGACTCGGTCCTAATGGAGATCTCCAGTCCCAAGCTACCTTCTTTGGAAAGTCTCATTTTGAACTCGTAGAAAGAACTGAGAACATATGTGGATCCAAAACTAATCTACCGACTTTCAGCAGACAAATAGAAATCAATTCCTTGAAATCTTTTAGCATAGTTTGCCAGATGATTCGCGGGCAAGGACACGGACAATATATTTGCACTAGGTTGATGCAACAGTAAGCTTAACAGAACTTCAAAATAAGATTTTACTAATTTCAAAATGTTTAACAGGGTGAATCAAGAGTTGGACCAACTAACAACATAGTGAGTTATATATAATCTGCAGTGGGTTGATGGTAATAGCTCACAAATAGCGTGCCTGTGCAGGTTATTAAAGAAATCAATCAGCAGGTTATATGCTTCGTAGGGGTCAAAAAAAATTAAAAAAAAAAAAAAACCGTCAACAAATTAGTGCGAGAAAAAGACTTGAACAAGGTATTAAAGTAAAACTTAATATTTCAAAAATAGCTTAAGTACCACAACCCTCAGGCAAAACTATCCTCAAACAAGAAATATGAAATGGAAGAGTATAACACTTGAGCACGAAACAAAACTAAAATGACTAGAGACAATAATAAAAGTTGACGCAAGATTTAACAGTACTGGCAAATGACATCTATCAATAATTTAATCCTCATCCTCCTCATCTCCATCTCCACCAGCAGCCTTCTTAGCAGCAGCCCTTTGGTTTCTTCTCTTAACTCTTCCAGGACGTCCACCACCCAGGGGACTTGTGAGTGAGAAGTCGATGTGCTTCTGTGAATCAACTCTCACCATGAAAGATGGAATGTTCACCACCTGTCTCCCAACCCTGCGGCAAGCCAAATAATCAGTTGCATAAGGAGAAAACATATTGAATATGAGAAAGCAGGCTATGGTGGTTTCCCAAAAAGCGCACACGCAGATGAAACTAATGGAGTTCCCATCTCCACGATATTGATATCTCTCAAAACAGAGCAATACTAATATATCATGGACCTGAAATTTTCAAACTCCTGAATGTCAACAATAGCAGCATGATAAACTGCCAAACCACAAATTGTACCCGTAATGGCGTAAACAACACTTGATGAAATTGAGAAAGCAAAACAACTGGAACTTCCCTAGATAATACACGCCCCATAGACAATCAAGTATCGTGCCCTAATATCGGGAGGTTAGAACTCTGTAACTATCAAATTAGAAAACATCATCTGGGTGTCCGAGTTAATTGCTAAAAGAAAGAAACTTCGCCCCCATAATAAATAAGATACCCGATAGTCAAATAAATCCTCATTCAAATTTGTACCAAAAGAAAAAAGGGCAGAGAACAAAACCTAATATGCCTCTGCCTGATGAGCACCCGAGCATGGTGGATTGACTTTGCCATGCCTGACTTGAACACAAGGGTCTGCAGGCGGCGCTCAAGGAAATTCTCCACAGTCAAAGCCAAGACATAATCGAGCTTGTTCTGGCTTTCATCCAAAAGACCATAACGGAACATCCTGCGAAGAAGAGCCTCACCCTCAAAGATCCGACGAGGGTTCTTCTCATCCAAGGTCAAAAGCATCCTTGCATTGTTACGGATACGGCTCAGAACATATTGAACCCTCCAAAGCTCTCTCTTGCAGCGAAGTCCATACTCCCCAACAAGCTTCAACTCGGCATCCAACCGTTCCTTCTCATATGGACGCCTAGGCTTCTTAAAGGTCTTCCCATCTATATATTATTACATACATCACATATCACACGCACAACAAAACACATAGAAATCAGAAGCACTTCTTTTTTCGCGATAAGCGTAGCTAGATCACAGAGACATGGATCAACAGACTTGATAGTACGATACGGGTATCAACAAAGTAAGGATCAGACATTTGTGATAGAAACTTACAGTTGCGGTAAAACGAAACGTGCACCATGGCTCTTCTACGCCGGAGCCGTCACTTCGATTGGTCTGGTTTCACTCCTCTCCAAGAGAAGCGCTCTTCTTCTCCGTTTTGCCTTTTAAGCAATGCGAAAACCCTAATCCTCAAATTTGTCGGTCGGCCCACCTTCCTTTCGTCCACCTCTTCTAACCCATTGATGAATGAACCCGATCCAATTTAAATTCGGAGGAACCCCGAAGGCCCAATTGCATCAAATCCCTTGCAATAAAATGGAACTTGATTTTAGAATTTGTAGTAGACCCAAAAAAAAAAGGAAAATAAATTAGAACTTGTAGCAACATAATATATTATTAAATTATTAATTATTAATTATGATTGCATTTCGGATAAAGAGAGAAAAAAATGCATGCTTCCTTTCTTCAACGTGGTTCTGGTTTGAAGAAAAAGTTTGTTTCGTTTTTCCTTTGCGGGGAAAAAAATTTGTTCGGAATCATTATTCCCTAACTTGGTGGAAGATGGTTATAATATACTATTCACGTAATAATATACCAATATATTATCAGATTTAATTGAATATTATATTTATTTTTTAAAAGTTAAAAGTGTTACCTTGAATGATAATATATCAATAATTAAATTTAATAATGTACTAGAATACTGTTCACACATTTTATTTATTAAATAGAACAATTAGTATCAATAATTCATTTATTTTAATGAAAAAATATTTTTATTAAAAATATATTTATAAAAATATTATGACAGCAGTCAACATCCTTCTCTTTGTTTGAATGCTAATAAAAAATAAGAAAAAAATAATAAAAAATATACATTTTTCTCTTTTCTTGATATATAGAAAATAAGAAGAAAGAAAATAATAAGAAAATGATTTTCCCTTATTTATATGAGGGAGAAATGTAAGAAAAAAAAACTAAATCAAGTTAAATAAGAATGTTATCTTTCAACTTAATATATTTATTTTTTGTGATCAATTATTAAAATTCATCATATTTATGTATAAATTATTTTGTAAATATATTTTTACTGAATAAAAATATGAAAATATTTGTTACACTCTTGAAATTATAAAATTTTATTTTATCTATTTGACCAGTAATTTTATATACGAATCAATAATTAGGAAAAGATTATGGAAATGATAGGTGACTAATTCTAAAAAATAAAGTTTTAATATGAAGATGAGTATAATTAGATTAATTATATAGATGTGTAAAATTAGAATTGAAATGAGGTGTATAGAAGAGATTTAGGAAGTATGTTTCTCAAAATACCCCCTAAACAAGTTATAAATTACTGAAGTGTTATTATTAAGAATCAAAACACCTAAATCACCTCTTCTTAATCATTTTTCCTTTCTACCAGTCTTATTGGCCCTTTCTGCACCCAAACTTATCTTCACTTTTCATCATCTTTAACTTTTGTAAAAATAATCAAAGAATCAAGAAGAGATTTCACCATTCTTACTCAAGTTAAGGTAATTTCTTCAAATTCTAAACCTAGAATAAAAGCTAACATGGAAAATAGGCTAAAAGCCCAAAATAGGGTTTAGATGAAACTTCAGTTGATTACTATTAGGAATCATCAACTTTATCTTAATCTTATCCACATTTCCAATTTGAAGGTAAGTAGATAATCTACTTGCTTGATCAATAATAAAAATTATGGATTAGTATGAATGCCCTTAGAATGTATTAATTTAATTTGTGTGTTTATAATAAATAATAAAAAAAGTGTTATAAGATAATAAGTAAATGTATTGATAATTATAATAAAGTTTGATTAGCAATAAATGTATTTTGAAGGAGGAAAAGGGCAGCTAAGGTTAGATGATTAGTGAGAAATTTCATAGAACTAAAAAATCTCATATGAGAATCCAGTGTGCAATTAATTCTCAACCTTCCAAAAAAAGTTTATGTGAATTGATTGCATAGTCAATTTTAATTATCCAAAAAAAACTTAGGATAGGAGAATCGATTGTACAATTGATTCTTAACCCTAAAAAAGTTTGTACATGAATTAATTACACAATCAATTCTTGCTATCTAA
Source organism: Sindora glabra (assembly GCA_020226215.1). Taxonomy (NCBI): domain Eukaryota; kingdom Viridiplantae; phylum Streptophyta; class Magnoliopsida; order Fabales; family Fabaceae; genus Sindora; species Sindora glabra. The sequence continues at coordinate 11,228,524 of CM035232.1, forward strand.
AGGCAAATTTAAGACAGAGGAATTCATTGCACAATCAATTCTTGTGCCCTATTTCCTCTTTTTACATCACAATCAACTTGAATTGGCTTTTTATACTAATCTAATCATACTAATGTTACATAAGCACTTAGTTATGAATCATTACCTCCTTAATTAGTTGCATGACCATTTTTTATGTTTCGACTTGTATTAGGGTTGAAAGCACCCCTTAATTATTTGAATGAGACAATGTTTCATGATTATGTTGAATTAGGAAGAGTTATGGATGTGAAAATGTAAACTAATGTGATGAAGTATTGAAATGTGATCATTCAAACAATGTAGCATTAAATGAATTGTTGAATTTGAAATCTTAATTATGAATTCAAATCATATGATTGTGATTAATAAATATCATAAGGAATAATATTGGATTTTTGAATGGATAAGGTGGATTGAAAGACACAAAGTGGGCTAATTGTTACTATTTTTGTTTTTTGTTATTATTTATTTCCAATTATCTTAAGTATAAAGAATTTGAATAATGCTTTATTGTAATATTATTTATCGTTAATGCGATGTGCTACATTGTTGGTTTGAAACGTGAAATATATATTAAAGTATAATTTTATAAACAATTAGATAAGTAAATTATTTACTTATTGGGGCATATTTCTCATTATTTTTCTTTAAAATATTTTACAGATGCCGAAATTTAAACTCTATTACTACCATCGACAATATAGGAGTAAAGTTGTGTTATGATTAGTCACAAATATTAGTTAGGATGCTAGACTATGAAAAACTATAAGGATTTTTAATAGTCTATAAATATTTTGAATGCTTGACATTATAACTAGTATGTAAATATTTATTTTAATAATAAAATGGAGTAATTCAATTTAATTATTATTAACTATTATGTGATAATGTCAATTTAGGAATAGATAGGCTTGTTGTTACCGGTAATGGAATCCATATTGGTTATGGTTAGGCAAATTATAACAATATTATTAATTAAGTATTTATAAAAAAATGTTAATAAAAATATTTCATCATTGTAAACATTTTATTAGTAATAATTTTTTTAATATTTTCTACTTTTACTGTAGTTAGTTTTTATTTGATATTTTGAAATTAGTAAGATGCTAATTAGTTATTTTATAACAAAATAAATTAGCATTCACTTTAAAATTACTTTATTTCTTACAAATTATGAAAGTCTCTATTACACTAGGCACACAATTGGACAACTATGCAAAATATCAAGCAACAAATCAATCAAAAAAATAATAGCATTATAATTTTAATATTAAATTAAAATTTAAAATATTTTATTGGTAAGTGCAAATTTAAAAAATTCATATTAATTGTTTGTATTCTTTTATAATGTATAGACTTATCTAGTTACCTTTCTTAAATATTACACCTAAAATTTTCAATGATATATTCTTATTTAAAACACAAAATAAATACAATGACATTTTATAAATGGTGCTGAGTTGTGTAAGTGTACATTTCATCTCTATAGTAATGTAAAACACTAAAAAGAGATTGAAGTGCATAATATTTGATGCAAAATGTTAAAAATTTTGCATAATTATATACAAAACTAAATGTCATATTACAAGATTAAAAAATTGATTATCTCTAAAATAAATTTCATTTTACATCCAAGTTAAATGAGTATTATTAAAGTAAATAAAATAAATCTCTTTCACTCATTTTCTATCCTAAAACCAGTTCCCTTATTTTCTTTCTTTCAATTTTTTTTTTGCCTATTTTTCATGCAAACAAACAAGTGTTTAATGATATAATAGTATTTGATATTATCTTAAGAACTTTACTTTCCTTCTATCATGTGCTTGAATGAATGAACTCCTACTGCTCTTTTTCATTTGTTGAGTACTAAATGTGGGAAATGTAATAAAAATATTTATTTTTAATGACCTTTATAAGATTACCTTTTATACATAAAATTTAAGATAATTGAAAATAGAGAAAAAATGTAAAGAAATAAATGTAAATTAACTAATATTGTAAAATAATAAAATATTTATTAATGAAAGAGAATGATAGATTTGAAAAAAGAACATTTAATGTTTCATTGGAATTCTAAAACGACAGATAAAAAAGAACAATTTTTTTTTAAAAAAATACGACAGATAAAAAAGAACAAAGGAAGTAATTAATACATATATTGTATATCATAATCTAAATTAGAAAATTTTATAATATGCATCCAAAAAATTTTATCTAAATTGTATTCTACGATCAAATGAAATTTTATAATAAAAAATATTCTTTGACAAAATAAATAGAATTTAAGGCACATTAAAAATCATATTATTCAAATTTTTACGAAAAATTAAATTAATTATTGCTGTTGTTGTTATTATTATTATTATTATTATTATTATTATTATTATTATTTGGGCAATTGGGCCCAGCGTACTCATAGGAATTCGCTATTCATTGTTTTTCAGGTGTGCTGCGGACCGGGGAAAATGGACGAAGGTTTCCCACAATGACGAATGTGTGCCATTTTTCTCAAAATAGAATATAGTTGATTAACAATTGAACGTAAAATTCTCGTTGGGACCAAAATGTTGGCATCGCGTCATCAAATCAACCGAATTGGAAACTAATTTAAAACAAAATCAAACGGAAGAGGAAGAGAGAACAATAAGATATTTGGTTTCCTACCTTGTATATTGTTTGTGTTCTCTTTCCATCGGTTTCCTTCTTTCTTCCCAGTCCCTAGCCATAAAATTCTTTCCTTCGGTAACACTCACCAAATTAAAATCCAAAACTTTGTTTCAACCTTTCTAAGAATCCTGCCCCCACTGTGAAGAGGCCCCTTGCCCGTGTTATATTTTCTTCCATCGCTTCGTACGGTGCAAACAAGGATAGTTTCTTCGCTTTCGTTGAAATGGCGTCCAATATAGGTATGATGGACAGTGCGTACTTTGTCGGCAGGAATGAGATTTTGACTTGGATCAACAGCGCACTTCAACTCAATCTCTTGCGTATTGAGGAGGTAACTTTGCGAGTTCTTTGGTATTTTGTGTTTAAGTTGGGATTTTTTTTTAAAAAAAAAAAAATTCCTGGTTATTGGCGAGAATGAAAGCAGCAAGGGCAAATTCTTGAAAAGGGGTTTCCTCCTTCTATACTTGCCTTTCTACATTGAATGGATTTCTATGCTTTCTGAATCGCATTCAGTATTTTTGTTGTGGGGTTGCTTAAATTCGTAATTTGAAGAGGTGCCGGCAAGTTGTTAGTCAAATTGAACCCCTGTTAATGGTGTGAAATATAAAATCCATGCGATTATGATTGTTGTTGCATGTAAAGCTTACATTTTGTCGGGAATTTTTTCTGCGCGTGTAATAATTTAATTTCACCATGGAAGAAGTCTAGGGGCCTTGGATGGTAACTGGGAATTCGACTTTCAGTGCATGCTAAACTAATTCAAATTCATTTATATTTAACTATCTCGTTGATGGAAATCTATATTTTGCTTCTCATCTTGTATGTCCCTTTTGCCAGGCCGCATCCGGTGCTGTACAATGCCAGCTGATGGACATGACATATCCAGGAGTTGTTCCAATGCACAAGGTAGCAGGATAGCCTTTCTCCTTCTGTTTTTTTGTTTTTTTGGGCGCACTCCTCTCTTCCCTTGTTTAAGAGATGACTGACATTTGAATTTGGAGTTTGTTGTAGGTGAATTTTGATGCGAAGTCAGAGTACGATATGATCCAGAATTACAAGGTTCTGCAGGATGTATTCAACAAGTTGAAAATTGATAAGGTACAGATTTAATGAGGGACAAGCATGGCGTGTATTCTGCTTGTGATTTGTGGTCCTGGTTTTGTCTGTCATAAAATATTATGCCATGGTCCTGGTTTTGTGGTCCTGGTTGGAAATGAATTTTGGGATTATAACTTTGCCGGGAGGCGAGAACCCACTAACACATGTGCCCTGTGGCAGCATATTGAAGTCAACCGGCTTGTGAAAGGCCGACCTTTAGACAATTTGGAGTTCCTACAATGGCTAAAACGCTACTGTGATTCTGTAAATGGTGGAATTATGAATGAGTATGTAATTCACTCCGATTATCCTCTTCCTCCTTCAGACATCTGTGATCATCAATATATCCTTGTTACTTGCTGTAGAAATGCTTGACTGTAATTTTATTTGCATTCTCATGTTTTATTTATCTTCTTAGGCTACAATATTACATGTACTATGGCTATGTTTTTTTATCTATATTTTCTATGCTCTCTTGCAGAAACTACAATCCTGTGGAGCGAAGGATTAAGGGTGGGAAGGATAAGAAGAGTTCAGGGAAGATCTCCAAATCAATGCAAACAAGTGCGAGTAATCAAGGTTCAGTTGGCGGACTCAGTCCTAATAGGAACTTAGGTTGGCTTCTTGCAACCTACGATTGTTGCCTATTATTTTTATCATGTCACTGTTTCGCTTTTCTCATCCCGTTTTTCGGTTTTTGCCTATAATTTTTACCATGTCTTTGTGAATATAGGGTCCAAGCAAGTGAAGTCAAGTGGAGCAGCAAGTGGGGCTAATTCTTCAGAAGATATTCGAGCTTTGTCCAAGGAGGTGTGTAACATTAGGTTCTTTATACTTGCAACTACTAATACAATGGTGTCAAAGATATTTATTATTTTAACAGTGGAGGGTATCTGGATGCATAAAGTAGTCATCCAACTAATTCTTAATTTGGCTGTTGTACAGATCACTAATCTCAAACTTTCTATGGATCTCCTGGAAAAAGAAAGAGACTTCTACTTCGCAAAGTTAAGGGATATAGAAGTTCTCTGTCAGGCTCCAGAACTAGAGAATGTTCCTGTAAGAATTCTCTCTAGTTCTTTTTTTATTTTTTATTTTTTCAGTTTTAGTTACTGCTTTTTTGGAAGTCTGATTTGATGTTTTCACCTTGTATTTGTACTTATTTATTATTATTATTATTATTATTATTATTATTATTATACAAAAGAGCTCAGATTGTGGTCAACCATGAAGAATAGGAAATTGGGTAATTGTTAAAAAAATAAACTGACTTGTTAAAATATTTCTTAAAGTCGAAATGTAATCAAATGGTTGGCATGCTTTCTGTACAGATGTCGGTTGCAATTAAGAAGATTTTGTATGCTGCTGATGCAAAGGAATCAGCATTAGAAGAAGCTGAGGAGTACCTTAATCAAACCATGAATGCTGGTGACGATGAAGCGTGATTTCTCACAATATTTCATGCCTGATATTTTCAAGATACTTGCTAGGCTCTTTGTGAAACGAACCCCATTGTTGTATTTGACGACATGATATGATACTGGTGATTCTTCCCCTTCCTGTGGCAATAATTTGCCATTTAGTGAAGCATTTTGTTCTGTGGTGCTTTGTTTTCCTCCCCCTACGTGATGGGTTGATGATCTGCGAGGGAACAAACACTGAATTTTTTCAGTAGAATTATTCTCTCGTCCTTCCATCTTCTGGAATATTATTTCTCTGGCAACTCTTTCTTCAGAAATGGAAGCGTATTGATACCATGATTGTTATTAACTTGTCGCTTGCTTTTGAAACAGCCGCCAGTGCGAAACTTCCTGTATTTGTGTCTCGCGCACTGCCACTGTTTGTCCACAAAATTTCTTAATCTTTTTAAGCAAGAAGATAAATATTCAAAATCATGCTGCCTATCCTATGCCATCTATTTTTATGCTTATATTTATCTTTCTCAGATGGAAAATGCCTTCTGGTCACTTGTTTTTGTGACCAATGTGATTTAGATGACCAAGCGGTCATGTTTCTAATTAGTGAGTGATAATCTGCTGCCTATCCTTCTGGAACACTATGTGAAAGATGAATGGAACAAGACATTTTCATATTCTCCGTTTCATTTTTGGAGGATATTATTTTTATACTTCATTATAAAAAAATTATATCTAAAGTTATAAAAATTGAGGAAAATAATTCTTTTTTAAAAAAATTATCTTTTGTAAAAAAATTTACATTTAACATTAAACATAAGAATATTTTTCATTATCTATTAATTTATAATTATATTCTTATGGAAGATATTTTTCAATAAAAATCTTAATATTTATTCATTTGAACATGCAGCAGGAATGCATTTTAATATTTATTTATTTATTTATTTTAACTTTGTAGCAGCAACGAAGAATCAGTCCCTCAGACAATATTCTTGAAGCAATTTGATTTAGAGTATTGACCATCAAGGACCGGACTGTAATTAATCAGATTGTAAATGTATTATTAATGTTCATCCGTAGACATCTATCTCAGATAAATTATAACCACATTATTCAATGTTGTTTACTGAACGGGTTCTTGTGATCAAGTAGCATAAACACTTCCCGCGCAGGAAATAATCTCATTCTGCAATAGAGAAAACAACAATTTTAAGATTCAAGAAAGAAATAGAAAACAAAATTGCACCTTCAAGGCAGGGCTCCGAAAATGATTTGCAAATGGAATCGTAATTACTAATATGTGAGGAAGTCAAGTTAAAAGGGGAAAAAAGAGGGAAAAGGAAAAAAAAAAAAACCTTCATTTGTAATTCTATTCACCTATGTACGGTGCCATGGCCATGAGACAGAAACCACTAAACCTGAAATAGTTACACGATAACCAAAGTATCATGCTAACACGTACATGAACTCACCCCCATCAAAGACACTAGCTACAAGATTGCATTCGATGGCCTTAAGGTACGAGTTTCAGTATCCATAGCTCTCGTCATACGTTGAATAACCACCGCTTCTCCTTGACTTGTCAGCCTGCACAGAGTTGGTAGTGTATTCGCAATTAAAGCGTGGCGGATACAGAGATAGAATAATTCTCTAATTACAGATTATTAAACATAAAAATTACCCTGCTGATGAGATTCTCAAATGCTTCAGTTCCATTCTCTTGAATATACTTCTCTGCGGCCGTTATAATGTCATCCGGCTTATCGGAGTCCTTTTTCTTTGGCACATACCAGATGTTTATAGTCTGAGGATTCACAAAGAAAGGCCTCACATAATGCTCGTAAACATAGGCAGCACCACTGAAGTATGGAAGGACCAACCAGCAGGTTAGGATCAGCTTTGCATATGGCCAGATAGGGATCCTGGAATATAAGTAAAGAGAGTTGAACGAAGCGTCTAATATTTTTTCTGGCCATTAAATGTACTCTTTCTTTGAGACACCATACCAAGTTGATAAATGCAAGTATTGTTTATAAGGGATTTCAATGTTGGAAGAATTCTCATTAGAAACTTAAATGCAGGATAGCACTAAACCAATCACAAAGGAAAAGGTAAGGACGAGATTATACAGCCAAAAAACAAGAAAACAATTAGGCTTCATTTATTTTTTGGAAGACATTTTTCATAGGAAAATCTTATATGTTTCTATACAAATGAACGAGTGGCATATTACTTTTATACATTGTTTATTAAAAAAATAATAAAAAAGAAGAATCTAAAGCCATGATAATGAAGTAAAACAACTTCCTTTTTAAAAAATGAAAATTGTCTTCCACCAAACTTCTTATATTTAACATTGAACAGGCATATAGAATATTTTTCACTATCTTACTAATTTATAACTATATTCCTATAAGATATTTTTCACTAAAACAAACAAAGCCTTAAACTCGCATTCAATTCCATTAGCCTCTAGATAATACATAGCACAGTATCAACCCAATAAATCACCTTTCTAATCAAAAGTTGCCCAGGCAGATCGCATGCACAAAAAGTAGGATACTTCACTCATTTTGTTCCCAAAAAACCTAGGGAGTATTTAGTTCAGCACATCTTAATAGTAAGAACAAAAATATATAATTCAAGCTTAACACATTCACTGGTATTTGGCTTCTTAAACATAAGGGAAACGTAAAATAAACTCATACTGATTCGGGGCATAGAATTTACCATTCAAGGACTTTGGCAAAAGTAAGTTCAAAAAGGGTGATCATGGAATACAGAACCCAATAAGTGAGCCATTGCTGATCATCCACAGGAGACTTGGTCTCAATTGCCCTAATTGAGGCATATCTGCCATCAAACAAGAAACCAAGCAGCCATGAATCAGCCCATCCTCAACTCCCACTATATTAATCAATCAATGGCCAAACCGGTTCAAGGACAATATATAGCAAAGGCAAATTGAATATAAGACTAAAGTTTTTAACAAATTTCCTGATTGTTTAAATTTGTACAGGAAATAGAGAGAGATTAAAGTTCAACTTACAGAGGATAAACAAGACTAACCACAGGCCTGCAGGAGAAACCATAAAGACAAGTCAAAAGACGGAGAGAAAGAGAAAGAAAAGAAAACACATTCCCAATTTCCCATCACATTAACCACAAAACACAAAAGAAAAAGGGAAAAAGCGGTTCATAAAACAAAAGCAGTTACTTTACAAATTCTGTATTTTCTGTGAAGACAGTAATCTATTTCAGGGATTATTCCTTCAGGTTATGTTAATCTCATTTAAGCATGAAACTGAGCAGCACTGTCTTTAAAGTAGCAGAGACCCAAAAAAATAGAGGTAGTTAGAGCTAAGGAAAACAGAAAACTCACCCAGCAAGAACATCAAAATTCTTAAGGACCACCTTAAGGAAATTTCCAGCACCAGATCCCATCTTCGATCTGTCAAGTGATTGTGTCTCTGGGAGACTTCTTTGAGAAGAAACTAGAGTTAGTATTTTGGTGACACAGAAGGAAGAGAAAGAGAATAGAGTAGCGTACTTGGCTGGAAGCTTGTCTGTAAGAGAAGGAAGCAGGCAGCTGTGGTTTGGGAAAGTAATAGTGGTTAATCGAACTAAAAATAAATATTAAAAAGACTGTTGGGGGAAATAATTTGTTATATTTGTCTGCTTCCAAGAGTCAGTTGGTGGAACTCCGATTGGATGGACGGTGATGGATTATATGTAGTGTCCTCGAGCTCAGACCGATCGGCTTGATGAAGACGCTGGACCACCGTGTTCTTCCTACAGGGGAATCTTCTTCACGGGTTAGTGATGGCGGATTCGGTTACCCAATAATTATATTAATATCAAATTATATACACAGTTTGCCGATTCCGCTAATTGCTTTAAGGAAACTTCCTCTTTTGACACAACTACGAAATTACCATTGCCGACGTTCTCGTATGTTCCGCTCTTTTTAGTTAGTAAAATCAAATCACTAATTTACCGATCGCCTTTCTTAGATCATTGAGAAAAACGCCTTAATAATAAACTAAATTAATAATTAATTATATTAATTAATTATATCATTTATTTAAATATAAATATTTAATAAAATTATTTATTTATGATTAGTTATTTATATGTAAAATAATATATAAAAATATGAATATATTTTATGAGTTATTTGAATATTTTTTTATTTTAATATTTATAATTTTACATATTATTTAATAGATTAATTTTGTATAAATACTATATCATTATAAATTATTATATATTAGATATTTCTCTAAAATTAAATTAATATAGTTTTATAGTTATTAATTTTTTAAATAAATCAATAATAATTATTTAATTTTTATGTAAAAAATAATATTATAATTTTTATAAAAAATAAAATTATAAATATAAAAGTTGAATAAGGGTAATATAATTATTTTATAAAATAACTATTTCAAAACATTGCCTCTTCAATGTTTTGAAATCAACTAATTTAAAGGTAATCAGTTAATCAAATTAATTATCAGCTGATCAAATCAGCTGACTATTAAATATCAAAATTAGTTTATTTAAACAAATCAACTATTTAATTTGATCAAATTAGTCAAAAATCACTCAATAAGTCATTTTCGAAACACTTTCAAAATGTCATTCCTAGATTGAATTTACATCCATGAAAGAAATTGCAAGTGGAAATTCAAGAAAGATAAATGCAAAAGAAAATTTTATTGAATGACGATTATCGATAAAATAAAATAATTCCAAATTCAAAGTATATGTTCTATCTCTTTTAAATTAAAAAAAATAACAAGGGAAAAATTAAGGAGACGGAAATCATTTAAAATTGGACTTGTCAAACCAAAATATTATTTGATTTCTTGTTATTTATTTACACTCATAATATATTACTTAGTCTTCTTTTAAAATTGAGTTTGTACACAAGTTATATTTTCCTTCAAATTTAAATTCGCAAGATGTGATTCATTGATAAAAGATTCCAGTTGTTAAAATTCAAAATTTTTTATTCTAATCTCTCTATCAATTTAATGCAATATTTCGGATGCCCCATCTTTATTAAAATAACATGTATATTATTATTCCTATACTCACCTTCCCATGCCAACACATATATAATCTGACTTCAACATCAACAACACCACAAATTTAAAACATGATAAATTGGTAAGTTTGCCGATGAGATAGCATTATATTGGCATACTTAGAGGCTCGAGTTTAAATTCTCTTCCTCTCATCTTTCCTATTAAGCACTCCCCATTGATGATAATAAGGTGCTTGCTATGGTACTCCGGGGGGTTTCAAATCCGGGATGACCTGGCACAATGCAAGCCGTTGGATGAGATTACTAAAATTCTTAGTAATCTCATCCACGGCTTGCATTGTGCCAGGTCATCCCGGATTTGAAACCCCCGGGATACCGTAAAATTGGCCTGATGATAAATGTTTCGACAAACAGGCTTTTAGAGAAAAGATAGTTCTTCTAGAATGTTCACAAAATAATATATATATATATATATATATATATATATATATATATATATATATATATATATATATTTGGGACGGTACCATGTGGAGGTTATATAATATTAGATTATAATAACGGGAGCAACCTACCATTATGCCAGTATCAGTTGTGAAGGAACAATAGCTGGATTAGCATTGCCAAAGGAAAAGTTGAGGTACAACCATCAATTAGTGAAGCCAAAACATTATATGTTGACCATTTTAGTGGAGTGAGTTTGCTCTCCCAGCAGCTGTGATGGCCCTGAGTTCGCAGGGGTGAGATATCTAGCATGCGGTTTACTGATATTGGAGCAAGGCTTCAACCAGAGCTCGACAGCGTTAGCAGCTGAGAACGCTGCTTGAAGTTGACACCGATATGGGACTACTAAAAGAGCAGGTCCTTGTTGCAGTCTAGGATCTATAATAGGCAACTGGACCGTGTTTCCTGGAAAATTCGTTACCTGCTCTGATGACTCTAGTTCCATGGAAGGAGGCGCTACGTTAAGGTCAGGTTTATTTTGGGCTAGCCTTGCTTCTATCTCACCTTCAAGTTTCTCAATTTGAGTTTCCATGGCAGAATTTTCATCCTTTAGCTCACTTTTCTCTATTATCACCTGCTTATTATGCATTCGTATCAACATTTGATAAAATTTCATCAAATGCAAATCAAAGCAAAGTATTCTCAGATCAAGTGTAAAATGAAAGGAAAGAGAAATGCGTACGTAATGAGCTCCAGACAAGAGAGATGCATTCTCCTTCTTGAGGGACTCAATCTGACCAAGCAAGTCCTTTAGCAGCCTAGTGGCTTCGCACAATATAGCCGCCTTTCCATTATTTTGTTCTCCCAGTTCTGTTAAAAAACAAAAAGCAGCAAAATCAATAACATCATATCTGGCATCGTGTCTGAAGTGAAACGTAATTTTCAGGGTAAGAGCCAAATGTAATTCTGTGGTTGAATGGGTCAAACGTGTACATTGAAGTTTAAACGTATTCATACTATGAGTTATAGCCCAAGAAGTTACCAAGAGCAGTGGCAAGATCCAGAAACAGGTCGTTTAAATGCTCGCGCTTCATTTTCTCCCTCTCAGCTTTGTGAATACTTCTAGGTAATTTGCTTTGGTTTCTTTTACCAGGACACGATCTGCCGCACACGCAATTTTAAAACAAAAAATTCAATTCGGATATGTCAGCTGTTGTTCTGCTAAAATTTAATTTAGTGAAAGCGGCAGATGGTGACCGATACAACTAGATCATACACCCAACTGTAAAATAGAACAATAGAAAACTATATTCTGGTATTAATGCTCTAAAGTCATTCCAGAGAATTTTGCCCCAAAGAACTAAAGGGAAGCAGGCTAATCTAATCCAGTGTGTAGAAAAACTTGGTTTTGGAACAAAAGAAGCAAATGAAAAGGTCTTCATCTGTTTAAATTGGAAGTTGCTATAAAATATCGATTATATCAGATAAACCCTATATATATATATATCCTAGAATGAAACAATGGTAAACAACAAACTCATAAGAAATCCAATCTATATATTGGATAAAAACCAGTTCTTCATAGACAATATGCGCCTCAAATGATCTCAATCAGAGGTGGCAGAAGTTAAATGTGAGCACTCAAAAGCATTCAAGTGACAGACCTCTTTTTTGACGTCTGGTCCAACATATTTGACCTCCTCAACCAGCGGAGCAGGAGCCTACGAGAAAAAGAGAAATACAACAATAATAACAACAAAGTTTTATCCCATTAAGTGAGGTTGGTTACATAAATTGTATGACATTATTATATTCTATCAGAAATCAGATTTTCAGTAATATTATTTACTAAGAGATCCCTTTTTATAACTTCCTACGATATGTTTTTTAAACTCCCTCTACACCTTTTTCGCAGGGTTAAAAATTATGTAATCGACTCTTCTCATTGGTACATCTCATAACCTTTTTTACACATGATCAAACCATCTTAACCAATTTTCTATCATCTTTTTCTCAATAGTGCTACGTCAATATATCCCCGTATGCATTTATTTCGTATCTTATTTTTTCTTGTATGATCACACATCCATCTTAATATTCTCATTTCTGCTATTCCCATTTTTTTCTTTTATTATCCCTTTAAAGTTCAACATTCACTATCATAAAATATAACTGATCGTATAGCAATCCAATAAAATTTTTATTTAAGTTTAATAGGTACTTTGCGATTGTAAATAGTTCATGATATTTTTCTCCATTGTAACTATTCAGCTTATATCCTATGTGTTACTAAAAAAGAGAAATACAAAAAGGCTAAATTTAAATTCCACAACCTCATTTAACATCCCCAACAACCAAACAGAGCATCAAGAAGTTCCAAAGATCAAACTGAAAAAGGCCCCAAATAAATGAAAAATAAATAAGAAGTGGGCAACCGTCTATGACGAGTCCTCACCGCCTTGAAGTTAAGCACACGAGTTCTCGGGGAATAAAAAGGAATATGCTGTGAATGAAGGTCTAAGGTTAGTAAGAAGTTGAAGGAAGAAATGAAACAGTTTCTTAGAGAAAAAAGGGCAAAAAAAAGTGGGGCGGGAGAGTACCTCTCATGAGATAGCGCGTGGTTCAGAGCAACGAGCTGCACCCCTCATCGTTTTGTCCTGTCTCGTTCTCTAGTTGTCCGTTTAGCTTTAATCCCATCACCATTAAGCACTGATAATCTTATTTTAATCACTACTCATCTCTTCATTGCTTCCACAAAGCTTTCTTAGAAAGCACCCAACTTTTACACATTTCAATATGCCTTTCTTTTTTCAGCTGTCCAGCTCGATCATTAGAATTAATTCAGAAAATAAATGTACAATTCATTGTATTTCCTCTTTACATCTTGATTTTTAGGGCAGGCTCCAATATGAAGTTGAAAATACATATTCATTCAAATCGTTTACTTGACAACTTAGGCAGAAAATGGGGCAAGGAAAAGTATATTACTAGTTTGTGGAAACATGGAAGCGTGTGGCATCCATGAGGACACATTCTGAAAAGGCGTTACCTTTTTGCAGAAGGTTAACGACCACTTCCAACTTGACTATACAACTCGTTACAAACACTTTGTGATATTAAATTATACACACTCTGAAACGGATAGTCGCATCACCAAAAAAAAAAAAAAGGGAAACTGTAGTCAAATATTTCTTTTATGAGTACTCTCATTCTATCTGCCTGTTACTCATTACATTCTGTATAATTTATACGCATCGTGTGAATTTCATGTCCTTGAGCAGCCTAGTTTGAACTTTCGAACCTTCATTCTTCCATTTAGTGCAAGAGCAAGCACGTCATATTCCTCCACATACCAGATTTCAGACACCACAGCCTGCAATACATGTTCACAGGAAATCCACAGCTTGTAAAATCAAGTTCAGAGGAGATTACGGATTAGTAAATGCATAGTGAATACAGTATTAGGTATATAAGATATGTAAGATTACAATTTCTTCTTCTGAACATGGCATGAAGCAAGTAGGAAGAAAACTTCACTTATTGCCTTCTCCTCAGTGATATCAAGTCAATGATTACTAAGGATTGAAGGGTGCTTTTGATATGCATTTGCACCAAAAGTTTTCCCAAATAAAGGCAATAGACAAAGAAACTTCAATAATATACAGTCAACAGAAAGCCTAGTTTCAAATTTTGGATTACAAATTCAATTTCTATGTAATACAATGTATGACATACCTTGAATCCACGGAGACGGCTGTTAAGTTGGTTGACTAATTCATGAAAGAATTGCAGTTGATCTGAAGTATGGAGATCCTGTATGTGACAAGAATTCAGCATGACAACAAAATAAAGGGGAAAAGAAGGGGTTAACGGGTTATCATTCTCCTAGGTAGGAATTGAGAAATATCCCTTGGATTCTATATCAGCAATGTGGAACAAAAGATATTTTAGGTATATATTACCTTAGCTGATGATCTAGGTGGACCCAAAAGCCTTGCAAATGATGTGTGAAGGATTGCAGCATCATACTGCAAAAGGAGAAAAATATTACCAGATCATACACGACCACATAGAAAACATTTATATAAAAAGAAAAGTTTATTGCATGTAGAAATTTGTAATTTGATCATGCCTCAAGTCGCGAGAAATACATCTTGTTTACAGCTTTAATTTAAAAACTAAGTATTCATCCACTTCTTACAAGTTGTTTCTCTGGAGCATGTGGAAGGGCATTCCTCAACCTAGAACGGATAATTATGGGATCTGTTCCAGACTCAACCTGTATAATATGCGTAAATCATTAGCTAGTTTATAAATTCTGTCTTTGAAACTCAAAAATAGCTTATAAATCCTAAAAGGAAGCCACTAGATTATAGGATGTAACCTGCCAGCAACCCAGAAGCACACCAGTTGAAGTCAGCACTACCCTTTCCAAGACAATTTTTAGAGGGCAAAGAGTCCCTGCAACAGTTTGAACAGCTGATGCTTCTGCTTCTATCTGAAAATAAGCAACGCCCGTAAGTTAGATTATTGTATTTCCAAGAAGAAAACAGAGAATCCATAATGAAAGCTTACCTCCTCTTGGGTAGCAGGTACAGGTTTAATATGATGGGAGGCATGAAACATGCTAAAGTGATAAAGAGTGGAGTTCTGAAACCAGATTGCTAATCCACGTGCATGTAAGAATGATGAGAGAAAATAAAAAAGGCAATATAAATAAAATAAAAGCTTGGAGCTACTAAAGTATTTTAACACATATAGAAAGGCGAATGAATTCAAATTATGTTACTGTCAAGGAAGAGATGAGCCAGTTATAACTTACCTTTTTCGAAGTATGGATTAAAAATCCTTTTTACTGTCTCCCTGCATTATGTAAAATATAAATCATGTGTGATGCAAATATCAAAAATTGTAGGTATCAGGTGGATCAAAGACAAGGAAAGATCGATAAAGGTGAAATATAGTAATCAACAAAATTTAAATTTTAGATTTAAATTTAATCCATTATAAGTGTAAATTAGTTTTACACTATGCATTGTCACACCCAGAAAAACTGTTAAATATTATTAATCTTGGTAAAAGTTATCAATTTTTTATTGACGTGCTGTATTCTTATTTACTAATAGCCTAAAAAATTTTACATTGATAGTGAATCAAATTTAAATTCTTATATTTTACACTCATTTGCTGGGAGTGCAATAAAGAAAAAGCTGAATCACATATCCAATATTCAAGAGACCAAGTATCAATGCATTATTAAAAAAGAAAATTTCCTTGTAGAAAACCACTTAAATTAGAATGAAAATTATGTAAATAGCATCATGTGGGAACAATCATTAAATGCAAATACCAAGTGTATTGGGGAATGGTAGAGTTCATCACGATTATAGGTTTTTGTAAATATATGCAGCAATGAAGTTAATATCATATCTTTCAGTTCTAAAAATCCTCGATTCTTTAGGAAATGCATCTATCTTGTGAAATTTTATTTTGATCCCTATTTCATTGGGAAATTCCTACAAGCAGAAACACAAATTTTAAGATATATATTGTCTTAATCTCTCAAATTTTGCCCCACATTTGAGACCAGAAAGATATTTTGTGCATAAGGATACGCCTAAGCTTTAAAGTTTCCAGAAGCAAGCCACCTGTACTATGCAACCTGATTTCTTACTTTGTGAATGATATATGTTGTGCAAGTATCCAATACATAACAGACAAGGGAAACAGAACATCCGATTAAAAGTGTCACGCCCTTGTCTGAATTAGAAAAACATGCTGGATTAAAATTAGCAAAGACATACAAACATGATCTTAACAAGATACAGAGGGTCAAATGATTAACACTTACATGATGGGCAAAGAAAATTCAGGGCTCAAATACAACACATTAGCCCGGACAGGAGGATTTGCTGGCTGCATGTGGTAAAAAATCAGCCATTGGCCATTGCTATAAGATTCAATAATAACAACTCAAATTTATTGTATGTTACCTTTAGTACAGGTGTTACCAATCCATCCTTCAGGGTAAAGATATCTGAAAGAGACAATGACTGAGAGGTTTCCCCATGTTTTAGGAAAGCTGCTCCATGTTCATCCAGATCCTTCGCCATCTTTTCATATAATTTTGATCTTTGCTCCAAATTTGAAACTGGAGAATCTGATACAAGGCCCTCCCAACTTAGGATCTATAAACAATCTATGTTTCTATTCGACGGACATACACACAGATATCTCCACCTGCTATCATATCCAATAAAAACCCAGCCTAATGACATGAATGAGGAGCCTTGTTTGCTTAGGATACTGTAACATAAGCAAAATAAGACACTACACCAATTTCAGTTGTTTTAACTTTAAGGGAGAAATTTAATCCACAAATTGAGATTTCAAATCCAAATCAGAAAATCCCTTGCCTGTCACAAAGTAAGTTAAAGCAGCTTGATATAAAGCCAGTACCTGTTTGCATTTGCCAATATGCAATTCTCACAAGCATCCAACAAGCAAGATTCCTAAAGAGAACTTACTAATCATATAATCCACATCCACAGTATTTGCAGGCTCAGCTGATCGTGCCATTATAAGACCAATGAGTTAACGCTCAGGTATGGGTACTCTTCAATGTTGGATTTTGTTATCGAGATAAGGAAAAAGGGAAATTGTTTTTTTTTCACATGGAGAGAGGGGAAATTGACTTTAAGGAGATAAAGTTACAGCAGTGGTTAATATTTGATAATATCAATAATTCAGAGGAACCCTCCTAAAATGGGAATTAGTTACTGCAAAATCTCCTAAATCAATCTTTAAGCTACCTGCCACAACATGGCTTCAATATCTACCTCGTCCAAAATTACGATTCAGCTGAAAATTCACACCCAACTCCCTCTCAGATCAGCTCAACTGTCGAAACATAAGAAAGGGGCCTTTCTAATTGATGTATAACTTTTCTCTTTACTCAATTACAATGAATTTGGCAGCAATTTTTTTATTGTTCATTTTTTTCTGGCATTTCCACGCGAAAAGGGGGACAAAAAAAATACGCAGAATATAAAATCCGAAAAAATTGAACCCAAATCTAGCTACACAATATTGGTGGCGAGAAGGATCAATTGAGAGAATACTCACCTGGAGAAGATGATGACGAAATGGCTTCTGAAGAATTACGGAGGGCCATATTGAACAAGCAGAAGAAAAAGAACGCAGAGATTGACCAGATTAATGCTATGGTTTTGGAATGATTCCACCACTTCCGAATCCTACCCATCATTTTGCTGCTCGGCAGAAAGGATGAAAGAGTGAGTACCGATCAAGCTTGTGAATTCGTCATTACCCATTTATTGGCCGAGTGCACTGAAGTTCGACGCCTGACCTGACTGAAGACGCTGAATCCAGTTATCTTCGGCGTAACATAACATAAGCAATTTTTTTAATTAAAAATTGAATAAAACACTAATTTTATCTGTGTTAACTTCATGGGAGTGTCTAAGATGCTCCCCTGATTCAGCGGAGCAACGCTGCTTCGCCAATCGAACGGCCTACGTTTGATCAACTAGGGCATTAACAAGTTACGAAGTATCGGTTGAAAATATCTATAAAAATCACATAACGACCCCACAAATAAGGGAAAATTAAGGAATTGTATGTAGGTTCAGCATTGAGGTGGGTAGATATTTTGAGGCAATGGTACGACAATGAATTCTATGACATCCCTATGGATTTGGTATCCATAAAAGTGGAGTGTAGTAAAATGCAAGTCGTTGGATGAAATTACAAAAAATGAGATTGCCAATTTTTGGTAATCTCATATAACGATTTGCATTTTGTCACGTCCCTATGAATTTGGTAAGTTTGGGTACCAAACTCATAGGGACACCATAGAAATCACCTAATACAACAAAACTATTAAGTTCCTCCCAATGATAGCAGTAAATAGGCAAAATCAACGGTTAACAGTAGATAATAGACAATAGAAGGTAGTAATTACCAAAGGCAGATTACGAATGATAGTTGAGTCTTCCATAACGAATGTTATGATAGACGATATCAGAAGGCAATAACAACAAAAGGAATCCTCGAACGGTTGCAATGATGGTTAAGACTCCAACAACAAGTACTGTATCATAATTGCACATAATGTCACTATTGAAAATAGCATGGAATTCATGTGTGTTGTGGGAAATGAGGATTATAATTTAGATTGTCACTAGGAAGAAACCAGTGACAGTTCTCTATTAAAATATGCATAGACGCTATTCAATCTTGTGTAGAAATTTAAGGTGTTCTGGAAGAATTTTTTTTTTAAATCAACTAAACTTCAACACTCACCCAACCTTACTGGAGATGATATGAAGACTATGTTCATAATTGCTTCTGACCTAGAAAATCATAAGTGGAAATCCTTTAGCTATGAAATTCAATCCAAGATGGAATCATCTCTAGAAACCTATAAGTGGAATTCCCTTAGTTTTAAGGTTCAATACACTAAACTACTTCACATTTGCAAAATGGGTTGAGTAATAGAGGATATATGTCTTCATAATCTACATATAATTAATAGATTTTGTGTGCAACAGGAAGGGAATGAATCTTTGTCTGCATGTCAATGATTAGGAGTTGGCAGGATTAATAATGAGATCTTAGTCTTTACAACTTTTGGTTATGGTGCCAATAATCTAATGGACCGTTGTAATGAATTAAGGTTTGAATTTCTTATTCCCTCCCTCTTTATAATTGCCTTTGACTTATTGTTTCCATCTGAATGCCAAATTTTTTGCATAATACAGTGTTTTGGAAGGGGAAGCACTGCTGTGAGAGTTTATTTTGGCCTTGCATATATTAATTATCTTGAGCATTATATATGGGTTGCTCTTGAATTCTAGCATTAGTCCATTTGAGCTTAAAATTGAATTTTGAAAATGAGCTCCAAAATTTAACTTTTCACATACTTATACCAATGTGTTTCAAGCCAAAATCATATGCTTTTATAAAAGTACCTATTTTGTCTTTAAGGTTAAAGGAGTGTCAAATGCTTTGTCTTACTAGTTGGAGGTAATTCTTAATTGGTTTGACTTACTTTTTTAATTGCATTTTACTCTATCGATTCTATGTAGGTGGTTAGTATTCTTACTTAGTTTCAATTGTCTTATTGATATTGATGGAATGTACTTGCTTGCACGTCATAATATCCTTCCTACCACTCTATTATTAATAAATGTGAACATTAGCTTAACCCATTGTAATTTTTCCCATTCTTCACCTAATTTTATTCATCATGTCGTATTTGTCTTTCCATAGTTTTGAAATATACTTTGAAATGGCTGTAGCATGCTTTCCTTCCATAGGGTTTGTTCAACCGAGATGCAATTGTAATCTTACAACAAGAATCACAACATGTGGTAATTAACTTTGTTTGTCTCTTTCTTTATACTAATCATGATTTATGATCCTTCGTTTGAATAGTTCCCTCAACCTACCATTAAGATCGTACAATAAGATATATAAGAATATGCCATTCATTTGAGGATTATTGGCACTAGTTTAGGCTATTCCTAACTTCTGTGGTGAGTACTAAGAACAAGTAATTAGCTAATTACTTTATATATTGTATTAAGTAATTATTTACACGTGATTCTAGTTAGATTCCCATCTAACCTTATACTACACATATGTTATCTCTAAACATAGGTAAAAAAGCTATAATTACTAATAGGATAGGTTGAGTGTTTGTAGATTTACATAGAGATCCTTCACACAGTTGTCAAAAGCCTTTGATTTTAATGGAATATTTAGTATTTTTAATATAGTAAGCATTCTTGACTATCTTGTAAGGTAAATAGAGGATCATGGTGTTGAGTATAAAGAAGGATAGAATAGTGTTACTATTGTTACTAGCTTTTTAAATGAAGGTCATGGCATAAACAAGGTATACTCATACACTTAACTTGTGTTTTTAGGATGAATATATTGCTAGATAGTGTAACATATCATCCAATAGGTTACGATTAAGAAAAATATAAGAACTAGCCCGTACTACATTGAACAACGAAATGCATTTCGTTATCTAATTATATAGTGTAGCATCAAAATGACTTAATATGTTCTCATAAATGATATATGAGATTTTATAAGGGAAATTGCACATAATATAGATGGATGAAAAAATTGTAATCTGGGTGCTATCTGGCAAAAAAATTCGATACTAGTGGACTTAGAAGAAGATGAAACTGTATACAATTGTAATTTAGGAATAAGCATCCATAATATTTTGTATCAATTAATAGTTTCAAAGTTTTACTCATAGGGAACCTTTAGTCTACATTCTAGTTTCTCCTATGTGTTCTATAGGCCATTAATATGCAAATAACTATGTATTATGATAACATTTTCGTAAAATATATGCCACCCATTTAGATAATTTTTTGATGATTTTTTGGTATA
Source organism: Sindora glabra (assembly GCA_020226215.1). NCBI lineage: Eukaryota > Viridiplantae > Streptophyta > Magnoliopsida > Fabales > Fabaceae > Sindora > Sindora glabra. The sequence goes on from CM035232.1 coordinate 11,249,662, forward strand.
TGCTGGGCATCTGCCAACCTCTTGCATGAGTAAATTAATAGTCTATGGCGCATAATAAGGTGATTGTGCTGATTCTAATATATTTAAGTGTCACTGTATTGGAATGAAGTTATGACAAAGGAATAAATTAATACTTAACCTCTCTAAAAGGCAGCTACATTGTATAATATATGTGCAATATTAATAGCTTTTATCAACTATAAATTCATAAGTTCACTCTTGTCTATTTGTAGCTACAACGAATTATTTTTGTGTCTATTATGAAACTATTGGCGCAAGATTTGACAAACAAAGGAATCAATCAAGTAAGTTTTAGGGATAAGGTATGGACAAAAGGTCATAAGTCGTAGGTCTGCATCACAAGTGAAGCACCACATTTTTGCTCTAACCAAGAAACTCTACTATTCCATTCACTAATTTTGCTCCAATATGTGACATTATCATTTTTGAAGTGTATGTTATAGGGCTATGCATTTAGAGTAGATCACCATTTACTCTACAACCTATCATCGAGCGAGGAAATAGAAGGATATAATGTAGCATCAAAAACAGTGAAGGGAACTACCACCGGTAATAGTAGGATCGAGGGTTGTAATGGATCAATACAAACAATGATAGATGTTGCACAAATATTACACATGAGTATCATTGATATGTTAAACATGAAATTTGCATCTCTTTTTAAAGCAGAGTAATTTTACAAGGCCTATACACGCGTGCATGGACTTGGCATAAGGTTGGGTGCATTAATAAGGAACAAACATAATGAACCCATTACACATAGAATAGTGTGTTCTATAGAATGTAGTAAAGATTTGAAGTAATTCGAAAAACCAAACCGATGAAAAGGAACATAGGCTTCTGACATAATTTTATTGCAAAATAGGTAAGAAGGTTAAATATATAAATGACACTAGTTGATGGCATGTACATTGACTTGAAGATGAATATAACCATGATCTGCTTACGGCAAAATACACACCTTCCCATAAGTGTCATCGGATGTTGATTGATACTGATAAGGTACAAGTGGGTAGTATATACCATTACAGTTTCTCAATTTCTACAATATATCGCCTAAGTGCTAGATAGTTAGGTGGATATGATAGGATTAATTTCTTGAAAAAAAAGATATGCATAATGAATTCACAAAAGAACGGTTGCTACATACAATAGATAAAGGTGCCATGGTAGCACTAAACTTCTTAAAAAGCAAATGTGATAGCAATCATGGCTTTTTTATAAAATATATAGTTGACTCTGAAGGTTAACTCTAACATTTGATGTGGGTTAATGCACACAATAAGTTAGATTACAAATATTTTTTAGATGTTATAACATTTAACAGTACATATAAGAACAAGTATAATAAGTCATTCGTTATTTTCTCTGAGGTAAATCACCATCGTAAGACCATAATATTTGCTTTTACTTTAGTTGCTGATGAGACAAATAAGACATTTAAATGGGTTCTAACGTGATTCCTCGAGGTAATGGATGATAAGATGTCACTTTCCATCATCATAGATAGTGATAAAGTCATGCGAGGTGCCATAAAGTCAATCTTTCCAAAAGTATGTTATCATCTTTCTGAATAGCACCTAAAGAGGAATGCTACCAGTAATCTAACAAGCTCTCAATTTACAAAGTCATTCAAGGATTGCATATTTGCTAATCAAATTGTGCATGTAAATTAAGAAAGAGTGATCGATGAAATATGAACCAAAAAATAAATCTTAATATACCTCAAAACAATACATTTTTGTTACCAAGAGATATATTGGCAAAAATAATGTCGATTATTCAAGAATCGAAGTCAATTTGCTTTATAAAAAGAGGATATTAATGAACTTCTATGAAACAATTTCATGAGATTCAGCTAATTTCTTTTTGTATATTATATAGATGATATGATCTACAAGGACCATAATTGGAAATTGTTTGATCCTCTTTCTCCGAGGAAAAGACGAAATAAAATCAACTTAAATTCAAGATAGCTATTTGAAATCTTGGATCGCATCTATCAAGAAAAAATATTTTGCTTTAGTTTAACCCATAATTCTATATAAAATCATGGATAGTATAAATTTAGTACAAATGGAGTGTCATGGTTCAAAGTTTTGGTGTTAAGGATAATGAATGGGTACAAAAAATATATTAAAAGAAAACTATATAGGCAACAACATATCTTTGCAGTAATAGGTTTGTTAGATTCAGAATGATTTCATAATATGAGTCAATGGATACATGATTGAAACATTATCTCAAATATAGCCATAACTTAGTTGACTTTTTTACACCACTTTCATTAAGGTTTAAGCTACATGTGATACAATGAATTAATTGAAAACTTCTGATCAGAATAAATTAGCACAATATGAATTTAGTACAAATGGAGTGTTATAGTTCAGAGTCTTGGTGTTGAGGATAATGAGTAAGTGCAAAAGATATATAAAAAAAAACTATATAGGTAGCAACATATCTTTACAGTAAAAGATTTGTTAGATTAAGAATGACCTCACAATATGAGTCAATGAATGCATAATTGAAACATTATGTCAAACATAGCCATAATTTAGTTAACTTTTTACACCACTTTCATTGAGGTTTGAGCTATATGTGATACAATGAATTGCTTGAGGATAATGAGTGCGTACAAAAAATATATCGAAAGAAAATTATATAGGCAATAACATATCTTTGCTTTAAAAGGTATGTTAGATTGAGAATGATTTTACAATATAAGTCATTGAATGCATGGTTAAAATATTATGTCAAATATAGCCATAACTTAGTTGACTTTTTACACTACTTTCATTGAGGTTTGAGCTACGTGTGATACAATGAATTAGTTAAAGGCTTCCGATCAATTCACAAGGAGCTTGTGTTAACCACTACTTTGGAGGCTATTGAGTGTATTAGTATCAAGTATGCATATGTGAGGGACTTTGGATTCCAAAGAAAGTTGAAATTGTCCAATGCTTGAGTCTCGATTGGTTCCACTTAAAAACTCACGATGAGAACATATAGGGTGAAACGTTTCCTTAATCCAGACATTAGCTAGAGAGTTTATATTGATCAATAAGATGCTGTTAGATTTTGATGTGAATATGGGAAATTAGAATCATTTGGGATCTCATGGCAATATATCATATTTGTGATGGTACAAGAGGACATTGGCTACTTATAACAATGCTTAATTATTAATAGGTGGAGAAAAAATACTAAATGTATAAGTGAAGAACTTACCTTTGAGTGCCATACTAGGTAAAAGCTAGTCACTATATGATTTGGTACCTTAATATAGAATTGTAGATTGATGTGCATCATGACATTTATGACCAAGCATACCTTTAAAGCAACAAGAGAGAGAAGTGGAGATCCTTAAATATAGAGTTCTGTTCAAATATTCCAATGCCCATTTTTTAATGCAATATAGAGGATGGTTATAAGGTTCTTGATCCACCTATTATCTGAATGAAGGGCTAGTTAATTAATAAGAGTATGTTGTCTATTAAAAGGAATTCAAAACAATACATTATATGTCACCAGATTGGTTATATACAAGGGTTATATGTGAAAATAAGAGGGCTTCCTATGTAGCACAAGGTCCCATCAAATCCCATAGATCAACCCATGATATTTCTCCACATAGAGTTACATGAACCTTGATATAGTAAAGGTAGATAATTTTATGGGATCATTACTGGTAAGTTAGATTATAGTATCTTTTGATATGACTTTTCCTTGATTATGTTCACCGTGTGGTATTTGTCACATATTAATGTTAGTTTTGTTTGTAGGATAATACTTTAGTAGCAAGTGCATTTCAAGATTTTGGTAGCTTTCTAAGAGGTTTCATGATACAAGAGATGAGGATATCAGCATATGGACAATAGATGAAAGCATTAAACCTCGTGAGGTTAATGTAAGATCCTTTTTGCATGTTAGCATTTATATCACTATATGGACATTAGTGCCATTTATTTTACAATAACTCCCACATTTTAACTGCAATCTTTCAAATTAAACTAAAAAAATCAAACCTTCCACTATTTGCGAAGTGTTCAAAGGTAGCATACTTGTAAGTGAAAGACATTCCCCTGCGCATGATTGAAATTGTACCTATTAATTTAAATACCTATCCAATGTCCACCTTAAGCACTTCAAAGGACTCTTAATTTGTGCGTAATTATACGATTGCCTTATTAAATGATGTATTTGACATTGTAAATTGTTAAATTTTGGCTCTGTATTCCTTTAATTACATGTGTTAATACACTCGCACATAGTTAATTTGCTCAAACATACCTGTTGACATGTGTTAATATATATGCAAATCTATGTTTTGCTCAGCCACACCTATTGACATGTGTCAATATATATAGATGTTTATGATAGGTTAAACACACTTGTATATATAGATGTTTATGCTAGGTTAAACACACTTGGTCACATATGTTAATGTACACGCATATTTCAAACACACTTATTAACTTGTTCTTTTTATCCACGTATATCTATGTATAAATGAGTGCATTCTTGAATAGGTAATCTTGTACATATACATAAATACATTGACATAGCCTGCCCTATATGTATCAAGGCAATCTATAAGTGTCTTGAAACTACACGTGTCAAGGATAAGGTTTTCATAGGGGTTGCAGTGGTAAGTAGTGTCACAATATCCATATATATGTTAACATTAGATAAAAACATTAGTGCCCTATGTAATGAAAGATATATGTAAAAAGTTTAGTTGTGTAATGATAATAATACACAAATCCTTTTTATGTATTACATTTAACCACTAATATGTCACCCTATGCTTAAAATGCATACATTGTGATTGAGCTCTTTAAGAAATGTATACATTTTTATTTTGTAGTGTAGTGGGCCATACATAGTTATGTCTAATCAGACATAGAACTTTGAGTCTACCGCCAAAAATATCATATGCATTAATTGGGCTAACCTTGTTAAGTTATCTTGTGATATTGACAGAAGCACTACACACATGCCAAAAACACCTCCAAGAATGCATATTGGGCGAAATTATGCTTGCACCCATGGTTTATTCTTCCTTGTATCAATGAACGTTGGCCAACTATGCACATTCATAATCGATGTGTAGTGATTTATAAGTTATAAAATCATTAAATATTAGTATTATCTAAAACTTAAGTGTTCAAAATATGGTTAGAATTCTATGGTATATCAATTAATAATTGTGGCACACTTAAAAAAAGTAAGATTCAAAGTTAATACTAATTGACTCCTAACTCACACCCAAATAAATGATGCATTTATGAATTTGCACTTGTATTAATTTTTAAGTTTTTTACTATAGGTATATCTATGTTCATTGTCAAATTTATTTGTAATTGGATTAATAGCTAGTGTGCATTCATTAGCTTTTGATCCAAATTAACTTTGTTGTTATGAATTCTCCGTTTCCTAACCTCTTTTTCTTCTTTGTGTACAAATTTTCTTAATAAGATCCAGGTAAATGGCGTTGCATAGTTCCCTTGATTGTAATTATCCTATTGTTAGTTAATCTTTAATGGGTATAACTAAAAAGGTTCGTAATAGTTTTTATTCTTTTTATCTTAATATTTTATTGCAGTGAATAGTAATATTAGGCAATTCATAAGGGCCTATATTATTATTTTGCTAATGGGTTGTACTGTGGTCATTCAAAAAACTAATGTCCTCAAGAGGAAATTTACAATAAATAAATGTCCTATATGAATTACCAAACCTGAAGGCCAGTACTTAAGTCTCATTGTTTGGAATCTAATGTCCTCAGGTGTGTACTTTGTACTACTAAGTATAAAGAGGTACATTTAGTGCATCCTCGATACTGCTACAATAAACCACATTACTAAATTATTCCATGAATCAAATTTCTCCTCCTACGCATGTATGATTACATAGACACTGAACTCAAATATATTCAAATACATACTAATGATTAAAAGGCAGGCAATGAGTTAAATTAAAGATATAACGATTAATAATAATTGTTACTTTCAACCATTTACACATGTGTTAACTCCTTTAATCTAGTATTTTGGTTTATTGTTAAGGACTACTTGGGTATATTGTACAAAAATAGTAATGTTAACATGGTCATCTAATAACAAAATTACCCTGTATATCCTAAACTCTATGCCACATGATGGCACCCTTCACAACAACATGGGTCTTTATCAAAATCTATTATAATCTATTACACATTTGGAGGTTAAATAGAGGATGCAATCTCAAAATATATTATGTGCCTCTTGTCAGACCTTACACAATGACACTGGCCGTGTGTCGATGCTAATCGGTCTTTACTGCTATAATGATCTCATCCTTCTTTACATTGTAATCCCCTATGACAATGTATTTTATAGTCAGGTGCATTGTAAGGACATTCTTTATGTGTAATAATATTTTAATATCAAAGGTGCTCCAGAATATGGTCCATTGACCAACAGTGGAACTTGGAATTAGTGACAATACTTACTGATTGTCTTGCTTGGTTATGCCACTTGGTATCACAATGGGCCATGAGGAGACATATAGGGGTATCACCATATCATGTTGTGGATTCGACCATTTGTTAAAATGCCCTCCATGAACCTACCTTATGCAGATCAGTAAAGGTTAATGTAACTATACTCTTAACATATAAACACATTGTGAATATTGCCTATGTACCATATCTCTCATATGTTAGCAAATTTCATTTCCCTCATTTCTTAACGTAACATGTTATGGAAAGGGATGTAATGTAAATATACCAATGTCATTATCATTCTCGATATCATTTCACACCTCCATTTATCTGCAAAAGTTTTGTGATCTATGTTAAGGAATATCAATCTTCGCTCAATCAAATCTATAATAGAAAAGAACTAATGCACATTGCTATCATTTATAGAGATATATGTCTTATCTAAAATATTGATGCATTTGGACATAAACAACATAACATACTCTCCTATTACATGATCAACAGTTAACTCCTGTTCCAACACCTGGTATTACACTAAGAGAGATAATTTATTATATGTTGGTAGATATGTTAGTTATCTTTAGTTGTATCTTTTTTTAGGAGACTTTTAAATGCGGATGGTCTTGTTATTCACCAATCTATCCATATTTATGCCCCGTTTCATGCTTATGATGGTCATAAAGCAGATTGTGTACGTTAATAAACCATGTGTGCCCCCACATGTATGCATTCACATAGTTTATTCATTAATATACATATTATAGGCCTTTGCACAGTGATGCAAGCAGTGTTAAAACTCATTGAGAAACTTGGCAAGAAATACCAATTTGTCGCTCATTCAAAGCTATGCTTCTTATGCATCATCTTAGCTACAAGCATTATTACCACCTACAAAAAAAAATTACCAAGTTTTCACTACTAGCTAAGGTACTAGGGTTCCAGTGACACATAATAATAAGTTCATCACATTACCTCCCTATGCACTCATGTGAATAGACATAATGATAACATCTCATATTGGGTAATGTGACCAGCATCACAGATGGCTAATGTCTCTCTGCATTTACGTTATGCACTCATTGTCACAAAGTTGGGAAGCTTGCAATACATGGATTCAACGGTAATGAGTTTAGGCACTTATCCAGGTGCTTTCTTAGACCTAAATATCTAAGTAGCTACTTGAGTCTTGATTTCAGTTAAATTCATACACTTCATTGGGTGAAACTCCACTTGTAACTTTTTAAGGAGTCATATCATCCGATCCACCTCGCATGACAAAAAGGCGACGTAATGTGTTAAGGCTACTAATGTATCTTTAGTGTCATTTCTCCCTACCTCGATTACTTCTTTGAAAAGTAGCAACGCCTTTCCCACTATTACGTGAGGCAGGGTTTGCCATAATCTCCTTTCTAGTACATTTTTTAGGTGGTGTCCCCATTTGATCAGTTTCCTGCATCACACACAAATCATAACCTTACTGTGGTTAAATTGAGTATCTTAAATGTTATGCACGGACTTTATAAGAGTTATCTTTACAAACCTTATCTTAGCATTTAGTGCACTTTACAGCTAGGTAACTTACACTATACATTTTCTTGTTTGACCCTATGTGATGTTGCATCATCCTTCACCTCTGTCTTGTCAAGAAAAACTATGAAGTATGGATTCAAGGGTGGTTAATCTTTTAGGGACATAACACTCATCATGGTTTGTAACTGGATCTTTGATCTCCTATAAATGGATTTGGTCTCATCCACTCTCTAGATGACCTTGCTCTTAAACAATATTCAGTCGTTGACTTTCCTAATATCAACATGCTTGTTGAATTACATGCCATTATTAAGGGCTACAACTGCACGTTCTAAGGTACCTACACCGTTAGCAAGTGTTTGTAAGAAAGAAATAAAGCAATCAATGGCTTTTCTTGGCCAATACAACAATAAGATAGATATTAGAGGATAATATCAATTAAGATAGATATTGGAAGATGGTATCTATCAATAGAACACCTTACCTTTCTTAGTGGGTACCTATTTATGAATGGTTTCTTCAGAGTTACCTTTCTTAGTAGGTACTTTTCTTAGTGCACTTTGCAGCTAGATAACTTACACTGCACATTTTCTTGTTTAGCCTTATGCGATGTCGCATCATCTTTCACTCCCATCTTGTCAACAAAAGCTATGAAGTGTGGGTTCAAGGGTGGTTAACCTTTTAGAGACATAGCACTCATCATGGTTTGTAGTTGGAGCTTCTATCTCCTATAAATGGATTTAGTCTCATCCACCCTCTAGATGAGGGAAATTGACCGTTATCCTAGCAAAAAAAAAAAAATTTACCCATTCCCTACATCAGAAAAATAAATACCCAAAATACTTTTTTTTTTAAACACTGGATCACGGGTTGCAGTACCGCGTGATCAGTGGGCCGTGTGTCGGCCCACTGATCACGTGGTGTCAGACTTCGTGATCAGAAGGGTGTTAGGCCCAACTGGTCACGTAGTCTAACATCCCGTGATCAGTCATGCATGCGCATTGACACGGAAGCTCCTAGGCGTGACACATGGTGGCCCCCCGCTCGGATGGTTGACACGTGGCAGCTCTCTTGCTCCCCTTCCCTATTCACACTCACGCCTCCTCCCTCGGATCCCTTCTTTCATTCAGTATGAAATCCCCTTCCCTTTACCTTCAGTCTATTTTAGAAAAAAAATCCCCTCCCTATTTCCAGAAACAAAAAATCATCCTTCTCTAATTTTTTTTTGCCATCTTTCCACCAATAGTTACAATCAATATTTGTTTTTGCCTTCTCCCAGCAGCAATTTTAATTTGTGCATCTACATTGTGAAGATTATCCAGAAAAATATTATTCAAGTAAGATATTCATTTAGTAATTTCATTTTATTTAGATAGTGTAAAAATATTATTTGTGTTGAGGATAATATTTACTGCATAGATTCCATGATTTTATCTTTTAATTGTAGTAGACATTATATCTAGAGTATTGTTATTCTATTTTATTGGATACTTTATGATTAAATTTATATCTGTTATTGTCATCTATTTATTAAGACATCTATATATTTATTGTTTCCCTATATTTTTATGCCTATGAGTATTATTTTATTTTTACTATATTATTTTACTTTTTTTTTTGTGTTAAGTGTTTGAGTATGCTCTCATAGTTGTGGTCTGACCTAATTAGGCATGTTGTAATTATTGTTATCACCATGCTTAGGGGTTATAGTTTAGGACTTAGTATTAGGCATTAGAAAAGAAGGGAAAAAAATCTAAACTCTAAAAAAATGATTTAATTGAGAATAGAAATTTATATACTTAAGAGAAATATAATAAAATAAGTTTAGGTTTTTGTGAACATTAGAATAAGAATTTAGTCTCTACCTATGAGAAAATGTTATTGGTACTCATGCAAAAGTGAAAAAAAAATAAAAATTTATATTATTATTCTAAGCTTATTAACCTTTGAAGTAATCATTTAATACTCAGGATGTTGATTTACTAATATTCTACACTTGGGAATGGGTACTATGGAGGGAGAATATTAATAGTTTGAATATCTGCTAGCAATAAAAAATGAGCAAAATTTCCACAAAAAAAAAATATTATCAATAAACATTGGTTGAATAATAATAAAATTCTCAATAAATATTAAACATATTAGTATAAGTATTATATTATTAGTTTCATTATATTTACAAATTTTATTATTTTTTTAGTATTCAATAATAATCACTTATATCTGACTAATATCATCTTTATCATCACTCATATTATTTCAATTATTAATATATTAATCATAATTAATATTAACATGACGGTGCTAATTATTATTTTTTATAATATTAATTATAATGTTTTCTATTATTTTGTGAGTATCATTATTTTATATTATCTTAAAAATACTATAATAGTAAAGATATAATTATTAAAAATAGTATGACACCATTAATATAAGTAAAAATAGTGTAATATTTATTATTTTGCTAATATTTAAGAATGCTATTATTTTTTAAATATTATTTAACTGCATTATAATTATCGTAAAAAATAAGGTTATTACTTCTTTAATAATTAAATTTTAAGAAGTTATTATTTATAATATTTTTCATTATTTTATGAATATTACCATGACGGTGCTAATTATTTTTTTACAATATTAATTGTAATATTTTTTATTATTTTATGAGTATCATTATTTTATATTATCTTAAAAATACTATAATATTAAAAGATATAATTATTAAAAATAGTATGACACCCTTAATATAAGTAAAAATAGTGTAATAGTTATTATTTTTGCTAATATTTAAGAATGCTATTAGTTTTTAAATATTATTTAACTGCATTATAATTATCGTAAAAAATAAGGTTATTACTTCTTTAATAATTAAATTTTAAGAATTTATTATTTATAATATTTTTCATTATTTTATGAATATTACCATGATGGTGCTAATTATTTTTTTTAGAATATCAATTGTAATATTTTCTATTATTTTGTGAGTATCATTATTTTATATTATCTTAAAAATACTATAATATTAAAAATATAATTATTAAAAATAGTATGACACCATTAATATAAGCAAAAATAGTGTAATAGTTCATTATTTTACTAATATTTAAGAATGCCATTATTTTTTAAATATTATTTAACTGCATTATAATTATCATAAAAGATAAGGTTATTATTTCTTTAATAATTAAATTTTAAAAATTTATTATTTATAATATTTGTCATTATTCTATGAATATTAAAATTTATTAGTGACTTAAAAATAGTAATAGATTAAATAAATAATTGATGAAATTATAGTTATATCTTTGATATAATTAAATAATATAATAGTATTTGTTTTTTGTTATTTCAAAAGTTTTTGACAATATTATAGTTATTATTAAAAAATGTTATTTTTTATTTATTTACCGATATTTTAATAATATTATTAATTTTTAATAACTTGAAAATATTTTAATATTAAAAATAATAGTTACCAAATACATTCTTATATTATTGATATAATTCAATAATAAAATAATAGTTATTATTAATTTAGTATGTAAGATTATTATTTATGTATTAGATAAACATAAGTTTTACTATTAATGTGTAATGATAATTGTTAATATATTATTTAAATATTTATTGATCACAATATAATTAATAATTAAAGATAAAATTATCACTTTTTACTTAAGTATTAATATTATAACATCTTTATAATATTAACTTATTATCTAAATATCAATGGCATGAGAAATGTTTACTATAAATAAAGAGTTAACATCATAACATTTTATATTGTATATTTTACGTGAAACTTGAGAAGAATGCTTGTTCGTAAACTTGTTCCAATACATGAAATTACATAGAATTTAAAGATCAGCATTGTTCTTGAGCAAAACTTGTAAGTACATTTTAATAAATAATTCTGGCAAATATGTAGAACTGCAATAATGATAAGTAGAAGACTAATTTATGATGTTGAAATGAATAAGAGCTTGTACGTAGTAATAGTTTAGGGTCTGGGTGTTTTGTGATTATGGTACTTTATACTTGTTGCATACTTTGATTATTCTTGAAATGACATGTAACTTCGACATTGCTAGGAATCAAAATAAGTGCTATGGAAGAAAATATTTGTATTTACGCTAATAGAAAAATTTATGAGACGGAAGAAGGTATCACGTTTACGTGTCATAGAGTGAGAGTGGTAAAAACAAAAACAGATATCACCCTGGATGATCTTAAAAATATTGTGGCTTGCAAGCTACAACTCGATGAAAGTAAATTTGTGTTCGAGTTGGTATATAGGCATCCACAGTTGTTGAACCCTACGCGCTACAAGGTATGTACACTAGAAGATGATGATGACATTCAATGGATGTGGGAGGCAAACGCACGATTCCCTACTCAATTGTCTTGCCCAGAACTTTATGCATATGTTTCAAGCAGGGAACTTGATTTGAACGTCAGAAGTCAACTTGTTGATGACAATGACCTATACACACAACTATCCACCAGCCTACCTCACATCTTTAATGAAGGGCCGTCACATTACAATCTGTACCTTGCTGCATTGAACGGACAAGTTGAGCGTGGATAGTCTTCTCATTCCCCCGTAATCGACTATGCATCAGAGCTATATTTTTCATTGCCCCAATATGGTCTTCTTCCATCTCAATCTTCCCAAAAGAAAACATATGATATAATGGATGATTTTGAAGAGAACACTGCATATGACGATGTGCCTGAAGGGTTTGGTGGTGATGATGACAATTACGAGAATAATGATGGTGAAGATGACGTTGCGACTGTACTACCAATAACACCAATAATTCGATATATGGAGTCAGCCGCTGCCTTTTTCTCATAAATAAATATTGAAGTTACAATAAGTCATTATCACCCTGAGGTGGGAGATGACCCAAACATAAATGACAACTAGGAGCCGTACGTGGGCATACAATATTTGGACCAAAAATTATTTCGCCATGCAATGAAAATTTATTCAATTTGGAGTCACCATACATTTTCTATACAGTACTCTTCAGCCAAATATAAAAGATATCGATGCCCTAACTATGACGTACAATGCAATTGGAGGGTTAGAGCACGCCACAAGCCCAGAGAAAATCATTGGGAGATATCTAAATATAGTGGGTACTTAGTGTCATACAAGAAAGCGTGGAAGGGCAAGAATTGAGCGATCGAGCTCGCATTCGGGGATTGGGAGAAGTCATATTCTATACTGCCACGGTGGCTAGCCGCAGTACGACACTTCAATCCTAATTCTTATTTTGAGATTGTTTGCAGAGAATGCTTGCCAAGTAGTTCTGAAGATGAGCCAGCTGTGATGTTCCATTGAGTGTTTTGGACTTTCAGGCCATGTATTAATGCATTTCATAATTTGAAATTAATAGTGCAAATAGATGGCACATTCCCTGTATGGAAAGTATAAGGGAGTTTTGCTTACTGCGACATCACATGATGGCGATAGAAAGGTTGTACCTCTTGCATTTGTTATGGTTGAGGGGGAGACATATGATTCTTGGTCCTCGTTCTTATCAAACTTACATCAATGCGTTGTTCAAGGCAGACAAGGAATCTGCTTAATATCAGACAGGCATCCTGGGATAGTTGCTGCTGTAGCAAACCCATGCGTAGGTTGACAACCCCCTTATGCCTATCACGTGTTTTGCCTTCGCCATGTCGCTAGTAACCTAAACTCAACCTTTAAAACGCCTTGGCTGAAGAAACTTTTTACTAACATCGGTGAGTCGTTCTTACATTGCTATTATCTTTTTTTCTTAGTTTGACATGATAATATTTTTTTTCCAATAACAACTGGGTGTCGTGCAAGATGCCTATATGAACAACACGCGGTCGATACCAAAATAGAAGAACTGCACCAATTATATCCAAGAGCCGTTGATTGGATTAGCAATATCCCAAAAAATTAGTGGAGCCGTGCTTACGATGAGGAAGGCCGACGATGGGGGTATATGACCACCAACCTTGCAAGTGTATCAATAGTATTTTCAAAGGATTAGATTCTTACCAATAACCGGATTAGTTAAGGCTACCCTGTACCGAACAAATGCATACTTCATTAATCGATTGGAGATAATTATAATACAACTACAGGCAGAAAAAATGTTCAGTGAAGATATCCAAAAGAAGATTCAAGGGTGCATCCAAAAAGTATCTACTTGTCATGTCCATCGTTTTGACCATTTAGGATCATCCTTTGAGGTTGATGAGTCATATGACCCGACCTGGAAACAGTTCGGCCGAACTTACAAATTTAGCCTAACTGATTGAACATGTGACTGTGCTTAATTCCAAGTTGAGCATCAGCCGTGTCAACACATTTTTGCAACTTGTGCGAAGGTTTCATTGGACCTATTACAGTATGTCAACCCGATCTTCCGACTAGATGCAATGGTAAAGGTTTATAACAGTTTCAACCAATTGGCGGAATAGAGCATTGGCCACCAATGAACGGCCCCACACTAGTACCAGATCTAGCGTTGATTTGTTTAAGCGGTCGACCTCGTTCCAAACGAATTAGAAATGAAATGGATTGGAGAGAGGTTGCATCAGAACCTCAGAGGTGTGGATTATGCCACCAAACTGACCACAATTGCGCAACATGCCTATCCAGCCAACACAACTTGCCATGACAATTCTAACCCAAAAGAGTCATTCCACAATGCATTCATTGAGATTTGTTTGGGGATTTGTAGAAACTAGGCATTTTTAAATTATTTCTAACATAATAAATAGAAAACTTGTTGCCACTAAACAATTTATGTACTTGTCTTATTGAATTAATTTATTTTATTAGTTATCTCGTGTTGGAATACTTATATATATTGGCGGATGTGATTTTTACTTACGGCATACATAAAATGATAACTATAATCTTCTAGGTATAATGGCCGGCCGGTGCTATGCTGTGACCTTTGGGCCCGAGGATGACTCTCTACTATACTTGCAGTCTAGATATATTTCACAAGCTGTGTGGTTAGGCCAGGTAATTTCTTCCACCATCTATTAGTTTGTTTTTTTGTAAATGTTGTAACTAACCTCTTCGGATGATGGGTTAAGGAGGATTGAATCCTTACATTACGACCAGTCGCCCACGCAAATCGACTCTTCGATTTGTTGCCCGCCATTATGCCTTACCTTTAATAAGTAGGCTTCTACGGCGCCAGTCGACTTGAATATTTTGACTTTAACGTAGCTATGGTATTTGCCATAGTCGAGCGATGGTGTCCAGAGATACATACTTTTCACACCACTGCAGGGGAGTGTACTATTATCTTACAGGATGTCTCCATCCAGTTAGGTTTGCCATGCACGGGTGTCCTTGTTTCGGGTTACACTGGAAATGATTGGGCAAGGGAGTGTGAAGATCTACTCGGCATCAGACCGCCCGATGAGTGTTTACAAGGCCAGCGCTTTAACATCCTATGGTTAGCAGCTAACTTTACACACTTGCCTGAGAATGCAGATGAAGAACAAATAAGACGCTTTGCACGTGCTTATATTTTGAGGCTCATAGGGGGTTACTTGATGCCTGACACTTTTGAGGCTCATAGGGGGTTACTTGATGCTTGACACTTTGGGCCATAGAGTATTATTGATGTATCTGTCATTGCTCGGAGACCTTGAAGTCGACCAGCATAGTTGGGACTTCGCGATCCTTGCATGCTTATACTGAGAGTTAGGCACCGCCACACAGTATAATGAGATTAACATTAGTGGGTGTTTGCACTTGTTATATTTATAGGCATGGGATCGATTTTTCACTCTAGCACCAGCGAGATCAGCATATGTCGACCCCCGCTTAGACGTCTATCCTTTACTCCCACCATTGGGTTTCAGGTTTGGATCATATATTATATTCAGACTAAATTTTTGAAAATAGGTAAAACACTTTGAAATAATAATACAAAATGCATGTTCCTTGCAAATGGAAGAATACTAGGCAACCATCTCGATCGCTAAAAATGACCCTACAATAGTACAGGATTTTGCTTGATCAGATGAAGGTCGATGAGGTTTGAAGCCATACTTCATTTTTTCCAACGTAACAAAGCATCATATCTAATATCTTACTTAATTATGTTACAATTATGTAATACAGATTATTTGGCGGTCCTATGACATTCCTGAGGTCTAACAACTTTTACCAGGGTACTGTTTAACCTCACCCAACATATGACTCGCATCAGTCCCCGTCATCTGCTTTCACATCGTTAAGTGGCATCATGCAGATCGTATGCTAAGACAATTTGGTAGGCGGCAGCCAATCCCATAGGAGCCTTTCAACCTGGGTTCTTGTCATACCCTACAGCTTTGGGAGAAAACATCTAAGGATTAGCGCGAAGAACACATTACTTACATTGCCGAGTGGAATGCATGGCACAACACAATTTTGTCTATTGAAGAGTCAACAAAAACTCTCGGTCTTGACTCAGGCTACATAAGGTGGTACTGAAGGCATACCAGGCGATAGATTCATCCAGTTAGTGGTGGTCCAGGATTTGTGGTAACCTTCCACCATTTACAAACTCTTGTGCTTACATCTTCATATTATGACAGGATTGCATGTTGTAAATAACTATTTTTTTTACAGGCTGATGTAGTTGATAGATTACGTCGGCTCAGTGTCAAGGATGCACCCTCTCAACCGTATAACCAATTTAGGGAGATAGAATTGAAAATTAGGAATTGGGAATGGGGAATTGGCAATTTTTTAATAATTATGTGAGTAGTATGAAATTCAATATTAGTCTAATCTAATATCAATAAAAATATGGTTAAGTGGTCTAGTGGACATATAGCGAGAGGTTTCTAGGTGTCCATGTATATAGCATTCTTTAGAGGGAGGAGTATATATATGACAATAATGGTAATGCGTAACTAATAGTTACACAAGTTTAATTTTTGTCATAATTTTCCTTATTAAAAGATACATACACACACACACACACATATATATATATATATACACACACTGAACGGAATCAACATTGCACAATTTGTTATAAATATACATAAAAGAAATTACATGACAAATGAACATTAAACTCACATCCTCAAGAAGGTTACAGTGCAACAATAACTTGGCATGTATCATTTAGCTTCTTTGAAAGTGTAAAGAATCTTCTTATACAAAATGTTCTCCAAAAGTCTCCTGCACTCACATACCAAATGATTAATTGATCGATTATCCAATAGAAACTAGATTAATGACTATACCCGAAAATTAATACTAAACTAATTATTTAAGAAAGGGTGTGAATTAATTTCATATTTTAGTTTATTTTTAATAATAATTGATTTTCTTGTTAAATGTTTGGTGTGAAGATTTCTAGTGAAAGATAATTTGTAGTTAGATGGATAAATTATAAAAAAACTAAACATTCATTCAAATGTAGAATAAGTAGAGTTCCTCATAACATTACCATATTACAAGCATAAAGTACATTTGACAATAAGTTTAAACAATATAAGTGCAGGATATATTGCTTTAATTTTCTTGTGATATACGACAATGCCTTTTGTACATAACTTGACTTCTAAGGAATTAATAATTATCATATACAATTGTAAATCTAGTAGTAGCTCTTATTAATATGATGACATGGGAATGAATGGTGGGGCATAAATAATTTGTACTTATATGTTATTACGTTTAATGTGTAGAGATGATTTTATATTTAACCATTAATCTTATATGTAGATATCTTGTCAAAATTAGCAAACATATTTTATCAACATAACCAATGGAAAATAAAATGAAAACTTGACATACCAAAATTGATTTTCTAATAAAAAGTGACTAAAGTTTTTAAATTTGATCAAATGGTAGTACAAATTGATTTTCAATTAAATTTCATGAATATGCCCTAATTATTCACAAAAGGCATTAACTTTTAATGACATGGTATTCTTTGCCAACTATACTCATAGTATATGACCTTGGAAATTAAGAATAAACTAGATTTAACCCTTACAATGAACACAATGTTGAATAATTGGAGAAGAAGACAAATAGTTTGTCAATTATGTATTGATAAGAGTCGAAAACAAATAAACAATAGGGATATATGTTAAATAGTATATGTTGAACAACATGACATATATGTCTGCCAAGGAATCCCTCATGTGCAGAGCAACAAAGGCAAATTTTTCACGCCATTAAAGTAGTTCATTAGCAAGATATTATTAGCAAACAATATCTTAACTAATCAACCAACCTATGTCTAAGTGTGTATGCATATATATAGTTGTATATATTCAAATAGTGCTATGATTTGTTATAGAAACATGTGCCATTTATTGTAAATGTACTCAAGTATAAACATATTGTTAATGTTGTATTCATGGTTAGTATTACGGGACCGTTCATCGATGGAACTATATAATTGCTAAATTTATCGTTATCAATTAATGTTGTAAAAGTTTGTTCCATCAAATAATTTGATTAACTCAATGTAATGTTAATTATTAAAATTAATTACTTTATATGTGGTCACATTGTTGAAGCATACTACATATCAACCTTTTTAGGAAAGTGATCATTTGTCAAATTGTAAGAAAGACAATTCAATACAACTTATGCTAAAATTGGTTATATGTCAAATGACACGCCACATGCCAAGAACTTATCACACAATTGGCATAAGTGAACTAGTATAACATGAAAAAAAGGATTAAATTGGAACTAATTTAAAATCGAAAGAATTGATGTGCTAACCTATTTAAAGGTCTACATTAAAACTTTTAAATTGTTACTTCAAAAATATTTAAAAATTAATTTCTAAATAAATATGTATAATGAAAAAATGAGTATTATGGCATAACAAAAAGATAATATAATGTTAGTAAAGTATACAGTTAGTAATTTAAAATAATTTTAATGATACATTATAAGTAACTAGACATCATAGTCAGATTTATGATATAAATATTGCTAAGTAAATATGTCAAATTAAATTAACCAATATCTCTCAATATATTCAATGAATAAGTTAACTTGATACAACATACTCCTGATTCAAATCAGGTTCAAATTAACTTTATTTAGATTATTAATACTATTTGGTATAACTGAGTTGAAAACATTTTTAACTCCTAAAAATAACACGCTGAAGATGGCCTTTATTGCTTCTATCTTCTTCCTTGCATCTTGTCAAGGATTATACCCTTTTCATTTGCAATCTTTAACTGGCAATAACATTGTTGTTTAATAATGAGTATTTTACGTGTCGTGAATCTTATGGGCCATAACTTCAAAGCCAACCCAATTGGGTAGGGACTTAAACACTCTAACCCACTCAATTAATATTATAAACAAAGACACAAAGATAAATAAGGGCCCAATTGTTATCTAAATGGACTGTAAAGGCCCAATTTTTGACATACATATTTTAATCGGTTGTTAATAGACTACATCATCTGACGCAATGGTGGAAGCTAAACCACAACATTCGACCTTACTAAAAAATATAAATATATAGAATGACATCGAAAATTTTTCTTTGTTATTCAACAGGTGGAGGACATATGTATTGCTTATCTTTATTGAGTAGTTGGTACCTCATTAGAATACAATGTGACATAATATTTCCCCTTCACTGAGTTCATTTAGGGGATTTATAATGTCAACTATCTTACACTATGACTACCAATAGATTAGATTATTCCTAAACGAGATACTGATCTAGGGCCTTCTTATAATAACTATGGTCAAGTGCAAGAACAAATGGCCATCTTAAGGTAAGAATATCAAGTGGATAGACCCATTTTTTCCCATGGCATTCTTGGTCTAATGAAAGATGCATAAGAATGTAAGGGGTGTAATTATTCTTTAGTGCACTTTTGAAGCCTAACGCTAGTGGTTAGTGTTAGTGTGTGTCCTAATAGTCAACTATAGAGATGATTGTAATATTATATAATATATTATGTTTCATTTTGGCAATATGATTATTATATTTTATTTTGTGCAAATTATAACTTAAATATAATAATTATCTTTAGAATAGCAAAGCTATTCCTAAAATGCCCCTAGTTAAGTATTATTACAAAAAGAATAGTAATAATACATCGAGACTAGCATGTATAGTGATTGATGATTATAAATCATGGATATGTGATATCAAGTCAATACATGAATACATTGTTAGAGAACAATGTCTTAGACTGACCCTGGTCAAGTATTATTATAAAAGGAATAGTAATAATATATCAAGATTAGCATGTATAGTGACTGATGATTATGAATCATGCATATGTGATATCAAGTCAATACATGAGTACATTATTAGAAAAAAATGTATTAAACTGACCCACTATGAGAATATTTCATAGATAAATGTGTCATTAGTTATTCTCATATGACCACAAATACACATAGTCCTTTGACCTGAAGTCACTATGGTTCCCTATATGAGAAGTTACTCACTTTGATGTTGTCTTATGTCACCTTTAATCAGGATAACGAGTAGGACATTGATTGGGTGTGTCATGAATCATGCAGACGGAAGTGAGTAATGTAGATGAGATTTTGTTACTCTTGTAAAAAGAGAGATATCCTTGAGCCCCTTGATTGGGTGAGACTTAGAAATGCATGGTTATACTCAATTGGATCAATATGTGATATTAATAATTTATTTTAAGTCTACTCAGTATCAAGAAATACAAATTGAACATTGATGAGGATGACACACTCCGTGCCTCTAGTTCGATTTGGATATTATTACAAAATGGATTATAATGCAAAACATTAATCATATATCAGGTAAATGTAAAATCACATACATTCTTACTACTTGAGTGGCAGTGATGTATGCATGGTTATACTCAATTGGATCAATATGTGATATTGATCATTTGCTTTAAGTCTACTCAGTATCAAGAAATACAAATTGAACATTGATGAGGATGATACACTCTATGCCTCCAGTTCAATTTGGATATTATTACAAAAGGGATTATGATGCAAAACGTTAATCATATATCAGGTAAATGTAAAATCATAGACATTCTTACTACTTGAGTGACAGTAATGTATTGCTAGATACTGCTCACTGTCTATGACCCAAAATAAGTCATTATCAACGTAGTAAGAACCTACAGGGTCACATAAAAGGAATAGGAATAAGAAAAATTTTAATTGGGCTTTAGTTGGACTAAAATCCAATTAATTGGATATTAGATATTAGATAATTATATTATGAGATAATATAATTATCTAATATTAGATAATAATAAATAAGTCATGTCTCTCCTCACTCTTTCTAGGATAAGGATAAAGTGATAGTTATTTAGTGTGATTAGGATTTTTTTGAAGCATTATCCTAGTAGGACTAAGATTGTGACATGCCTTAGTTCAATAAAAGGATTTGAAGGCAACACATAATACACATGCTCATAAGCTTCATCAGGATAATGAGTAGGACATTAATTGAGTGTGTCATGAATCATGCAAACGGAAGTGAGTAATGTAGATGAGATTTTGTTACTCTTGTAAAAAGAGAGATATCCTTGAGCCCCTTGATTGAGTGAGACTTAGAAATGCATGGTTATACTCAATTGGATCAATATGTGATATTAATAATTTATTTTAAGTCTACTCAGTATCAAGAAATACAAATTGAACATTGATGAGGATGACACACTCCATGCCTCTAGTTCGATTTGGATATTATTACAAAATGGATTATAATGCAAAACATTAATCATATATCAAGTAAATGTAAAATCACATACATTCTTACTACTTGAGTGGCAGTGATGTATGCATGGTTATACTCAATTGGATCAATATGTGATATTGATAATTTGCTTTAAGTCTACTTAGTATCAAGAAATACAAATTGAACATTGATGAGGATGATACACTCCATGCCTCCAGTTCGATTTGGATATTATTACAAAAGGGATTATGATGCAAAACGTTAATCATATATCAGGTAAATGTAAAATCATAGACATTCTTACTACTTGAGTGACAGTAATGTATTGCTAGATACTGCTCACTGTCTATGACCCAAAATAAGTCATTATCAACGTAGTAAGAACCTACAAAGTCACACAAAAGGAATATGAATAAGACAAATTTTAATTGGGCTTTAGTTGGACTAAAATCCAATTAATTAGATATTAGATATTAGATAATTATATTACGAGATAATAATAAATAAGTCATGTCTCTCCTTACTCTTTCTAGGATAAGGATAAAGTGATAGTTGTTTAGTGTGATTAGAATTTTTTTAAAGCATTATCCTAGTAGGACTAAGATTGTGACATGCCTTAGTTCTATAAAAGGATTTGAAGGCAACACATAATACACACGCTCATAAGCTTCACCAAACCCTAAATCACTCTAGAAAATGTTCAAACCCAATCCTAGTGGGAGATGAATCCTAGCAGCTTCGTGGAGGGAAGAAGTCGTTGTTCACTCCGTGTGGATATCCGTAGAGACGCTGTGCCTTCCGACCTGCGTTCGATTCATCTTGATCTCTCAAGGATTCATTCAGAAAGAATACAAGCACAATTAAGGTAAAACCCTAATACTAGTTTATGACTTTTGCATGGATCCTAGGAAGGTTTTGGATTAAAATTTTAAATTTTCATTGCATATGTTGATCCAAATCCTAACAGTTAGAGACTTCCCAAAATGAGTGAATTAGATGGTTAATTCCTAGGGCAACATTTCGTTCAACGTATTCAATATGGAGAATAAGCTCCTAATTGAAGAATATTATCACACTCACACGTAAGCCTTTAATGTTAATCCTCTAGGCCCCAATTTCATAAAGGGTTATTAGTATGGACATAGATAGTATGTAGAAAACAACCATTTCATTAATATTATAGGATTTCAATAGTTATACTACAAGCCGTGATCACATTGTTTAGTCATACTTTAGATGAAATTTATATGTAAAACATGTGACCCTATGTAACCGGCTACTAATGGTCCATGGTTATGTCAGGAACCAAATCAACACTTGTTTGCACTCCAAGTTCACTAATGAAATTGGGGAGGAAAATGATCATGCCTTACATGAGACATATTTTGATAAACCTATGATAATAGTGCCTAAAATCTAAAAGTGGGCTACTAATTCATGTAGGACTTTCAATAGGAATATGTGCTTGCACAAAGAACATTAAGAGGAAAATAGATATGCATAACTAATCTTCAAGATCAATCCTGATGCTAATTGCAATGGGTTAGGATGCTTTTTGGCAAGTGTATGTGTGGAAGTTAACACTAGCTAACTTCTATTTTTGACAATTTCCTCTCTTTAAGCCAAGTCTGTGGAAAGGTTCTGATTGAGTTTGTCGTACTGCAACTATATAACAAATTTCCCCTTGGAGCCATTCCTAATAGTGTAACCAACTTCAGCCAACTGACTGATACATACAAATATAGCTCAATTTCAACAACAAAACAATCACAAGAATGTAGGCAATCCAAACAAACAATGCTACCTTCTGACTTTTACAATAATTTTGCATCATATCTATAGTAGTATTAGTAGACATGAAAACATAAATAGACTAACA
Organism: Sindora glabra; assembly: GCA_020226215.1. Classification (NCBI taxonomy): domain Eukaryota; kingdom Viridiplantae; phylum Streptophyta; class Magnoliopsida; order Fabales; family Fabaceae; genus Sindora; species Sindora glabra. The sequence goes on from CM035232.1 coordinate 11,273,276, forward strand.
AATAAACTCTACTCATTTAATAGTCAACTATATTCATCTCTATTAGCTAGTGTCATCTAATGCTCCTCATATATTTCTTATGTATGAGTTCACATAAACAAGTTAAGATGCCACAGTTATCTACTGTATCTGCCCTAAAATAAACTAAAATGCACCACTATCTTCTGCATATTACTAACTAATAAGCCATCTATGCCTCGACTTTTACCACAAGGTCCACACTTATTGTACAATAAATTGGAACACAGTGGTCAAATAAGTCACATTACAAACTGAAAATGCAGTGATCAAACAAGGCATATTTGTCTATGTCAAATCGCATATAAAAGATGTATTATGCATCCTTCCTATCCTACATATTAACAAAGTCTAGTATATTTGACAAATTGTCCATAATGTGATATAGTGTCCCAAACCTTCTCACCCCAGAATCTAATTATGTGAAACAGTGCTTGTGACATTACATGCCAATATATTTACCTGTGTTCTATAATGAGTAAGATCTAATCACCCTTCTTCCTCTAAAACTCACAACAATTGCCTACTCGTAGTCCATTATCTTGCACAAACCTCAATTATATCTTGCTAAAGCTATGACCCTTCTTGTTCTTCAACTTAATTAACTCAACCTTCCATATTCTACTATCATCGGTTGATAGTTTTCATAGTTACCTTCGACATGAGATTAATTTCCTGGCAAATTATTTGAGATTAATTGCACATAGATTTTTGGCATCAAACTATTAGTTCTTATATAAAATGAATATATTGCAAGGCAAGTAAAAAGTACAAATGCTACAATGACCATAAAGTGCTTATAGCTCTCTGAGTACTCCTGTATCAGCCCAGCACATGATAACATCTTAGTCTGTGCACCATTAGTAGAACACCCAACATGTAGAACACCCAACATGACTTTGATGTCATACTGGCTCATTATATATTCAGGATGAAAATATAGATAGCCATGAGAATGTTTGGCATTATTAATACTTTAAATAAGACACAACAGAATTGTCGTAGGATACATTTTACCTCTGCTTTATCCTCCATGGCCCCTGGTATGTCTAATTATAAGGCCTGAAGTTTGTGTGGCATAACCTTTGGTACAAACAATAGCAAAGCATCGATCATCCATGTTGTAGCAATTTTCTTTGATTTTATGCAATGCTAATCCATTACCGTCTTTTGATGAAATCACAACCACTGAGGCACCATCATCCCTATATCCAGTGGAGTCAATGTCTTCTAGGTTTGGGTCACTACCATCCATGTTAATGTTCGGTGGATAAGTATAGAGAGGCCTCTTGCATCTGCCAGCTAACACACGCTATGTCAAAAGGCCTTAATGGTGTGAACTCAAACTCAAATGTCATTCCTGGTTTAGCATCTTCATGTGCCAGGAATTTCATCCATCCTGCACCAAAACATGCCCTGCCTCCCTTAATTTCAAGCTTCACAATGTGTTCACTATTATGCCTATCATACAACCTCATAGAACCTTCAACTAATATTGAATTGTATCTATCATAGAATTCATCTAGCAATTTTCGTGGATCCTAATCTCAATTACATGAGCACCGATAATGTCAGATGAAAAAGTACAATAATGGACACATATAGAGTACCTTGTCCTTAAATTAAGCCCATACAATTTATGTAGACATGCTATAGTAATGTCAATAGACACATTTAGATAAACATTGTCATATCAAATTTTCCATAGTTTGAAAGTGGGAGTATAAACATTTTGAATCTCACCGGGGAAGACATTTACAACAAACCAAAGTAAAATATCAAGCTTTAGTTTAAGCAAGATTCCCCCACCCTAATTATTGACAATCCATTGCATAGTAAGTGCCCATAGCATTCTTTATGGCACATTAATGGTAATTACAAAGGTGGACTGAAGGCTAATTTATTATACGAGCCATAATAAACTTGAAAATGTGCAGAAAAATTTGAAAGTTAACTTGATTTCTTAAACTCCGATCTCGATTAACATAAACACTATGATTAATATAATGATTTATATTACTCTTGTAAGTATGAGGGATTAGTTATAAATGACACAGTCACTCAGAAGAGCATGGAACTAATCCCATACTTTGCCTACAACACTTAAAGTATTAGGACAAATTATCATTATCTATCACAATGACACTAGAGGTTATGTGACACCACATTAAACCTTCATAATGGAATATAAGTCTAGGCTAACTATCATAGAAACATTAGCATGGTGTATACATTAACATGAATACACATTACAATTAATAGTTAATAGGTAGAACATAAGGTAGATGTTCAGTTGTGTCTTACTTATGTAATGGCAGAATATCTTGACAAATGAATGGTTAGTTCGGTCATGATTATTTCTACCCTGTGATAAGGTCCAAACAAATCAATAAGGCAAATTACAATAAGAATCAATTAATTTCCTTGAACTTGAACATAAAATACAACAGGATAAGAGGATCTCTCGTGTATTGTGTGATATTGTTTGTCACACATGGGAATTACCCTACAGTAGCTAGCTAGTACTATGTGCATGTGTTATAAGTTTTAAGCTACTATGTAAATGGATTTGAGTGTGCATCACTTACTAAGATAGTGATATTTATTCCCAAATTAAACTAGTGTCATAAGGTCAATAAAAGTCATCTATGGTAGAAATTTTACCATTGTGCACTAATTGTTTCAATGGATTACGATCATCTATTCCCTTCTCCATCCAAGCAAATTCTAAAGCTTTTAGTATGTTCCTAGGCAAAGAAATATTGTAATTCTTTCCACTTCCCTTAATTAGGGCTTTCAAATCTTGTTGGCTTAGGTATCTCATTTCCTACCCAACTGTTTCTTCGTCGTGTTTTGCCTTCACAAACCCAAGATTCGACCAATACACTTTTACCTTAATTGGCCAAAATCAATGAAATTTCTAAATTGGACAATTCTTTTCTTAAATAAGATAAATTAGGTTGGGTTGTAGCCCACCGAACTTTTCAGCCTAGTATTCACTTTGAAATTACAAATTTATATGGGGTCACTATATAAATTTTATGTCTCCTTCCCTCATTTTGTATCCATTTTCCCATTAAATGGTAAAGGGGAATCTTGACCACAAATCTACTAGCCTATGGATGCACTAGTCTGTTAATGATGCATACTAGTTTTTTCCTAACTTCATTTCTCACAAAGAACTTTGATTAATCTAAATTCATGGTAATAATAAATTGATTAACTTAATATTTCTAATGGTATTTTCATTAATGGATTTAAGGATTATATAAATAAAAAGATTAAATGTTAATATTGAAAATTTATAAATAACAAAATTTATATAATATTTATTTGTGAGTACAATGCAAATGAGTTGACTTAATGGTGGGAAATATTTAATATTAGAGTAATTCTATAAATTTCTGGAGTAATTTCATTTGCATTTTAACAAATTTAACAAATAATGAATCCCTCCTTAAATTTTAAGAATTAGTTTATTATCGTATCAAAATAATTTATTTATTTAAATGTATATAGAAGTAATAATAAAATTTTAATGCTATTATAAGACTAAAAATATTCCACTACTTATGAGTCACTAAACATTTATTCACCAAAAATTTGAATTGAATTAAACTTTAAATATTAAATGAATTGAACAATCCAAAATTGAGCATCGTGTTACAAAACTCAAATTTTTAATAAGTTTTAATAAGCTTAGTTATAAAATATATTTTTTATGTTATATTTAAATAATATAAATATAATATATAAATAATATAAACAAAAAATACACTTTACACTCACTCATAATTTTATTTTTTTAACTTAATTCACATATAATTATTGATTTTAAATATTACAATTTATTTATCTATATTTGAATTATTAATACTTCACATGCTTAAATTATTTTTTATCTAAAATTCAATAAAAATTCATATACATTGCATCTAATCTTTATTTTTTAAATTTTAATTCAATTTGATACTCACTCAAAATTAAATTACTTGAAGAAAACTTTAATTCTATTATAAATGTATTTTTTATAATTTAATCTACGATTGTTGAATAAAAAATGTCAAATATAATTTTTTGAAGGTAAATTAATTTTGAGAAATAAAGACTACATATAATTCATGTAGGTTTTTTTTTTAATTTTGAATATAAAAATAGTTAAAGTGAATAAAATATTAATAATTGAGAACACAGATGAGTAAATTGCAATACTTAAAATTATATATAAGTTAAGTGAGGGAAAAATCATAAATGAGTAAAATATAATTTTTTATAATATAATATATAAATTTTGTCTTATTAAAAGGTAAACATATATATATATATATATTAAACAAAACGTTTAGCCCAGTCAAGATTGTTTGGGCTCATTAGGCTCGTTTGTAATTTTAATTCAGGTTTAGGCTCGACTACTTTGACGGTCCAATGGCGTATGCAAACCCAGAGATTAGTGGGGTCAAACATTATATTTAATATATAAAAGATTACAAATTAATATATTATTAAGTATTTTAACAAATAAAAATGATATACAAAATAAAACAATATTGTGGGGGGCTATTATAATAAATAAAATATAATTCAATTGTATTTAGTATTTTAATAAAAAATCATCTAGAAATAAATATAGAGGAAGTAAATTAAAACTCATATAAAAATGTATTTAACTTTTTAATATTATTTATACTGTTGAAAATATCATAATTTTTTTGTTTTTCAAACAAAAATGTGAGTGATATATTTCTTAATATAATATTTAATAAATCTGCATGACAAGGGTTATGTCTAGATAAAATTTGATCATTTTATATTCACAAAAATTGAAATTAATAAAATCACATAATTTTTTTATCTGGTTATCCAATTTTAAATGATATTTTAAGTTTAATTACTCATCAGTCAATATTTATTTTCCTTATTTGTAAAATAAATAATTTTTCTATAAATTAATACATCCAAACTTTGGCAACTAATTAGTTTAAATGATTTAATAGAATTTAAATACAAATTAAGTGGGTTTGATAAAATAATTTATACTAATTATCTAATCAAATATAATAAAAATAATACATAATTATCATAGATGTAAGGAAGTGAGTGTGGGCAATTGCTTGCGCGCCCTTAACCTTGGTCTCCTCGTATTTTGATTAAATAATATGCTATTTATTTAAATTCAAATAAACTTGTTTAAATTTGTATTCACTTCCAATTGATATTTGAATTTAAACTTTTTAGACTTGTTAAATTTGTGATTGCTTGTTATTGTCAAATTTAAACTCAGATATGTAAATGTTTGATTTAACTTAACCCTATTTAAAAGTGATCTAAAATAAAAAAATAATTTATACTAGCCGAAATATTAGTTTCTAATAAAAAGTTATAAATATATATACATGAGAGAATTCTACAAATAATTTTTTTGAGTTTACAGCTAGATATAATTTATATTTTTTTTATTATTTTATTATCATTAAATTATTAGCATAGTTTATTCATCTAAATAAAAAGTGAAAGTCATTAATCTTCATTTATAAATGTAAAAATTAGCAATCTGCTATATATGTATACACACCTACATTTAAGTCTTGGCAAATCTCATTTTATGTAATGTTTTTAAATATGTATAATAACGTTACCACTATGATCCCACCAAATATATTGAAAGTAAATATGCTATACTTAGTTGTTGTTTTATTAATGAATGGGTTAGCTGTCCACAAGTTACAATCTAATTAGATGATAAAAATTACACTTGACTTTAAGTATAAAGTTCTAAATCATAATTTTAAATTTTTAATTATTATCTCAATATCTCTTTCAAACTTTTGTGAGGTTGCCGCAATAAAAAAATTTTCAAATTAAAATTTGTTAGCACACGGCAAGCAAACCATATCGAATGCCTTCCACAAACGTAAGCTCAACTCGTCGACTTCTCGTATTTTATATTCAATTATTATAAAAAGACTAACCCCATGGCCGTAGGAGAAAAAGGAAAGAAAAATAATGAAAAAAATTAAATTTTAAAATTTTCTTTTATTTGTATTAAAGGAAAACAAAAGGAGAAAAATATTATTACATTTTTTTATATAAAAATTTTTATTTTTTCCTTTTACATTTTTTAACTAACTTTTAAGCTTTTATTTCCTTTCTTTTAAATGATTCGCTAGAATCAATCTAAACTCCCGCAAAGATAATGTGGCCAGTGGCGGATGTATATACAAAGTTGAGGGGGTGGTTGCCCTACAAACAATTATATATATATATATATTATATATATATATATATATATATATATATATATATATATTAATAATAATAAATATTATTTCCATAAATTTAAGTAAAATTATTCTCAGAATTTATTACTAAATTAACTAAAAAAATATTATTTTAAATGAATGTAAAAATATTTGAAACTAATCATTAATTATATATAAGGATATACATGTTAAAGAAAATATTAAAATAAATTAAAGTTTATTTTTATTTAAATATTTAATTTTTATATAATAATTTTATTTTAATTTTATCGATAAATATTATCTCCGCACCCTAAATTTTTTAAATTGGCCATCAAATGTGGCATATTTAGCTCTCCATCAATCCATTGTACGTTTAAACATTTTTTAATAAAAAAAAATAAAAAACGGTAGAAAAGGTGGAAAACGATTAATGCTAGGAGGATAGGTGAGCACTACAGCACAACATGGGGCATCTCTCGATCCGCAGCATAGTGGTGCTAGACTTCATCGTTAGGTTCCGAATCACAAAAATTAACTTAAAAAATTAAGTCACTTACTTGATTTATACACCTAACACTTATCCCTTATTTGATAAGGGAGAAAAAATAAATTTTTTAAATTTGAATAGAAGAAAAAATAAAAAAAATTAAAAAATTATAATCATATATTTTATTTTTTTATTTTCTTTCCTCACTCTTCCCTTTTTTACCAAATAAAAAAAATACAAAATTTTCTTCTTCCTTAATTTCCTTACTCTCCTTCCAAAACAAAGTATTAGTTGCCGGCGCGATCGGTGCGAGTGGAGCAATTTGTGGGACTTCTAATTGCGAATACGTAGTACTTAACGGTCTGTTTGGAATGAGCGTAAAACCCGGGGGGGAGGGGCGTAATTGCAAGGGTGAAAATGAAGGTGAAAAGCTAATTTCGCCTGTTTGGGAGTGAGGTGAAAACTGAGGGGGATGAAAATGGGAGTGAAAAAATCTGTGGGGCCCAGGCGTAATTGTTCCCCCCCATTTTTGAGGTGAAAACGGGTGAAATGGGAAGCATTTCCAGAAACTACCCTTGAGCAGCCCTTCGAGAAGCAGAAAGCTCCTTCCTCCACCGTTGAAGCAACCGCGTCGGATCACCGCAACCTTGCCGCAGAACCTCCTCCCCAACGCATCCCGGGCTCCCGAAGATCAGGTATGGCAGAAATACAAAAAATGGTGGGTTCCGATTTCTTGTTGCTGTCGTTCTGCTGTTGACGGAAGAAGGCCGACTGTGGTGGACCCCTGGTTGCCGATGGTTGTCCGCTCTTCAATGGGAAGTGCCGATCGCCGATGGTCGTTCGATTGCTGGCTACAGACGACAGAGGAGAAGGGATCCGGCTTGTTCTCCAACCGGGTCGGTTAACTCCAACTCGGAGCAAACCCGACACCGAGTTGGTCGAGTTTGCCGACCCGCTTCTCAGCCATTTTTTTTTTATTATTATCAGCCTATGAATTTTTTAATGCTTTCCGATTCAATGTTGTATGATTTACTATTCCTTTGATTTTTATTGGATGAAATGTTGATCTACTGGCATATTGGGCATAATGTTGTGTTGAATTGCTGAATTTTGATTACAAGCGGTATATTGAACTGGATTGTGTTCTGAAGAATTACAGTATTTTATTACACTCCATAGCCATGCATAAGAAATTTTTTTGAAATTCCAGTGCGAATGGTTGAAAATTTATTAATTATATGAAATTTAGAATTACAAATATAAATATGCAAGTAATAAGAATAAAAAAAATTAACATAAGCTATTATATCAATTTTTTTAAAAAATTTTGACATATGCCATATTATCCATTTTTATTGAAAATAAATTCAACATAAATTTGTGCTTCTACTTAAACTTATTTAAAATATCAAATTATTCTGTATATATATATATACATACCACACAATCGTATAAGGGTTCCAAATATTTATTTTTACTAAATTTTTATTCGAATGTAGGCTCGAAGGGAATAAATCATTTTCCTTACATTTCTCTGTAATTATTTTAATTCACACAATTATATTAATTAAAATGAACATTATGAATATGATGGTAGAAATTTTTTTACAAAACTTTAGAGTGGTTTAATTCAACATATATGTGTGTTTACGGTGCTTGAGTTCCAATTATCCATGTTTTAATTTATATACACACTTGTTATATTATAAAAAATTATAATATTTTAAATATGTTATTTTTCAGAAAAATATTTAACATATTTTCCTTCATCCATAAATTATTTGTTATCTAATTTTACTAAATAATATTATAACTATCTTAACATAACATAATAAAAAGACATTTTAGTCATTTTACTCATTCACATTTCCTTCCCCCTCTATTTTCACCCATTCCAAACAAAAGAAATTCATTTCACCCAGGTTTACTCCCCCTCTTATTTTCACCCATTTCAAACAACCCAGGTGAAATTACTTTCACCTCCATTTCCTCCCCCTCCATTTACACCCCCTCTCATTTTCACCTCCAGCCAAACATACCCTAATTTCCTGTGCTGACCTTTCTTTAAATTGTACGTCCACAAATTAAAGAAAAAAATAAATTCAATCAAATACCTAACTTCAATAAAATCAGTGTAATCCCAGAATTCTGGACCACCTTGCCCTAAACCTACAACTAGCATAGCTAGAAGCTCCACCTATATATGAAGGCGCAGCCATGCTCTACTCTCATCATTTGTTTCGGCATCTACCCTTTGCTTGCTACCGGAGAGAGAAAAGAAATAATAAAAAATAATTTTAAAATATATTTCGATATATTTTTATCTTTAAAATTAATTTAAAATTTAAAAAATAATGAATATATGATATTTGATAAAATAAATAAGTAAAATTTTTATTTAATTATAAAATTATAATTAAGAATAAAAATAAGTTTAACAAAATCTAAAATTTATTTTTTTTATTTTTAAAATAAAAATTTTAAGAATAAATTTTAAAATTAAATTTTAAAAAATAATTCATCAAGAAAATTTCATTTTTATAAATAAAAAATTGGTTTTTAAGTGAATAAACAAACATACTTTTAAATTTTGAAAACTTTTTGTGATTGTCTAGGATGAAAGGAGAAAGAAAAGGAATGTGATTTCAATTATTTTTATATATCAAATATAACAAAATCTTCCCCTTTTTTTTTTAACATTTTTTCGATTTCCAATTTTTTCTCCTTACTTTCTATTCCTCACTGATCAAAGGCTTAGAGAGTTCACATGCTACCTACGACCAACCCTGAACCTAGCTATATACCGCCTACATCAACGTACGAGATCTATGCGGCTGTCTTTCTCCGAATCCAAGTTTTAAATTCCGATCTGTAAATTAATGGAAATATTGTGTACTAGCTAAAATAATCAAAATTTTATGTTACAATAATTTTTTTTCTCACATTTATTTTTAATTTTATTTTCGGCAGGACCGTGATTGTGCCGATAATTCAAAATCATGCTCCGAAATGTACTAATTTTGCATTAATATTTGTAGTAGGGCACTCCTATCATCTATTTTCTTTATAATGAGGTTATAACTTGGAGGAGCAGCTGCCAGACTCGAAAACGTATCCTGGCCAAAAGAGCAGAATTATTGTTATATTCATTAATGTTTTTGCAGCCTTCTTAGTGATCCCGAAAAAAACAGTTTGCTGCCTGAACAGATGTAAAAATCATATCTGTAGAAATAAGTAGCCTGTATCAACATCTTGATTTGGAGTTGGCTTTTTTTAAATAAGATTTTCAATTTAAGTATTATAAATAGAAAAAAATGCATGCTAAAAAATTTTTAGCTTTTAAAAGAGATTTAATTCAACTTAATTTTAAATTAATTAGGAGTTCAATATAATTTATCAAACATTAAATATATATATATATATATATATATATAATTGACCATAATTATTGGGCTCTCTTGTCTGTTTCCTTGTCCTCATGTGAGGTAGTAACAAGAAATAAGAAACCTAAAAATTGACCAATTCTTTTATTGAAGAGAAAATCTAGTTGTATGCTTAGCTATATAATATATAATATTTCTTGATATGAAATTAAAAATTCTTTGGATTTCACTGTAGTTTCTTTCTTCAACCAATCTCGGAAGAAAGTTAAATAATTTGAGAATTGATTCATCCTTTAATTGCTTTTAACGACTTAGACAAACTAATACCAAATTTAATTAGAGATAGTCATTTAAGTACAAATAGTCTTCTTGTTGACGTATAGTTAGTTAGTAGAATACTTAAAGAGTACTTGAAAAATGTTGGTCAGCAAACTTGAACTTAGGATCTTATAATAACAAGATAACTAGAGAACTCATAGATTCCATAATCATTATTTTGTAAAAAAGTATTTTTTTTATAAAAAATTTCATTTATTTATATAACATAATAAAAAATTAACATACAGTGAAATAACTTCTTTAAAGTACCGAATGCACACACTTCTCACATTTCACATCAAATAAAGAAATCATTTTTTACTATCATGATATTTTATAATTATAAAAATAAATACGGTAATATTATATGCATTAAAAAAATTGAAATTAAATTTAAAATATAAATTAAGAATTATTATTAAATATAAAATATTAAAATAAATTTATAAAATTTAATTTAATAAATATAAAAAAATTCAGAATTCATTTTCAAATCTCATTTTTTATACCAATAATATTTTTAAAATAAATAAAATTTAATTTGGTGAAAGAAATTATTTTTTGAGTCAAAACAAACGTTCCCATAATACTACATCTTTCCCTTTGTTTCCTTATAATTTATTTGCCGCTAAAATATTGTGGACCAAAGCAAGCTAGACCCATTCATTAACCCGTTTATTTGAATGTTTCTCAATGCGTTAGCTTGCTTCTTGGAATAACTTTGGCCTGCCAATCTGTAACATATGCGTTTGACTAAAATTACGTCACCGACGTCCAAGATTGAGGTCCTGCAAGTGCCAGGTTTCCCAAATAATATGAATTTGAATTCAAGACGTGCTTTAATTTTTGCAGGTTCATCATATACAACTTTTATATGCACCTAAAGCAGTAAATGCCAATGGGCCAATTGACCTCAACCTCCCAACATGTCCTCCACAGAAAAAGTGCAAAAACACGCACAACGTATGTATAATGGTGGGTCAATATCGATCTAATTGCTTATGTCGTAATTACCAGTAACCACCAACCTGTAGGCAGGACGCCAGTAAGGAGGCACATGTGCTTGCTGCTGCCTTCATTATATCTAATCTTATCCCATTCATCCTTCTGAAAACCACATTCCAGGATTAATACCAGATTAATTTTCTGGGCCCTATTAGTTCAGAATTATAACATATTATGGGCCAATCAAGAGAATCTGTGTTGCTTGTTGGCATCTAATTATATGTAATCCCCTTTTATGATCACACAAATCTAGCCAACTTGTTTTCAAGCTTTACAGATATTTGGTAGCCTAAACTCCGAGAATCTGGGCAGTCTATTCATGCTATTTTTGGTATACAGGATTTCTTTAGGAAGGGCCATTTGAGCATCAATTTGAGCACACAACTTGCACGACGTAGACCAAATTCCATTTCGCAATAGTGCTAAAAAGGCTCGATTAATTTTCTTAGAAACGTATACACATAATAATTGGTTTGATGATAATAAACGGCAAAGCATGTGATACATTATGTCTGGTAAATTATTGAGGAAATCAAGCTTGAATTTATCTTATATTATACGGCATATATTGACACTTTGATCTCATCTCATGAAATTTGTGATCCAAGTCAGTCTATGATAACAAATAACCAAATTTTACCGTGCTATAATTGAATATATTTTTCCTTTTCTTAGAAATATATTGAGAACTGAAGGATTTGAAGTTTGGTAATATTATATTTTGATGGGCTGATAAATGATAATGTCCTCCAAGATTCAGATATCATTTGTTTGAATGATTCGTACGGCAACCAAATAATTAAGTTTCGTGCAATAATTATATAAATCTAATAAGGAATACGACAGATAAAAACTTATTTCCAACTCAAAGTTCTGTCCACATCTACCACTAGACGTCTTGGTAGAATTCATTGCCTCTGCTGCTTCAAAATAGACAGCACATAATTAATGTAAATAGACAGTGAAAAATAGTTTTTTACTATATCTTAGATTAACTGTTTTCTTTTCAAATATGTTGCCGCCATAGGTTGTCAGTACGTCACTGATCACACCCCACCTCATATTTTCTGTGAAAACTGATTTCAATGCATTGTTATAGAACCCGCTGCATCAGTTAGCTAGGGTTTTGTAAGTTATGTACTACTGTGTCCCTTCCTTAGTTCCTTGAAACAGTTTCTCTTTCTCTTCTCTCTTTCATTGTGCATAAAGGAGTACCACTGTACCAAGGAGAGACGAGAGAACAACTGCAAATTAGGGGTAACCATGCAAGCATGCATGATGAAGTGATAAACAAAGAAAAAAGAGGTAGAGAAGAGAAGAAATTAAATGAAAAAGATAAATTTTCTTTTTCTTTTCTTCAGACTCCACCCAAATCACAGGCAGTACGAAAGGAATTCAGTTATTATGTTTATAAAAAGCCTGAAATATGAAAACCCTAATTTACTTCTTTTTTTTTTCTTGCTAATATTGTATAGCTTTATTATATGCATGGGTGATATTATTCCCACTTTTCTATATTCATTCTATGCTCATTTTTTCCTTACAGATTGCAAGAATTATAGTTCTGTAAATCCAACTATCTAGTGAATGCACACTTTTTAAAAAAGGAATGCAAAAAGTATTTTCCTTTATGCACATGCACTTGAAAAATCAAGTTTTCAAAAAGGGAGAGTAGCACTGAAATATATATACATGCAAGGCTCTAAACTACAGTCTGTATCTCAAATATTATATGTAAGATTAGTGTTATAGACTACATATTGCAACGTGTAATAATCGTATTATCCTGTATTTGTCTGTTATTTTGTTAGCTTATATATATCCACATCAAACTTGGATTGTTTCATGATGGGAACTTGACATCAGATCATTAATGTCGAAGCTGCAGATGGTTACTGATGCATGCGCGCGCATATTATCATCAAAAGCAAACAATAATCCTCCTTTAATTAATTCATTACGTACAATACTTCAATGGCTCCTAATTCATGGTCATAGAAATGAGATTTCGCAGCAAAACCCTATACTAGACATTTCCCTCTCTCTCTCTCTCTCTCTATATATATATATATATAGACGTATGTATGCCAAATTTGATGTTGATTCTCTCCTTGATGTGCGTGTGATCTCACTACAAAACCATGAATCACAATCTTCTGTCCTTCGCACAAGAGATAGAAATGACACTACTCTATAATCAAGTACTATATATGTCTATCTAGGATCGATACTAGGAGGATATCTACAGTTAATTCTAGTTCTCGAGTTAGGTTCCTAATTATCATTTCGTTGTTTAATTAGTGCCCATAATTGAGAGCTAAGGGAAGGTCCAATTAAAGTACCTTATTCCATTGACCATTCTCATGATGCAGCATATTTTCGTGGCTGCTTTATGCATCATTTTATTCACATCTCTATAAATAAAGGCAGCTTTGAATCATATCGTGCACAACAAAAACCATAGTGGAGCGAATATCCTAAACCTTCTTTTCCACCTTCCCTACTAATTTTCAATTCCACGCACCATATTTTAGTCCACAGGAGGGATATTATTAGATTCCAAAACACTTAAACAAATGCAAAAGTAATCTAAGAAAATAAAATATACTGCACATCATCTGCTAAAGCCTAAAGGGAGAAACCCCATATGCCAACTTTAAACTAAAACGTTTCCAAGAGGGACATTATAATTAAGACGCTCCATATCACTCACTAAATCTAATCTATATATTTAACAAATTTTAATTAACTTTGATGTTATTATTTACTTAATAGCTGAATAATAAAAAATAATCTGTCAATAAATCTACCAGGAAAGAGGGAAAGCCATGAAACTCCGGATTCGACATTTTTTTCCTATTTGGGGAGAGAGAGCGGAGAGGCAGAGACCCAATCAATCATTCACTGTGGCCATGAAATGGATGGCCCCCAGAATGAACGGTCCTGATTCATGGTGTGGTGGACCATACAAGCCTAGTAGGGCCAGTAAGGGTCGCAATGGATCTTTCTGTGATGCCAGCAACTTCTCCATGAAAAGAAAGAAATAGTCTCTATTTTATATTTTGTAAAAGAAAAAGGATTGGGGGGGAATGATCCACCTGTTTGTCAGTGACATTGTACATTGGTTTGGGCAATAAGCAGCAGCTGGAACCCACAGCCTGAGCCAACACCTGGAACCGATAAGGTCTACGGCCCCACCGTCCTATTACCCCTCCCTCGCTCTGAAAAATCTTAATCATTGATGCTGTAAACCTCGAGATTCATGGCAGACACTTAAAATCCCAATTATCAAAAAAGTGCCCCGTAAACTAGAATGTTTTATTCTAACCAACTGTTTCATCCCTTTATTACTATACTATATTATTATTTAAGTTTATAAGCTTCAATTTAAATTAGGGTTTTATTTGCCAAAAAATTTAAATTAGGGTTTAGTAATGCATGGTAAGTGAGAGTGGATAAAATTGAGGTAAGCAATTACTCAAGGCTAAATGCTTGTTTGGTGGGAAACTTACCAAAGGGCATGGAAGTGAGTCGTTTTCTTACTCTTAAACATAAAAAGCATAAAATTACAAAGTAAAAGGCTTTGTAGAGGAAAGGCACAAACAATGATGATAAGATATCGTGTAGTGAAAAATAACTCAAAGGAGACATTTTTAACAAAAAGATGAAGCTGCCAGCAAAATGTTAAATAGTGTCATCTCTCCACAAACCCTATAAAACCCTCTTCCATCTCTTTCTTCCAAAATATTAATCACACCAAAAAAATTAATTTGGGAAATAAATTAAACTCAATTTTTAAGAGCAACCAAACCTCACGTGTGTTAAACACCATCAAACTACGACACATGTAGCTGGGAATTGAAGAAGAAGATCATTCTCGACATTCATCATCACCTTCTATGAGTGGTGACTGGTTGAATCATGCCGGTCATCGCCGCCTCCGTGATGTGATTGGGACCCGCTTGCCTGAGACTCTGAAAGTCCGATCACCGGCCGATATGGATTAAGACCCGCTAGCATACTCAAATGCCCTTCACTTAAATTCCCAGCTCCCCCACTTCCACCGCCACCACTTCCTCCCCCTCCACCGCCGCCGCCAATCCCAGGAGACCCTAATTGTTGACTGGGCAACAAAGCCATCGGGGTAGGAAAGTTCATAAAATGCAATCCACTAGACATAGTGCCTCGATACAAATTACTGTTATTCACCGGCGGAAATGTCCATATAGGGTCACCGCTCATAACTTGGTTATTAGAATTAGTCAGCATCCAGATATTCGCCGGAATCTGAGCATGGCTTGCCGGAATAGCACCGGCACTAGACTGCAGCAAATAACTCCCCATTTGATGCTGTGTTGACGACAAATCTTGCTCCGCTGGCCTCCTTTTTCTTCCCATGCCCTCTTCCGATGTTTCTGACAAATCCAACGTCGACGAAGAAGGCGCGCCTCCATCGCGCAATTCCTGCTTCGCTTGCAACAAGGAGGTGGTCAGGTTATTAGATTGAAAATTGAGAAGTGTCGAAGTATTACTGTTCTCTGAAGAAAGGCCGATTCCAGGAAACAAGCCTCTTCGCGGTTGAACTGAGAAGTTTGGATTGAAGTAAGAAGATCTTAGCTGAGATGGGACGGACATGGTGGACCCCGAGCTTCTCAGAGATATGTTAAGAGAGGTGAAGTTAGCAGGGATTGTGCCCGTGCCCGTGGCAGCGATGACAGCAGGCTCTGCCTGCTGAAGCAGCCACTCGATGGTTTCACCATCCGACTTATGGCCGAGCTCACGAGTGAGCTGGAAGACTCGGGCGGCGCAGAGTGCAGGCATTCGAATACGGCGACCACGGCCATCGACTTTGGTGTGGCGGTCTTTGGTGGAGGTTCTTTTGGGCGGTGGTTTTTTGTTGGAGGTTTCAGAGCCGGGTACGATGGCGAGCTGGTTGGATCGGTTTGAATTGGAAGTGGTGGGTTCGGCGGAGATGGCCAAAGAAGGGTAAGGGGATGAGGTTGAGCAAGAAGCAGCTTCCTGATCTTCTTTCTTATTCTCAAGAAGCTGGAATGGAAAGTTGGAGCGGTGGTGGTGATGGTGGTGGAGATCATCACCTCCTTCCATGATGGCATGGAAAAATAGCAGTTGAAGTTTGTGTTTCTGTGATTTGTGCGAGTGTGTGATCTATTTGTGTTATGAGGAGTGTGATCAGTGAAGCATAGGATTAATTTGTGCGTGGTGGGTCTTTCTATTTAGTGACTATATTTAGAGGAAGGAATCGAAGAGTGTTTTAGGTCATTTGGGTTTCTTTCTTTGTCGATTGGGAGGAGTTTGCTTGAGAATTGATGTGAGGGGGGGGGGGGGGAAGGAGAGGGGGAGGGAGAGAGAGAGGATAAGGGGAGGGCTAGCTAGGAGGGCTGGAGCTTTAAGCAACAAAGATAATGAGTGGGAATTATATGGGTGAGCTTTAAAAAGCATGATTTTTTCCAGAAAAGAAATTGCTTTGTGGTTGTGATGAACCTTTTTCAATTTTTTTTTTAATTTCTTTCTGACTGTAAGGAAGAAGCTTTGATATTGTAATTAAGAGTGTGGAAATGGAAGAAAAGGAGCACGATATGTTAACAATTATATTTTATGATTATTTTATAAATACATAGAGCAGATTAATCAACTTTATTTATTTTAGAATAGGTGACGTCAAATATCAATTGTCCTATTACCTATTAGCTAGGTTACTTTTGATTATACTATATTTAGTCACAGTATATACACGCACCATCATTACTACTTATATTTTGTATAAGAACTAAATATATCCGTGCCAAAGAAGAGTTTTGTATCTCACAATATTATTTTATTTAACAAAATGTTATAAAAACTGAAAATAAAATTTAAAATTAAAATTGAAATTTTCTATATTTATCAAATTAAATTTAAAAAATTTATTTTATTATTTTATATTTAGTGATAATTTTTTATTTACTTTTTGTATAATTAAATATTATTTTTAAAAAAAATATTATAAATACTAAAAATGAAGTTTGAAATTTGAAATTTAATTTTGAATATTCCACATTCATTAAGTTGAATTTTAAAAAAATGTTTTAAAATTCTATTTCAATACATATAAAATTATTGATTTTATCTTATGTCCCTTCTCTTTATAAGAAAATTCTAAATTCTAATTTTATGATAGAATAGATTGTTGAAGCTTCAACACCGACAACTCTAACTCTCTTCTTTTCCAAGTCTCCCTCAAAAATTAGAGATTTAGATGGATAAAGTCAATTTCGCCCAAATTTTAATATCGTAAACGATAAAAGAGGAGTTATGTGGAAGATGGCTGGGAGAGGGGAAAAATAAAACAGACCTCCGTAAATTAAAAAATGAGCGAAGAAGGGAGGAGTCGCCTTTTTATTGTGGTTGGACAGCCTCTTTGGTTCAGAGTCCACGTGAGGTGCTCTTTTTTATCATTCAATCCATAAAGACAATGGTGGCCGAAGTGGGACCCGATCCCAAGTCAAAAAATTGAGAGACCTGGAAAGGAAAGATTATCAGGTGGGTCCCCTCTCATTCAAGTAATCATTTCGTTTTGCCTTTGGCCTTTGCCTTTTGTTCTGCACCTTTGCTGGGGAGCTTTGGGATTCCTCAATCTCTCCATTCCATTGCCCCTTCGCCTTTCCCTTTAGCCTTTTGCCCTAACATAATTCTCAATTAGCCCTAATTATCAGAGCATTTGGCCCTTTGTCCAACTCAGTTTTAGCTCTCTTAATTGTCCGTTATTAATTAACACACCAAGAAAAATGACAGAAGACTGAGGACATGGCAAATTTGTTGTCACATAAACATTTGATATTGTGGGTTATCTTCTTCAGGCTCAGGACCACAAACTAGCGATCCAAACCCTTAAAGTTTCAGAGAAAAACAAGCAGACACAGAGTTAATATGCGTTGGATTGACCAATTTCAATATCTTCATTGGTTTTTGTTTTCTTGAGGTTGACACTGTTCCTGGAGCAAACTCTGCAGAACCCGATTTCATTTTCTTTGCATTAATTCATTTAAGAGAGATTCTTTCCAGTTACTTGTTATAGAAATTGGCCTCCACCTCTGTCCTCACCAAGAAACTGGTTAGAAAAACTAAAGTGACACTTCGTGACGTAATGAAAACAAATGGGCTAACCACAAACTTTTCTTGTATTGAAGCTTGACAGTGAATCTTAAGCTGTTTGGTCTTTCTTCTATTGTTAGTATATTCAACACTTTTTCCCTTTACCTTTTTCACAGTTATTTTTTCTACTGGCAATTGAATCAAATAAACAGTTTTAAGTCTTAGGAGCGAAACTTAATTTAATATAGGATACTAGCTTTAGTTATTCCTAAAGCAAATGCAATGCAATTGCACCTTGAGAATAAACCACAGATGAACCTCAACTAGTAAAGAATATCGGCTTACTGTGCTAACTGCATGATTTATTATAATAGATCTTGTAATCTCTTATGATTTTTCTGAACGGTGAAAATAAAAAGAAAAATTGTAAGGAAGTTGATAACTGTTTAAAAAATAAAAAAAAATAATTGCATTTTTTTTAGATATCAAATGGGGAATCAATTTGGGATTAGAGCATTACCATATTTTTCTCTTCCCAATAATGATCACCTCAAAGATTTGAATTCATGAATAGGTAAACATGCTTTTTACTGAACAATTTAATTGGGATTTAAAATAAAAAAATTATTATTATTAATTTATAATTATTTTTTTATTATAAATTATCTTTCTATTTGAGTTAGGCTTGCATACTACACCAAATTCATGATTTTCCATAATTTTGCACCAGAAGGTTGCATTTTTCCACAATTTTGATAATTGCAACAAAATCATAACTACAATTTAAAATTTTGATTGGTATCAAAGCAAGTTTGATCCTATGGGTGAGAAGTAATTTGAGAGAGTAAAAACTTTATTCAATTTTGTGTGTGAGAATAAGATGATAAATGAAGTTGATTGTGATGATGATAATGATATGAAGAATTTTATACCAGTTTATGAAAGTTTTTACAAGTACAATGTTTTTGTAGATGTGAAAAATTCCTACAAATGTGAGAAATTCCTATGAACGTGGATATATAGACTTTAGAAAAGCTTATGACACATAAAGGTGGAGGTACTTAATAAAATAATGATTGCTGTATTTCGAACAAATTATAATGATAGAGAACTTTTAACACCCCGTGTTTGGTCCCATTTGACAATAAGTGAAACATGAAGGCTCCATTTATTTCAACTTATAATATTTTTTTAAGAATATAGTTATAAATTGTCGAAATAATGAAAAGTGATTAATATGTTTAATGTTAAATGCAATGAGTTTAGTGGAACTTTCTCTTTGAAAAAGAAGTTATTTTTCTCCTCTATCATAATTTTGAGAATCATTCCTTTAATTATAAGGTATAAAAAAACACATATAGTACTTCTTCATTTTTACGCATAAAAAGGAGATTAGCCTATGAAAATTATTTTCTAAAAAACAAATGGAGCTAAACATTGATGGAGATAATAAAATTTGTGCTAAGATAGAGATTGTTAGGTTTAACTTAAATTTTAATTATTATCAATGTGTAATTATTTCCTATTATGAGTTATTTCTATTCAAGTTATGATTTTATATTAGAATAGGATTGGAATTTCTTACTAAACAAGTAGTTTTGGAGTATAAATATTTATGTTGGCCAAAAGTTTGATGTATGAAAAAGACGTAAGGTAAGTATTTGTGACTATTATATAGGACCCTTTATAGAGATTTGTAAAAGATATAAGAATGATGATTAGGAAGTTGTGGGGTTATAGTTAAATTTTTTTACATGTATTATCTTTTAATTTTTAATAATATAATGAATCTTTTCTTATTCGTAATTTTTTTTGTAGAGTTTAGAGGTTTTTTTTATGTTAACTATTACTATGATTTATTGTGATACTCTAGTTAATCTAATTGTACCATACTTGTGTAGTTAGAGAGGGGATTTTATTTAACACAATTGCAATTAATAAAATCATACTTATATGCAACTATTAGATAATAAAATTATAGAACATTATAATTTTAATTATAAAACATTATTGGGAAAATTTCAAATTTTGATGATGGTGTGGAAGTGTGTTGCCATAAATTGAGAACAAAAAAGTAAGAAAATCACAATACATAAATATTTAACATAGTTTAATTTTTAACTTCACTTGTAAAAACTATAAACAAAATTCATTGATAGGAAATCAAAAAGAAAGATTATAAAATGTTTGACCATTTTCAAATACACACTATAAATATAGTTAAAATATCTCATAATGTTCTTTTAACAATCAATATATGTTCTCATAAATAGTGTATACACTCATCTTTTCCAATACATATAATTTCACCAAAAAAATAATAGCTAATTATAGGATCTTAAGTAACTTTTCATGGGATTACAAATGTAAGTTCTCTCATGTTGGTTTATTCAACAAATTGTTTTTGTCCAAATATAATGTATTTATAAACCTTAAAGACTTATTTGATAAGATGATCTTAATTCTAAATAAAAATAATAAATAATTAATAAAAATTTAAATTTAGATAAAAAATTCACAAAAATAGATAATCACAAATTAATGATAATTATAATTTAGATCATATCCTAATAAATATTCATAATCAAAATATTATATTAAACATAATATTATGGTTCCTAGCAATTATTTAAAAGCATGCTTTGCACTATTAGGAAGGAATTTCAGTATACCACTAATGTAATAGTGTATTATTACACTATCAAATTTGATTAGAAATTAATTTTTTTTAAATTAAATTTCATACATTATCTAATAATATATCAATAATCAAATTTGATAATATATTGATATATTTTATGCTAGTAATGTATCATAATTTTCCCCCTTTTTTTTAAACTATTATTACCATTGGTAGCTAGGAAACTAGATATCCAACTACTTCTTATGCAAAGGGCCATTATAGATAGAGATGGCATATTAGCATCAAGTGCTGTGACATCAAAACGAAAAGCAAACACAAACATGGTGATATAATTTCAATGCAAAATCCAATTAGCAATGTGAAGATTCTACTTTTTGCTGTAATTTGTCATTATGTAATCCACTTTGTTTGACTCCAAAGGAATTAGCGAATAATATATCAAACAGTCGAAGGAGCTTTCTGCATGCAGATCATTATCCATTTGAAGCATCCTTCCCATTACTGTGGGCTAAATGCAATGCAAAGCGGTGGTCGATTTTAGTTATTGCCCCTCACTTTCTCAGCCAAAATATATCTTCTTCTTTTACATCTCTAATTTCTGAGATTGAAATTCAAATTTAGAGAAATATTTTCAGACATAAACAAGTGCCCACATGAGATTTTCCAGCTTTTTACACCATTTAGATGTAAAGCAATTGTCGCGAAATTACATGCCAAAAAATGCAAAGACCAACGTACCGACAAGGTTGACAAAAATTAAACGCTCTCTTTGATAGCGACTCAATGCACTTCATTTCAACAGTAAAATCAAAATTTGAACTCGTGGGAAGGTTCTCCGTACATTGAGAAGGAACACGTATTGTAAAGAATTATAGAGATTAATCTTTATTAACTGTTATTAATTAATTAATTTACTTGTAAAAAGTTAAATTTTGTATACAACGTATCTTTTTATAATTCCAATCGTTGATAGTGGAATAAAAAATTTTAAATTTGATAAATAATAAAGTATTAAAAATAATTTTTTAAATCATAATTATTCACTAAATTTTCCTATTAATAACATTAATGATATGCTTTGTCAAGAATATTTAATTTTAATCTTCGTATATGCACATTTAATTATTTAATTATTTTTATCATTAAAAAACATTAATGACCATTTCAAATTATTTCACATTTTAAAAGAGTCAAATGTTATACGAGAGAAATTGTAATATACAAAGCTACCATGTGTGATCATGAGGCTAATGTGAAAAATACATTATTTTGAAGATAATGATGGGGGCAAATACATTTCATGTACTTTTAGTCCATCTCAAATAGCGTATGTCTTTTAGAAATTAAACAAAAATAAAAATATTAAACCATAAATGCCATAATTAATTAAGTCTTGCCTCAAAGCCAGCAGGCTGAAAACCAGTTGGACGATTGGAAAAAATGGGGTGTGATGGCCACGAGGGCACAGTAATGGACTGGTGATATGTGCTAACTGAGTTGCAGAGTGGACCATATAAATATTAACCGTTGCTGCCTTTTCTGAGACCACATGCCTTGCTACTTGTGTATGTCATCTTGAGGAGGACAGCCTACCATCCCTCAATTTCATACGTATTTATATTTATATTTATGTATATCTTCCTCCTACATGTATTTTATCTCTAAAAATATCTGTTGTACTGCAGTTTCCTCTTTAATTTGACAGGCAAGCTAGCATCTCCCAACATTATTTATCAATTCCAGTCAATGCATGTTTGGTCCCACTCTCTCAATGACCGCAACTTGACTTGTTGAGTATGATTTTTTAATTCTTCATTTTCTTTTCATAGCCCATTGGGTTTAATTATTTTTAATTTATAAAAGGCTAATTTGGGGAGATTAATAAATTGGCGGGTGGAAAGAGATGGGATATTAATAGGAATCTATGGACTATGAGTAAGGAGGGAAGACAGTGACAGTAGCTAAGGTAAAAAAAAAAAAAAATCGGTATTTGTGTTTGGTGTTTGGTGTCACATACAAGTGGAGACGGATTCCACTATATCGAATTCGGATTTATTTGACTCACACCACAACCAAATATTTCTCTACCCCAACAATACTTCTAAGTCGAACCATTTATATATATATATTTTAATTGCGTCATCTTTATTAGGTAACATTTAGATCTCACAAGGAAAAAAAAAAAAGGGAATTGTGTTGTAAAACTTTGATCAGATGACTATGCGTGCAAAACTAATCAGTTGAAGCCTGAACGAAGAGAATTATGACTATTGATTATTTTACCTAGTCTTTTTTAACCTTATGCTTGGTAAAATGAAAAATAAGGAAAATAAAAAATAGATATAGAAGAGAGAAAATTTTGAAATTAAAATTATAATTTGTTTGGTTTAAAAAAAAGAAAAATAAAAAGATGTAATGTATAGTTATCATTATTTCACATATTGACAATTTAAATTTTTTATATTTTTTATTCTAATTAATTTTTAAATTTTTTCTTCTTAATTTATCCCTTCTCAATCATAAGGTAAATGATTTATAGTATGTTTCGGAAAAATAGAGGAAGAAGGAAAAGAGGAGAACGAAAAGCTAAGTAACAATTTTTTCTTTTTCTTAGATGTCTAAAATTATATATAGAAGGATAATATCATTTAAAATTAGAATATATAATGAATTAGTACATATTTTTAATATTTTATTCTTTCTTAAAAATAATTTTTAATGAATTTTTTATAATTTATTTTTTTAAAAATCTTTCTCTAAATTTTTTCTCTCTAAAAAATTCTTCTCAAAAAAGTGATATGGTAGATCAATATAATAATATAAAATTTCATAGAAATATTATCATGAGTTGACCTAAGATCCTAATTTTACAATACCTAATATCAATGAATTACAATAAGAATAAATATGTATGAGTAGATAAACATGGATCATAATTACAAGTCTACTTATTATTTATCAAAAATAATTTTGTATCTTCTTATTAAAAATTTTCACAATTGTAATATTTATATTTTTAATATTAATACGCTAGATGCTTTTAGAAAAAAATTCGAATACTATATTTTTTATTGAAATATATAATAAAATGTTAAAAATATAAATGTAGATTAAATGATAGAATAATATTAAAAATTATAAATCAAGAGATAATTTTCAAAAACCTTCCAATTTAGAGGATATAAAAGATAAAGTTAAAAAATTAATCTCTAAGATTATAAGAAATTAGTAAAATAATGTCTAAATTATATAAAATTACAATTTTATTTTTGATTAATGATTTGTATAAATAATTATATTTTTTATATAATAATTTAAGAATAAAATTGTCAATATGAATTTGTACAATTATTATTTAATAATAAAATTGTAACTTTATACAATTTAAAAATTATTTTATCAGTAATTTATAAATTCATGGATGAAATTATTAATTTTATCAACATAAAATATCAAAGAATGGGAGGCCGAAGGTTTAACAATAAACTATTATTACTTTCCCTTTCTTAAACGAAAATCACAAATAAAGCATCTTCAATGAATTATTAGGTAGAATTATTATAAGTAAGGTTGAAACTTCCTCTCAACTTATAAATTAATATCCCACCTCTTTGAAAATAGATATGGATAATTCAGAACATATTGATAATTGGTTCTTTTTTTTTTTTTGTAACTGAAGGATAAATTAAATTATTATATATATATATAAATTAAGGACCAAATCCTAGATAAAAAAATGTATTAGATATTTAAAAGATATTAAATATTACTTGAATTAAAATGTTCAGCTATTAATCCCAATTTACATACAAGCAAATGGACATGAACTCGTCTTTTTATTCAAGAATTTAACTGTACACGATCAGAATGGAAATATAAAAGAAACCAATTCAAGGGCAGCATGAAGTATTGAAGAAAATCACCTCCATAGCTGAGCAATAGAATCTTATTTTGATCAGAAGAAAAAATTGAGGATGAGAAATTTTGGTCCCTCACTTTCTTATAAAAGATTATAAGTAAGTATTCAAGAAAAAAATAAATATAAAAATTTTAATTATGCCTTTGTCTTTTATTAAATTAAAAATTTGACAAAAATATATTTTTTTTAAAAAAGGAAAGAATTGAAGCAATTAATATTAATTATCTTCGCTCAATATTATTATGTGCTTACTAAAATATTTTTAAGAATTTGACATTTGTGATGGTGTGATAAAATACAAATTATTGGGTGAGATTATAAAAATTTAAATAATAATTTAATAATCTAATTCAGTAACATATATTTTATCATATTATTTCAAATATCAATACTTTATAATTCACTTATTATAAAAATACTCTGGTATTATAAAATATTTGATCCGGATCAGAGATATTATGAAAAATGGGTTCCCACAATTCTATCAGAGCTGGCGAACCCAGAGTTTGAACGTACATAGTTGACTGAGCTTTAAAGATGTTTGCAGATTTCAGAGGAGATAATTACTTGCAAGTTGCGCATATGTGGATGTGATATATGGATATGTATCTGGGTTGCTAAATGGGCAACTAATGTAGATGGTGGACATGTAAGGGCTGTGATGGGATTGGCTGAGTGCCTCGTTAGGGTAGACAGTTGGAATCTTGGAGTTCATGACTTCATGGTCCTCGGCATTCTGCAACCCCTAATTTTATTATTATCTATTAATATCTTATCGCCATATTAATTCTCACACTTGTTTTTTCTCTCTCAAATAACACACCCACCTTAATTGGAGAGGGTTATCCTCTTCTTTCATTTACAAATTAAGTCTGAAATGCGGTGTTATTTAAAAATTTTATTTTCTTCCGAATTTCAAATTCAATATCATAATTTTATATATTTGTATTTAATAATTTAATCAATTTTATTATTATAAAATAAATCTAAATTGGGATAGCACCTCATATATAAACGTCTCAAATAAATGATAATTCATGTTGTGCAATATTCTCAAAATTTCTCTTGTATTATATTATGGAAAGATCGTATTTAGAGTCTAATTAATAAAAGAACATCCATTTTCACCGTTAACTCGAGATATTTAAATTTAGTAAAAAAAATGCCAAATGTATACTTCATGTAATTTTGGAATGATTGAATTTAGCGATCTCAAATTTTAAATTTAAAAAATCAAATCATTAAATTGTAAAAAAATTAGAATTAGTGCTTGTCATTCTTTTAATTAATCATTTTATTATACTACAAAGCATTTGATTAAAGATTTTACATAATTTATTTCAAAGTATTTGATTAAAATTTTTTATATCATATTTAATTTTTATTAATTATATAATATAAAAATTGTGTGTAAAAATTTATGAAATAAAATAATATGTAATAATAGTATCATTCTCATTTAAAAATTTATAAAAAAAGCCATATAATTTAGAAAATGATTAGTTACATGAATGATAAGTATTACTTTTAAATTTATATAATTTAAGACTTCGATTTTTAAATTTTCATAGTTTGGGAAAGTAAAATTCAAATATCCTGAATTAAGAAATGCATTTTATATTCTTTTCTAAATTTATTTTTGAAGAGTACCCCTCACCCGGTTAGATGTTAAATACAATAAAAATCTTGCGCTGAAGTGCTACTGAACTGTACATATGTAACTACTAACTTCCTTCCGATGAAGTGGAAAGAAATTTTAAAAGTAAAATATGTAATTGTAATTTTTTAATATTTTGAATTTTAAAATTTTAATTTTAATTTTAAAAAATTTCTCCTTTTTTTTGTTTTAACCTGACGAAGAGTTAAAGGAAAATACATATGTTTAAAGTCAAAAGATTAACATGGTTACATGGGAAGAGTGGATGGTACAATTTCGTTATAAAATTCATCTAACAGCCCTCAACATTTTGACATTGATGGAGTGCGATGCAGAATTAGCAGACCATTAGATCACTTTTTTGGTTATGACTACGTTTATTTTTTTAAAGATAATTCTTATAAAAATATTTATTTATTTTTATATAAATAAAAATGTAATGTATTAATTTTATATTTTATTATTAATAAAATAATATTTAAAACTATAATAATAAGAAAGCCTTCCTTTCAAAAAATTATATTCGAATAAAATTTTTAAATATGTAATACATAATAAAAATATAAAAATATTTCTTGTCATTTTAATTATTTATAATTATATTTATATTGAGAATTTTGTTTTTCGTTCAAACAAAACCTGTATATGCGCTTCCTTCTCACATATCTATTTTCACAGCTTTATAGTAAACCCTGACAAGCTCTAAAATTTTAACTAAATTTAAAACCATAACAATTTATTTATAGGGTACATTATAAGGATTTTTTGGTATATCTAAATAATTCTCATTAAATAATATATATCAAAATTTATAAAGGAAAAGCCTGCGACAGAGAGAGGGAATTTTATTGCAAAACAGTAATAAGATAAGTTGGAGGAAATTTTTTTATAAAAAGAAACAGAAAATTGAGAGATGAAAATGTCGGGGAGCGTCACATCACTTTCTTCGTTAGCTTTTTGCCTGCCGCTATTCCGGACTCTCATGAAAAGTAGAGCCCAGTGAATCCAACTGGGGTAAATCGGTAAAACGACCCCTTACTTCCCAGTCCCACGAGCCCAATCGCAGCGTGACACCCACTCTCGCATTTCGTAAAATTCCGCCAGCAATTCCTTCCAATGTACTAGGGGTCTCAGCATCGTCAGCCTGTCTTCTTCCCCACAAACTATGTAAAATGTAAAATCTTTCTTAATTTATTTACTAAAACTATAATATGAATTTTATTGCCAATAAAGAATCTTCGAATCCAATTATTTACGATATTCCATCTGTAACGAAATATATTACTTCCTCCATCCCTCCCTCCAGCCCTTTTGCATTTTTCAAAAAAAAAAAAAAATCTTTTTTTCTCTTGTTCTAAAAATTTAATGAATCATTAAATATATATTATTTAATTTTATTTTTTATTAATAAATATTTTATTATATTATACTTTTATTTTGAATATTTCAATAAATTTATTCTATCTTTTTGTCTTTATTTTTAATTGTATTAAACTATGTATATAAAATAAAAAAAATATATATTTATATATAATTATAGATTTAAATAAAATATAAAAATTAAATTAATTTTAATTTTAAATTAAATGATATTTTAAAATTTTTTAAAAAGATATGAATTTTTAATTTTCATAAAATTAATTAAAAATTATAAATAATAAGAAACGGATTAAGTAAGTATTAATTAACATATTATAAATTTATAAATTTACAAAGATGGCGATGACAGAGGCATTGGCGAATAAGTTAAAAAGAGTCCACGTATGCAGATGATCTTATCTGGGGGAAGCCAATCAAAATGCACCAACCATGGAAGCATCAATCAAAAGCCTATCTTTCCTTTTTCTCAAATTAACATTTTACTGGCCTATGTGACACACTTGCCATGACTGACCGATCGTTATTTTATCAATCCAAGAAAAATACACATGTCCCCAAGGTCTCATAGTTTTATAGGTGCAAGCTACCCTGGAGTTGGGGGAAAGAAATCGGTAATATATTATTAAATTTATATTTTATAAAATTAAATTTTATATATATTATATAATGATATATAAGTAGTATATTATAAAAATTTTCTATTAGTAATTACTTTCGAGCTTTAACTTCCTTTAATTATTAATTATAAAAAAAAAAATCTTCCACTGTGGTCATGATCTGTTTGAGTGAAAGGCAAATTGAGGATGAAAGGCAAGTTTTAAAATTTAGTGAAGTTTTTTTATTTCTCTTAATTTTTCATCTTGCTTGCTGCATAGAACGTTATTTAAAAATTCAGTATCCAGATTTTATTTAAAAAATTTGTATTTCTTAATAATTAAATCACTAAATACTTGCAAGCAAGGTTTAAAATAGAATGCAAAGGATGATAAAATTTTAAAAAATATATATTACATGACATTTGAATTAAATTTTTTTTATAAATATGATTATATTTGTATTAATAGCAAATAAGAAATTATCATGCATCTTATTTTCTTAACAAATACAACAAAATAATATGAATATAAAATTACATGCGACAGATGACTGTACTTTTTATATCATTATTATAAATAAAATCATAACGTCTATGCATGAAATTATGATATTCTTAAAATATGTAAATTTCAGGATAAATTATGTCCTCTGTATATTCTTTAATTGGAAAAAAATGGCAACGAAAAGAAAAGGTCCGAATATAAACGAGCAGTGCCAGAAGCAAAGCCAGATTGCATAAATGGTGAGTAGAAAAAGGATGGTAAACTCGTAAAATAGTACATAATTTCCATGAGAATAAAAATCATTCAAAAGCGGAATTATGCGAATTGACCATTTTCCCTTCACATTCCAAAACGAATTTTTCAACACGGAGGTATGCATTCACTTTGCCAAATTCAAAATTAAAATAAAAAAATTAGTAGCAGGTATTAACTGAAGTGATTAAATTTAATTCAATATAAAATATTTTATATTATCAATAAATTAAAAAATATATTATTAAAAATTTTTAATTATAATGAGAAAATTTAATAATTTTTTATTAATATAATGATATATAAATAAATAATAATATGAAATTAGTTAAATTTAAATTTTTCACTAAAAAGATAAAAGGAAAAAAGAAAAACAGATGCACGTGGCATGTCTAAAGGCAGCGGTCAACTTAGATGGCAGAAAAGGCACGTGTTAGGGTTTGCTTTAACATAATGCCTCCGACTACAAGTTGTGACCAAAACAAAGTACGTTACCATTCTCTTTCTCTCTCTTTCTGGCATCACTCTCACCCTGTTCCAATTTTGTTTGTGCCCTCTGAAAAAGGCTGCCATTTTTAATATCTTGGCCAAACTAAACTCAGTCACATATATCATTCCTAATCTGTGTATAGCATCTTTTTCTCTTTAAAATATTTGCAACTTTAGCAGAAAGAGAAGTCATGTTGGAGAGATATGAAGCCAGTTTTGGGGTTAATCTCGAACATATGATGAAAATCTTGCTGGTTGGTCGGACATATATCATAATCTAAAACTAGTGGATGAATATAAACTGCAACTCTTTGTCATTGCTTCTTTTGTTTAATAACTAAAAAAAATCTGGCGATGAAAATAGAGATCTAGCTGGACTCGAGCTTGCCTTCTCACTCGAAAAAGCATGTCTCCGCATATGGCATCCTCTAAGGCTTGTCTCTCTAAAATACTAGTCACTTGTATAATAAATTACCGTGGTTTAAAAATCATACTTTTAAAATGCCCTCGAGTGATATTTGAAAAGATATGATTACTGGAGATAGTTACTTGATTAGGAAACATACAATTAGCGGAAAAGTTTGAAATTCGATCGAAACACGGGAAAGGCAGAACCTAAGTGTCCTTTTTAGATTAATGATGTTGACTTTAACGTGTGAATTTTCAATTGCACCTCGGCATCGTCCAAGATGCAAGAGATCAGGTAGCTATGAAAACTCATTTGATTTGATGATTACTCAGTTTGTGGCCCTTATTTTCCCATGCACAACACGTGGGACTTGTTTGCTCCCTACAATTCCACATTTTCCTTTGCTTGATTTTACTGCTGTTTCTTCTCTGCGCTTCGTACTTGATACTTATTGCCAACCTAGCTGGCTACTTAATCTAAAAAGACACACTTCTTGCTTTGGCCAACGTTGCTGGCAACGTCAATAATCCACACTTAGACGTACACATCATACTAGCACCAAACATAATCCATAAACAATCCTAACCCTTAGGTTTACATAAGATATTATCTTATTAGATATTTATCTGCACAAATTTTGGCGGTGACCTCAAATCGGGGACAGCTTGTAAAGTAGTCTTCATTTACATGACCAAGCCCGGCGCCTTTGACATGTCAATCTCTTCATGTTGCGCTCCTTCTGCTAAACTCCAACTAAAGTGATGCAACAGCCGGCCCACCATCAACGTCATCATGTTCATGCTAAGCAGTGCTGCCGGACACCTTCTCCGGCGGCCTCAAATGGCAGCAGCCGGAAGTCATGACTTTTCATGTCAACGTCTTTTTCCTCGAGGAATCTCGGGTCGAAAATCTAATG
The DNA here is from genome assembly GCA_020226215.1 of Sindora glabra. Taxonomy (NCBI): domain Eukaryota; kingdom Viridiplantae; phylum Streptophyta; class Magnoliopsida; order Fabales; family Fabaceae; genus Sindora; species Sindora glabra. Next base: position 11,304,587 of record CM035232.1, read on the forward strand.
GCTAGACCTTGTCATCTCAACCTATGGCCCAGATATTTACATAAACATTTGTGTCCTTGGGGATGTGATAGCCACCAATTTTCACATCAGTGCTGGCTTTGTGGGCCAGCATCAATGGGGTGGGAGGGTGCAACCTCAGTGCTTCCTTGACCGCACGATGGGGGCAACGTGGGATTGAGATGTCGGGCTCGGACATCGACTGTCAGGCCCAATTACTCGATCCAGTTCTGATTGGGCCTCTTGTTGGATGTTTGGGATTTTATGAACTGGGCCGTGGCCCATTCAGCGGATGCAGCAATTGTGTCCATGCCTGTTATTATCACTTAATTCCGAACTTTTGCCATAATTCTTGGGATCTGAGCAAAATCCTGAAATGGACTTCCCCATGTGTCCAACCTCTTCTCCTCTGATGGGCCTAAGAGCTTCTATCCTCTTGGGATAGAAGAGCCCAAGAAAACATACTTTCCTTACCCAACAAGTGCGGGCCATAATCGGCCCAAATGAGATCCATTTCACCTCTGGTCTCGGAGCACTTCTTTGCCCATTCTGAATTTGACATCACCACATTTGAGCGGATCTACACCGTGACCTAGTGGATTATTAATAAAATTAATAATTCTGTTCTTAAAATTATAAAATATTAATAAGATGATACCCGAATTATATAAAATTATAATTTTATTTTAAATAATAATTTATAAAGATAATCTTATTTTTTATATAAATAATTTTATCTTTAAATTATTATACGAAAGGATGACAAATTATTATTTAAGAAGGAAATTACAATTTTATATAATTTAAGAATAATTTTTTAATGCTTCATAAGTTCAGAAATGAAATTGTTAATTTTATCATAAATTTTTTTACAATACAGAACATCTCTGGGCTCCTAGTGGTTCACGTTGGCCAGATTTCCTATGAGAATGCAAGGCATAGCGACCTAGTGGCAGCTTCAACTTTACCTGATATTGTTAGGCTGTCCGAGCAATCAAGACAAAAATGATAGCTATGGCAAATAGAGGGCAAGCCATTATTCAAAATGGTAATTAATAATGTATAATAGTTAAATCAGACAGGATAATATATATATATATATATATATATATATATATATATATATATATATATATATATATATATATATATATATATATATATATATATATGTTGATGCCAAGTTATACATAAAACTGCATGATATTTAGACAGATATTCATGTCATGTTGTACATTATAATAAAAAGAAATGATGTATCTTTACATCTTTGCATACAATATCTAAGAAAGCTGCGGTAAGTAGGAAAATAAATATTTAAGCTGTGTTGTGGCCTGTAGCTTAACAATAACAGCTCGATCATAGTCTCAAAGTCATTAACCATTTTCTGACCTCCAAATGACAATGGTTTTATGCTTATTAATGCCATTGGAGTAGCAGTTTGATTATTTCTACGTAGTGATCCTGTAATGAGTGATATCAATAATGTCCTCAGGTCTAGAAGGTGGATTTGTCTTGTTTAGAGCTCTTAACCTCTGATAATCCTTGTACAGGAATCCTCTGTATAAAGGTTTTTCTCCGATCTCTGTGGTGAACTGTGGCAATGGCTCAACCCATTTGTCTCCCTCCAAGCTATAAAAGAAGGCAATAGAGCATCGGCTTTTTCCCTTTGTCCTCACCACTCTGTGCATTGCACTCTTGAATTTGTTATTGCTTAACACTTTCAATTATTTATGAGCCAGATATATATCAAGAAAATTCTTCACCACAAGTCAATTAAAGTGAATGATTAGAGGTGTCTATATATGCTGTATATTTTTATAATTTTCAGGCAATGATCTGATTAATCTTGAATCTTGGAATTAGCAAAATGATTGTGTAGCAACCTCAGGAAGAAATTCTTACATACCCATTATGTATTGTATGAAATCAATTACAAATTGACATGTTGATTGACACAAATATTCCACTTCAACGCTCCATACTTAATCAGATATACAACCTACAAGACTATACTGATATTTGTAATCTCAACTAATTGGACAGAGACATTCTCGGCTCCACTGGCACTTTCCAACTACGCTAATATAAAGACTTACATTGTCCACTCTATAAATAAAAGTCCTATCATAAGTCTAATCCATCTACTCTTAATCTTAGCTACTCCTGCTACCCCTCTATCTTGTAGGCCTTCTAGCCAATACCCAATTCATTTGGAACTCATCATTGATAAATCAACTAATAGCATTTAAATGCGTTGCAAGTGTGTGTTTGTAATTGATTTCAAGTGGCAAATGACATGTATGTAAGAATTTCTAAATGGTTTAAAGCAGCAGAGATATGAGGAGAGAACCTGAATAACATCCCCTATGTTGACAACAATGGTGCCTTCTTTCGGAACAACGGGAACCCATTCCTCATTATTGTGTACTTGTAGGCCTCCAACATCATCCTGAAGCAAGAAGGTAAAAATATTCCCATCCTTATGCTCTGCAAATCCAATACTGTCGTTGTTGAAAGCTGGAAAGTATTGCTTGGCTGTCATGAAATCACAGCTCCTGTCATTGTTGAATTCTTTGAAGAAGTTGGGAGGGAGGCCCAGACAATCACCTAGAATGCTCTCCATCACCAAACCAATCTTGCTTAAGCAACAGAACATTTTCGAGCACTTCCCTATCATCGTTAATTCATTATCAAAATTTTTTTGTCTTGTGCTTGGATAAAGCAATTGCAAAATTCAAAGAAATTGGAATGCAAGAAATTAAAATAATTTCATTTCAATTCCCTTCATTTAGAGAATAACTTGTTTGGATTATGGTGAAGAATTTTTAAATTCTTTATGTTTTACGAACTTTTGAAGAGAAAAGAAATTCATTATTATTGTTAATTGCAAAATTTAATTTTTCATATAATAAATTATTAATAAACATTTTTATAATATTAATATTAATTTATCATGAAATAAGAGAAATATTTCAATTACTTTTTCCATTAATTTATTTAATTTTATATTATTATATTTTGAAGAAAAAAATGCTAACAAATCATCAAATAAATCAAAATATAATACTTACTAATAAGATTGTAGTAAAAATTGGAGTTTATTGTTGATGGATTTAAATGCTAACCTCATTAAAAATTAGTATTAATTAAGAATTTTTATTAATAGTAAAATTTTTTAATAATATAATAATATATAAATAAATAATAGTATAAAATTAATTTACACTAAATCAAATTTAAATTTTACCGTAATTAAATTAGATTTTTACAGCAGACTTCCAAATTTCAATCTCCAATCTGCACGACCACCAAGATTGGAATTTCAAATTCCACCTTTAAGGTGTTGAATTACGTTTCAAATTACTTAGAATTTTTAAAATTCAAACTTAAATTAACCAAATATAGGATTTCATTTTTCAGTAGTTTAAATACTTTATACAATTATGTTTCCTCCTAAATTGCCATGTCCAAACACAATATTAACGTTTTGTGACACAAGTATTAATATATTATCAAATCTAATTATTAATAAATTATTATATAATATAATAAATTTAATATATAATTAAATCTAATAAAATATCAATACACTATTATATCACTAATATACCATTATCAAACCCCCCCCCCCCCCCACTTAAACCATGTCAAAGTTGTTTACGCATCGCACACAATTTAGAGTGAAGAATATATAAAATGACATATAAAGATTTGTCCTTAAGCTTTGTTCCCCCTCGTGTGATTACAAGACTACCTTAGTTATTTCCAAGTAGCTGATAAAGCTGCAACGTTAAACAAAGGTGTAGATTTATATATCCCAGTAGAAAGGTAGTGTATATTATTCTGATCAAAGATTTTAATTGAATTGACCATTACAAACTAGCAAAAGTTTCTTTCAGATCCCATTTTGTCTTTTAAACCTTCAATATATTGATTTTATGATAAAAGTCTATCACAACTATTAAATAAATTTATCTATTTTTAACTCTAAGTTCCGTTTTTGTTTTAAATACAAGTCTCTGTTAATTACCATCTCTTTTTCCGCCCAATCAACACTTCACTCGTTTTTCTATTTTTTTTATATTTTTCCTACTTTTTCAATCCTTTATCTCCTTTTTTTTAAATTCATCATTGAAGTAATATTAACATAATACTAAAACATTTATAACTTAAATGATAACATCACAAGTAGCTTAGATATGATATAATATATATTGTTTTATGATAAAAATATTTTGTATAAGTTAAAGTTTTAATTTAATTAAAACATTTAACTATATTTTTTATTTTCAACTCTTACTACTTCATAATTGTTTCTTTTCCTTTTATTTATTTCATTTTATGATTTTATTTTTCATTTTTTTTTTACTTTTTTCATGCTTACCACTCCGTCACGAATATCAATTAGTATAGATATAACATAATACATTTTTTTATAAAAAATATTTTAGATAGGTTAAATATTTAAATTGAATTACTTGTCAATATTTCTATCTTTAATTATTATTACTCTACAATTTATATATTATTTCAATTCTTTTTATTTATTTGATCGCATATTTATTCAAATTTTATCAACTTCTTAATATCAATTTTTTAATATTATATTATATTACAAAGTAATTCTATTGTAATCAATTAGGATTTTACTAAAATTTTAATATATAGAGAAACAATTTATTTTTAATTAAGATTAAGATTAAGATATCATGAAAAATAAGTCAAAATTTTCATATATATATATATATATATATATATATATATATATAAAAGTTGATTACATATTTCATTCTTTTAATAAAAATATTTTTAAATTTTTATCAATTTTTTTCATTTAGTGGGTATATAAAAATATTAACTGAATTAATTTACTAAATAATTTATTTTTAATTAAGAACTTTAAAAATTTAAATTAAATTTATTTATTGCCAATATTTTCTTTATAACATTTTAAAATTCTATATTTGAAATTAAATATACATTAATTAAAATTCTATCAAAGTTGATTTATTTTTGACTAAGATGTCTTAAAAAATAAATCAAACCCTTCAAATAAAAATATGAATTCATTGCATAACTTATTATTTAAAAAATTTAAAATTGAGATCTAATTTCATCTTTTTATCTTGTGTAGAACTTATGAATAGTAATAAAATCAATTTATTTTTCATATCTTTATTTCACAAAACGTAATATACATATTTAAAAATTGCAATTTACAAATTTAAATATATTATTATAAATAAATATGATAAATTGGATTTTAATATTATTATAATAATTTTCTTTTATAATATAAATAAATATGATAAATTAGATAATATTCAATTTGAATGAAAATTAATTTATAACCTGTGTATTGTATGAGTATACAATCTAGTCCAAGTTACAAAATAAACCAAATCAGAGATCTTCAAAAAGTTTGTCCAACAACCCCAATTAGCTTACTTTTTCGGCGGAGATTGTCACAAAATTGACTTCTTATACAATAATAACAATTTTATCATCGTAGAAACCAACATTAGTATCTATTTACATATTGCAAATTACTCAACTTTTATCTAAATTAAATATTATTTATGTAAATAAATTTTAAGTGAATTAAATATATAAAAAACAAAAATAAAAGCATATTATTTTTTATATTATATTATATCTATATTATTTAATGATATGCTTGAATTACAAATAATAGGAGTATATATAAAAAAGGATAGACATGTATGAAGCAAATTAAGAACATAGAGATATTGTGTTAGTTATAAAATAATAAAAGTTAAAAGTAGAGGATTTATCCAATAAATTTAATTAAATAAAAATTTTAACTTATTTATAATATTTTTATAATAAAAATATATCATATTATATAAATACTACTCAATTGTATTTGAGCTATAAATAATATGAGGAGATAAAAAAGGAAAAATATATAATAGAATTGATAAAAAAGGAGAGAACTGATGTATGAACTATAAAATTATAATTATGATATATTTAATTTGAAATATATCATGTAAAAATTAATATAAAAATATTGAAAATTTTTAAATAAATATTTAATTTTATTTTCTTAATATGTTTATTAAAAATAGAATATGTAGTTTAATTCATCTGATTTATAATTTTTATATTAAAGCCTTAATATTTTAAAATAAAATGAAATATATTATACAATATTTATGTTATTTAGTAATAATAATATCTAAGTTATAAATAGTCAAAATATAAAAAAGAGGGAGAAAGGAAATCATATGCAAAGTAGTAGATCGAGAGAGGAGACGATATATCACTCATAAGTTAAAAATAAAATACGTAATTAATTTTAAATAAGAACTTTAATTCATTTAAATTTTTATAAGAAAAAGAATATATATTATGTTATAATTTTAGAATATAAGTTTAAGGTTTTGTGATGTTAACATTTGAGTTATAAATAATAGAACTGAATATATAAACAGAGAGAAAAAATAAAAATATGTAATGAAATGAAAAAAATAATGCATCAATTATAAGGTAATAAGAGTTAAAAATAAAATATATAATAAATTAATTCAATTAAATAAAAATTTTAAAATTTTATAATAAAAAATATTCTATTATATATATAATACTCAATGGCATCTAGATTGTAATTATAATAAAAATGGAGAAGAGAAACAATAGTAAAGATAAAGGGAAGAAAAGTAATATGTGAATTATGAACTCTAACCGATGTAAATTTAATTTGAAATATAATATAATATAATATTTAAAAATTAATATAAAATATTAAAAATTTTAAATGTATTTAATTTTAGTTTTTAAAAATTTGTATTAATAAATGGGATGCATAATTAATTAATTCAATTAATATAGGATTTTCATATTAAATTTTTTGACTTGTTTAAAAAATTTATAATAAAATAATAGTTCATTGAAGGATTTTTTTTTAAAGAATAATATGCTACGTATATACATTTATTCTAAAAACAACTTCATGTAAAAATGATAATATCATGACTATTATAATATTGAAAAGATTAATTTATTTATTTAAGTTGTCAACAAATTGGTATTTTATCTTCCTATCCTATATCATTATAATATTAATTTAGAAATATTGCATGAACTAGATTAGAAAAATTACATTGATAAGACAATAAAATTTATCAATATTCAACTTTGATTTCCATCAATATAATTATTTTATAAATAATCTCTTTTTTTAATGAAATAATTTAATAATTATCATATTTTTCAAGGCTTAAATGTAATTTCATTCTCGCATTGCCCAATCCGTCTAACGTCTAACCAAATTCTAATCTCTCTCTATCTATCAGTCAAAGATTCCAATCTAGGGGGTGTTTGGCAAACAGCTTTTTTATTAGCTTTTAGCTGGTTTGATCAAAATCAGCTGGTTGACTTGCCAATAAGCTAATTTTGGTATTTGGTAATCAGCTTATTGAATCAGCTGATTGATCCCAAAAAGCTAAAAACGAAAAAGTTAAGAAAAGGAGCTTTTTCAATTAGCTTATCTGAAAAATGACCAAATTACCCCAAATAAATTTTTATAGTTTTCATTTTATCCTTTCTAAAAATTCTTAAAAAATTTAATAATTATAAAAAGTAGATTAATTTAATTTTAAAAAATATTTAATATATAATAATATATTATTTATAATATATCTAATAAATTAATGATAAATTATAATAATTTTAAAATTTATTTAATAGAATAAATATATAATATTACTTATAAAAATTATTTAATTTTAAAAATATTCAATAATTTAATAATAAATTATAATAATTTTGAAAATTATTTAATAGAATAAATATATAATAAATATATTGACTAATATATAAAATTTAAAAATATTAAAATAAAAAATACTCAAATAATTCATAAAATATACTCATACCCTTATATGTCATTTTACATACAAACAGTTAATATAAACAGCTAATTTTACCAAACACTCTTATTTAAACAGCTAATATAATCAGTTAGTCAAATCAGCTAATACAATCAACTATAAGCTAACAGCTAATCAAACCAGCTAACAGCTCCAGCTATCAGCTGTTTCCCAATCAAGGCCCTAATTTTTTCTTTTTTCACTAAATCAAGTCATTAAATGATGTGCAGTTAAATAATATAATAAAATAATTTATCCTACTTCTTTACTAAAGTACGGAAGTTTGCACCTTGAATAATATATAAAATAAGTCAAGTGTGGATTTCACTAAGTCAAGTCTCATCAAATGATGTGCAATTAAATAATATAATAAAATAATTTATCCTACTTCTTTTCACTTAAACCCAAACAAACCATAAAGTACGGAACTTTGCACCTCGAAGAAAACAAAGAACTTAGAACAATTTAGCTTTTTCTTGTTTTTCAGATTTATTAATAGTTGAATTTGAATTCCTATTTTTTGAGGGACAACTGAGGTAAGTACATTGTTCAGAAAATTTCTCGTATAATGAAATTGATGCCGAAGTGATGTTTCTATGACCAAACGATAGCATGCATATCCTCACAAATAAATTATATACTCTTTGCCCCGTAAAAATAATACCATAAAAAAGGAAGAACAATTAGTTGTAAGGTCTCAATACTGTCACAATGCAGGTATTTATATGTAAAAAGAAAAAAGTCCAATTTAAATAGAAAATCAATTCAAAATAAAAAATAATCTCAAATTCAACCACAACCCTAATTTTAATAAAAATAATTCAAAATAAAAGATTATCATCAATAACCAATTATTAAAATTTAGGGTAAATAATTCTGATAATTTTTATCTTCACACAAATTTTGTTATTAAAATTATATCCTAAATTATTTTTTAGCCACACCCTAAATACACCTTTTTTTTAACTATCTTTTCTAACCTCTGTTACATATTCTTATTCTTACTCACGCACATACTCTTCATTTAATATAAATAATAATTAATTATAAAATTCGGATATAATTTTTAATATAATTTCTATATAGAAATTATAAATATAAACTCTTTCTTACCCATAATTTAATAAAAGATAAGAGAAAGAAATTTTAATTTAAATAGAAAAATAATTCAAATTAGAAAATAATTGATAACAATATTGAAAAATAATTCAGAATAAAAAATTATCATCGATCGACAATCGTTAAATTTGGGTCAAATCCAGGTATACCTGAATTCAGCAGGATTTTCGGGATATAGATTGTAGCTGGAACCCGGAGAAAACATGAGCAAGTACTCGTACTTGTCTGGTAAATTCTGAGGTGATCTTCCATAGCCAACAGGAAGTGCTGCACGAGACCCACCACTACATCTGAGCTTTTCTTCGTCGGAGTACCCGAAAAATGTTCTGGACAGCACTAGGGCTCGATTCATTAAATCAACCGGAACCCCATGGTTTACAATTTGGAACAACCCATGCTCCCAACAGGCTAGCTGAATCACTTCAATGGCTTTCTTCTTGCCAATTTCATCAGATTCGTTGAAGAAGGAAGAGATAACAACGATGGGTATATCTGTGGGAGCCATCTAACGTTTTAAATTTAGTATTGCTGCTAACAATGACAACCCCAGTTGTATCCGCCGCTGCCCATTATTGCCCCCGTTTATTTAGGATACGGCTAAACCATCACGCAACCTGTGACTGTACAAAATGACATATCCAATTTACATTTGTTAGCAGAGTGAATTCTAAGGTGGATAATATATAGAGTTATGTGATAAAATATAGATTATTGGATGAAATTATTAAATTAATATCAAAATTTTTATAATATCATTTAATGACTTGTATTTTATCACATCACTTCGGATGCCAAATCCTTAGGAATACCTTAATAAACATCTGTTAATAGTTTTATATTGGGGGTTTCTTAGATATACCTTTAACCCATACTCTTAGGAACTAAGCATTTGTTTGAATTGGGGCAAAATTGGAGGAAAAAAATATTTTTTTTGTATTGTTTAATAAGAGAGAAAATAAGAGAAAAAATAGAAAGAAAAGAAAATAGGAGAGTACTTATGCAATTAATTGCTTACACGTGAGTGATTGAGAAAATTATTGCTATTAGTTACAGTTAAATGTATGAAAAAAAATTAATTAAATAGCTATTTTTATCCTTGGCACTAAGGATCGGTTAAATCAAGACTATCGAGTACAAAAAGTTGAAAATTTTTATATTTTAAATTTTATTATTAAAATTATAATTAATAAAAAATTATAATAATTTTATAAAATTATTTTCTATTATTTATTTCAATATATTTTTTTGTTCACTCATATTGTATTTTCAACAATATATTTTATTTTTAATACTTATTAATTATTATTTTATAATTTACAGATTATTTTTATATTTTTTATTTTTTATTTTTATATCTATTTCCATTATTTATAATTTAGATACTACTATCATTAAATAATATATATATAACACAATATATTTTACTTTTACTACTTAATATTTTAAATATGTTAAAATTTTAATATATAAATTATTAATTAAATTAATTAATTATGTTTTATATTTTTAATAAAAATATTTGAAAATGAGAATGAAGATTATTTATTTAAAATTTTAAATATTACATTTTAAATTAAATAAGTATATATATGAATGGAGATTTTGTCAAAATTTTACAGCTTGTATATCATTTTATTTTCTTTTATTTATTCCATTACATTTTTTTTATTATCACTATTGTTAATAGCTCATATGCCAAGCGAGTGAATAGCATATCACAACAAAATAGAGTTTTCTTATAAAATATTTGAATTAATTAAGGATTTAATTAATTAAATTGTTTAATTATATACTTTATTTTTAACTTATATATTATTTTACAACTTGCACACCAGCTCTCTCTCTCTTTTTCCCCTTTGCGTTATTATATGTTTTTTATTTTGTTTTTTCATATTTACTTTTGTGAATTAAGCCTAATACCATAAAGAATAATATAATATAATTTATTTTTAAATATATTTGTAATAAATTAAAATATTAATTGAGTTTAATTTCATATTATATTTCTTAATAAAAATATTTTAAAAACTAAAATCAAGTGTATATAATTTAAATTTTGTTTATATTCTTATGTTATCAATTTTTTATATATTCTATTTCAAATTAAATATATATCCATTAGGATTTTGTTAAGAATTTACAATTCACATTACCTATTTTTCCTTTTTTTTTGTTCACTCTTATTATATATAACTTAGATGTTAATATTGTTAAATAATATAAATGTTATACAATATATTTTTATTATAAAATTATTTTAAGTCATTTTTTTTAATGATAAGAGTGGTAATCCACTTAATACACATATCAAATCTTGAATTCAAACTTAGACATGGTAAAGAGTAAGACCTTTAAGATAATATTGGATATTATTATGTCACCCAAATGCTAACATATAAGTCAAGGATCAAGGATTGAATTTAACTAAGTACTCAACTATATTTTTTAATGATTTAAATTTGATCAATCATTAATTTAAACTAATTTTATATTATCGTTTACTCATATATTATCATATTATTAAAAAATTATCAAAAATCTTTTACTATCAATAAAATTTTTTAGTTAATATTAATTTTTTAAAGAGTTGTCATCTTTTTATTCATTGATAATGTAAAAAGTTTTACACTAATAATGAATTAAATTTAAACCTTTTTATAAACTCTTGTAACTACATAATTCATGTACTATTATTTTTATTTTTTACTTGTTCTATTGCATGTTTTTATTTTTTTAATTTTTATGCCTATTTTTATTTTTTACTACTCAAATAATTAATAAGCAATATAGATATAATATAATATATTTTTTATTATGAAAGTATATTAAATAAGTTAAAATTTTAATATATAAATTATTAATTAATTAATTACATAATCTATTTTCTTATAAAAGTATTCAAACTTTAAAATGAATTTATTTATTTTAAATTTTACATTATTTTGTATCAATTTTCTTATTTATATTTTAAATTAAATACATATATCAATAGAAATTTTACCATGAATTTGAAACTCTACTATAATAATAGCAATATATTATATTTATGTAATCCATATAATATTATATTTTTTTCTACTTCTATGTAAACTGAAGTGAAAATTTGTATTATATATAAATTTTTGTCCTCATGAGTTTAAGGTGCTCTCTTTATTATACCAAATACCATTTTTTTCTTTTTTATACCTTATTTTTATATCATACAAATAAATAAATAATATAATAATTATATATAATAGTATAACAATTAAAATAAATGCTAATAATAAATTATATTATATATGCATATTTTTAATAAAGGGCAAATATGAAGTTTTATTGGTCCTTTTGTATGATTTTAATTAATAAAAAATGATTCTTAGCAAAAAGCTATGAAATATTTGATTTTCAATGGTCCAGATTGAATTTTGTTTCGAACATGAGTACCAAAGAACTCCCCTATATTTAATTTGAAATGAATTAATGTATTATATTTTTCATCTTTGTATTTATTTAATTATATATTTTTCATTTTTTTATTTTTATACCTATTTTTATTTGTTATATCTCAAATGTTAATATTACTATAATGATATATTTTATTTTTGCTACATGAATATTTTAAATGAATTAAAAATTTAATTTAATTGAATTAATTAATTATAAATTATAGTTTTAACTTTTATATTATTTTACCACCCAATCATTATGTTCCTTCTTTTTATGTTTTTAATTGCATATTTTAATTTTTCCTTTTTCACATCTATTAATATTCTTTGCACTTTAAATGCTAATGTCACAAATTAGAATGGAAACAATACGATATATTTGATTTTAATATAATATAAAATATTTTAAGTAAGTCAAAATTTTAATATAAAAACTATTAATTAAAACAAGTAATTATGTATTCTATTATTTAGTAAAAGTGTTTGAAAATTGAACCCAAATATATTTATTCAAATTTTGTCAATATTTTTATAAATTTTTAAATTTTATATTTCAAATCTTCCTAATAATATATTACCCGTAGCATTTTAACCTAATCCAATCTTCTCTTTACTTGTATGCACATTACTTACTTATATAGAAGCCATTGCTTTCTTGCTGACGGTGTTGCACACCACTCATTGATACAAAGGATGATGCCTTGTATTTACATTTTTGAAGATATTTTGCTCACAGCTTTTGTCTTCTTTTAATGCCTTAAATTTTTCAAGAAAAATATGCAAACTCCATCTTTGTTTGAATTATTTCTTTATTTCCATTCTTTCTTCTCTATTTGTGTTCTTTTTATTTTTTATTTTTACAAAGTTGTACCAATTTTCCATCCCATCAATTTGTTCCAATCCCAAAGATGATTTTGCCAACTTACTAAGACCAAACCCTAATTCTTCAAATTGGTATATTTCTCTGTAGTTTGGATTAATATTTCTTAGCTTTATTTCTCATTGTCTACTTGGGTTTTGTTTTTCTTGTTCTTTTGATCTAGGTTTAGTTATTCTTTCTTGAACATACAAATAAGTCTCATATGTTATCTCTATAGAAAATTCTAAAACAACCTTATTCTTTCACTTTACTGTATTTATAAATAAGGATGAAAAAATGAACCTTATGATTTTGAATTTTATCTTTAAATATGTTGTCATCTCAAAAAGACTTTTCATTTTTTTTAAGATTTTTCCTTGATTCACCCTTATCATCATATGTTATATATGATTGTCTTTTATACCACAGGACCATATTATTTTGGTTTCAATAGTAAAATCAAGGTATGTTTCCTAACCTTATGATATAGTCAAGTGATATATGTAGATGTCAATCTATTTTTGCTAAATGAATCATTATCAACATATCTTTTAATTAGAATTGAGAAATTACTTCATTTGGTTATGAATATCTAGGACTAAGCATATTTTTCAATCGTGTAATAAGTTGTATGAAATGTTCTCATGTAAAAATAAATATTGAATTATGTTTTATGGCTATTTTATGTTAAGACACTAGTTAGTTATACATTAATTGAAATTTTATCACTGTCCTTATTTACAACTTACACACTATTTCACTTTCTTTTGTTTATTTATTATATTTTTATATTTATTTTTATTATTTACAATTCAAATGCTACATGATATAGTTTTTAATATAAAATTATTTTTAATAAATTAAATATTTATTTTTATTAAATCACTTAAACACATGTTCTATGTTTAATTCTTGCATTACTTATTATTAGAGTCATATTCTTTTTTGTTGTTCATTTCATCACATATTTTTCTTTTTCTTTTTCCTTTTTTATATTTACTTCTATTGTTTGTTGTTTAAATGCTAATATTTCTAGGAAATGTTGATACAATCTAATATAATATGATATATTCTTTTATTTTGAACAAGTTGAATATGTAATTTAATTAAATTACTTAGTTGCATATTCTTTTAAAATTTTTCATATTATTTTATAGTTCATTCATTATTTTTTTATTTGCTAATTATATGGTTTTCTTTTTTCTTTTTCAATTTTGTAATCAATTTTTTAAATAAAATATTTTAATATTAAAATTAATTTTATTTATTTAATTTTTTGTTAATTTAAAATTTATCAATATTTTGTAGTGCTAATTTTAAATATCATATTTTAAATTAAATATGCATTGACTAGAATATTTTCAAGGTTTTATGACTTGCAAATTATTTTTATTTTCATTATATTTTTTATTTACTCCTATTATTTACAACTTAGACACTATATCACCAAATCGGATGCATATAATACAAAATATTTTTATTATAAAAATATTTAAATAAGTTAAGTATTTAATTTAATTATTTAATTATATATTTTATTTTTATTTTTACATTATATTTCACAAATTTATTATTTTAAATTAAATATATATATTTTAAAATAAATATAATAAATTAGTTCAAATATTTTTATAAAATTTATTTTATTATATATATTATTTTTATATTGATAACAAAAAATAATGGATGGCTGTGTAAAACACAAGACAAAAGTTTAAGCTAAAATTAGAAAGGTAAAAATCACTTTTTGTTGCCTTTCCCAGAGTTTACAACTAGTTTTATGTAGAGGGCAATTAATAACAGATACGAAAATCTTTGTAATAAATGATCAAAATATTCTCTTATTACCGGTACTCCCATTTTTAACAATGATTACCTTAAAATTACCCTTTATATTGGCTAAAAATACATGTAACTTTTTATACTATATTTGTAATTTTTTATATTTTAAAAGATAAAAATAAGTAACTAATCAACTAATTATGTATTAAACGTAGTTTTGGGCACTCAATATTTTTTAGCCCAAAAATATCTTCATGCACGTAGCTTTCATGCACTAAATTCAACCTCTATATGGCATTTTTCTTTCTTTTCTCTACACGCGCAGCTTTCACTCACTAAATGGAGCACTCATGTATTGTCTCTACCTCTTTTCTTCTTCTCTTTTTATTGTCGAAGATGGATTTCGCTAGTCATAGGTATGCATTTGGTGATTTTTTTATCGCAACGTTTTGGGTTCATTCTTCATTTTTTATCCTTTCATTTGGATGGATTGATCTCACAATTATAAGATTCAGATTTACTTTTCTTTTTTCAACATTTTTTATGGTTTCTTTTTTAGTATTTCAGGTTATTGATTTCCCATTTAGTGTATCATTTGTTATGGATTTCGTTAGTCACTGATCTTGGCTGGCTTCTCTTTACTTTGATATGTGTCCTTTGCCTTCGCCATGCTTGCTTTACCTTCACTCTTCTTCCATCATCTTTACTTTACTTCTGTGAAGGTTAGTTCACCTTAATTTAATCTTTTGGTCCTATTTCTTCCTTTTTCCTATAGTCCTTTGGCTGAATTCAATTTGTCCCTTTATTTTTCTTTTCCTTGCATATGATTGTAAAATCACTTATGGATCATTTATATTCTCTACATTCCTTTAATTAAAAGAATGATATTTGGTCATACATAAACATAGGTATGCATTTGGTGATTTTTTTTACTCACAATATTTTAGGTTCATTCTTTATTTTTAAACCTTTCATTTGGATAGATTGATCTCATAGATATGAGATTTAGATTTGCTTTTCTATTTTCAGCATTTTTATGGTTTCTTTTTTAGTATTTTAGATTATTGGTTTCCTATGTGGTGTTTCATTTGTTATTATAATCACACTTTGTTTGATTTTACTCTTCTTTGATTCAGGTTTATTCTTGCTTTTGGATTATTTTTGTTAATTTATTTCCCTTTTTGTGTTTCCTTGAATTTACAAATTGGGACTTCTCTGATTCTATGCTATTTAAGTGATTATTTTTTGTTAGTTCAGGTTATTGATTTCCTATTTGGTGTTTCATTTGTTATTATAATAACACTTTGTCTAATTTTATGCCTTTTTTATTCAGTTTTGTTCTTACTTTTAGATTATTTTTGTTAATTTATTTCTTTTTTTGTGTTTCCTTGAATCTGTAATTTGGGATTTCTTTTATTGTATGCTATTTGGGTGATTAATTTTTGTTAGTAGTCTAATCTATCTAATTTCAAATTTTGAACTATGAATTTTCTTATATTAGTTGATTATGATACTACTATAAATATCTTGCCAATTTAGATCTCTCCATATCATTTTGTGATTCATCTTTAGAGGGAGATAGAGAAATTTGAAATGAAATTTGAATTATACTATTTAATTTCTATCTTTGTCTTCTTTTCTCTGCCATCATAAATTAAAATTTATTTCACAGAGAAGCCATAGAGTGAAATTATGAGTTGATGAAGATTGAAGCAATCCAAGTTATAATCATAACACCCGATGACTAGAAATGGAAGCTTTGATATTTCTATCAAATTTCACTTACCATTTCTATTATTTTGCAAAGATAATTTTTCTATTCCTCTTTTTTTTTGCTAGTATGTCAAGTATTTATGTTTTGTATCTTTATTTTTCAATATTTTTCTATGCAAATTTTTACAAAATTGTAGTCCAAATGTTGTTGTCCATCTCTTTTTTCTTGATGCATTTCTTCTATATTTATGATTATCCAATAGCATAATTTTCTTTCCCTAATTATATCTATTTTTTCCCTAAAAAACCCAGGAATTAAGTTTACTTTTTAAAGTTTAAGTCTATTTGTTTTTGAAGCATTTCATCTCAAATGGTCTATTTTGTGTATGCTTTTATTTTTTATGAAAGAATTTGATATAAATGTTTTTCTTTTTTGAATCTTATTTTTTTCACTCTTCAATTTGATAACACACTAATCACTATTGAGGTTTAATTGCTTTATGAAATTTTTCTTTAAGTACCTATCTCTTTTCTTCCTTAAATGTTTTCTTTTCAATTTGTATATTTTTGCTTTAGTTAGCTATTAGTAGTATTTGTTTATCCATTGTTTTATTTCATCAATTCAGAATGTTTAAAGGTTTTCTTGAGTCCAATAATAACCTAATACTTATGTATGTATGTTTAAAACTTTTTTTAGCAAGGATTGCTTACCTTATCATGATAAGATAGCAAAAAGAAAGGCAAGTATTTGACTTTATATACTGAGATAATTGGTGGTTACAATTTTTGGTTATTCTAAGGAATGTTGATTTTGTTCATCTTTCATTAATGTGCCAAATTAATATTCCATGTTTTTCAAGTGTTTTTTTGGCCAAATTGTACGCTTAGAGATGGTGTGGACAAATTGCAACTATTAAATTCACATGAGGAGTCACAACATAGGCTGTTTGAATTTTTTAAGGTGCACTCTGATCCAAATATTGATCCAATGTATAACTGATGAATATTCTACAGAGTCAGATGAAAGACAAGGTAGCAATCACATTGTCCATGGACCCTACTTTATATTTTTCTGTAGCAATTATCTTTTTATTATGATAAATATGATTATGTTTATGCAGATGAAAATGCAAAATTAAATGATTGTGGCTTAGATGGAAGAGAAAGGGAAGCTATCTCCTCAAGAAGTTAGGGTAGTGTCTTGAATGATATTGGATGCGGGACACAATTTAGTGGCCAATATTCGTGAGTATATGGGTACATTTACATTGAAGAAATAGATTAACCTTAATGTTATAGCAGTTAGGATAACGAGATCGAAAGCATTTGATGTTGCATCAGATATTTCATCATTTCCCATGTATAGGAATGGAGCAGTCAAATCATGAATAGTTATGGCACTATCAAGATCCATTTGGGAAGAAACAAGGGCCATTTTCTATGTTGCATTTATGTTAATGGGGCATAAGTGGACATTTCACCCCTAATATTAGAGTATAAAGGACAAATGAGAAACAAGACAACTCTATATTGTTAACTAATGTATTAAGTGAGACTTGTTATAGAAATGCGTCATTGCCATATAACAGCCAACAACTAAATGATAGAGATAGCAATTGAGATGATGGGAGGAATGCAATGAGGAATGACCTTTATTCATATTTATTTTTGGAGATATAACAAAGTAGCATACATGTTTGTTTAGAATGAAAGGTCATACTAGATGTTTAAGCAGAGGAGGCTGGACAGAGGAAAAGGTAAGTCTCTTAGTGTCCACTTTGATCTCAGTCCATGTTTCATTGTTAGATTATTGTCATATAAGGCATTTGATATACCATTTGAGAAATACATATTGCTACAAATTTGTATCTATTGATGGAATTTTTAGTTTTCATTATTGAAGAAAAGTTTAAAAACAAGCCCTAATTATACTGCGGCCTTTGAATTTGATAATAATGGAATAGATGGGTTTACTTTCTTTGTATTTTTAACCTCTTACATTTGATAAGTTTGTGTTCATGTATGACTTTTTTTATACTATCCTCATGATGATTATATAGTTAAATTTGATTTCAAAATTTATGTATCTCTTATTAACTAATGTTCATTTCTTAGTTTGAAATTGTCATATTTCTCCTTATATTAGTTTGAAATTGTCATGTTTCTCCTTATGTTCATTTCTTAGTTTGTATGACCATTAGAATATTTTATTTGAAGATATTTGCATTGTTATTTTCTAAATGAAAGCTTTCTTATTCAAAGGTTTAGTAGTATTAATCATGTTCTACTAATATATTTCATTAATTTTATAATCAATTTGGGTGTCATTCTAAGGAGCTAAGCATGCTTTAGAGAAGACTTATAAATATAAGAATTGCTGAAACTACAATTTTGTCAATTACTGTGGATTATGATTGATCCAAGTCTCAAGCATTACAAAGAGCGTTCCTCAAATTCAATTTTTTACTTGTAATTGGACAGTCATGATTAAATATCCATTTGTATCTTTTTGTATTAAT
Source organism: Sindora glabra (assembly GCA_020226215.1). NCBI lineage: Eukaryota > Viridiplantae > Streptophyta > Magnoliopsida > Fabales > Fabaceae > Sindora > Sindora glabra. The sequence continues at coordinate 11,323,902 of CM035232.1, forward strand.
AAGTTTTTAACTAGAAGAGTAATGACAATATAGAGCTAGAATTTACTTTTATGAAAGCAGTTATAATGTATTCATATTTACACGCCCTTTAGATGTTCTTACTTTGTTAATCATGTTAAAATCCTTCTCTTGAATTAATATTTTCAATAAGGTATTTTTTAAAATTTTAGATTATATAGGATTTTATAATTTAAAATGTTATACGTAAAAGTGCAGTGAATTGATAGTACTATCTTGAGACTTATACTTTGGTATCAAATTTACACCTTTTATGTTGGTTTTATCTAATATCTAATGGTTATAAAACATTCAATTTAATTATGAAGGTTAATATTAATGATGGAGGAGGGAATTAATAGCTGATTTATTTTGTATTTCTTTTTACATCTTTGATGGTTTTTAATACCTTTTAATGTTTCTTAAATAGGTCATAACGTGTGCATTGAGCTATTTTGACAAACTTCCTTTTGTGGTTAAGAGTGCCTTGGGTGATTGATAAGTTAATTAATATCCATCCACTAAATAAGATTATATTAAATTAAAACAATCAACAATGAATTTTCTATAAAAAAGCTACCTCAACACTTTATACAAAAATTTGTGGCCGATTTCATTCATGTAATCACTTGATAGCAATTGTTTAAGGTAATGTTTGATAATCTAACATTCAAATCACAATTAACTTTAATATACTTAATCTCACCAATGTTATTCTCATAAATTATAAGCAAATTAAGTATATTTAAGGTTTATTTATTTTGACAAAATATTTTCTATGAAAATTATAATTATAAAATATTAAGATAGTAAAAAAATTATATTTATTCAATATTAAATTAAATGTAGAAAGTGATGAAAGAAAACAACATTTTGTATTTTAAAGATGAAATTATTTTCCCCTATTATGAAGTAAGGTATTATATTTTTTTAGTTAAGATGTATAGTGACATGTCACAATTTTATTTATGTACAAGTAACCTAAAATATTTTCTAAATAAAAAGAAAAATTTTATTCTTAGCACATGAGTTTAAAATTAACATGACAATATATAAGTGGATAATAATAAAAAATTAATTTATACTAATGATAAATTAAATTTAAATCCTTAAATTTTATCAAATTATAAAGGTTTACAATGAATGTAAATATCATAGTTCTCAATATATAATGTAAATATTTCAAATATAAATCTTCTTTAAACATTATATTTTTTATTTTCATTAATAATATTATAAATTCTATGTAAGGGTTGAGTCTAATATGAAAGTTTATTTTTAATTATTTCAATGTAAATACATAATATAAATAAAACATTTAGAAAATGATAAATTTTCTATTTTCTATTATTCGATATATAAATTGAAACTAAATGAGATAAAGTTGAAATATTTTAAAATATAATATAATATTGAAATTCCTAATCCCTATATAAAATTGAAATAATTTTCAAAAAAGACCCAAGGGAATCCATGGGTTACATTCTAGTACTTTAATAATACAATGACATCTAATACTACTTTAAGGTTTTATATCCTATTATATTGGGAGTTTGAATCTAAAACTTTATGTGCACATATTAATATAAAAACTAATTTTTCAAAATCAATTTTTATATCAAAAATAAATTTTAAATTAAAATTATTAATTTTTACTTTCAAAAATAATATTTAAATATTATCAAATATTGATCTTAATAAACTTTTAAGACATATTTAGAGGACATAAGATAAAATATGATAAATAAACATAATAGCATAGGATATGATAATAAAAAGATAAAATATAATACTATCAAATATTTAATAAGTAATTGTATAAATAATTTGATTATATAAACTTATGCTATCACACATTTGTTATAAAATGTATATATAATATGATAATATTAAATTTTTTATTTAGACAAAATTACCTTTATTCTTAAAAACAATTTATATTAAAGTTCTTTTGTATTACTTGACAATTTATTTTTTTTACATTTTATAATAATTTTAATTAATAATAATTACTATATTTATTATTTTACTTATTTTATGTGTAAAATAATTATCATTTATAAAACATAGCTTATATAAAATATAAATTTTTAATAAATATAGATGTCAAGGCTTTTAGAAAATACAAACTACTGTTAAACCTAGATAATGGTGATCTGTAACATTTGAAGCTACCAATAATTTTTTATTTTATTATAAAATCATAAATCTAAAAAGTTATTTAACGTACTAACAAGTTAAACTACCAATGTTTAAATTACAAGACTTCAATCAAAATTAAACATGAGAATACCAAGTTAACCAAAAAAAATATTATTGTATATATCTTTAGCCTTCAAGTAAAGACTTCCTAAATTTAATTCAATGTTCTCTTTCAAATCCTTAAAATAAGTATACTTTTTGAGAATTAGCCATTAACATCATTACAATAATCACACATTTTTTAGGAGCAAGGTTCATTTTAGTCAATTTATCTGTTATATTCCTAAAGTCAGCATAAAAATCTTTGACCACTTTCACACTTTCCCTAACATCAGCCAGCCTATTTCCTGCTTGTTGAATGGCTTTAACCATATTCTTTCAAAAATTACTAGCACTAGTAGGAAGTAAGTCCCCTATCTTTACTCTCTTTCTTAAATGACTTGTCAGATCTATATTTTTGCTTTTACAATTTGATTTACAATTTGAGTGATGCTAATATAATCTATTTTATTATCTTTATCATCTTGAGCATTTTCTTTTTCTCTTTGTAAATCCACTATCACATTAACATGATCTTTAGCAAACTTACCATTAGTATGATCTTTACCTTATATATAAGCAAGTCTATCAAATAAGGGGAAAGTGCTTTCCTTAAATCCTTTCACATTAGATTTTCTCTACAAAACACACAAATTAAAAATAAGTACTATATGTGAAAATTATACAAAGTAAATAATATTTAGATTAAGAAAAAGTGCTTGTGTATATATATATAAAGAGAAACCTAGACATAAGCTTCACATATCATCACTATCAACTAGAATGCACCTTTTCTGATCATCCCAATTAAATGCACTCATTTTGGCATGTCATGAACACTAGTGCATTCAGTCTTTAACCTTTGCATGATAGACTCAATATAAAGCTTCACTTTAATTTCAAATTTAAGAAATTTTTTAGTTAAGGTGTCCTCTATTGATTTTAATGTCTTTCCACCATCATACCTTTTTCTTTAGGCCAGAACTTTTTGTAAACATTCAATCAAAGCAATTTTCTCATTATGTCCCATCCTACTTTTCACTAGTGAACTTGAAGAATCTATACTTAAAAAGCATTATAGCAAAGTGCCATCATTATCATACAACTAATAAATATAGCAAATATATTTCTCAAAAGCATTTAAATATTATGATATCAAAATAGTACCCTAGATTATAAATGCAATACTCATATAAAGTATAACAATATGACCAACAAATATCAATATATAAAGTTAGTAAAGTTCTAAGCTTTACCCCAATCCATTTATTATGTATATCATTGGCAAGTTGATCTATCCAATTAGTCTACACATTACTAGCCTTGATGGTTTGAATATGATCTATATTTTCCTTGTTATGTGGCATATTGTCTAATTTTGCCTTCATAGGATCAATTCACATCTCTTTTCTAATTAAATTATGTAAAAAATAATAAGAAATTATAATCCGAACTTGAGTTTTGATGGTATAAAAAGAAGGACTTATAAGAATTGCCCATTACATATTTAACAAGCCAAATGCCATTTCAATTACATTTCTTGTGCATGAATGTGTCCAATTGAAGACTTCTTAAGTTGTAAAAGGGTTGCCATATTTCCAATTTTTCAAATGATAATAAGTTCCTTTATATAGTGTAAAGAACCTTTTTGCATTTGTGTACTTAGCATCCACAAGATAATAATGCCCTATTAAAAATGTCATTTAATTTATAATTCTTATCATATTTAAAAAAAGATGTTAAAGAAATGACTTTCCATGCATTTACTTGTTGAAACCCTTAATTCATGTTGTTTATTAATGGTATCTCATAACATTCTAAAGTTTACAATGGAACCTTTCCACCTTGGTAATACATATATGAATTTCATATCTTTTAAACATACACCTAGCATATTGGTAGTTATATTTCCATTTTGAGTTTGATATTAAGGCTTATCAACTTCAAGTACATTCATTTCAATATAAATACTATTTAATACTCCAAAATAATTTTATAAAAAAATGAGAAATAAATTTCACAAAATGTAGCAAATGCAAAAAGTACACGATCATTATTGAAAATACTTTAAACCATTGCCACTTCTCATCTTCACAATCCTTAGTAATGGGTTTTGGAGTGACAAGTAAAGATCTTTGAATCCTTAAGACAACATTTAGAACTAAATTGAAATATTTACTCATTATCTCTCAAAAACATTGATATTTGAATTTGATAACTCAACTATTGACATAATGAACCAATATGTGAAGAAACATAGCAACTTGTTCCTCTATTGATACTAACCCATCATCTTTCAATTATCTTTAATAAGACAAAGTGTACAAAGTAATTGAAATGTATGCGTGTCCATTCTTAATTGATCAGTACATGCAATATCATAATTTAATAAGAGCCCTCAAAACTCTTTTTTTTTTATTAAAGCCTAAAGCATGGGTTGATGCCTAGGACTAAATTACTTATAATACCTAATGGAAGTGGCAAAAATAAACAATACATGACACATATTATTATCATCTCTAGATATGCTTCTTCCAAAATCAAGTATCTTAAAACTTCATCAATAAAAATATTAGGATTAAACAACCACCAAGTTAGATCAAGCCTTTCATTTGGATCCATGATCACTAAACAAGCATCATATTTTAAAATTTATATCACACATCTTACATATGAGATAGTATTATGTAACTTTGGTTTAATGTATTTTTCCTCAAAAGTTAGTTATGTTTTCCTTGTAATTTCCAAATGCCATATACTGATGTAAACATTTCTTTTACTTTTGTCAATTTTTTTATTTATTAATTTTCCTACTTGTCATAGTTATCCTAATTTACTATACATTATTTTTGCTTGTTGACATTTTTTAAACTCTCATATGATATGGTGTTGATTTCATTGTTGTGAAATGGCTTTACAACATGTTTTTTGCACAATTGTCTTTAAGATTTATACACCTACTTCATACATTAGAATTTTGTCTATATACATATATACATACATTTGATATCTATAATGAACATGTTAGATGCTTTTTGAGGAGGTTATTGCATGTTTCAAGTATTAGTCGAACAAACATGACCTTTGTCAGTGATTTACTTTTTGTTCGTGAGAAGGTTAAAATTTTAGTTATTAAGTCAATATTTCGTGGGAAAATTTCTTTAAGATAATGGGTTGCTAAATTTGACTTCCTACTTTGATGATTGGATTCATTTTGTTACTGCCTAATTAATGTTATTTGGCCTAAAGGTAATTGAGACTTTTATCCCTAAGAAACGAATCATGACACATAATTGATCACAAAGAAACAAAAGCAAGGGAGTCATGATGGTAGGAATAATATGATAATAATCACTTAGTAATTTATGAGAGAACATTACCTATAATTAACTTAATGCTCCAAATATATGTAGAATTTCCTTAAGAGGCTGATGGTGATATTTTTTGTTATAAACGGTGACATAAAAATGGGGTAATAACAAAAAATAAGTGATAAATTTGACTCTAATTCTGTCATATTGTAATTGGCCTAAATAGAAAATGTCAGTTTATCTTATATGGACCATATAAAATAAGTGGATCAAATTATATTATATTATTTTATGTCTAGCCTAAACATTTGACAAAGCAAGATAATATTTATTTATAATATCATGTTTCTCTTATATGATGCACCAAATAAGCCTTTAATGATTAAAAATAACGTGTCTTATCTTTGGAAAGAATTTGACGAAGTTTAGTCCATATTTCTAGCCTTATTAGATAGAAGATTGATAGTGGCGATTGTGTTCAATTATAGACCTCTAATTAGTTAGAAGGTGTAGGCCTTCTCTAGATTAATGTATTAATCTTAGCCTAAAATAGAAGTAGAATGCTTTGACTATTGATTTCATTAAGACTAGTAGTCATTAGAATATGGACAATATGTGCCCATTCCTCTTTAGTAGTATTCTTGAGCACTACTAGCAAATGGACAATCTTACCCCTATGCACAAATGATGAAAAAGATTGTTTGGTTTGGAATGTTAATTCGAGTGGTTATTTTTTTTATTAGATCTACTTATACAATCATAATAGGACATTCTTATTTAGATGCTCTCCCTATTTGGAAATTTATTTAGTCCTAGCCAAGACTAAATTGCATTGACTTGTTTTTATAGAAAGCTGCTTATAATAAACTCCCTACTAATATAGTTAAAGCTAAATGGAATGGGTCTTTCCTTTTGTGTAGAAAATGTAGGATGCATAAAAAGGTTGTTCTTCATCTTCTTTAAGATTATCCTTTTGTTATTTCAATTTGGTGGCAAGTTGATTTTCCAAAAACATTAATCTATTCTTTTCTCATGAGATTTGTCCTTTTGGCTTTCTCATAATTTGAACTCTCAATGTGAGAAGGTTATAGTAATTCATTGGAACATAACTGTGGATGTAACCTTTTGGATCTTATGCAATTGGAGAAATAGTATTTTATTTGAAAATAATTTTCAAGTTATGTTTTAGCCCTTTATTTTTATTTCACAATGGATTCAAGAGATTGTAAAAGCTAATTCAACTAAATCATCAACTTTGCCTTCTTTGCAATATCGAGTGTTGCATATTAGGTGGCAGTCTCTAAATAAGAGTTAAGCTTAATATGGATGGTTGTTGTAAAGAGGGATTTAAAGAAGTAAGTTGTGGAGGTATTTGTTACATTCATTAGGATTAAAATGTTTTTAGTGAAAATAATTAATTAAATATAAATAAGTATGTGAATAATTTTTTTAAAAAAAATACTTGTTGAATAAATAAATAAATAAATGAAAGTATTTTAAGGTTAACTTTGACTATAGATGATAATGTGAGTAAGGAAAACTTTAGAGTATCTTTGCATTTTTGCCCCCGATCTACCTTTCTTCTTTTATTTCCTTTTCCAACTATATCTCTATTTTTCCTAAATTATTAAAATGAGCTAACCTAATCTTATCAAACTAACCCAATGAGTAAAAATTATATCAACAGCTAGTTTTAAGTTGAGTTACTTTTTTTATTAAGTCGGATTATTATAATATCAATCTCAAGTCAATTTTTATTGGATAGTCCTAAATAGGTTTACAACCTATTATATTATTATTACTATTACTATTATTATAAATATATTTTATTTTATTATTATCATTTAAAAATCCATATTATTATTGGATATTACTAAAATATTGATAGTAATTTTTAATGTAGAAAATCTCTAATTAAATGAGTAAAAATCATATAATGTAGTCCAAAAAGTTTTACTATTAATTAAAATAGGTACAAATATTTTGTTACTTAATTTCATAGCATATAAATGAATATATCGCTATTTTATTTTAATAATAATAATTTATTACTCTAATTAATATATTTATTTAGTTATAACTACTTTATGTAATTATTTTTTAGATTTTATGATAATAATTTTAATTTCTCACATAATTTTATTAATTTTTTAATTTTGATATAATTATTTATTTTAGTAACTTTGTGTAATATATATTCTCAATATTAAATATAATTTCATTAATTTTAATATTAAAATTTTAAATTTTAGTTTAATTATTTATTTTAATAAACTAATGTAATATATGTTGATAGTATTAATTATATAAATGCATTAATTTTAATATGACATATATTGAAGTATAATTTTAATATATATCTATATATGCATACCCATTTTAATAAATTAATAATTTATTATTTACTAATATTATTAAGCTAATAGGTTAATTTAATAACTCAACAAGCTAATACTTATAAGTTTCAATCTTTATCGGATGAAGCTAACCAATATCAATTTCTTACTAAGTTAGGTTATTGCTATTTTTTTTATCATACCAATCTCAACCACAGATTAAATAAAATTAGTTATATTAGTTTTAGGCTAACCATTAGACTCAACCCATTTTAATATGTCTAATTCTTCCAAAATCTCCTAACAACTCCTTCTCTACTCTCATCTCTTAATGAAGTTTCAATCCACTCCCCTTCATCTTTTATTCAATCTAAACAATATAATGAGTTTAATTCCCCCATCTTCATGAAATTTCTCCTCTACTTTTCTCTTTAGATTTCAAATGATTAAGATTTTTGGTTTCAAATGAAATTTTGAAATCCTTACTCTAAACTTTTGGTTTGATGATGTTTAGGAACAATCACATTTGAATTCAATCACTAAGTGTTTTAGTTAATATTAGGTTAAATTGATCTTGTGCTTCCTATAATTTATGATTTTTTTTATTTAGCTACCTATACTTTAAAAATTTTAAATTGAGTACTTATAATTTAATTTTATTTGTAATTACATACTTACCATTAGCTAAACTCAAATTTTGCCTTAAGATTAGAGACATGTCTTATGAAAGGATAGCTAGCACAATTTTTTCCAACTTGGGGTACTCGTAATGCTGTTTCCAATATCCGATCTCCCTAATGTTCCCGATGGTGTGACCCACCATGCTAATTAGGGTGTTTTCGGCGACGTGTCATGGGAGCCAAATGTTTGCTCCCATGAAAATTTGGCGTCTAAGATGAATGTGAACAAAAAAAGATACGATGGGGTTTCTGCCATTGCTACTTTAGCAACTTCATCTCTCATCTTTGCTTGTGGTCACAAAATTGAATATGTGCCAGAAATGCCTTTGGTGGGAACAATTCAACTGAAGGAGTTGAGAAGACAAAGGAAGCCATGAAGGTGTTGAAACAAATTGACACTTTCCTCGATGTCGAGAAGGCTAAGGACAACCACTCCATTTGACCTGGTAAGGGTAAGATGAGGAATCGTCGCTGCATCTCCTGTAAGGGTTCTCTAGATTTGTATGAAACTAAGGGTGCTAAGGCAGTGAAGGCTTTTAGGAACATTCTCAGTGTTAAGGTTGCTAATATGGAGAGATTGAATCTACCTAAGCTTGCCCCTGTTGGTCATCTCAGAAGATTTATGATTTGGGCTAAGTCTGGATTCTGGATTCCATCTATGGTTTCATTTGACAAGCCATTCGAGAAGAAGGGTTATTTGCTTGCAGGGGCCAAATGGGTAATTCGATCTAATTTGGCTAGAATCATTAACTTTGATGAGTTACAGTCTATTATGAGACCCATTAAGAAGGAAGAACAGAAGGAACCAATGAAGAAGAACCCGTTAAAGAATCTCAATGTTTTATGCTGAAGTTGCATCCATGTGCAAAGACTAATGTCCAAGCAAACGTGTCAGCAATTTTAGGATAGAAATTGGATTTAGCTAAGCATGCAAATGAAAATAAATTACAAATACTCAATTCAAAATTTTTAAAATATAGGTAGCTGAATTAAAAAAGTTGTAAATTACAAAGGACAGAAAATCAATTGACCCTTGATATTAATATATCATATTTGCAAAATTAACTGGAAAAAGCAGTTATATCTAAATAGAGCGGCAAGGCAAAACAATTCCACAGTCATAATAGACAACCATGTCGGCATTAAAAATTTGGACACAGCTACTAGTTACATTGATTGAAACATTCTTGAGCAAGCTATTAAGTTGAAATCATAATACAAATTTAGTTCCAAGATATGGCAACAACAACATCACCACAACCTTAAAACTGCGTTTCGTTCATTTGGGTTACGTCCATTGTCCAAATTATGCCAACTCTTGGCTATATTAGTATATTATGGTGCAACAATTTTATTAATAATAATGCATCTTACGTGTGCAAGTTTTTGATGCAAATCGCAGGTTCTAGCTTTTGGTGGTAGTCTCCATAGCGTTCTTCTACCCATCTTAGGTGTTCACCACACGCTTGCCGAACGGCCTCCATGGCTTTCTTCTTCCCGTATTCATCGTCGTCTTCCTTCCTCTTGAGAAATAAAAAATGGGTATATCGATGGGAACCATTTCCCCAAATTGCATATTTTAATATCCGCCATTGCTGCTAACTCAATTATATCAATCAGCACACCCAACGCTAATTTTTTATAACGCCAAAACAACTCATTGATAAGGACAAAATTAATTACAAATTGAAATAAATTAACCAAATATGAAGAAAACCGACGCAAGCTTTAGAACAAACAATTCATTGACTTTTTATTCTGGGTTATAATCGAATCAATTAAGTTGCATTCATATTACAAACATAAACAAATTATATCTAGAGACATGACAATAACAACAACATCACAAACAAATTATATCTAGAGATATGGCAACAGCAGCAACATGTCCTCGATCGTCACAATTCACAATCTTAAACACTGTCTTCCATTTGCTTAATTTAATAGTAACCCAGTTAACATTAACATATCATATTTGCAAAATTAACTGGAGGAAATAATTATATCTAGACTGGCAAGGCAAAACCATACCAAAATCATAAAAAGTAATTATGTCTTACCAAACAAGAAAAAACCGGATGCAAGCGTTAAAACAAAACAATTCATTGACTTTTTATTCTGCAGTACAATCTGACCAAGTTGCATTCATATTACAAACATAAATTATGTCTAGACATGTCACTAACAACATCACAAAGAAATTATACTAGAGACATGGTAACAACAACAACAGCAATCCACAATCTTAAACACTGTCTTCCATTTGCTTAGTTTCGCTCCAAATCAAGTGATTTTCAACATATCGGATCTGATATCGATATATTAGCCCTTGTAGTGATTTTGTAACGAGTAATGTCAATGAAATCCGCAGATTTAGAAGGTGGATTCCTCTTATCTCGTGCTCTCTGCATCCGGTAATCCCCGTATAGGAATCTTCTGTATAAAGGTTCCTCTCCAATTTCTCTTGTGAATTGTGGCAATGGCTCAATCCACTTGTCTCCCGGCAACGTATAGAAATATGCGATAGAATATCTCTTCCTTCCTTTTGTCCTCACCACTCTGTGCATTGCACTCTTGAATTTGTCGTTGCTCAACACCTTCGAATATTTCAAAACCAAAACCCAAATCAATATAATGTAATCTTATTTAATAACATAATTCTTCACAAACATACGTGTTATATTTTAGATGTGTTGCTGCGTATGCTCAGCTTTAAACTAAAATTAATATCACTTGAACTACTTATTCAACAAACACCCATAGTTTGAGAATTACCTGGATAACATCACCTAAATTGATTACAAATGCACCTTCAACAGGAGTGACTGTAAACCAATCCCCGTTAATTTTGACTTGCAAGCCTCCAACTTGATCCTGCAACAAAAACGTGAAGCAGTTGCCATCTTGATGCTCGTAGAATCCAATATTATCATCATCATAAGCCGGAAGGTAGTATTTGGCAACCATAAGATCCACGGTCCTATCATTGTTGAATTCTTTGAAGAAGTTGGGAGGAAAACCCAGACATTCGTTGAGGATGCTCTCCATCAGCAAACCTGTCTTGCTTATGCAGCAGTAAAGTTCTTCCAATACTTTCCTATTCATCATCAACTCATTAATACAAATCTCCCTCAATTTTGTTCATACTTCATAATCTTCCGAACGAAAAAAATCACAAAGTGTGATGATATCAAAGTTTTAAATTTAATTAAATATTTGTTGTTAATCCAAAAACTCAAACCAAACCACTGATACACTATCCTTCCATCAAATCAGACTCATCAAATCTACAGGGATGACAAACAGTTTAAATGGTTATATTATTAAAATTTCTCGTCAAAATTAAGCATATAATATGATATTAGAAAAGTCCTCTCTCTCTCTCTCTCTCTATATATATATATATATTGAAAAATGAAGTTTATGAAAATATGCAATATTCTCTGAACAACACACAGTATGTAATGCGAGAGATTGAAAAGGACTAGTTGTGTAAGAGCCATCTAAATTTGACGACCAAAGGAGTGTACCTGATTACTGGATGATTTTGGGGAAACAGGTTGCAGTTGGATTTTGGAGAACACACCCCCAAGTACTCGTACTTTTCTGGCGAGGTTTCAGCTGAACATTCATAGCCGGCAGGACGTGGCAGACGAGATCTATTACTGCAATTGAGCTTTTCTTCAGCCGGCAATTCGAAGAATGTCTTGGTTACCTCCAGAGCTTGGCTCGTCAAATCAAGAGGAATCCCATGGTTTACAATCTGGAAAACTCCATGCTCAGTAGATGCTTGCCGAATGACCTGCGTGGCTCTCTTCTTCCCATCTTCGTCTCCTTCTTTGAGGAAAGGAGAGAAATCAATAACTGGTATATCACAATGAATCATTTTCCAAGCGCATAAAATCACAATTGCTGCCTAACTCAATTATATCTGCAAAACCAAAATCGATTTCACAGCGTTCACCGACTATGTTGGGACTTGCCCACATTATTGCCCTTTTTTTATTATTATTGTTATCTTTGGGGGATCCAAGACTGCCATGCGATAGCCGTGACCCCACTTTCATTTGATATTAATTATATCTAATGTATTATATTGTCAAGGTAGAGATGTTGGTGCACCGCGGACCGCGGTATATGATACATTATTATTTAAAATTATTAGATTTCATTCAATTTGTATAACATAAATTACAAGATTTAGATTTTTAGATGGATTGATGTACTATGTATAATTCACCATAATCTCTCTCTAATATCAATTGCAAGTGGATATCCAATTGAATGCATGAGCAATTTACGAAGGACTGATTTCTTATATTTTCTATATTGGGTTACAACTTAGGTTATAATTATGTATCACTAGGCTGTATTTAATATGGATTTCTTTCACCGTAAAAGCATGAATTTGCCTATTAAAAGCATTCAAACCTTTGTTAAATAACAGAGAGATATACTATTCAGAAAAGAAACGGGATTGATTTGGATGCATCTTCAATTTCTGCTTATAATTTGTTTGTATCTATTTTATAATACATTATCAACACAAAATTCTGTCCAACTGAAATTAATTTTTGGAGTTATCAATTCCACTCAAATATCAGCCTATCATCCAGTTTTTGAATTTATATTTTTTGAATTTATTTCTTTTAAGATATATTCTATTTGCTATATTATACAGTTTTTGAATTTATTTTTTTCTTAATTTATTTCTTTTAAGATATATTGTATTTGCTATATTATATTATTTACCTTTGATGTATTATTTGTTGCTTTGATTTTTATTTTTAATCTTATTTCATATATAGATAATAATGTTTATTATAATTTCTTATTATTTGAATTGTAATATGTTATTCATATTTTAATTAACATTTTTTTTCTAATTCAATTATTATTTATATTTTAGTTATTCTAATGGTATTTTTTGATAAAAAAATGATATTTAAATTTCTTATTATTTAAATTAACATGTTTATTATAATTTCTTATTATTTCTTTTCTAATTCTATTTTGTGATAAAAAATGATATTTAAATTTGTAACGATAAAAAAAATAACTTCTTTTTTAAAAAAGAAAAGATTATTTTTTATCAAACTTTTTTTCTTTAATATTAATTATTTTTTATTATTTTAATATTTATTATTATATTACCCCAACGAAAATTGTTTTATTAAAATAAACGGAGCCCAGAGTGGCAAGGCAAAACCAAACTATAATCATGACAACTAATTATATCATTCCAAATAAGAAAAAAAAAAAAAAACTGAAAAGATCGACAGAAGCATTAAAAGAAAGTAATTCATTAACTTTTTATTCTGAATTACAATCTGACCAAGTTGCATTCATATTGCAAACTTACGTTATATCTTGAGACATGGCAACAACAACAACATCACAAACAAATTACATCTAGGGACATGGCAACAGTAACAACATGTCCAAATCATGATTCACAGTCATAAACAGTCTTCCATTTGCTTAATTTTTCTTCAAATCAAGTGATTTTTCAACACATCTGATCTGATATCAATATACTAGCCCTTGGCAGTGATTTTGTAACGAGCAATGTCAATGAAATCCTCAGATTTAGAAGGGGGATTCCCCTTATCTCGGGCTCTCTGCATCTGGTAATCCCTGTATAGGAATCTTCTGTATAAAGGTTCCTCTCCAATCTCTCTTGTGAATTGTGGCAATGGCTCAATCCACTTGTCTCCCGGCAACGTATAGAAATATGCGATAGAATATCTCTTCCTTCCTTTTGTCCTCACCACTCGGTGCATTGCACTCTTGAATTTGTCGTTGCTCAACACCTTCAAATATCTCAAAACCAAAACTTATAATTCTTTACAAACATCTGGGTTCGATTTTAGATGTGTCGCAGCATTAGCTCAGCTTTAAACTAGAATTAATATTACTTGAACTGCTTATTCAACAAACACCCATAGTTCGAGAATTACCTGGATAACGTCACCTAAATTGATTACAAATGCACCTTCAACAGGAGTGACTGTAAACCAATCCCCATTTATTTTGACTTGCAAGCCTCCAACTTGATCCTGCAGCAAAAACGTGAAGCAGTTGCCATCTTGATGCTCGTAGAATCCAACATTATCGTTGTCATAAGCTGGAAGGTAGTATTTGGCAACCATAAGATCCACGGTCCTATCATTGTTGAATTCTTTGAAGAAGTTGGGAGGAAAACCCAGACATTCATCGAGGATGCTCTCTAACAGCAAACCTGTCTTGCTTATGCAGCAGTAAAGTTCTTCCAGTACTTTCCTATCATCATCAACTCAATATAAATCTCTCTCAGAATTTTGTTCATACTTCATAATCTTCCAAAAGAAAAAAATTCACCAAGTGTGATGGGAATCAAAGTTTTAAATTTAGTTAGAATAACTTAGGAATGGCAGTGGGATAAGGGTGAAGAAGATTTGTCTCAAATTGTCTTTCTTCGCACTGCCTTTCCATTTATCTCGATTCTACCTCATCCCGCCCTACAAGTTGGAGCGCCATTCCTGTGATTTACAGGGTATCGGTACCCCATGGAAAAATCCAAAAACTTAAAAAATAAAAAAATTTAATAAAACTTTATATTTTATATATTTGAAATTGAAATACAAGCAATACATAATATTTAATATAATATCACCAAATAGGTTTAAATATACACATAATTTAATAATTTGTAATAATTAGAATAATAATAACCTCCTTTTATTTTTCTTTATTAATTTTTTTCTCAATTTCTATATAATAGTTAAATTGAAAAATTAAAAATAAAATTATTAAAAAATTAAATTACTAAAAGCTTATATAATATATTATGTGTTATTCATATGAATAAAATTATAATATTAAATATGTGAAGTTCTGCGGAACAAATTATACTGACTTGTACTTCGAATTTGCTTTCTATTAAATTTTTCTACCATATGCACGTTTTGTCAAGGCAAAATCCGCAGAATAAACATCTGTTCCGAAATTTAACTATTTCTAACTCAAGTCAAATCAGTGATACACTATGATCCCATCAAATCTACACGGATGACAAGCAGTTTAAATGGTTGTATTTATTAAAATTATTTGTCTACGTTAAGGATATAATATGATATTAGAAAAGTTCTACAATATACTGAACTACACAATATGTAGTGCGGGAGATTGAAAAGAGCTGGTTATGTAAGAACAACCTAAATTCGACGAATAAAGTAGTGTACCTGATTTCTGGATGATTTTGGGGAAACACATTATAGTTGGATTCTGGAGAACACACCCCCAAGTACTCGTACTTTTCTGATGAGGTTTCAGCTGAACTTCCATATCCAGCAGGAAGTGGCAGACGAGATCTATTACTGCAATTGAGCTTTTCTTCATCCGGGAACTCGAAGAATGTCTTGGTTACCTCCAGAGCTTGGCTCATCAAATCAAAAGGGATCCCATGGTTTAGAATTTGGAAAACTCCATGCTCAGTACATGCTTGCCGAATGACCTGCATGACTCTCTTCTTCCCATCTTGCTCTCCTTCTTTCAGGAAAGGAGAGAAATCAATAATGGGTATATCATAATGAACCATTTTCCAAGTTGTAAAATATCACTCTTGCTGCCTAACTCGATTATATCTATAAAACCAACACCGATTTTACAGAGTTGACTGGATGTAAATTTTAAAATATCAAGGCTTGCCACTTCCACGTCATTGCTTACGCCATGATTGACATGTGATCGTAGTGATACATGTTGTCATTTTCTCAGCAAGTTTATCTTCTATATATTAAGTTTCTTAATTTTCCTTTCATCTTTTTAAATTTCAAACAAACAAAATATTTTCTTTACCACATGTTTTATCGCAGCTCAAATTTTTTTTGTTTCCACCTAGAGTTGTCGCTCAGCACACAAAAAAAAAAAAAAACATATTTGAGCCTAAAACATATTTGAGCCTTTTTCAAGCCTGGTTATTAAGTAGGCTTTTTTTTACAACCCAATTATTAATTAAGTCAAGATAAGGTCATATTTCATGATTTGGCCCATCCTCAATTATAAAACATAGATTATCAATTTTATAACTCTACCTATGTTAACTATCCACCTAACACCTACACATAATTTACAAAGACAATATTGTCTTCCCTAGCAAAATCCCTAAGCTGCCTTATTCTCTAACTTTGAGTTTTGTCTCTCACTCTTCATTTGCTATTGTCATGAACTATCATTTGTTCAAGCATTCATTGATGAGGCGACATTCTCTCTCCCTCTCAATTTCGAAGCTAATTGCAATTGAAAGATAAGAATCTAGTGGAGGCGAGTTCGTTGTGAAGACCATCACTCCATTGTTCAGGTGAGTTTAGTAAGGCTTTGTGTTTAAGTTTGATCTAATAAGTTAAAAATGAAAAGGTTCTTGAAAAATATTTTAGTTTGATTTGATTAGTTGAAAATATGATTGCAAATAGGAAACTCCAAGAAAGCAAAAAAGAGTTGAGAAGAAGAGGGACTAATTCTTGAAATTGGGCAAGGGCTAGATTTCTTTTCACTTTGTGTTACTCAATAAAACTATTTTTCTTACTTTCTTTCAATTCTTATTTTATTCACAAAATTTTTCAATTTATTTTTTGGTTAAGATTTAAGACTTGCTAGTTGCTCCTCAAAAGTTTAATATGATAAATTGCATGATTGGGTGTTCAAAAGCCATCATTTTCAATAAGTTTGCTTGGCCCTTCATTGTAGTAGCCAACAACCTGACCAAGTTCTTGTGATATGTCTCGACTATTGTGTATATATGTGCTAGTTTTGGCTTCCTTAAATCATAATTCTGTAATTGCTCTTGTTGTAGCCATTATACTTGTTATTTTCAAAATGACATATAGAAAGGGGAAAGAACTTAAAATGCACTCTATTTTTGTCATAAACTTAGAATCTGAACATCCACCATTAATAGATTGAGATTTAAATTACCTTATTTTTCATTTTGACTAATTTTTAATTATGTTAGAAACAGATATATACCAAGTAAATATTTATTTTTACTAGTGAAATATCTAATAAATTGACTAATTTTTAATATCTTCTTTTGTTTTATAGGTTTTAATATATGAATGGCTACTAATAAAAGTAAGACAAATAATGCACCTATCGCCCCTACCTAGGAGGAAGGAGCTAACAATGTCAAGAGAAGAAAAGAAAGCTAACTTCTAAGGTGTGAAATAAAATAACAAAGAATGAAGATGGAAGTGCTAAGTGTAATTATTGTCATAACACTCTAGCAAGAGATTCTAGTAATGGTACATCTCATTTAAGCCATCACTTACCTCATTGTAGTAGGCATTCAATAGAAGATATTGGAAAATATAGAAAATTAGTTCCTCATAAGAGTCATGAGGGAACTACAACTTTGACTACTTTAAATTTGATAAAAAAAGATAAAAAAATAAATGCTATAAAGCTATGACACATTTTGTTGTATGTAAAAAATAAGCATTTAATGTTATTAAGAAACTAACTTTTGGGATACTTTTGCGAAGTGTTAATCCTTAAATGAAGTCTACAAGTAGAGTTACATGTAAAAACATGTAATGATGTAATAATAGCTTATGCTAAAAAAAGTGCCATTGTGCTTAAGAATTTAGGAAGAGCACCTAGAAAGATATATTTAACTACTAATAATTAAAATTCTAAACATACTAAAGATGAATTTATATGTATAACTACTCATTAGATTGATAAAGAATAGAAATTACAAAAAAGGATCAATTTTTTTAAAAGCTTGACCCTTCTTTTTACTAGAATTTTCTTAGCAAATGAGGTAACTATGTGTTTAAGTGGATGGAAAATTGATGAAAAAATTTACAACATTACACTAGAAAATGCTAGTTATAATGATGTGATGGCCATTTCTTTGAAAAGTAAGACTTCCATATAAAAAAATTTGTTGTGTGATGGTCAATTTTTTCAAGTCCTTTGTAGTTATCATATTTTAAATTTGATTGTGCAAGTTAGCCTAAAAAATTTGACAATGTTATTAATATAATTCATTATAGTATGAAGTACATGAAAAAAAAATCTTCTGTTAGGATTAAAAAGTTTGATGATAAGGCTCAGAAGAGTTTTCATTTAAATGCAACAAAAAAATTATAAACTGATGTGTGTGTGAGGCGAAACTCCGCTTATTTGATGCTTTATAGTGCTATCTACTACAAAAAAGTGTTTGTACATTGGGGGCAATGGAATTATAAATTTGAAATGTTTTTGCTTTTGGAAGATGAATGGAAAAAGGTGAAAAAAATTCATAGGTTTTTGAAGCCTTTTTATAATGCCACTTCCTTTCTTTCTATTACCAAGATTTCAACATCTAACATTTTTTTCAAACGGGTGTGGAAAATTCATTCAAGCTTAATAAAAGCAAGAAACAATCCTCCTAATTTCATGGTTGATATGATTATGGACATAACCCAAAATTTTCAAAAGTATTAAGGTGATTATAACTTACTATTTTCTTGTGTTATTATGTTGGATCCAAGGTACAAGCTCAAATTTGTAAAGTATTATTTTAATAAAATTTATGATAATGATGATGTTGATTATCACATAGATAGTGTTAAGAAAATTCTTTTTCAATTGTATGACTACTACAAAAAAACATTCAATTATTTATCAAATTTCAAATATTGGAAGATCTAGGGGAAAATGGTGTGATTGATAAAGATGATTTTGATGGCTTTGAAGATTATGAATAGTTTTTAATAGTAAATCCACTTCAGAAACTAAAAAATTAGATTTACAAATTTATTTAGATGAATAAAATCTTGACTTAAATGTTGATGTTGACATCATTAATTTTTAAAGTAAAAGTGTCGTGAGGTGGCCCCAACTTGCAACTTTAGATCAGGATCTTTTGGCCATTCCAATCTTTATTGTGGCTTTTGAATCAACATTTAGTTTAGCTGAGAAAGTGATTAATCCCTAGAGAGGTTACATTAAGCAAGAAAACTATTTAAGCTTTAGTATATCTGGAGGATTGGCATCGTGTAAAAAGTTTTAAATTAGGTAAGTTATCTTACTTATATTTATATATCTACTTTGAATTTATTTTATTTCATTTATTAATATTTTATTCATATAAGATCTTCCAATATACTAGGATGTTCTGTTGATGATATCATTAATAGTGATGTGAGGAGAATAAAGCTATTGATGTAGAAAATATTTATTAGGTAAAGTTTTAGTTATCTTAGTATTTCAAAACTATGTTAAATCCATTACTAGAATTGGTATATTTGAGCTTTGGCTTTGTTATTTGAAGTAGGATGTTTTTTGCATTCCTTGGAAAGATTACTCTTTGAAGCTTTTATATTTTCTAGGATTTGCACTTTTGGCAGCTTAGCATATGGTTATCTCTAAGAGATTCATTCAATCAACATCACATTTCTAAGTACATTTTGGTATAATTATATTTCACTTTGTTCCTGCAAGTCAATGAGCATAACATATTGAGCAGTGAGTAATAAGTGACATATTGGCATATAAACGTAATAAGCTTGTAATACCTTTCCTTTGAATTTATCTATGAACTATGATATTTTTTTATTTCATTTTAATGTCTAAAACAAATTTGCTATATATTTTTATGATTATTGCAGGCATGATGTTGTATAATGACCTGTGTTTAAGTATGATAATGTATTGTTGATATTTTATGTTAAATTAGATGTTATCTTAGTCTTTGCAATTCTACATTGGTGTTATTGTTATTGCTTTTAAGACTTCACATTAGAATTTAGGCTCTTGGATTTCTTATTGGGTTAGGTTTGGGCCAAATGCAAAAGAATTAATATGGGTCAAATCTAAGTTCAGGTCGCACTTTTTCTATTATTAGACATAAAAAGCTTTGCCTAAACCTAGTGGGGCCGACCCATTAAGGAAATTTCAACGTATAATGCTATCCTAAAAGTATTTTCTAAAATAATGTTATCTTTTTTTAAAAAAAAATGTTACAGTCCATCCTTTGGATGGAGTTATCCAAACTAACTTCCTCCCTTTTTGTAACCTTTTCTAACTAAGTCAAATCATATGGTTGTAAGAAGATAGTGGTGTTAGTAATATAAATATCTTCCCTTGAAAATTCTTTCCGATGATATGAAAAGTATTTTTTAATATTTTATTATATTTCATCTTTTAAAAAGTCACATATGTTTAATTTAATGAAATTAATTTTATTTTATTATTAGACATAATTATAAAACATATTTGAATTATATAGTTAATATTATATTTTAATACTATTTTACATTTTTTGTTATAATAACTAAAGTTATAGAGGTTTAATTGAGGTAATTTTTATATCATTGGAAAGTTAAGAGAAAGTTTTGCAACTTTCATGTTCTGTTTAGAATCCAATTTAGTTGTTTGGAGATTTATATATTTGGTCGAAAAGAAGATCCTATGTTGTTATCCAATTTCACCTAATCTCACTAATTAAGGAATAAATGAAGCTCTAAGAGTTCAATTGATATCAAATTAAAACTCAAAGTTATCTAAGATCCAAGCCAACATAATTCAAAAATCATTTTAAGAAAATTACATAATTTTTAAGGTCTAACAATGGTTAAAAAGATAATCTATACAATTTTACTATAACAACTTGTCGTTGGATTTGGTTTGTAATTTAAGTTCTATGTTTCTAAATTAAGCAAGACCTATCTTATTGTAATCTTAAAAGGCAGTCTATCCTAGTGTAATTAGGCTTTCTTTTTTAAAGATCATATATATAGGGTTTTCAATTTTCAAAGTTCAACGTAACTTATTAAATAACTTTCTTCACTTTTCTAAGTATTTTTACAAACCACCATGTGTGGCTGATTTCTTTGCACAATTCAAGGGATTACACTTCCATTTAGTTTAATTTTGATATATTGTTCTTAATTTTACTTTTAATTTATTTATCTCTTATTTTTCTACTCTATGTTATGAATGATTACTTAGATAATTTGCAAATACGATTAGTTAGTTAATTATCTATTATAGTTTTTAATTAAATGATTAATTACAATTTATTCTCATGTGTAGGTTAATTATGATTTATTATTGTAACAAGTAAGACTTAATGATTTAACATATGAGTGAATCATTAGTCACTTAAGAAAAACAAATGACGAATTATTAATTTTCACATGTAAAATTATTGATTCAATTTTAACCTTGTTATTAACATTTAATATTATTACTGATTAGATTTAGATATGTGTTTTAAATTGAAATCAATAATAAGAGATTAATTAGGCATGTGTTCTAATTAATCAATATTAAAAACTTAATTACTATTGGTGTTGGAGTAATTTTTTATTAAGTAATTGAATCATTTGCAAAATCTATTTAATGTCTATGATAAATTTGAAAATTGAGGTGTAAATTCCTTTAGACCAAATCTTCTTATTCTAATATTTTCGATTTAATTCTATTCTTATTTACTTGATGTAAATTTCATCACAAAACCCCCTGATTTTTACAATATGCATCCATAGATTAACTTCTATTCTTATAGGTTCAACCCAAGCTTACTCTAACTATATGGTAAAGTAAGTTCAATAATAATTTTTAATATGAAATAATGTGTATCAAAATTTTGGTATTGTTGCCAAAGAATAGGTTAGTTAACTTACGATTATTTTTTATCTATTTTTAACCTTTTTTTTTTCAATTCTTTCTATTTTTTAAGATTGTTGGTGGTGTTCATTAGTAAAATTTTTTATGAAATTTAGGGATGAAACTTAGTAGTCCAAGATCTTTTGGCTTTTTAATTAAGATGACTAGCTTCACTAATCATCCTACCATTTTTTGACCAAATTTTATTGTTTCCATATTTTTAAAATTTTTTTTATTAAGTTGTGGTCTTAAAATTGAGAGAACCTTGTGTGAATTAAAGGGAAAAATGTAAACTAGATTTTAAAAATATAATTGTTAATAACTAAACTTTGAAGGAATTAGTTACTCCTGATTTAAACTACCAACATTTATGTATTGCTTCCTAAAATTTAGATGTTAATTTTGACCTTAAATCTAGTTTGATCTATTTTCTTCCTAAATCTCATAGTTTTGTAAGGGAAAATCCTAACAAGCACCTAAGGTGACGATTGACTCATAAAATCTTTCCTACATTCCTAAGAATGTTTCAAGAGGATGTAGAATTTCTATGTTTTGTTCAAATTTTAGAAAAATATTACTAGAAATATTTATAGGAATGTTCAAATTCCCTATTTCTAAGAATATTTTTAAGCTAATATTTCCTTAAATATTTCTATAGGAAAAGATGGATTTCATACATTTTCATGACATAGGAATGTTCTAATAATATAAATAATATACTTTGTCTACCCTTTAGTTAAAACTTTACTACTATTAATACTTTAATTTAGTATCATTTATCATAATTAACCAATATCCGCCCATCACCTACCTCTAATGACTACTGCCTATTATCCATTACAGGTAACTAAAGTCATTATAACTCATCGTTAGTAGTTACTGTTGACCATCACTTACCACTAATAATCATCACTAATTATCACCCACCACGAGTGATCACAATCGCTGCTACCTATCTTTAATGACCTCCATCCACCACCACCTACCGCCTATCAAGGGTGATTATTAAGAGTGACCACCTCCTACCACCACTTATCATTATTAATCACTCAATTTTCAATAAGAATATTTTTAAATATATGATAATATTTTTAAAAATTTTACAAATTACTTAAAATATAATATTGTAACATTTTTAGAAATAATTTTAAATAAATTAAACATAGTAATGTTACATTTTTAATAATTAAATTCTTAAAAATATAAATATTCTTAGGAATGTACAATTCCATAAATCAAATACTACTTAAGAGAATTCCATGTAATATGTTTAACCATGAAACCTCGAGGTGTATTAGAGGAACAGATAAATCTAAAAGCGTTTCTATCCTCCCAAGAAGATTCAACAAAAGATTAGCTTTATTATTTACTTTCTAGATCGATCACCACATGAAAGGACATGAAGTAACTCTTCCTAAAGCAATACTTTCTTATTTCCTATGTTGCTAGTATTAAAGAACAAATTTGTGAAATTTAGCAATATAACGTGGATACCCTTTATAAATATTGGGAAAGATTTAAAAGGCTTTATGCAAGTTAACTCCCATCATCGAATACTTGACCAACACTTAATCCGATGCTTTTATGAAGAATTGCTGCCTATAGATAAAAACATGGTTTATATAGTAAGTGAAGTCATTTTAATATATAACATACTAGAAGTTGTAAAGCATTTAATTGAAAATATGGTAGTAAACTCCTAGTAATTTGGCTTTAGAAGAGAACCTACTTCCAAACCCACAAATGAAATGGCTATATCCAACTTAGAGAAAGAATTAACAAATTTATGATCTCTAGTCCAGAAACTAGTTGTAAATCAAGATCAAATAATGAAAAGCATATGGAATTTGTTTTACTTCTAGTCATTTCACTAATATATGCCCTACCCTTCAAGTGGATGAACTTTGTAAATTAGTACATGCCATGGTAGGATTTCCAATCCAATAGTAGAAATATGTTCCTTACTCCAATTCTTTGATTAGAGAAATCATCCAAACTTCAAATATAACAATCAAGTTAGTTTAAGCAAATTTTCATTCCATGCTCCACAAAAACCACTAGCAATAAAAGCTCTTTAACTAAATGCCTCATTAGAAGGCTTTGCAATGATTTTGATTGTGTAACTATAATAGGACTTGAAGTAGTTTTAGCAAAAGACAAAAGCAAGCATTAAGAATTCAAAAACTCAAATAGGCCAACTTGCTACCTCTATCAACAAGTTGGAAAATCAATTTTCGAGCTAGTTGCCATCTTAAATTGTCATCCATCCAATGAGAAAAGAAGATGCCAATGCAATAGAGCTTAGAAATGGTAAACTAGCTTAAGCCCACGCACCTTGCCATCCAAAAGCAAACCATAAACCAAAGGACCAAGAAAGCAGCAAGAACCAATAATAAAAAGATACAAAAATTGATAAAAGTGAGGTTGATGGGTTGATTCTTGAAAGTGGAGAATGAGACACTAGAGGCCCTTACCTTAATCATTCTTGGTAGGTCTCTTTTGAAAACTATAGGAATTGTGATTAATTTTTATGATGAAACATTATCCATGGAATATAATAGTGTGATAGCCAAGTTTGCAAAATATACATATAACTCATAATCCTTTACAAATATGTGATAAAATCATATAAGAAAATTTTATTATAATACAATACTTCTCATACTTTGTATAATTATGAAATTTTTATCAATATTTACAAACATAATGATTTATAACCTCGTATGATTTTATATACAATAAAAAAATAAATTATAAATCAACATTATGTAAGAGTAGCATGATTAAAGATATAGAAAGGAAGGAAAATGAGAAAGAAGAGACAAAGGGAATCAACAAAAATTGATAAATGCTATAGGACCATCTCTCTTGGGAGAAATCTTTCCATTGTTATAATATTTTATTATAATTTAGGTAAATTTTTCCTATCATGGTATAGGAGTTAGCAAGAAGATCAAGAGTTTTGAACAAGCAAGCAAGCCTAAAGGCATGAGTCTCTAGCGATCAATGTTCAAACTTGGTCAATGAAAAGGATAGAAAAGAAGGAAAGCCTTCTTCTCAATGAGCTATATCCATTATACAATCACCAAGTTTTATCAAAGACAATCCCAATTTTTGAGCAGTATCAGAGAAAGGGTTTTTTTTATTAGTTTAAATATATTTTTTATCCTCTTAAAATATGAATTGTTTGAGTTTGATCTCTTATTTAAAATAATTTATTTTAATTTTTTAAACATTTAACTAAAATAATATTAGTCCTGCCCCTTGTATTCTACTTACAAAACTAACGTAGATGTTGAGCTGACTTATATTCTTTATCAAAATTACACTTTGAAATTTGTTTAACCTTTCTTTACAGAATAAAATTTAAAGTTTACTTAAAAACACAAAACATATTCAAGAACAAAATGAGAGGTGTTTGGTTTATTCACAACAAAATAAAAAATTTGATTATATCACATTATTTCAAAATAATCAATAAAGTTTTCTTATTTTTTAATCAAATTAGTAATCATCTTTAAGGGTTCAAAAATTGAGTGTCCTGCCTTTAGCTCTATATTCAAGAATAATAGGGCATTATTGAGGAAGAAACTCTTCAATAGCATTAGAAAAAACTAATTGAAAAGCTAATACTATCGAAATTTAAAGAAATAGCTAGTTAGACCTCTCATGCTTGTCAGCGACCAAAGAGAGAGAACAAAAAGGGGGAAGGAAGGCTAGCAATAGCACAAGGTGAAGTGGTGGCCATCGGGAAGGTAAAGCAAGATTGAGAATAGATAGAAGAAGACCGAAGAAGAAGACAAAAGAAGAGCCTTAAGAAAGATGAAGAAAAAATAGAAAAATGTGAAAATAAAAAAGAATTGAAGTTGGTTTGCATACCAAAGTGGCCTCTAATTTGGTAGCCACGTAAATATAAATAATAAAACTTGAAGGATCTCAGTTAAAAATAATAAGGCTAAAATTAATTCAATTAAATATTTAGAGAGAATAAAATAAATTATTTTAAATAAAATGAATTAAAATTATCTAATTTATATTTTAGGATATCAATTTTGTATTTAAATTTTTTATTAATTTTTGTTAGCGCCTGGCTACCTTAGGATTGTTGTGAAACATTTTGCAAAAATGCAAAGATATTTATAATATTTTTTAGCAAGTTGATAGGTTCAAAAAGCCTCTTGTTAGGAATCTTTTCATATTAAGGATAACTGCATGATATAAATAAAAATGATAAAAAAAGGCATTTTTAATTTCCTAAATTTTATTGAAATTCTAGTTTTATTTTTTAAATTTCATTTAAAATAAATTTATTTTCTTATCTTTAAAAAATACAAAATGTTATTTAATTAATTAATGCCATTAGATTTTTTAATAAAAGTACATACATCTAACTTGACATGTTACATAACTCACATAAATCATATTTTCATATTCATAATAATTAACCAATATAAATATTATTTAAACAAATTCAAATAATAATTTTTTTGATAATTGTAGAGTAGTAATTTACTTAACATATATAAGCAAGGCTAAATTAGAACACATATCATGAGTGGAATAAAACTCCTAAAATGGTATTGGATGCTAGTGCACTACTAAAATTGCCAACAAATTCAAATAATAAATAGATGTAGAAGAATTTCAAAGATAAATTATATTTATATTTTTGAATTATTTAGTTCTTTAAAACAATTGCTAAAGATTCATAAAAAGTATGTGATGTTGCAAAAATACACTTTCAAAATTTAAAGTTATATTTATTCAATTAAAGCTATATTTATTCAAATGTGATGTTGTTAGTGGATTTATTATGTCTCTTCTACTTCTATTTCAATTTAAAAAATAACAGGTTCAATAAGCCTGAGTTGAAAGAATTAATTCCATATGATTTTGGAAAATTCTAAAGAAAACTAAAATTCAAAAATTCTTCTCATAGACCATAATATGAATTGGTTTAAGTTAAAAAAATAAATTTGGTATAATTAAATTTTTTGGATGTAAGATTGAAATTTTAGTAAAAGTTAAAAAATCAAAAATATATTTTTACTATACGAATATAAAAATATGATTAATATGTGTTATGTAAGATGTCACATTGAACACCTTGTAAGTATTTCCATTAAGAAACCTAATGATGTTAGATTACTAAATAATATTGCATGTTTTTTAAAAGTTAAAAAGTAAATTTATTTGAAATAGAACTTAGAGAATAAGATTTAAACTTTGATAAAAGTTAGGAGACTAAATATACCTTTATGTCAACAAAAATAAAAGTAGAAATTAATAAGAATAAATAAAATAATAATTTCATAATTATATTCAATGTAGTCATAAATGAAATGTTCATTACAAATACAATGAATATTTTATTTTATTTTTACATTTGATACCTCAATATAATGTAGAAATTGAATGAAAAAAGAGTGGTTAATAATAATAATAATAATAATAATAATAATAATAATAATATATTCATATCATGAAAATAATATATATTTATTCAATCATATATTTTAATAAATAAATAAAAATAAATGATCATATAAATCATTATCATATTTTAAGTTCTATAATCAAATTTATAATTAAAAGTTTTCAATAGTAAAGTATAAAAATTATAATTTACAAATTTTATATTATATAAAATAACTTGCTATAAATAATACAAAAATATTCTATTTTAAATTCTATTATTAAAATTAAAATATTTTGGCTAAATGAATCCGCTGATACTTATAATTTCAAAGAATTTTCAAATTGTTACCTGTGATTTATTTTCTTTTAATTGGGTTTTATAATTTTGATTTATTTCTAATTGACTTCTTATTAAACTCGTTACGAAGCCCACGATGATTCTAGAGCCTTTATGTGCGTGCCAAGCTCTCGCATATATGGAGAGGGCTTTAGTTCGGACTTGTTGAGGGAAGTGCCAAAATGGTCTAGAATAAAAGGTCTAGAATACAATACACTACACCACAATACATCACTATCTAAAAATTATTAAATTTTATTTAACCTAAGCAATATTGTAAAAATTAATAGATCTGGACTATCAAATTAAGTGGTGTACCCTCCCGATCAGAATTTAATTCTTGGGGCAATGGGAAGACAATGACAGCAAAGAAATAGAAAATTTTACTTGACGTCCAACACACCGCAACGAACCAATTAAAAATAAGTTAAAATTATAATAGAAAGTAAATTATGGGAAGTGATTTCAAAATTCATTGAAATCATAAGAAGCATCAAATTAATATAAAAAGAATTTTATAGTAAAACATTTTGAAATTAAAATTATTTATTAATAAAAAAATAATATTAAAATATATAAAAAATGTATCATGTAATGAATATGAATGTAAAAAGATCATTCCATATGTAATAAAATATTCACTCCATCATTTTATTGTTATGAAACATAAATTCCCCTCTCTTTTGATGGTGGCCAACAAATATAATTTTTGTATTCATTTCCATTCTTATTCATGTCCAATTTTATTTTATTTCATCCCATCAAATATACAATTAACGTGTGAATTACAGGATTCATTAGGGTTTGTCTAAATACAACTTGTATAGTCTAAGATGTTATTTAATCTATAAAATCTCACTTAAAGAAAATGTTAAATTCCTATGTTTAATTCAAAACTAAAACAAAAATGTGAACATTCATGGAATATTTTTAACCCATTATTTTTCTAAAATATTTTTATAAAGTAAGACAGGTATCATGCATTCTCATCTTATAAGAATGTTTCAATAATGGATTAAATATTTTACCTACTTTTTAAGGCCTTGCCACCTTATTATATCATTACCTATTGTTATTAACAATTACCTATTATTACTATTGTCTATCATTATTAACCATTGCTCACCACCATTGATTGTTATCTACAACAATCTACCACTGTTGATTGCTCCTATTATTGATTACTATTTACCATCATTTACTCCCTTATATTATTATTAATTATAATTTACCATCATTATCATTATTGACTATTGTTTGTCATCATTGACCTTGCTGCAACAGTTAATCGTTATTGATCACAATCCACCATTATTTATTATCGTTAACTATTGTTTATCATTATTCACTATCATTAACCATTATTCACTGCTACAAAATATAGTTGACCACTTAATTTTTTATAGAAATATTTTTAATAATCTAATAATATTTTTAAAATATATAAATTAATTAAAGGAAAAATATGAAATAGCATTCTTCAATTTTGAAGTAATGGAATTTTATTCCTTCTACTTGCAAAAGTTAGAAATCATTTCCTTAAGTTTCATAAAACTTAGAATTAATACTCATTATCAATTTAATTAAAAATTTTATCAATCTTAAATTTTTAAACAAAAATTATAATATTATATTATATTAGTTTATTTCATTCTTTTTCACATAATTTTGTAACTCATTTTAAATTATTTAATTAAAATTTTATATTTCTAGTTTAATTTAGAATAATTATATAATATAGAAATTATTACAAAAAAATAACAAGATAAACTAATATATTATAGTATTATAATTATTGTTTAAACAATTTATAAAAAATCATATAATTTGATATAAGTGAACAATGAAGTTAACAATGTTTATTAATTCTAGGTTTTATAGGATTTAATGGAGTGACTTCCAAATTTTCAAAATTTAAGGGGATGGAGTCCAACCATCCCAAAATGAAAAAAGAATTTTTCTTTTTTCTCTTATTTAAAATACTATATTTTAACATTATCAAAAATATTTTTAATTGAATCACCCATGATAATTTAACTTTTCTATGAATTACATTTTTGAGAATCACATTATTAGGAATATTAGGTTCTATTTGTTTACTATTTTTAAAAATAATTTCTGATTTTTTTATTTCTAAAAACAATGTAACTTGCTTGGAAATCTATTTTGAAGAATCCATTTTAAAAATTATATTTCTAAATCTGTAATTTAAAAATAAAAATAATTTTTAATTATTTTCTTAACTCGTTCTTTCATTATTGATGTCAGTTTTATAATTAAATAAAGTATTTTTTTATTTGTAATATCAATCATCCTCTATTCTTTATTTTTCTTCAAATTAAAATAAAAATAACTTTTAAAAAATAAAAATTAATATATATCGCTATAAATGTATGATTATGCCAGCCAATTACCACCTAAAGTCCATCACTTCCTGTGGCTCTATTTTCTTATCAAGTTCTCAAACCGGATAATTTGCCCATTGGGCTTGACAACATATCTCATATTCCCAGGGAGCGCCCTGTTGCCGATAACTTCTGGCACACGATCAATATGCCTCGCAGCCTCTGGATCGCTTGAGTTTTTTTAATGCCGATTGATTAAAATCAAGTGTTTCTTCCAAAGCCTTCCATATCGGTTTTAATTTGTCCTGCACTTTTGCTATTTTGTTTCGTCTGTGTACGCTCTCCGGCATCATTTTCGTGCGGATGGATTGTCTTGATGTAGTACATGGCCTCATGCATGGTATAGCGCAACGAACCGATCTGTAACACTTCTATTCAAATGATTTATCACATTAACACAATTTGAGCGTTTGAAATTTTACTGTTTACAAAGAAAACAAACACTCTTTCTAATTTCATTTTACTTTATATAAATTTTTTTACAACATAACCATTAAATTTATATAAAAAAATGCATACACTTATTACATAATATTAATAATTGCATTTAATAAAAAATAACAAATTAAATAGTTAAATATTTCAACCAAAATACCATATTTTTCATACATTCTTAATAATTACTAATAAAATTAAATATTTCATACAATATGTTGTTACATATATACTATAAAAATAAATAAATATTTTTATTTTTAAATTCATTTTAGACTAAAACAATCCAAGTCAAATAATATGAAAATCAAATTTGACTTGAGTACTAATCAAGCTCAACTCATCTTATATTAATTCATTTAAAATTGAATTAAAACCGAACTTTTTATAAATTAATCTCAACTGCTTGCGAATAACTAAACTTGTTTACATCCCTACATTCAATAACTATGTAGCTGTAATAATAGTCATGTAAACACCAGACTGCTGTCTAAATGGAATAAGGAATCGAATAGAAACGATATATTGGTTTCTCGGCCAAATATCTTTCAATGGTAGAATCTGCATATTTAACAAGCAGCAGTACATCAACTACTGTCATTTTAGTTTGTAGTTCCACAGCAAAATCAAAATAGAAAATATAATTAGCACTTATAAATATAAAAGTACACTAGGGTTGAAACCAGCAAAAGTAACCTTACAAAATAACAATAAATAAGATTATAGAAAATGATCAGACAACCACTATCTGGTCCGGCAGCTTCACCCACAGTTGCTGTGGTCACCATCCTCTAAAACCCATTTTACACAAACCTATAGCACCAGAAAACCCACAGGTAAAGCTATGATTACGACTTCTTTACAGGCCATCATCTTACTCCTCCTCGTCATCCTCCTCTTGGTCATCATCTTCATCATCATCATCTTCGGAGTCATCCTCATCCTTCTCCTGCCAGTGGGAAATTTCAGAATAAGATCAAGTTTAGAAATCCAAAATCAGGAAGAACTAGGATTCGTAAAGAAAATTAATTTTTATTCATCGCTGATGCTTTCTTGGCAAAACAACTGATTTCGACTTTGCTTTTAAAAGTATGTTAATAGGTGCATCCATGCCGTAGTTTGCTAAAGTCTGCTCCTCCCAATGTCAACAATTATTTAGCTACTTTGCAATTCTTTGTTTTGAATAATCAATCATCTAAAGATGCAAATTTTTTGTTGTATCAGCAATATGATTGTTACTTTATGCATTGTCCATAACTACACATTCCGGAGCATATATGAAGCACGGATGCAGCTATTGTCACGCCACAGTTAGGTCTGAAATCAAGAATCTACATTGTGTCCATCGTTTAAGTATTTCCCACTAATTTTAAAATTCAAGTACCTCATCATCATCCTCTTCATCCATATCCTCTTCATCAGCCTCCTGTTCCTTGTATTTAGCAACAACCATAAGAATCAAATGGATAAAAGAAAGAGAGGCTGGGAAAGCAATATAATGGACAAACAACATCTAACAGTATAAATGATATTAAAAGAGGACAAGAAAAATTCAAGATGATCTTACACTGTTGAAATAAGTGAGTGGATTTGGCCATAAATCGTCCTTAATTAGTTCTGCAATCTGCTATATAAAGTGAAATATAACAGTAGACAAAGAAATAACCACTATAAGAAGACCATGGAAGAAAGAGAAGACATTAATTTGTGGCAGGGATTTACAATCACAGCGGATTTTGCATCATCACTAAAAATATTTACCTCATCAGGAATGGCATCCATCTCGTCTTTCTGTTCAGAATCACTAAGCCAACTAAAGAAACTGCAATTAAACCAATGAAACAGAGTAAGGTCATTGCAAAAGAATGCAAGCCTTGACAATGTGGACACAAAGCATCCTGGGCCATATCAATCAAATCCAACCATCAAATATAGACATTCTTTTTCCTAAAATAAACAGTCAATTTTTTTTATTAAAAAAAAAGTGCAATGTAAAGAACCTTTTTTTTTTTGTTATTGTAGCAAAATTTACTCAAATTTGAAATGCCAAAATAAATCAAGGAAAGATCTTACTTGGTGCATTTCAAAAGAGAGTAATTATTTTCATAATTTAACCAAAAGAAACTTAAGGATAACTATTTCCTTAAGCTATAAAAGGTCTTAACAAACAAGCAAGTAGATATACAGTATGTTCACAATTATATGACTGTGCACAGAAGAAATAATTCTGAATCAAGCTTCTGCTGACTATGCATTGAAGTAATAATTTATCATCGATTTTAAAAGCCAATCAATCAAACTTGAGCACATTCTTTTTTTACATAAGAAAAAAAAAAAATACGTCCTGCTATGTTTTGCAGAAGATGACTTTAGGATTTATATGAAACCAATAAAATTGAGAACATCCACCTTGCTAGTTAGAACAATAAAGCATGCACACCATCTTTCTTTTAATTTTTTCTGCACAAACTAACAAAAAGTTCTGACACCAACCTGATATCAGTTGGAGCTCGCTTGTTCCCTTTCTTCTCATGACTGACACCATTGGGTATGCCCTTCACAATTATAGATGTAGAATAATATAATTGCAAAGATAAAACAATCAAGATTAAATAAGAAGATCTCAAAAATTAAATGAAATTCATACGCTACCTTGCCATCTTTCCATTTTATAGGTGTAGCTGTGATCTTTGTCGTTCCTTCTTCATCAAGGAAGGTAAAAGTCTTTGTAAGC
Source organism: Sindora glabra (assembly GCA_020226215.1). NCBI lineage: Eukaryota > Viridiplantae > Streptophyta > Magnoliopsida > Fabales > Fabaceae > Sindora > Sindora glabra. The sequence continues at coordinate 11,357,434 of CM035232.1, forward strand.
TTCTCATTCTCAAAATAGGGATTGGAATTGAAATTCTGAAACAAGAAATGATTGTAAACCAGTTAACATACTACAAAGTTCCACATCCTAAACGTGACTAGAAAAATGTGAAAAAGCTGCTTACAAAAGTGATGGAGTATCCAGATTTGACATCTTTAAAATCTTCAACCTCCAGAGAACTAAGATACTTAAATATCTATAAATGAAAAAATCAGTAAGAACAAAGTTAGTAAACAGAGGTGCATAAGCAACAAAAAAAAAATACATCAATGGAACCATTACATAAACAACAAAAGATTTATGGAAGTATATAAAAATGATTGATTGCAAAGCTCCACAGATAATTGTGCTTTATGAATGAGAATTTTAGTGGGTTTAACCAAAAAGGAAAAAAAAACCTTTTGGTCTTCTTCATTCAGAAGCTCACCAAGGGCTGGATGACTCAAAAACTGCATGGAGAAGAAATCAAGTAAACAGACACATTTAACATATTAAGAATAGGGGTTAAAAAATACACCTCCCGGACTGCAATAAAGGGAAAGAAAAATACTTACAGCTGTAGCCCAGAAATCAGGAATAGACTTGATTATCTCATTTCGCTTGTGGTATACTGGTTTCCTTATCTCATTGTACTTCTGCTCTATCTCGAGGACTCTATCACTTGCCTCCTCATTAATCTACACCAAATTCAACAACAAACATACTTAATCCATCTTACAAGCAGTGAAACCATGGTTCAATTAAATTTTATTCTCTTGTAAATTCAATTAAGTTGATTTTTCTGTAATAACTAGACAGTTATATAACAAATTACATCATGTCAGCGTCCATTCTCACAACTAAAGGAAAAATTTAGCGATTGCATCAGGGCTGTATAATATGAAGACCGAAAACTACCACTTCACACCTGGTAAAGCCATAATCAGAACATTCACGCAAACTGAACATAAAACAAGACAATATGCTATTGGGCTTGGTTTTCTCGCACCTTTTCCAGCTCATCTTGGATTTCCTGCAACTTCTCAATAGAGACAACGAGCTCTCCGTCAATTTCTTCCATATTCTCGCTTTTCTCTGCAGTTTTCAACTTTTTGGACCTGTCGGCCACCATCTTCGCCTTGCGAGCTACTTCTCCCTCTATCTTCAAAAGCACACCCCAAGGGCTCGTCGATTGCCTAAAACCCTAGCACTCTCAGTCTCTCTTTGAAGACTTTGTGCAAGTGTTTGTAAGTGAGAACCGAGACACAGAACAAAAGTGTTAGGGTTTAGGGAGTTTGTATCTATTATGTACGCGATAGTGTGGTCTGAAGAGAAAAGGTTATACAACATATGACAACTGTCCCACTTGGGGGCATATTCGTCTCTTTGATTTACGTGGCATGGGCTTTCTCGACATAATGAAATATCGACTTGGTTTACACATGACGCTTAAACTGCGCCAGTCTTCCCCTCTCTCCAGACTTCTGTCATCAAGGCGTTAAAAAACCGGTTCGACCCGGAAATTATCTACTCGGTTTGAATAATTTTTTTTAGTAAATAAAACAGTGCTAAAGCCCATAAAGAAAGAAAATTACAGGGGTATAATATTAGGGGTAGAGACCCCATTAATATTCATTAAAAATAATAGTTTCAACTCATGTGAAGGATCCAAAAAATAAGTGAATTCAGAATTTTTAACAATACTTTTGTTAACTAATCAATCAATACACTTATCAACTTCCTTGAAAATTTGATGAATTTGACAATCTCTCATAATGTTTAATAATCCGTTCCACCTGTAAGTTACTAGATTTTCTTGATAGAATTGAATCCACCAACACTTTTGGATTAGATTCAATGATTATTAATTTATATCTCATATTCCAAGTCATATTTAATCCCTCCATTACTCTCCAAGTTTCAGCAACTAAAACATTACAAAAGTCAAGATTATTACAAAATTCCTAAATTCATTTGCTACTATTTTCTCTTATAAGTCCATCATATCTTGATTTACTAGTGTTAGAATTCACAACACCATCACTATTCATTTTAAACCATTAAATGCTTGGACATTCCAAGTCAATATTAACAGTTTGATACTAATTTCTACCACCCAATAGATTCAAAATTTCATAAACCACTTTAACTCATTGACGTACTTGTTTATATAAATTAATGGCTTGTAAGGAAAAATAAAGTCATTATCGAAAGTTTGTTTATTTCTCTAGTTCCAATAGAACTAGATAGTAACTCCCCATTTTAAAGGCTAGTTTTCATCTTCATCACCAAACTTATCATCCATCAAATTTAACATCACCCACTCATACAGATTTACAAAAATGAAAAATCACTCGTTTTCTTGGTTCAACCAGAACAAACCAAATCTATCTTATAATAGGGTAATCATAAAGAGCATGTAGACTGTCTTCAACAATACTATTACACCAAATGCAGTCACGATTACCTAAGTTTTAGCAACTTCATTCTTTATTACTTAACAATCCTTTATCACACAATTCCTATATGAACAAATGAAATTTTTCTACCATATTGCATTAGTATTCTCTTTCCAACTTACAATTAACATCTTATAAGCTATTTTGAACGAGAAAAGTCCATTTTTACTCCATTTTCAAACTCTCCTATCTACATCACCATTTTCAATAAGAGGAATTATTGCTTAAAACTTAGCTATAATGTCAGCAAGAAGCCATTCCTCCATTAATCTCTGATTCTAACATTGTTGCATACTCCCCATATTTGCCACCTTAATCTCCTTCATTTGCTGGGTTAGTGGTTTGGAAGTACAATTCTTTAACCTCATATTATTTAGCCAAGTGTCTTCCTAAAATTTTGTAGTTCCCTTTCCTCACTGAGTAGATAGTACCACAAACATAATTCTCCCAGATAGCACAAAACTTTTTCCACATAACTGAATCATTCTTTTTCACAATTAGTGTTGAAACCTAGCAATCATTATTCATATACTTCCCATGTAAGACTTTTGCCAATAAATCCTTATTGTTCATGTATAATTGCCACACAGATTCATTAAACAGGACTCATTCAACTCCTTTAAACTCTTAAAGCCTAGACCACCATTTTCTTTTCTTTGGTAAAGCCATTAGCAAGCTACCATATGTAGCTTTTTTTTCATTTGGTTCATGACCTCAAACAAACACCCTTTCAAGTTTCTCAATTTGCTCTAAAACTATATAAGAAATAAAGGCTACATGCATTGTATATATAGATATAGTTTGGATCACATATTTGGTTAAAATTACTCTACGTACCATTAAGAGACACAAAGCCTTCCATCTCGATAATCTACTCTGATTTTCTTGATAAGATAACCATAGATGACCTTTGTGACATATTTATTAACTAGCGGAACTCCCAAATAAATTCATAAATTTGACGAATGAGAGAAACCATTTTTATGAATAATTCTATCTCTTAGATTCATCTTCACATTATGAGAGAAAAAGATATGAGTTTTTACGTGAATAATCTTTTAGCAAAAGATGTTATAGAACTTTTGGAAGTATTGCAACATCATTTTTATTTGATTTTCAAATGCTTCCCCAAATAGAGAAGATTATTTGTAAACATTAAATGAGAAATAATTAGGCCATTACACCCTACCCTTATAAGAACCCACTCTCTGTTATTAATAGCATCACTAATAATATGAAACAATTTATTCATGCACAGTACAAAAATATAAGGTGATAAAGGGTTAACTTGATGAACTCTACTAAAAGTTTTAAACTCCTTTGCTTTGTTTCCATTCCGTGAAAAATTTAATGACGTCAAAGTGATGCATTTCATAATAAAGTTTGCAATTTGATCATTCATATTAATTTTTGTTAGGACTTCCTTAATAAAATCCCAATCCAACCTATCATAGGCTTCCTCAATGTCAACTTTGACAGTAAAAAACCTTAGTTTACTAGGCATTTTCCTCATGGCATAAATCATTTCTTAGGCTATAATGATATTATTTCTAATTTATCATCTCGAAACAAAATTGGCTTGATAAGGGAAGGTCAAATGAGGAAGCAATGATTTCAGTATGTTAACTAATATCTTTCTCCCTCCTTTGTATAACACATGACATAGGCATATAGGTCTAAATTGGTTAATAAATGTTGGTTTGTCCATTTTAGGAATTAGAAAAACTAGAGTTTTGTTAACATTAGTAATATATCAACCATGAAACACACCTTGAATGAAATCACAAATATTATCCTTTACAATGTACCAATTTTTATGATAGAACAAAGCAAGAAAATCATCCTTACTTAGAGCTTTAGAGCCACCAATAGCAAAAAAAGCTTGTTTAATCTCATTACTTGAGATAAAAGCACTAAGCATTACATTCTAATCAAAATTCGAATGTGGAAACCACATACTAGTATGAACTAGTGGTCTACTAGCATTGTCTTTTGTAAACAAACTTTGATAGAAATTTTGAATTGGAGGTTATAGGTCACTTTGTCTTTCTACCCATTCTCTTGTAGAATTTCTCAAAATTGTTATTCTATTTTTATTTCTTCTTATCACTACCTTTATATGATAATATTTTGTGTTCCTATTCCTTTTATCAATCCAATTAGCTATAGATTTTTGTTTCCATAATAGTTTTTCTTGCTTCAATGTTTTCAAGAATTACACCTATAACTCCTTTTCTAGTTTAGCTAAATGAAGATTAAATCTTCTCTCTTAACTATGTTGAATACCTATAATTTTATCTAGTAAATCTTTTTTACATTTTTTATATGTCCAAAGACATTTTTATTCCAATCCAAAGGAGTTAGAGTTAAATTTTAAGAAATTTAAGGAATTTGCATCTTCTTCCTTTAATTAACCCTTAAAATAGTATTGAAATCCTCATGAGTGAGTCAAGCTTCCACACACAAAAAAAAAATATTTGTCATTACTAATTGGACCACTTAATATATTAATCAAGACAGATGATGATTTGAGAATATTCTCAATAAGATTTTAACAAAAGCTTTAGAAAATCTTATTTAATGCATGATCCAACTTTTCAAGTAGTCTTTCATAATTTTGATAAATCGGACCTAACCAAGCGAACTTTCCTCCTTTTACATTAAGCTCTATAAGGTTGCATTCATGAATTCTTTCATTGAAAATATAAACTCTGTGCCAATTAAAAAAAGCTCCCTTTTTTTCTCATATGGATCTTTAATATTATTAAAGTCTTCCATCAACATGTAAGTTTATGACATTTGATCACAAATGCATTTTAAATCATTTCAGAGTTCCACTTTCATCTCTTAGGAAGGATTTGCATAAATTACCATGAAGAACCAATCCTCCCTATTATTAGAAACAATTTTAATATGAATAAATTGGTAATTTGTCTTTAAAATAACCATAGAGACATATTGGCTCTTTTAACCCATCCACAATCCTCCCAAGTACTAATTTCCTGGAACTAGACATGTTTTGTCAAATCTAACATTAGTAAGAATCTTCTCCTCTCTTTCTACACTTACTCTAGTTTCCATTAAAATTAGCATATTAGGAAAATAACAACTAAGAACTTTTTGCACATGCATTCCAAAATCATCATGATGGGCACCTCTACCATTGCACAATAGATTTTTTTTCATCATTAATAATAAAACAAGTAGAATCCCAGCATACTTGGAACTTCCTTTATTCCAATCTTTCTTCATAGTATTTTAAAAGCATATCTGCATGTTCTTTTTTTTACTGTCCAATCATCCTAAGATCAAGTGGCTTAGATTTAAGTATAACGTTAGTCTCTATAACATTAGCTTTCAAATCATTAGCATCTAAATCCTTTCTAACTTCCATTACTTCTAGTGTTTCTGGTACAATTGAAATTTGGGATCCAATATCCACACACGCAATATTACCACTTTGAATCTTTCTTGCTTTACTGCTAGATTCCTTATTGCTTCCTTGTTTTGCCTTTTATGTTTGTGTTTGTAAGGATAATATATTGACATTTGCATTTTCTTTCTCAAGCCATGTAGGCCACAACATACCAACCATTGTTATTTTATCTTTAATATTCCTCATTGCTTATTTGTTTTGCCTTTTGTATTTATGTCTATGAGGATAGTATACTGATGTTTACATTTTCCTTCTCAAGCTGTGTAAGCCATGACGTACCACCCAATATTGTTTTACCTTTAACACTTCTTATTAAGTTTAAGCTTTATCTTAGCTTTTGAGATCCTTTATTATTTACTTTCTTTAACACACTATCATTTCCTTGTTTATTGTTCTCCACCTAATCATCTTCTTGGATAATTTCCTCCAATATAACTATTATGCTCCTTTCCTCTTCCTATTGAAAGACATCAAAATAAGAGCCTATTTTTTCTGTTTCTCCCCCCATAACTCCTTTATTATTTTTTAATTTTTTTGAACTAGCATCCATTCATATGCATAAAAGTATTTTGTTTCCTCTCTTTTGCTTCAAGAAGTTGCTCATCCTGTATCTTCTCATCCAACTTTTCATTCTCCACTTCTTTAAGTGGACAATAATTAGCATAATATCTATATTTACCATAATGAAAATAAGTCATATGAATACTTTCATACTTGATAAAGTAAGCTTTTCCTTTAATGGATAAATCAGCTAGTAACTTTTCTTTTAGATCAATTTCTATGCAAACTTAAGCATATTTACCCTGAGCTTGATCAAACATTGTCGTGTCTACTTTTAAAATTCTCCCCACCTTATTCTTTAAAAATGTAGAGAACTTTTCATCATAAAAATGAATTGGTAAACCAAGAAGTTGTATCCAAATAGCAATTCTATCAATGTTCGCTACCTCCGAATCAAAATTAGGGTCCCATTTATGTATTATCATATAGTGATCATATATAACCAGGGGCCTTTTGTTAAAGTATATTCATAATCTATCATAGAACTGAATTTAACCATAAAGAAATTATTGTTCAAATCAATAATATCTAAAACTTTATCCCTAATCCACAATTAATTTAGTTTATTCTCTAATGCTTTATATACTATTTTCCTACCAAGCAGTTTCATAATTAATGTTTTCTTCCAATGTCTACTCAACCTTTCCTCTTCATTTTATGAAATTACAAAATTTAGACAAGCTTTCTGCTCATTACTTCCTTCGACAATTTCAAAACCACTATAATCAAATTCATCCACCTTAATTTCTTTATCATTAGAATTATACTTGTTCTCCCATTCCTTCTCCAAAGTGCCACCAATTAAGTAGTCTCTATATGATAGAGATCACTCATGTTTTTTTTTCTTCAGTCTACTCCATAAGATTCCCATAGTTTCTTAATCCCTCTCGACTTCTTTTGAAACTATCTAATCTATTTTTGACCTTTTTTGTACTTCGATTGATCAAGTCTACCTCCTTTTCTAAACATTCCTTCTCTTCGGCATTTGAAAACCTAGCAACACTTATCTCATTTTTTTCAATATTTATTTTTTTAGTGAAACTTTAATAATACAGTTTGAATCATTTTTATTTAAATACAATTATATAAACTAAATTATGTATTTAGTGTATCGGAAGTGAAGGTTAACATTTTCATTATGAATATAGAAATCAATTTGAACATCATCATAAATTAAGGTTTATTTGCTCTATAAGATTTAGATGTTTAAAATTTTTATAATTTAATAAAAAAATAGAAGGCTAATTATTTTTTTATTTTTAACTAAAATAGTAATGCAGATAAATTACTTTATCTTATGAATTAGATTACCTTATGTTATCAGTTAAAGTGCCAATGCAAAAATTATAATTTTAAGTTTTTTAATAAATAAATTAATTACATTTTTAATATAATATTCCATTTTAATTCTCTTAGGACACATTAACAACTTTAATTAAATCAAAGATATTAAGTTATGTAATACTAATGGTTAGGCCAAGTCAAAGTGTTTTCTTATCTTAAAAGAATAAATTTCATTCATTTTCTTTTAATAACTATAAGTTTGAAATTATATAAAGATTTATGCGCTAAAAACTAAAACTTAATAAATATTGGAAATTATTATTTCAGAGCTCTGCTAGGTTTTGCATAGGAAAGCCTTTGAATTACATCATATAACCTTTTACTAAGGAAGTTGATCTGTTGAGGTGAAGTGCCAAAAAAATTGAATAAGGAAATTATTTATTTTTTAGCTTAGGAGGGAAATTATTAACTTATAATAATGACTTTATAGCTAAAAAGGAACAAAATAGTCAAAATCAAATAAAATTGTATAAGGATACATTAGCTAGAAGGGAGGGTTTTAAGAGTAAGGATGTTTTAAAGAGTTCAGCTCTAAATGAAGAAATAGAAGAGAAGAATGAGGATTACAATGGTTTCAAGATTGAATAAAGTACTTTAATGGTCATTAGTATCCTAATATACTTATATCATATAGAGAGGAAGAATGAATGAATAAACCTTGAACAAAAACTTTGATCATAAAGTTATTGGGATAGAAAATATAATACAAAATGTTGAAAAATAAGCTATATCAGTTATAGGTTAAGGATAGCCTTTTTTAGATCATTGATTTAATAAAAAAGTATTTTTTTCATCAAATTCAATGCATATTCAAATTATGGATTAGCTTTAATAGGAGATCCTTGGTTAATTTTTTATCATTATCTGATAGTATATAGCTAACACCCGAGTTTTAATCCTTAAGATGACATTATTGATAACGTTGTAGTATGGATTCATATCCTAAAACTCCTTATTCAATGTTTTGATAAAAAAATTTCTTACTTTCCTTAGGAATAAGGTTAGCAAAACATTAGTTGATAGTATTATTAAGGATTATGCAAGAAGGAAGTATGCACGAATATGTGTGGATGTAGATTTAAACAAGGAATTATTAGCTAAATTCTCTTTCCAAGGGAAATATTATTATAACCCATATGAGAGTCTTCACATGATTTGCCTTAGTTATGGGAAATGTGGATATCTCATAGAACACTACTCTAATTTACTTAAAGAAGATGTAAGGACTGATATCGATCAATGCCCTAATGGTTCAAACTGGAAGGAGGAAGTTTGTATTAAGAATAATAATTTTAAATTTAAGGAATGGATGATAGCTCATAGGAATAAAAGAGAGAAGAAAAAATAGAGATAAAAGTTATTAGGAAGCATGAAATCAAAGATTGGAAATAGATATGGCTTTTGGATTCCAAAATGCTATTTTAAATAATGAGACTTTTGAGAAAGATACTTTGGATGGTTAACATGATTAAGAGGTAAGAGCTACGAACATGTCTTTGAACTAGTTAGAACATAATGCTATACAATCCAAGGATCCAAGGTGAGTGAATGTGCCTTTACAGCATAATAAAAGCTTGGAAGCAGTATAAGTCAACATGATGATAAAGAAGCCTTTACAAAAGTAGAATACTTAGGCCTCTAGCAAAGTGCACTGATAAATGCAAGATTTGTGTAGGATTGAGTTAAATGGTGTAGCAAGTAAAGAAAATATCATAAATTTATATAATAGGTCTTAACTTTCATATGTACTAGAAACACTTGAGAATAAGGAGGAATGGCTAGCCAAGTAGTCCCTATTGCTTTTGTTGATCATGATACTATTATATTGAATAAACCAAAGGTAAGATTAGATGAACATTCACGACCCTTAACAAATAATGAAATGTTGGAAAGCATTGTTAATGGGTCTGGCATGAATAATAGTGCAAAGGCAATGAAAATTGCCTAATGTGATCTCACACATGCTTTTATCTACTTCTTAATTGTTATCTATATTAAAAAAAAGTAATGGTTCAGAATTATTAAGGTACAAGTAAGAAAAATTTTGTAAATAAAATAAATACCTTTTTACATAAGAGTAATTAAAAAATTTTAGTCTTTTTAAAAATAAGGAGTGAGAGTATTAAGGCAAAGAAAATTTTAAAATGGCTAGTTTTGATAAATGATATTTGATGCATAGAGGTGAATTTTTAAGAGGTATATGAGTTGTGTGGAAGAGTAATAGGTTGAATTTGGAAGTGATAAAAGAGAATTTTCAATTTATTCATTGTAAGGTTTTTCCAAATGTTTGGGAAAATGGGTTCCTTATGTTTGTTTATGCTAATCCTAATCCGAAAAGAAAAATTTTTATCTAGAAAGAACTTAAAAGAACCAATAATCATATGACATGCGCATGACTAGTTATGAGTGACTTCAATGATATCTAAGATCCATCAATGAAAAAAAAGGTGTATCATTCAACTTGTATAAGGTTAATATATTTAATAATGATATTAATGATTATAATATGTTAAAATTAGAGCTTTAAGGTAGCAAATTCACTTGGAAAGGACCAAAACTTCCTAACTACCCTCAATTATTTGAAAAGTTAAATTAGCCTTTATGCAATATAGAATGGTGCCTTAAATTTAGTGATGCTTTTGTAAAAATATCTCCCCAAGTTAAATCATATCATCACCTAATTTTTTTGAATCTATATATTTCCTAATGTGAAAGTGAACAACAATCTTTCAAATTCAAAGCAACTTGCTTTCTTATGATAACTTTTAAAATTTCTTAGCTTTAGAATGGAAAGAAAGTGTAAATGTTGTAAAAGATTTAAAATTATCAGTCCTCGCTGAAGATTTAAAATTATCAGTCCTCGCTCTCTTAGGTTGGATTGATCATATTCTCTTAATTTGCATGAGTTAGATAATAGGCTTCAGAAAGAATTAGATTAGATCCTATCCTAAGAAAAAATATTATGGTGTTGAAATTAAAAGTACCTTGAATGACACAAAGGGATAGGAACACTAAGTATCATCACACAAAAATAATTATCAAGTAAAACATGAATAAAATTAGTATATTAAAGGATCAATATGGAAATTGGGTTAAGGATAAGCAAAGCATGGAGAGTCTTGTTTGTAATTTTTATAGAAATTTATTTACATGATTTGGAAGAATTGCTTGTAGCTATTATTAATATTTTTTTATCCTATTTTATCTTCTGATCAAAATAGAAGGTTGACCTATTCTATTACATTTAAAGAAGTCAAGCAAGTTATGCTTGCTATTGGTAGGTTAAAGATTCTAAGGGTAAATAGATTTCTAGTTATCTTTCATAAAAAAAATTAGCATATTGTTAGAAAAAGAATGTTTGAATTTATGAAGCAAGTTTTTAAAGGAAGAAGTCTTAAAGAAGTTAATAAAATGCTTATTTGTCTCATCCTTAAATTGGAAAAGCCAGAATTGATAAATCAATTTAGGTTTATCTCATTATGTAATATTGTTTATAAATGCTTCATGAAGATTATTGTTAATAAGCTAAAGCATTAGCTTCCCTAGTTAGTATCTTTGTTTCAAGCTAGTTTTGTCCTTAAAAGATATACGTAGGACAATATTGTGGTAGCCTAAAAAATGTTTCATTCTATAAGAAAGATAAGGGGTAAGCATGATTTCTTTGCTATCAAAATAGATCTTAAGAAAGCATAAAATGGTTTGAATTTGGATTTCATTCAAGAAGTCTTAGGTCAAATAAATAGAGATCCTAATGCAATTAATCTTATTATATGATGTATTACCTCTACATCTTTTAATGTCTTGTGAAACATGAGTAAAATTAGAGATTTTAGTCTAACTAAAGGTCTTAAATAAGAGGATCCCTTATCTCCCTATTTGTTTATGTTATATATGGACAAGCTCTCTCATATCATTTGCTATGTTATGGATAGTAAACAGTGGAGACCTCTAAGAGTTGGTAGAGGTGGAGTTGCCATATCTTATTTAATGTTTGTAGATAATCTCTTACTATTTGGTGAAGCTTTTATTTAACAAATTGACTCAGTCATGGATTGTTTGAATTGATTTTAGAGGATGTTGGGACAAAGCATGAACCAAGCAAAGTTCAATATCTTTTTCTCGAGGAATATGAAGAAAGAAATTGAAGAGGCCATTCTAAACATATATGGATTCTTAGCTTCTAAGGATCTTTGTCTTTATCTTACTGTTCCAATTATTCATAAAAGAATAATAAGAAACACTTACATGTATTTTATTAAAAAAAATTCAAGATAAATTATTAGAAAAGAAAGTGTCTTTCTATGGCAGGTCAAGTCATTTTAGCCTAGATCATAGGTGTTATGCCAATATATACAATGCAATCTATAACCATTCCTACTATGACTTTAGAGAACATTGAAAAAATCTAGAGATGTTTTATGTGAAGGCATGATCTTCATGAAAGAAGGTTGCATTCTATTTCTTAAAATATTTTATGCTAGCCAAAGATGAATAAAAGTTTAGGTTTTCAAATCTTAAACTAATGAACATGGCTTGTTTGATGAAATTGGCATGGAAGCTTGCTAAAGGGGAGGAGGATCTGTGGGTATTTGCTAAGATTTAAAAAATGGCCCATAACTACAATATTGCACATAATATTACGGTTGCGAACTAGACTGCATCTATGATTTTTCACGATTTCAAGTCACTATGGCTGCATTTGTTTGCATTGCAACAATAGCACAATTACAATTGCAATTTAAATCCCTAAATATCTATGTTGAAAGGGAAATATGTAAGGAACCTTATATAAACTGCTAGTGTGTGAGTTCAACATTCTAACTCTTACTTGTAGAAAAATATCTACAAAATATAGCCTATGATGATTCAAGGTATTTGATGGCAAACCAACAATGAAAGCAACACTTCCTTTTGGTCAAATATTTAGGCAGATGATGAAGCTCTAATTGCGAGTAGGTGTGAACGAATTCTGGCTTCATATGAAAACAAAGTTGTGGCAAGTTTTGTCATAAGTAAAGGTAACATGGATATTGCCAACCTAAAGCAACGTCTAACTTGGAACATAGTGGAGAAAATAGCTAATATTCCTCTTCCAAATCCTTCGCTTGGTCCAGATAGCATTTTATAGAGGTGTAGCAGTAGTGGAGATTTTTCTATAAAATCAACTTATTTCATGCTTAATGTTGCTACACAGAATCCTATTGAGTCATTGTGGAAGATGAATTAGCATTCAAAAGTGCGAAACGCGTAAGGTTATTTATTTGGCAAGCTTGTCATGATGGTTTGATCACAAACCATGCCTGGAGTATTAGAGGATTGAGTCAACTCGGATGCATGATATGCTACCAGATCATTGAAAACGAAATGCACATGTTGCGCGATTGTGCTGCAACTCGACAGTTTTGGATGAAGCTTGTGCAAGTTAAAGGCGAGTTAGTTTTTTTAGAACCAATGGGAGGGAGTGGTTTGAGTTAAATTTGAGGGAAAATATAAGGATGATTGAGGATATGGAATGGTCTGCTATATGGAGTTTGCCTTGTTAGTGACTTTGGAGATGTAGAAATGAGTTTCTTTTTAATTCTAGCATTAAAAGAACCCAATAGGGTTTATTTTAAATTATGTAAGAGAAATAATGCATGCTTTCAATAATAGCAATAGCATTAATCCTAGTATAGCAAGTTGTAGGGGTATTTTTTGTAATGATGAAGGGAGATGGCTTTATGGTTTTTCTAGGAATCTGAGTATTTGCTTATCTCTTGCAGCTAAGATTTGTGGAGCGTTTCATGGTTTATTTCTTGCATAGGAGCTTGGGTATTCTAAAGATGGACTCCAAGCAATTATGTGATCCTTTTACTCAAAAATAGTTGCCACACCAAATGTTGTTCTCTTATAAATAGGTGTCGTCTAATATTTTAATAGGATTGGAGGGTTATAGTTAACCATTTCTATAGAGAGGGAAGTAAGCGTGCAAGCTGAATGGCTACTTTAGTCCTACTATGAGCTTGGATTGTGTGTCTACAATAATCCTCTTGGACTGTTTGTCTACGGTAGTCCTCCTACAATTTAAGTTGTGTGCTTTTTGGTGATGTAATTGGAGTTGTAATTTCTTTTCTTTTTTTCTTTGGGGGGCTTTAATCCCATCTATTTACCAAGAAAAAATAAAGAATTATATGCTTATTAGAATTTTTTATTTTAAATTCAACAAATGTTATTAATTTTGACTTAATTTAATTTATTAATATATTAAGGAAATTAAAACAAAACATTTTATTTAGAAAAAGATCAAGTGCAAACAATTTGACTTAGGCCTTCAAAATTTTATTGATAGGTGAAGTAGTTGAACTCCAACTAATCTTTCCTCTCCATCACATTTTCCTAAAAGAAAAGGTACTAATAGCCTTTTTTCTTGCTTCATCCCTTTTAAAGGCAAAAAAATGCCGAAAATAACTAGAAAATAAATTAATTTAAAAAAAATATGCACACAGTGTAAGACCAAAACTCTGCTCCATTCAGGTGGAAGTATCAAAATCTGAACCTCAGCTTGAAGATCTGCGCATTGATAAAAAGGAAAATGAAAAGAGAGTGCAATAGAAGGAGGGTGATTTTTTTATTATTTTTGGTCATTCAGAGTTCAAACAAGGGAATATAGAGACTATGATCTATGGACCCTAAAAAATTAAGGCACCTATAAACTACATCTAGCAAAGATGAACTTATAAGCCCATCATTATGGGCACCGGAGAATTTCATATCCCCAGGCTTCTTTACAAAGCTGGAAACTAACATATAATCATGGTTCTGAAGAACAATTAGAAGCAGTTAATCAGCTTTCATTGTGGAACAGTTCTTCTATTTCCTCCCCTCGCCATTGCGGTATCACTCTGAACTGGGAGAATTGTCGCCTGCCACCCAGTACTCCTTCACAGCAAACAATATCTTCTCTGGAACAAGAGGCCCATCTTCATGATCCACCATTTTGGTCTTCCATCTCATTCCTTTCACAATTCTTTTAACCTTCACCAGCACGTCCACTTGGTCTCGCAATATCACTGCTCCTTCTGGCCGTAAGATACGGTCCATCTCCAGCAGAATGTCTTCTGCACTACACCTGTATTCATCATTTCAATCTATAAGGTTGATTCTACCACATAGTATATGTTAATATTTGACACGTTCTCCAGTTTTTACGTTTGTTACTTGGTTACCAACCTTCAATTAGTCTGTCCATGTACACAGCTTAAAATCATTTATAATTCATGAGGCACTTCAATTCCTAAAACATAAAGCTAAAATTCAGAAAGAAAAGAAAGGAAACAACTTACTTATCCTTGTACAAGCTAAAAAGATCATTTGCATGGATCAGGTCATATGTCCTTGGATATGTAGAAAAAGCTTCACACCTATGAGAATACACAAAATTATTGTAAGATTTGTTCTTTAAACAAATAGACTAATTATAATAGAATATCACCTAAAAATATGCCTATTTGATTAGCTTATCAAAATTTCCATTATAAGAATCGTTTTCAGTGATAGCTAAACTAAAAGTACAGATCTACTATAATCATTGACTGGACATTTCAAACAACGACTGAAAGGCTACGCTAATCAGAAACATAAAACCAACCCAATAGCAAGGTGCATCTCCATAAAGAGAAATTAGTTTAGCCATGTCAAAGAAGTTACCAGTCATGGTAAATGCCGATCAGTCCACGCTCAAATATGACACCAAGGGTATCTTTCTCAGAAATTGTAGGAACAACGTTCATTACCCACAATTTGGGAGAATCCAAGGCAGCAGCAAAACTTCCTAGACCAGCATTCATGTCCATGATGTTGCGGTACCTCCCCGAGTCAATGATTTTGTTGATCCTCTTGTAAGCATTAACATGCTTCTTCCACGATCTTTTGTCATCTTCAAATTCCTGCACGGATACTCCAGAAGTGGATCCACCAGATATTCTGGAAGGAACAGCATTGAGTCTTTCTGGGAATGGTTTCCACGTATCACTACCTTTGGGAGAAGGAGTTACACACTTATCCATCTCCCTGTACCTGCACAGATGGCATTTTTTGAGAAACTATTCAAACCAATAATTAATATCCGAAGATTGATGGATACTACTGGAAGTTATTAAAGCCAATACTTAACATCCCATTTTTCTTCTTTTTATATTACTGAGGAAAAAAATACACCTTACCCACCTATGATATAACCCTATTTGCAACCTCACCTCTGGTTTAAAGTGTCAAGAAAAGGCTAGTTGTAGTTTGCATCATTGACTCTTTGCCCACCAATGCTTGTATTTTATTCAAGTGTAACAGAATCTGGCACATGCCTCCCATATGCTCTTCTTCCTCCTCCATTAAATTGACATGGAGCTCCAAAACTTGATTTGTGACATCTCTTCCTCCATTTCTTCTCTATTCTCAAACCCTAGCACTTCAATCTTACATCTTTGACTTTCTATTCAACATTGGTTTGAAAGGAATCAAGCATTTGCTTGGTTCCTCAAGTTGAGGCAAGGCACAGGGTTCTTTGTTATTGCAATTCTCTAGCTTTTTGTAGGATGTCAAAGGAGTGCACAAGCTTAGGCTGAAGATTTTTTACTTGTTTGAAGTAACCAGTCACTTAGCTTCCTTGTTTACGCAAGAGAGAAAATTGGGAACAATAGAGTGAAAATAGGAGTAAATTAGAGTAAAATTATGTCAAATTAGAGTTAATAAGAGAGCACATGACTTGCACATATGTGATAATTTCCTCTAGAATTGGATGAATATTTTACACGTGGGCAAAGTGTTAATGATGCAAATCACAGATGATCTCTTTTTAACCATTAAAACTAAGGTAAGCAGGTTGCAAATAGGGTTATACCACATGTGAATAAAGTTTATTTTTCCCTATTACTAATGTCAAAGCCTGAAAAACAGAAATAAAGCTTGGTAGTAGGAACTATTCACGAGAGAGTAGCAACCCAAGACATGATATTGTTGTCAATCTTCAGAAATGTCGTATATTTTGTGGTTCATTGATATGAAATAACAAAAATTTTATGCAGTTACTAAAATTGAATATATATTATCCTTCCAAGTTGCAGAACATATAATGTACAAGTGAAGCAACGTACCAAACATCATCAGGGTCTGGTGAATCACATATTTTAGGTGGAGTATTTTCTTTGTGGCAGTCATCATTATTTAATTTTTTCTTCCAGATGGCAATTTCACCCTTCTCATATTTCTTTTCCCAGCAAAGAAGCTTAGCAACTTCTTCGATCTTCATCTGTTCCTTCCGAAGGTCCTCTGCGGGGCGCTGCCACCTGCGGTAGTTACTCTTCCAGTTAATTGGAGGGCCAGAAAGTATCCAGTAGCCACCAGGTCGAAGAACCCTGTCAACCTCCACCATGTACTTTCCATCTGCAAAAGGATTCCGAGCATTTTATTAAAACAAATGTGTGACAGCCAAGACCTGGCCTAACTAATCTGACACTATAATGACAACAAGAAGCTCTAAAAATAGAGACCTATGAAATTTTTTGATTGCATTAGGCAATAATCAATGCATGATAGTTATTCTCACCATTAGCATCCCACGGGATCAAACACCGAGAACAGTGTGCCATGTCAAATGATCCAGAAGGGAAAGGCAACTTTATGGTTCCAAGAACGCCAATGATTGCCGGAACACCTCTTTCCAAGGCAAATTGAACTTGTGCTTCATGAGAATCCCTTGGTGCAATTGACATTGCAACAACATTCTTTTTAAACAGGTGGGCACCCCAACTGGCAACCTAAGCACCAACAATAAGCAATAAAAGAGCTTATACCATAGCTAAATATGGATATAGCATTCAAAAGTTCACAGTCTCCACCAGCACTTCCTTGAGTTCGTATGGTGTTTCATTATAGACCAATTTGTCTGTGTGCAAACATCATGAATACGAACAACATAGTATATTTAACCAAAGCACAGATTATTACTAATGATTTGAC
This sequence comes from Sindora glabra, assembly GCA_020226215.1. Lineage (NCBI taxonomy): Eukaryota > Viridiplantae > Streptophyta > Magnoliopsida > Fabales > Fabaceae > Sindora > Sindora glabra. The sequence continues at coordinate 11,375,206 of CM035232.1, forward strand.
TTACCCCACAGCCAGTATCCAATGCAGTTCTGACCATCCCATTGTTCATTGGGATTACAGAGGCAAGTTCGTTAATATATGCATCAGCACCTTCAGGAAACTGTGTTCCTCCGCCAGGGAATCTAAAAACATCTCCCTCATATTGAATCCAATTCTGCACAGCCTTCTCGACAGTAAGGCTCTTATAAGGAGCATTTGCAAACGGTACATAATCACGACTTTTGGGCCAAGTAAATGGTGTTGCATATCCTTTGGGTGCAGGAATGAGGCAATGCAACTTTTCTTCCTCAGGGGGACAATGCCTTTCCCTATAATTCATATTTTCCCGCGGGAATGTCATTGCCCGCCGCTGATCATGACAGGGTGTATAGTCAATGTATTTATCTTCACACGGCTTGAACTCCTTTACTTCTCCAGAGTCACCAGTAGATTCGGCATCAGAATCATGGTGAGTCTCATAGTTCAGATTAGCAAGAATACTGCAGTCGGTCTGTCTAGTAACCTCTTCAGCTATGCTGTCTCCCTTTCCAAAACCGCTTCGCTGCCATGCACCCAGCACATAGAAGAAACCACACAAGCCAACTATAATGAAAACCGACGTTGAACTCCTATGCCTATGGTCTCCCGGGTTGCCTTTTGTTGCCATAGTGGACCCCTTTTTTTTTTCTCTCAACTGTATAAAATCCTTGCAAGGTTTAAGCAAAATATATTAATGCAATAAACATGAATCAGTAACATGCCCATAAAAGAGCAATTTATAGTTTAGTGTTTATAGCATGTCGAAGAAGAATAAATACTGATAAGATAATAATTTCGCTGTACTGGTAAACGGCAAGAAAATTCCTTCGTTTCCGCATTTGATAAATGTAAATGATGCAGAGGATGGCTTCTAACAATTCCAATTTCGGAAAATCAATGTCCGATCATCAACCTTAATATTAGTCCAAGTAAAACTTCCAACATTTGGTGCATCGAAACTATTCTAAAACAATGACTGAGAAAACAAAACACCGGTCAACAAATGTTGTTTTGGTTGAAGTAAACACTACCTATCAGCTATGCGAGAGAATCGTTGAACCTATCTTGCGAAACTAAAAAACATAGCAGTGCAAAACACGCACCTCAGCCTCTTACGTGGTTTCCTTCCATTATCTTATCATCAAAACATAGATGATCAACCCACAAACAGAAAAGCAAATAAATTTTCGTCCGGCAAAACATTATCCGGTCAAAGTGAGGGAAAAAAATTAAATCGAATGAATTAAGGAACTCCTTAAAATCCCCCTCTATTACTTGAAATTTTTACCCAAAAATAAAATAACATTAGCGGTTGAGATTGTTAAAAATTAAAAAACAAAACGAAAAACAGAATAAGAATAGAGATCCTTACTGATTTCGTAAAACAAAATTGACAATCCTCTTCTGCTGGCCGTATGAAAGCAACAATACTGTTTTTCTTCAACAAAGGAAATCCATGGAAGAAGGGAAAACCGAGGACGTTCTGTTTAAGATTTAGTAAATGCGGAAGAAAATCTTGGGAAGAGGTAGCGAGAGTTGTCTTGTCTGTGTCGCTTGTGCAATGTGTTGTGAGTTGTTCCTCATGTCTCTCACGAATGCGGAAGGGGTGTTGCTCCGACAAGTACGAGGACGCGGATATCTCATAGAGCGGATGCTTCATCCCTCTTTCCGTAGCAAACATTTGATTGGTTAGTTAGGAACTAGGATGTCACCGTTTTATGCCAAAGCCCACCCTCGAGATTTGGCCAATCACCACCGTCCACTTCAGATTACTTGGATAAGTTCGTTGAGACATAGTGTTACCTCCTCGAATTTATATTCCATAAATTGAAAGATGATTAAAGAATAAAAATCCGATAAATAATAATTAATCAAAAATAATTTTTAATTGTTAATTACTTATTTTTATATCATCTTATCTTATTTTTTTAAAGTATATTTCATACTTTGAAAAACTTTCATCCTATAAAAATTTATTACAACTTTTATATTGATAATACTTAAATTGATTGATTAACCCCTAATTGATCGGACAAATGATAAATCTTGTCCCTACATCTTCACATTGGCACAAGCCATTAAATTAACATACTTTGAACTAACTGAGTCTGACCCAATTAACCTATTCAAAACTAATTTGGAAGTTCATCCATATAATCAAGATCACGTCTGAACTGTTGCCATTAAAATAAGCAAGAGTACTGAAGCCCTGCCAAAGTTCTGTAAAAAGCCTCATGTAAGTCACCCTAGTACGTTTCCATACTATTATTTTGTCTAAATAGCGACCAGCTTAGGTATCAAAATATACTTAGCCAATTACTTTGACCATGTGGTGAAAGTTTGTAATTCAAGTTGTATTTGATATCTTTTAAAAGTTTTGTATCTTTTACTGTATTTAAGATTTGATTCCTGATTCTTGCATGTGTGCGTTCAGTGATTTAACCACTTTTATTATTAAAGAAAAAATAATTTCACCATGTACACCTTACTATTCTTTATGCATGCAAAATCGGTTTAATTAAATCATACCTAAGCCAACCTAACACAACCGTAAGGCTTGATCCACAAGTTTAAAAGATTAGTAAGATTAGCCTAATGTTACACTTTTTCGAAAATTAGAAATATTTAAAGCATTTTTGTATAAAAATATTTATTTTATCATTATAATTGTACTTAAGTTAAGAATTTATTTGAAAATAATAGGATATTATGATAAAAATAGGAAGAATTAAATTAGTTGGAGGTTTATGTAAAGTTAAAATTAAGTAAGTATATATAAAAAAGATTTAGAAGCTATTTTTTTCATTTTACCCTCAAAATAATTGAAAAATATCAAAATGTCATTGGTCATCTTTTTAACTTTTGAAAGCCAAAACTTTAACCTTATATTCTTCCTTTTGCTTGACTTCCTCAACTATTCTCCACTCCATCATTTTCTTCTTCAAACTAGCAAGATCAAGGCAATTATCTCAAGAAAACACCAATCAACTAAAGCTAACATAAGGTAATCCAACTAGTTGAAACCTTTAAATATACATTTCTTAAGTTTTCTTGTTTATTTGGGGAAGATAGGTTTTTTAGGTGATCAATATTGATTTTTCTAAAATTCTTGCATGAATAGGATAATCAACCATCATCTTAATTGTCTTCTATCTCCTTTATAGGTAGGAAAGTGAGCAATTTACTTACTTTCATTAATTTGATAGATTTTAAGATGGTATAGGATTGAATAGGTAAGTGTATTGAATGATTTGATGATTAAATATTTTGGGTATCGTTATGGAATGCTTATGTAGATAATTTTGGTTCAAATACATGTATGTATGCTTATGTTGTTAGAACCTTGGTTATATGATGGCATATAGTGTTAAATGGATGAAAATTAACCAAATGGATAGTGAATTCACAACATTTTTGCAAACCTAGAGATGATAGTCAAGTATATACTTGCTTATAGCCTCTAAAGTTACTCTCTGATTACCTATAATTGAGTATATCTCAAGTTATCCTAGATGAGGTGCTCATTGGGTGTCTATACTTAAGTATTACTCAAGTATTTTTGTATTTCACCCAGCTTTAAGTATTTAAAGCAACTTTAAGGAATTATTATTATATATGGATGTTATTGATACATCTTGAGCTTATAAATATTATGATAAATATATATGGATATGATATTGATATTATAAGCTTATACACATTATGGTAAAATATATGGATGTGATATTTTTATGTTAAGTCAGTGAATGCCATGGCAATCATATATAGATATAGTATGATACTGATACATGGATGTTATATTTTTATTATGAGCTTACACACATTGTTTTAAGTGATTCTAATGATGAAATCCTTACAAAGGATAAGATTGTGATATGAATGTGAGAGGGGGAGATTGAAACATTAGAAATATCACATAATACTAAATTTGAGAAACTATTTATAAAGAGATAAGGTTAGCTTCAAAAAAATAAAGTTAAGTTTGTAAAGAAATAAAGTTAAACAAGAGTCACAAGGAAGTTTAAATGCTTTCTTATATTGATTATTTTTTCTGTTATTTAAATATGTTATCTAAATTGTTAAGTGGAAGCATCCATATGTGAATGAAAATTAATCCAAAAGGAAAAAGGTTTCATAAAACCCTTGCACATATATTGAAAAGTAGATTGTTTGCTTACCATTGGATACATTGTTATCATTATGATATATGTGAAATTTTCGATGAATGGTTATAATTGACTAATGGGATTGTGTATATAAATAAAGCGACTTGAAACTTATAGTTCCTATGAGTGTAATATTATAAGATGAGTAAGGCAATGATAACTAAACCCTACACCTTATATAGTGTATTTGGTTCTTATAAGAAGGTAAATCAATTTATGAATAACCTTTCCCAAGAAGGCATGAATACTCTCCATCTTCCTTTGTATGGAGTATTCAATAGAATAATTATTAATTTTAGTTTACTTTAATTAATTTATATTATTTTGTTTACTTACTGAGTTTTTTTATGAAAACTCATTTTGTTCTTGTTCTTGTTTCTTTTCATTTGAAAGGAATCCTCTTTAGGTACTTAATTATTGCTTGTTGGGAAGCAAGTGGGCTCGTTTAAATATGTTAGCATTAAGGTGAGTTACTAAATAGTTAGATCAACTAGTAGTATGTGTACTTAATCATTGCATAGAGAAATTGCATTCTTCCACATTTTAACATTAGAAATACACATTCCCATTAAAGTTGCTAAGAGCAACTTCATACACAGTCATGCACCCCAAGGTTGGGTTTAACACTTGAGTTATCAAAATAATCAAGCATAGTGCCTTATATATTATAATCAAATCTCAAATCTAACAAATGTAGGATTTACAATTCTCCCACTCAAATGGCCTAACGTCATTGTTAGAGCTATCAAATCATTTGGCTCAAAATTTGTACTAACTGGAATATATGACTAGTAAATGCTCTTATATCATTTATAATGCCCTAAGCCTAACTGATCTAGAACAACTATTAGGATTGATCTAATGACTTAAAAGACTAGTTAAGTTATCTAAATAGTAAAGCCTAGTTACTTAAGTCTCAAATCTAATGCCTAAGTCAATAACAATTCTTAAAGAATTAAGATGAAAGTCGGAGAAAAGTGAACCTTAAATAGTAAGTTATGAGGAGAGTTACCTACTCATAACTTGGCTAAGATCCCAAAAAGTGTGATACAAGGCTCATTGTGAGAGATTTTAGGCAATTTATATTTCTAATGTGATTCTTTATTAATCATATATGACCATAAGGTAGTTATTTGGTTAAAGGAGGCATCTCTATGTCCATGTGAAAATGAACCTTCAAATTTGTGAAGATATAACTATGTTGATATTTGAGCAATGAATCCATCCAATCAAGAAGTAATGGGTCATTCAGAATATTAATAAGAAATAATAGAGACATAAATAACAAATATAAGAGAGTAAACAAGATTATTAAACACAATGGAATAAATGTAAATATAATTATATATTATACTTCTTAGGAGGCATATCATATTCTATTAAATAAATTTAAAATAGTAAAAAAAACCATTATTTAAGTTCGATTTCGTTGAAATAATCTATCACGAATCCTTTTGTGGGTTAATGAAGAGGTTATTCACAACAAATGTCACCTTATTACAACCAATCCATTGGTATTGGATCCACTGTGGCCTCTTTGACCAGCAAATTAGTCATGCTCTTAGTATCAAAATATAAGGAAATGATCAATCTTTGTAAATAGACATATAAGAGACTATTTGTGGAGAACATGGTCAATTACGGTCATTCATTTGGACCATATGATTTTTAAGACATTTAACCAATGAATTACATAAAACATTTTAAATTAAGCAATTTGGTATTCGTATTCCATAAGTTGGACCGAAATCATAGGGATCACCTATCGGAACCATTGATATTGAAACCACTCTGGCCTCTTTAACGAGTAAATTAGTTATGCTCTTAATATTAAAATATAAGTAAATGATCAATTTTTATAAATAGGTATATATAAAATTATATATAGTGAACATAGTCAATTTACATCAATTACAGTCATTGGGGTAGACCGTCTAATTTTAAAACATTTGACTAACAAATTATATAAAATATTTTAAACTAAGCAATTTAGTTACCTATATTTGCTCCCAAATCATTAAGATCAACTATTGAAGTAATAACCATAGTTAACGTGTTATCAATATTTTTATATTATATTTTAGTCGTGATATTTCTTATTTTTTTTATATTAAGTGTCATTTTTATAACTTGTCAAATATCATTCCTATAATATAATTTTTTATTTATATATAATAATTTATATTAAATTAAGAAAAAAAATATTTTTTGATTTCTTTCCCTCATTTATTATCTTTTCATAATCTTTTTAATTTTTTCATAATTTATTGATTTTTTTAATTTTTATATATTTTTACTTTCTGGAATAATCTTTCTAATTTATTTCTTTTATTTATTACATTTTTATAATTATTCTAATCTTTTTCTTTAATTTATTATATTTTTAAGGTTGAATTTCTTATTTATATTAAATTAAAAAATTCAAATTTCTTCTTTTCATTTATTGCATTTTCATAATTTCATAATCTCTCTAATTTTTTTCTAATTTACTTAATTTTTTAATTTTTCAGGCATTGTCTTTTTTTCTAGAATAATTTCCCCTAATTTCTTTCCCTTATATAACACCAATTGATCTTTATGAGCAACATTTGATCATTAGCAATTAATTCATTTATTTTTGATAAAAATCATGCCTTTGTCTCCAATTAATTCTATTTCTATTTTTGTGTTTTCATTTACATCATTAAAAAATATTTAAACCCTTATTATTTATATATATCATTATTGATTTTCTTTTTTAAATGAGCATTGATATTTTTTTTACTATATTTTTTTTCTTATTGGCCAACCTCTTTTTGCCTCACACCTTTCTCTTTTTCTCATATCTCTTAATCTCAAATCTTAAAACCTATCATTAATTCTAACTCTAATTCTAACTCTAATCATGCAAACTATTTAGTCTATAAGTGACATTATTTTGTTATTAATAATATCTACCCATTGAATTATTGCAGTGCCATCTTTGCAGCCATCGAAGGTTGATAACTTTAGTGATTTCTTCTAGCATATAACTCTACTATGGTTATTAATTAGTGAGTATTGATCTCTTTGAAAATAGTTTTCTATTTTTTTAATTATTTTCTACTAATAACATTTTCTTATTTGATTCCTTCTTGTGAAGTTATATATGGCATGACTGTATTGGAGAAATTTTTTAATAATATAAAAAAATTTACTTTTTATTTTTTAATACTCATTCATTTATTTATATCAAAATACAACATATATAACATTAAAATTTTAATTCTATGATAAAATTACATATTATTCTATTTGGAAATATCATACTTGCAATGTTTTGCTTAAAATCATTATACAAGTGAGAATGAATTTAGGCAATGGATTTAGATAATGATATTTTCCAACAAAAAAAAGCAAGCAAAAGAGAATTTCAATCTAATAAACAACTTTTTTGAACCTATAAACCTCCTCTTCTTATAAGTTTGTAGTTTATATCAATTTTTTATATAAAGTAAATTTATTATGTGTGACTTACTTTATTACATAAAGTAAATTATTTTTTCATAATTCTAGATGTGACATGCGATTTATGTACATTAGTCTTTCCATTATAGGTTAATAAAATAAAAGAGTTTTACATATTCTATATTAAAAAGGTATATAATGCAATTTTTTTTGTCAAAAATTGAAGTATACATACTTTTGAATTTTTATTAAAGGTTCATGTATATTTATCTTTTTATTGCATGTTGAAATTTCAATCTTTTGATATATTTAACATATATATATCTGCATTAAAGTATGTGACTTTTGGAAAGAGTAATTTATTTGATTAAATAAGTATTCTTTATTTAAAAGTATTTGTAAAGATTATTCAATAAATTAGATAATGTTTATTTTTTATTATCTATCACAAATTACATTTATATAGAATTAAGGATGGATATATACATATTTTATTTCATATAAATAAATGTTATTTCTTATATATATATAATTTTATGTTATTTTTTAAAATTTGATTTGTTTTAATATTTAAATGTGTATACATTCTTCTAATAGTGATAATGATCAATACTAATGTAATATTACGCTATATAATAGCTTTATCAATTAACAATGAGTTAAAAAAATAGTATATTCTCTAATATAATTATATCAACTTCATAGTTATTTAATTGATATAAATATAAGAATGTATTTTACATTAACCATTCCAATATCTTATCATTTAAATTTTAAAATTATAATTTTTAGAGAAAATTATATTTTATTTCCTTTAAATGGGATTGTCAAATTTTACCCCTTTGAACTATTGAAACTTAAGTTTTACTTTCTCAAATTTATAAACTTGAATTTTATCCCCATCATTATCAACTTAATAGAATTTGTTAGGAACATCAATGTTATCATATTTCACTTAATGGCGGTTAAAAATCGTTGCTATATTCACTAATTTTTAAAAAAAATTTCACATAACTTCCACTAAGAATAATAGCATCGGTTTCGAACTGTCACTAAATGTTACGGAACTACCATTAAGTGTTATAGCCATTAACTTGATAATGGTAGGAATAAAGTTCAAATTTTATAAAATTCAAGGAAGTCAAATTCAAGTTTCAATAGTTCAAAGGGATAAAATTCGACAATCACATAATTAAAAGGTGTAAAATGCAATTTTTCTTAATTTTTATTATAAATTATTATCAATTAAAATTAATTAAATCCATATTGAGTTACAAGCAATTTCTATATATACTAATAGTATAAAATTTTTTGGGGGAGTGGGCATTTTTTTGTTTGCCACGTGTTGGGCAATGGAAAAAAAATTCTCCCCTAACACCGTGGCAAACCTTTTTTTTTCCTCATTCATTTATACAATTTACAATTATAATTTAAATACTATTACATATAATAAATTTAATATAGTATAATTTTTAGGATAAAATTATTTTAAATAATTTAAAAATTTTATTTATTTAAATTAATTTAATTTATTTTATATTTTATTTTTAACTCTTATTGCTTTATGGCATAGGTATTATTTCTTTCCATTTTATTTGTTTATTTATTATTTTTCATGTTTTTCTATAATTATACATTTAACTCTTATTTTATTATATATTTTATCAATATTTTCTTGATATTAATTTTTAAGGATTATATTTAAATTAAATATATCAATTAAAATTTTATCAAAAATTTATACTTTTATGTACTATTTTACATGATTTTTTCATTTTTTATTTTATTTATATTATTTGCAACTTAAACATTATTAAGTAACATAAATTTAACATAATAAATTTTTTTATGAAAAAAATATTTTAAATAAATTAAAAAATTTTAATTAAATTGATTTAATTTACAATATATTTTTTTTTAACTTTGATTGTTTATTAGTCAAGCATTGTTGTTCATCTTTTAGTTTGCTCCGTTCTATATTTCACTTTTTTTAATAATTATTTTTCTTCTTTATAACTCTAATATTAATATTACTAAATAATGTAGATATAACATTACATATTTTACTTTTGGATTTTTATAAATTCTCTAAATAAATTAAATTTTTAATATAAAAATCACTAGTTGAATTATTTACATATTCTAATTTTACTAACAATATTTGAATTTTAAAATAAAATTTATTTTTTAAAATTTTATCAATATTTTCTTGATATTAATTTTTAAGTATTATATTTAAAATTAAATATACATCAATTAAGATTTTATCAAGACCTCATACCTCATATATTATTGCACATATTTTTTTATCTTTTTATTTTTCTTTATATTAATTACAATTTAAATATTATTGGGAAATATAAATATAACACAATATATATCATATTATATTTTTTATTATAATTTTTTTTGAATAAATTAAGATTTTAATTTAATTAATTAATTTATTGTGTATTCTCTTCCTTTTATTTGCTCTTCTATATTTTTTTTCCATTCGCACACCTATTAATATTATTAAATAGTATAAATATAATATAATATATTTTATTTCAAGATTATTTAAATATTTTGATTAAATTAAAATAATAATATAAAATCATTAACAAATAATTAAATTAAATGCATATTTTATTTTTAAAAATTAAATTTTATTTATTTAAATTATGTCAATTTTTCTTAGATAATATTTTTCAAGTATTATATTTTAAATTAAAAACATATCAATTAAAATTTTGTCCAGAATTTTTCGACCCACACATTAGTTCTCTTCACTACAACCACTCTATTATATACTTTTTCCTTCTTTTTTCCTATTCATTTCTTCTATTTAAAGTTCAAATGCTTCAACTATACTGTATAAAATGAGAGCTATTTGGTGATTGTCTTATTATTCTTTTTTTTTTCTGTGTGTACATGTGTTGGGCTATGGGAATTTTTTTTCCTGCCCAACATTGTACTTATAATTAGTTTTTATATTTTTTATTTATATTATTTACGATTACAATTAAAATACTATAATTATTATAAATTTAATATAGTGTAAAATTATAAAGAAAAAATATTTTAAATAATTTAAAATATTTATTTAAATAAATTAATTTATTTTTCTACATTTTTATTTAAATTTGATTGTTTTATAATTTAAATATTATTTCTCTTGTTTGGTTTCATATTTTCTTATTTTATATGTTTATGTCTGTTGTTTATAACTCACACTTTAATATCACAAAGTAGTATATATTTAATATTTAATTTAAATTTTTATAAATATTTTATATAAACAAAAAAATTTATATATAAATATTTTAAATAATTTCACAACTTTTTTTTAAGAAGGATATTTAAAGATTTAAATTTTTTTAATATTTCCTTGATATCAAATTTTAAATATTATATATCAAATTAAATACATATTAATTAATATTTTATCAAAATTTTATATCTCTTGTGCTATTTTATATATTTTTTTATTTTTTATTATTTATCTTATTTACAATTCAAATATTATTAAGCAATAAAAATTTTTTATGCTACAAAAATTTTAAATTTGTTAAAAATTTTATTTAATTAAATTAATTTATTTTATTATATATTTTATTTTTATCTATAATTATTTTATAATTCAGACATTATTTTACTTCTTTTGATTTGTTCGATTTTTTATTTTTTATTTTTCATGTCCATATCTATCCCTTATAAATCAGATATTAATACACTAAGTAATATTTGTATAATATTATATATTTTATATTTAATTTTTTATAAATATTTTAAATAAATTAAATTTTTTTATATTATTTAACAATTAAATTAATTACATATTTTATTTTTTAAAAATATTTAAAAATTAAAATTAAATTTATTTATTTAAATTTCATCAATAATTCATTGATATTAATTTTTAAATACTATATGTCAAATCAAATACATAAGAATTTTATCAAGGCTTATAGCTTAGGTTGTATTTCAAATGTTTTTTTTAAATTTTTTTCAGTTATATTATATATAAATCAAATGTTAAGTAATATAAATTTAAAACAATAAAATTTCTTTTTATGCTAAAAATAATTCAAATGAATTAAAATTTTTATTATTTTAAATTAATTTATTTTATTATATATTATATTTTTAACTTTGATTATTTTATAATTCAAACATTATTTCTTTTCCTTTTATTTGCTTGGTTTCATGTTTTCCTATATTTCAAGTCCATATTTGTTACTTATAACTTAAATATTAATATATTTCTAATACAAATGTATATATACATTACATATTTTAGATTTAAATTTAAATTTTTATAAAGATTTTAAATAAGTTAAATTCTTTGTATAGAAATTATTATTTGAATTAATTAATTACATGTTCTATTGTTTAAAAATAATACTTAAAAATTAAAATCAAAATTATTTATTTAAATTTTATCAATGTTTTCTTGATATCAAGTTTTAAGTACTATATCTCAAATTAAATACATATTAATTAAAATTTTATCAAGACTTTGTACCTCATCTACTCTTTATCATTTTTTTTTCTTTTCATCACATTACTTACAATTTAAATACTATTTAATAATATAAATTTCCCAAAAATGTTTAAAAAATTATTAATTGCATATTATTATCATATAATCTCTTACATCAATTGCTAATACCATTAAGTTTTATATAAATATATATAACACAATATGTTTCATTTTCATTTTAAGAATATTTAAATATCTTAACAATTTAATACACAAAACAAAAATTAAATTTCATATTCTATATTTAATTATAATTTAAACTATGGTCATATTTATTTGTTAAATAATTTCAATATTTTCATGATATCAATTTTTAAGCACCATATTTTAATTTAAATATATATTAATTAAGATTTTATTAATAAACTTTTAACTCTATGATATGTTTTTCTTACTCATGTTATTAGATTTTAAATTATTTACACATTTCATCCTTTTTTTTAATAAAAAATTTTGAAATTTTAAATTAAAGTTATTTATGCAACTAATTTAATTGTCTTTAGTATGTTCATGGTAAGAATTCTTTTACTTACTCCATTCCTATTTATCTGTTGCCATTAATCGATTTCACACATATTAAGAAAGTTATTAAATTTATTTATTTTTAATAAATTTTACAAGATTATTCTTTATGCACAAAATTTAAGATAATTGAAGATAGAGAGAAAAATATAAAAAAATAAATATAAGTTAACTAATAGTATAAAATAAAAAAGTATTTATTAATGAAAGAGAAGGATAAATTTGAAAAAAAAAATTTAAATTAAACTGATTAATTTGAATTTTTTAATATTTAGTTGATATTATATGTTATCTTTATACATTAGTTGGAAAAATTTTCTTTAAATAATTTTTTTTTAAATATAATTTCCAATTATTTTTATTATAAAAATATTTTAAATAACTTAGAATTATTTTATTATTTTATTCTTATCAAGGAGATAGTTGAATCCGTCAATGTAAAAACAGTAAGAAAATTAAAAGTAAACTAATAAAAATTATATAATTTATTACTTTTAAATTTAAATTTTTTTATTTGGATGTAACATACATTGATATAAAAATACCTAAAAAATGATATTGCTTTAACGGATCAAATGATGTCTTGTATGTCTAAATTAATTTAACTGATTATGAGTTGAAAATATTTATATTATTAATAAGTACAAAGTTGTTATGTTATTAAAAATGCAAATGTAATTAAAAATTTTGATAAAAAGTGAAAAAGTTATGAATTTTCTTACAGTGAAATAATATATGAATAAGTAATGTTATAAAATTTATTTATATATTTAAATTCAATTAATTTTATAAGTTAAATAAAGTTATAAAATTAAACAATAAAATTTCAAATATATAAAATGAATCAATAATTATGACATGTTTTAAATAAAATTCATGAATTATTCAATATATAATTAGAAAAATTCATGCAACCTTTCTTTCAAAAAATATAAAAAAAGTGAATACAATTTACATCTAATTATATTAATTTTATTTTTTATGTGAAAATAGAATAATATTAATAATTCATTATTCATTTCATAGTAAGAAATATTAAAAACTAAGTCTAAAATATTTAGTTGATATTGAGTTAAAAAAAAGTGATATTATACATTAGGTATCGAAATTAAATTGTTAAATAAAAATTATATTTTCTTATTAAGAATATTATTGTCATTAAATATTCATTCTCCATTTTATTCCTATATTATTTTCATGTATCAAACATAATTATAAAAAAATTCTATTTTATTCTTATTCTTTTTTTCAATTTTATTCTCATTTTATCATACTAAATATGACATAACTATTCTTCCCTTTTATCATTATAAATCACATACAATTAAATTTAAAATAATAAAAAATACACATAATATATATTTTTTAATTTTTATTTTTTTATAAATCAAATAATATATTTTAATATATAAATATAATTTTTTTAAATTTTAGTTTTTTATTAAATACTGAACCGAACCGAGCTTAGCACAGGCTTAATAACTAGTCCATCAATAACGACACATGTTTGGTTGGTGGAAATCTAGCTGTACTATTGCGATCTCATATTCATTTGATCTACTGTGTATTTTGTGCAACCTTGGTTCGAAACCACTTCAAACATTAAATTTTAGATATATGAGACTAATACAAAGGATCGTACCCTTAAAGCGAGGACGGGTTTTCTCGACTAAAAAGTGTAAAATACAAACAAAATCAAATAGAAAAAATCTATGGTATGTACCAATAAATTGATATATCACTAAATTCCATCATTGATATATTATCATGTGATATATGAAAATTAATTTTGGTATATAGTTTGATTTAATGATATATAAACGATGTACTGAAAATGAGCAACGTAGTCTGGACTAAAATACAAACAGAATCAAATAGACCTTTAACCACATAAAAGAACGAGGTGATCTCGACCGTAAAATGGAAAAACAGGAGTATGATGAGAAGCCAACCACACAGGCACCGGTGCTGAGGTTTTAACATTTGATGCTTATATCTGGTTTCTTAATTCAGAGGATATTGTCTTTATGCCTTCTCTTTCAAGAGAGACCTATATTCAGTATTCTCTTCCTGCGCTAATATCAATGTATTTAAATGAACTTTCCTTATCTTTTATTTAAAGAGAAACTCCTGTGATGTTAATAAATAATTTATAGAATTCTTTACCAAACAGAAAAAATTTAAAGAATTTAATTTGATTTATTGTTGGTGTAATTTTTTAACATTGTAGAAAACTGTTACATCATTTGAAAAAAAATAAACAAAAGCAATTGAAAGTGAAAAATACGACGGCATTGTGGAGAGTGGGATTTGAACCCACGCCCTTTCGGACCAGAACCTTAATCTGGCGCCTTAGACCAACTCGGCCATCTCCACTTGACGCCAAGAGAATTGTATCTTTATTTATTTAAATAAGTGGGATCTTGTTC
The DNA here is from genome assembly GCA_020226215.1 of Sindora glabra. Taxonomy (NCBI): domain Eukaryota; kingdom Viridiplantae; phylum Streptophyta; class Magnoliopsida; order Fabales; family Fabaceae; genus Sindora; species Sindora glabra. The sequence continues at coordinate 11,390,292 of CM035232.1, forward strand.
GCGATTTACCAAGCCCTTCTAACAATCTCCATACGCAGGCAAATCTAGCGGCAAGCATATGCTGAACTGGTAGATATGTTTCAGCCGTCCAACAAGGAATGAACTTCTTGGTCATGTTGTTAGGCTGTGATTGGACAGGAATGTGAATGTATATATTGGAGTGTCTGATCCTCTCATGGTTCGGAAACCAAAAATTGAACAGCAGCAAACGAAGAAGGTTCTAGCAATGATTCTCATAGAACAAAAAATAAAAAATTTTAGTTCTTTTGAAATAACAAATCATACTCGGCCCCTGCCAGGCAAACCCAAATCATAATTCAGCAAACTACAGAGAAAGGAGGGAATTGAAAGACTTCATCGTGTCCTCTAACACGTATAAAATTCTAATCTAAAAGCAGTGAGAACATTGAAATGACTAGTTTAGCGTGCTTAGCTGTATCTTTCACAGGAATATGGCACATGCCACGCAAAGAGCCAGGTTATCTATCAGGTCAGTGGCCTTCAGACGTCAACCACTATTCTTTTGACATGTCTTTATTCAAGGGGAATGATCTAAAAGATTAATTTAGCAGCAGCGATCAAGACTCACAAATCATGGTAATTATTGATTACTTCTCACACAAAGCTCCAACCAGGCTCTTTCTTCATCCCGCTTCCTTTCATCAGTCTTCTAATCTTTGTGACTTCTTCCCAACGTCCCACTTCTGCACAGATGTTAGAGAATGAAACATATGCCCCAGCATCACATGGCCCCAATTCCATTACCTTTTTGGCCGCTAACTTCCCAAGCTCAAAATTGCCATGGACCTTGCAAGCAGCAAGCAGGGTTCCCCATATTAGAGCATCAGGTTTAACAGGCATATTGTTGATGAAGCTTTCAGCCTCTGTGAGTCGACCTGATCGACCAAGAAGATCAACAATACAGGCATAATGACGATGACCAGGGTTAATGCCGTAGTCTTCAACCATTGAATTAAGATAGAAGAAGGCTTCTTCAACCAACCCACTATGACTACAGGCCAATAGAACTCCGACGAAGGTTATTGAATCAGGTTGGATCCCTTGCTTTCTAATGAGTTCATAAGCAGTTAATGCTTCTGCGCCTTTACCATGCTGAGCATAGCTCACTATGATAGCAGTCCAACCAATCAAGTCAGGCTTCTTAATCTGATCAAATGCTTTACAGCAATCTTCAATGCTTCCACATTTTGAGTACATAGTCACCAGCGAACTACCAACAGATGCATCCGATTCTAAGCCCAGTTTCTCAATGTAGGCATGCAGTTGAATCCCAATTGATCTATTTAAAAGGGCAGCGACCCCAAGAATGGAAGAAATTGTGAAGGAGTCAACTACCACATTAGTCAAAAGCATATCATGGAATAAAAGAAGTGCCTCTTCAATGGACCCCTTTTGGGCATATCCTGAGATCAAGGACGAGCAAGCAACAACATCCTTTTGTGGAAGCAAATTAAACACCCTCCTAGCCAACTCCAAGCTTCCACACTTAGAATACATAGTCACAAGCGCACCGCCAACAACTGTATCTCTTCCTATTCCCAAGCAGAAAGCATAACCATGAATTTCTTTACCAGTTTCAAGGGAACGAAGAGCAGAACATGCAGTTAGAGTTGCAGTTAAGGTCATATGATCAGGTACTATTTGTTGAAATAGCATTTCTTTAAATAGCTGAAGAGCCTGATCTGCACAGCCATGGTCTGCAAGACCAGCAATCATTGAAGCCCATGAGACATTGTCTTTTTGAGGAACTTGCTCAAAAACCTTATATGATTCCTCTAAACAATCACACTTAGAGTACATTGTGAAAAGTGAACTGCCTACAGAAACATCAGTGATCAGGCCAGACTTCAGAGTGTAACTATGTATCAGTCTTCCCAGATTTAAACAGCCTATTATACTTAACAGACTAGAAATACAATACTTATCAGGTCTCACATTTTCCTCAAACATTGTCACGAATAAATCAACTGCTTTTCGGGAATTCTGATTCTGAGCAAAAGAAGATATCATTGCCGACCATATGCTCTGGTCCTTAGTGTCTTCAATTTCAATGAATGCTAACTCAGATAATCCAACTTCTCCTATTTTGGCGTACACGTTGATCAAGGCAGCCTGAACACTTGAACCTGAACAGAATCCTAATTTTAATACTAAGGAATGAAGTTGACTTGCTTCTACAATCATCCCTGATTTAGCACATGCACCAAGTACACTAGTAACTGTATAGTTATTTATCTCAACTCCCACTTCTCTCATATTATTGAAAAACCTTAGTGCAGAAATAGAATCGTTCTCCTGCACAAACCCAGAAATTATAGCAGTCCAAGATACCACATTGTGGACAGGCATCTCTGAAAATTTCCTAGCAGCTTCATCCATGTGTCCACATTTGGCATATAAATCAATAATAGCAGTCTCAACAAAGACATCTGCTGCACCACATTTGATCACAAGCCCATGAACTCCTTTCCCAATCTCTAGTTCTTTAAGTGTACAACATGCTGTTAAAATGCTTGAAAATGTATAACTATTTGGATTTAGAGACTGACACATTTCACAAAAAAGATCCAAAGAAACCCAATTCTCTCCACTTCTAACTGCAGCAGAAATAATAGCATTCCAACATACCACATTCCCACATGACACATCAAAAAAGACCCTTAAAGCCTCCTTAAAGGTTCCATTTTTGGCAAACATATGTATCATTCCAGTTCTAACGTAGCCGTTGGAAAGGAACCCTCTTTTCATTGCAAAAGAATAAACCTTTTCACCTAACATAGGAGATCCCAAGCCAGTACAGGCTGAAAGAACACTCCCGTATGTAAACTCATTGGGCTCAAGGCCAAGCAAATGCATCCCACAAAACATTTCCCATGATTGCTCAAACATCAAATTATGATTGTAACCAGATATCATGATATTCCAAGAAATGACATTTGGAGTGGCCATTGTATCAAACACTTTGCGCGCAACCACCAGAGCAGCAGATTTGAAGTACAGGTCGAGCAAAGAGTTTGCGTAGAAGATATTGGATTGCAATAGATTGGATTTAAGCAGATAGGCATGCAAAATTTTTGTGTTTCTAACGCACGGCTGAAGTGACCATTTCTGATCATTGAAGAACACAAGTGGGTCAAAAGGAGTCGGGTTTTCTTCATATTTGCGAGAATTAACGAACAAATTTTCAGCAAAAGCGATCGAGGATTTCAATCTGCGAGAAAAGTGTGAAATTTTGGTTTGGAAACTTTGAAGGGGAAGAAAATTCATAGGGGTCACAGGAAGAAAAGGATCATAGTGATAGCTTATTTTTAAGACCGCAGCTGCGCGGGAGGTGACAATTAGATGGAAGATAAAATTGTCCCAACTGACACACAAAATATTTTCGAGTAAATTACATAGAGTTCCCTTATGGATTGATTTGTTTTCTCTTTATTTTTCAGCCTTCTAAAATGTCTCAATATTATATTGGTGAGGTTAAACCGTTACCACATAGTACTTAAATGATTTTTTCTGCAGCTTTTATAAATCAAAATTAAAGCCTTTTTTAAATGATGCATATCATTTCATACTTACGGTTTAAAATTGACAATATATTTGTAAAAGTAGTAAAAATATATAGGCGTTACTTTTGTTAAGATACGAACAGAAGAGCAGGTATATTATTTTTGTGGTTCAATATATTATAAGGGACGCATTGAAATGATTTAGAATTAGCGAAAATCAAATTAAAGAATAAGAAATTAATCTGTAATTTATTCAATATTTTAAGATCTGTACCTGAAAATTTTAAATTTTTTATTTTCAATTTTGATTTATGTTTTTTAAATTTATTATTTCAAATGAAAAATATAAGAGAAGTTCAAATGAAAATGCAATCATAAATTATTTACTCTGCTGAAGTAGATGTTAATTTTTTAATTGCATGAATATTTGTCATGGGAAAATAGGCCATGTTGGTGAGGCCCACAAAAATTACCTGGGCCTAACTTCGTATTTCTAAAACAAAATTGAGAGGCTAACGAAATATTCTGATAGTGATCAAGAACTCCATCTCCCTCGGTTGGGTAAAAATCTCATACATATTGTGGTGGATACCAGTGTTTACGTGCCAGGTTGGTATTATATGAAATATTAGTAATAATTTAAATAAATTTAATTTGAATTTAACTTGAATAATAATCATGTATCGAATAAATCTTTTTAAATTAACAAATTAAAACAAGTTAGCTTATTAATTCATTGAATAATTTTAATAAAAAATTTATTTTATAAATATTTTTATGAAATATAATTACTAATTATTTTTCACTAAAGAAATTTTCAAATATTAATTAAATATTTTATTAAATTTTTATTATCATTTTATTAAAATATAAATCTTATCTTTTTATTATATTTGAGTATTTATAATTTGGTTAGTAATTATTTTTAAATAGTATTTTTATACTTCTAATAAAAATTCTTAAATAAATTAATATCTCAACTCATTTAATTTTATGTTAACTGTAACCCCATCAATTTATAATTGGTGTTAATCACAATTTGAACCTCTAAAAGTTCAACTCAAGTACGTCTAAAGTATTTCATGTTTGTGATAAGTTATCATAACATATTAAAAATTACTACTACATATTTCCTCTTTCTCATTAGAGTTCAGCTGCTTTCTTTGTACAAGCACAATTGCATTAAGTGAGAGTATTACTTTTATCTAAAAAAAAAACAACAATTAAATTTTATATTAATAACTAAAACTAAAAATATAATTAAAATTTATGTGACTAATTATGAAAATTATATAATTCTAAATTTTAGAGGTGTGTGGGGGCAAATCAAGCCATCCACCTTTTAAAGATCATATATATAGATTTAAAGGTGGGTGGGTATAAACTACACTATGTTTAATATCAATCCATTCCATTTGTAACATTATCTCTATACAGTATTTATATGAATCTTGAGATATAAGCCGTTAAAAATCCATAACTACACAACTAACTTAATTTAAAAAATTATATAATAACAATGTAGATTGTACAACAAATCTTAATCGATTTCGAGGATTTAAATATATTTTAAAAATATTTTGATAGTTGATTTAAAATTTATTGATAGTTAGCGATTACTACTGAATCGATCCATGAATTTCAATGGATTGAACTATTAAAAATTTTATCCATTTTTTTATGAATGAAATTTGGTTGCTGCCCTAGGGCAATAACTGGACACTGCATCCACACCACATATAATGCCACAATATTAGAATTTGATAATAATAGAAATTATTTGATAGATAGAAATTATGGATAATTACGTTCCAAAGCTATTTGTTTCTATGCTTTCATTTTTAATAGATTTGGATATTTATGAATTTATGATATTAAAAGGCTAAAAAAATCTAATATTATAAAAATAACACAATTAGCTTCATGTATTGATTAATATTCATAATATTTCATACACATACAAATATGACATTCTTTCAGTCAAACTTATTGTAATTATTTTATCTTTTAAGAAGAAAGTTAACAATTTTCATTTTTTATTAAGTGAGAATAAATAACATTAAAATAATATATACATGCAAAAAGGAATAAAGACTAAGTTAAACACTAGACACATTAATATTATTAATTGATTCAAATTATAATATGTGTAAGGACGGAAAATATAAAAAATAATATGAAAAGTAATATGTAAAAATATTGAAAGGAAATATTTAAGTTGAATAAAAACTCTTGAATAATTGTAATAGTATGTGACAATATATTTTGATATTATAGTTGATAAAAAGAGAAAAAAGTTCAATGATAAATATAATTAAAATCTTTTATTATGTTCATTCAATGAAATTATCCTCATCTTCTTTCTATTGTTGGGGCATTAGATTTACTGCAAAGTATTCCTACAAAATGTAAAAAAAATATATTTAAATTATAAAAATTTTAATGAAATGCAAATACAAGACATTTTAAGAGTGTATTATATACTTGAAGTAATTAGGTAAAATAACTGGGAGGCCATATAAAATTGATATTGCCTTGACCATTATTGATAGATGTATTGGTTACTATATTAATTTGAACAATTAAGGACTAGAAAAGATGTTTTAAATTATATCAAAATATGTAGTAACCAAAATATTTTAAATAATTCTTGAATTATAAAATTTAAATGCAACAATACCTGATTAAATGCTTTAAAAACCTTAACTTATTAACAGTACTTTGCTCATGACTCTCCTACAAAATTTATGTTAGTTAGTTTATTAAATTAGTCTAAGAGGAATTTATCAATTTATATATAGAGTACTTAGGTCATTTTCAATTGTTATTCACATCTCTTTCTCTTTTCAAGTAAAACCTTGATTCAAGCTCATGGATGTCCAAAAGTTACTTTTCTTTTAATTCCTTATACTACATGTGGGGTTAACTTTAGTTGTATTTTGAGATGCTATTCATAGTAACTTTATTTTAAGTCTCACTAGAATTTTTAGAACCTCTTTTGCTCTTGATTTATTGCAAAGCTTTCATCAACTTAGTCAAACAATTATGAGCATAAGCACATATACTTTCATCTTTTGCTGGAAGAGTTATTACCTCATGAAAATCATGACTCAAGTACATATAATGCTTTCTAATGGATTATTGAGAATTCCTATAATCATTAACAAGGCCACAATGGATTATTGAGGATTCCTATAATAATTAACAAGGCCATCTTTTGCATCATTGATCCATCTTTTCATAATATATTGACTTGAAATTTCTTTTATACTTTTCTTGTCAAGCACTTTTAGTGCCTGAGAATACAAAATTTCACTAAAGCTAAATTTCATACAACTATAGTTAACTTCCATTTCTGCTTTGTCAAATTTAACAAGATATTCTTGAATTTTTGTTCAATTTCTAACTTTATACTCCTTAATGCAATCAAATCCATCGACTTTATCAATGATGTAATCTAAAGATTCAATATATTCTACTTGAAATATTTTAAATATTTTTATGTGCAAACTTGTGCAGCATATCTTAGCATTTCAACATTAACTTCCATAACAAGAATTGTTTATTTCATCTTAAAATCAACTTTTAGCTCTTGATATCGCTATCAATTAATAATCTTGAAAAATGTCCAAAAAAGGTAGTTACATCATGTTTTGATTTCAAATTTTTTTAGAACATTATTCATAGATTTATTACGCTAAATGCTTTTCATATTAACTATAAAACATATATCTTCCATACACCATAGTTTATTTTTCTCTTTTTTCAAATATGCCTTTCAACTAATTATTATTCACTAATAAGTACTTTTCTAACATAGTATTCCATGCTTCTAACCATTCATCTTCATCTTCATAATCATAAGCACAATAACAAAATTCAAAAGTAAATTGCTTTGAAGAATGAAACATACTATGTAATTATTTTGAAACATTTTGTTAAATATGCTATACACAAAAGCAATGATGAGTTTTAGGGAATACCTCTGCTATTGTTTTTGCCATTGTTGTATATTGATAAAAAAAAATTGTTTTTGGATGCTTTGAGACATTGCATTAAAAAAAATTTGGAATAACCATTTAAAAGACTTTGTTATTTCATCATAGAATAATGTTATACCAAGTATAACTGATTATTTATGATGATTTATTCCAATAAAAATAACATATTGCTAATCATAATCTTTAGTTCTATAAGTTGTGTCAAAACAAATAACATCTCCAAAATATTTGTAATCTACCATTGATCTAGCAATTTGCCCAGAATATGTTAATAATAAGATCATCATCATATAGTTGAATTGAATAAAAATAAGACAAATCTTCTAATTACATCTTTTAAGAATACTCTATAATAGCATGCCCATCTCCTTTTTTAATTGCTATCTTACGTTTAATATGGATGTAATTCTTGTAATCCATATGCAGAAAACAAAGATGCTCTTTTCCTCTTGCTTATGTACTCAAAAGTTCTAAACTAGTTTTAATTGATATTCCTAACCTATCAACTTCATCAATAGCAGCTTTTTGAGTAGTGGAAAGTTTTCTTATAGATCTTAACATATGCTTAGTAAATGAAGGTGCAAATTGATGATTGTGCTCCAAATTCAAGAAAGAAATTTTATATTTTCCATTATTTTAAAGCAAACAAGCCATTTGTGCTTTACATCGTACTCTTGTAGTTAGATGACAATAAGAAGCATTTTCAAATCCTTTGTCTTTGGCTCTTTCTCCTTGCTTTGAATAATAAAATATTCTTTTCTTCACTTTGCCTCCTAGTTTTCTTTTAATTTTTTTTTTGATTATAGATCTAATCCTATGACCATAATTTTTATAAAATTTATATGCATCTTCTTCTAAATCAAATTCCATACTTATTTTTTACTCATGTAGATTCATATCATATTTCATAAAATAGTTTGGAAGAGAATTGAGATTCAAATTTTCGTCTTGATGATCATTAACGTGTTAATTGTTTTTGCTATTGTGCTTTTCTCTATCAATTAAACTACAATTGATTTTATGTATAAAAAGTATGTTAGTGTTTAAATTCCTTCACTTAAAAAGTTAAAGTGCATATATATTCTCAAATTTAAAAAAAATCAAAGATACAAAAGCTTACATGATTGATAATTCTTCTCTTTCAAAAGAAAAGAATGAAAATTTGTTTTACCTCTAGAATTGAGCATAATTGACTTGCAATATCAAGATATAATGAAATAAACCTAACTTGCTAATAATTAAATAAAAGACTTATCAATATTAAAATAATAAACATGGTAGGTAATAGAAGCGTAAGACATCTTTTTATTGAATTCGAGCAAAACTTGACATCTAATTAAGGTTGTATGCAACTATTTGATTAAGTGAATATATCTAAAAATTTTAATTATGTCTATCATCTGTAAGGTTTTTATGTTTTTATCATCTATATAATAACATTATTTAATAAAATATATCATTACCTACTTTATCAAAAATTAAATTAAAAGTTATTAACTTTCTTCTTAGAAAAAAAGTTAAATTTTTTTTATTGAATACATGAAACTAATAAAATTAATATTATATTATAATTATAAATCTTAAACAATACATGAAATTAATCTAGTTATTATTAGTATATTAATTTTTTATTTTTTAGCCTTTTAATATCATAAAACCATAAGTATCCATATCTGTTAAAAGTGAAAGCAAAGAAACAAATGGCGTTAAAGCATAATTTTCCATAGTTTCCAATTTTCCATCTATTAAATTCCTATTATTATTAAATTCTAATAACGTGACATTATATATGGTGTGCATGTAGCATCTAGCTATTACCCAGGGCAGCAGCTAAATTTTATTCTTTTATTATAGGTTTATATGAATTGATTTGTGGACTTACAATTAAAATACATAAACTCATGAACCAAACCATAAATATGAATTAAATTGCCTAAAATTTAGTCCTTTTTTTATTTTTTATACAAATTTGTAGGAGTCAAAGTCCACACGGACCAATTTGTGTCCATCCATTTTACAACCTTAACTTAATTTAGTTGCAATTATAATTGAACTAACATAATCTACAATAAAGAATATAAGGTATTAACTTCATAATTTAATTTAAAGGGAGATGTATGAATGATAAGTATTAAATATTTTTATCAATATCAATGATTTAATAATTTGAAATATGAAATTATACTATGTAAAATTATATAATGTAATTTCTCTTAAATTAAAATGATTGCAATTAAGCTTGCATTATATTTTAAAATATTAACTTATGCTTAATTATGATTTTATAATAGTTATAAGTTTAATCTTGCATTTTTAAAAGATTATAATTTTGGATCAACTTATTACATCTTTCTTAAGATTTCAAAATTTTATGTTGTAAGGGGAATAATAAATTAGTTTGGTAGCAATAATTTAAAATGAAAATTTTATGTAAAATGGATAAATGTCAATAAGAAAACATGAATGAGATATTAAGGAAAAAGGAATTAATTAATAAAATGAGACTTGAATAAAATTTTTAAGTAAATAGAAATAATTTATTTAAGTGGGCTTGAAATAAAAAACTTGAAAGATTTGGTTGAGGGAAAAAGGTATTGAATAAAAGAATTAAAAGTTATAAGTATTTAGAAGTGATTATGTAAATATAAAAAAGATTGAAAGTTAAATTTAAAAAAAATTTCTTACCCTTATTTAACTCAAATTTCAACTCACTATTTTCATTTTTCATTTCCAGCGTTAAAACTCTCACTTCACTATTCTCTCCTCCTCATTCTACTTCTTCTTCTTTTCCTTTTTCAATCAAGTTAAAAAGGGTGAATTTTCATTAAATTCTTCTAACAATCAAGGTAAAGGCATCTCAACTATCATTAATTTCAAGCTTCTTTTCCACTTTTCTTAATATTTGATAAAGGTCAAGCTTTGAGTTTAAAAAAAGGAATTTAGGCCTTAAACTCAAATTGTGAATTTTAGATGATTAGGGATGGCCAAACCATGATTTCTTCTATTTAAAAGCTTTTCTATACTATATGAGTAAATATGTTAGCTTTATTTCAAAGATTTAAAAGAATTTGTTTAATCTGAGTACAAGTTTTAAGTTTTTAATGGTTATATGCAAAATGTATGGATTTATGATTGATGATAAGAATGTTATAAATAACGTGTGGAATATATGCATTTATGATTTTATTGGCAATTGTGGTGTTACAAATGCACTAGAAGAGTATTCATGGCAGAATGAACAATAATCTTGCTAGAAAATATGTAGAACATAACGTAATAGTTAACTAAATAATTGACTATATTTAGGAAAGTTACTTTTTGGACTGACAGAATCGATTATACTTTTTGGAATCACCCTTTAAACAGATATAATCAACTATGCTTGGTCAAAATTGCTCTTTAAGTTCATGTAATCGACTATAGAAGTCAGAGTTGTTCTCTAGAAGTATTCCTTATTTATCTTTATTTTATATGTTAATCTCTATTTACTTTGGGTATAAATATAAATAAGGAAATACCTCCTATTTAGATTCAAATAAAATATCAAAAATAAAAAATTCAAAGAATAAAAATCTAGATTTTGAGTTCTAGTTCAAAAATGATGAATTTTCAAACTATTATCATTTTCTACCTCATTAATAAGCCACTTAAAGATTTTTAAAAATTCATTAAAAATAGCATTTAGATCAAGCTACATCAAATTAACTAAGATCAAATTTTTTATTTTTTAAATAATATATATTTCCTATTGCTCCCCATATAAGGATTCCAAAGTTAGTAAAAATTTTAGAAAATCCTAGACAACGAGCTAGATAGAAACAAAACTATTATTAAAATTCTCACTAAGTTAGAAAGCAAGAAAATATGTCAAGATTTTTAATTGAGCTATGAAATTATAATGGTTTAGGGTCAATTAAGATAATCTTAAGTTTATATTAGGTTTATCTACCCATCTATTATACAATAGTATGTCCAAATTACATATTAATGACAAAGTATTACATGTTTAATTTATAAGTGTTATATGACATAAATATTATATAATGATAAGTATTGTTGATATGTAATGATGAATGCGATTACTTTGTCATGATTAATATTGGTAATGGATTGTAGGGCCAAGCAAAGAGGCATGGATGTTATTGCCTTATGAAATATGATATATGAATGAGAATAATGGTGTTGAAACTATATGATATAAGATGAGGGTAGTATAGTTCATGCAATATTCAAATAGCAAATCTAGTAATGGCTAATGAGGGAAAAGGATGATAAAAAGACATAAGAATAGGCTTATAAGGGATGAAATTGAGCAAAAATAATAATGAAATTTACTTATTTTTCCTTTTTTTATTACTATTTTATTTTATGTATTATACGATTGAATTATGGAATGGATAGATGTGTACATTTGAATGACAACAATAATGAGTGCAAATGAATATAAATGAATGCGATGATATTAATGGAAATTTATATGATACTATGTTATGGTTATTGATGGATTATGATAAGTGTGAGGTTTAATTTTTCTATATGCCCATAATAGGATAGATATATGAAATGATCTTGTTTGGGGTTTGAAATGTGCGTTTATGTATTAGACTTTCTAATAGACATGGGAGCTCATTGGAAAACTCGTTCCATTCCCTGTAAAAGTATGAGAATATGACCACCTTGTTGAATGGAAATTTAAAGCTTTCTCCCAGCATTTAAATTTGAATTTTTGTATCATGGTACCACTATCTATTTTAATAATCATCTAGTGATTTATAATTCCTTAATGAGTTTTGTAAAAACTCACTCTTTTTCTCTCTTATTTATTTTTTATTCTTTTAAGGTCATTTTCTTTATAGGTATCTAATTGCTATTAGATGGTTGGAAAGTAAGCTCATATGAGATCTTTAGTGGTAAAATATGTACTAGAGATAGTTGAAATAGTTATGCATAATAAGACATATTTTATTGATTCCATAATAAATTTTCAAAAATTACATTTCTCTTTTCTTAAAAAGCATGATTGCATATGATAAATAAATTTATATGCATTTGGACAAAGTTTGTAGGTTGTTGCATAAAATGATTTTCTACATTGATCACGTGCTTTAAGATAAATCGTGACACTACTACTAAAGTTATCATAATTACATTATTATTTATATCACAAGACCAAAGTTAGAAGAAAAATATTTTTAAAGCTTAAATATATTTTATGAAGAATCTTAATGAAAATATATTACATCTTGGAAGATTATATATGAATTTTCTTAAAGAAAAACTCATATACCTATTTTTTGTCACTGTTTTATCATCTAATGAAATTTACACATAAGATGAGATAATAGATAAAATTGAATAATTAAAATGATCAATCTTTATATTATATATTAACTGTGATATTTCTTATCTCCTATTATGATAAGTGTCATTCTTATAATTTACTATATATTAATTTGTCATTTTTTATGAAAATTTAATTTATCATTTTCTTTTCATCTAAAAAATAATTTTCTTACATTTATTAATCATAAAATAAGTAATAAATATAAAATTATCGATTGCTCTTTTCGTTTATCTTTCTAATATTAAATCAATTTCTAATAATTTAAATTTGAATCTTTATTTATCATGAGAATTCACAATTGGCCATTTATTTTGTTCTCATAAAAATCTTATCAGATTAAATTTATATTTTATTTTTTTCTCTTTTCACCTTCAATCACTTTAAAGCCATCATTTTATATGAGATGAGAATTTTCATCATCTTCAAAATCATTTTATCTCTATCTTTATTTAGTTTTATTTAAAAAAAATTATTTTAATCCTCATTTGGTTTGATTAAAAAAAATTTATTCTTATCTTCATCTCATTTTACATCTCATTTAAAATTTATAAACTTTCATCTATAATTCATTTTTTCTCTATCTTCATTTGATAAAATCACTATTTGCTTCTATAAGTAAATAAATAATTTAACTTGCACCTATCTATTAAATGATATTTATTATTAAATATCTCAATAGTTTATTTTCATTTGATAAATTTTTATTATGACAATCATAAATTTATTTTTCTATTTCAAAATCTAATTAATTATTTATTTTTCTATTATATTCCTAAATAATTATATTGTTTCACTCATTTTTCTCCTTGTGTCATTAATATATTTTTTCTAAACTTCGACTAAGATGATCAATTCTTTTTCTAAAGATTCAATACATATTATACATTTTTTATTAGTTTATTATTTTATATTTTTTATTATATTCTAAAAAAGAAACTTTATTATAAAGTACCTTTTAAAAGATACTAAACATGAGTTGGTCATTGATATTTTTTAGTAAAAAAATATTCCTCTATTTCATATGAATTAAAAAATATAAAATATTTGATATCAAAACATTGAATGTTACATATATGTCATTATTTATAAATTTTAATGAGTTATTTGTAATATAAATTATCACTTTTAAAAGTTTGTTTTCAAAAACTTATTCTATGCTATGACATAATAAATAAAAAATATATTATATTAACATAAAAAAATTATTTTTATAATAAATTATATTATTAAATATTAATATTGATGATAATAATTATCTTAAAAAAGTATCTAACTAATGTGATGTTTGAATGTAAAATCAATTTTTTTGATAAAATAAATTTGAAATTAATTACATACTTGAATTTAAGTAAAATGAGTAAAGAGATGACTTTTTTTTCCATCTTTAAATCTTTTCTAATTTTTATTTTATTAGATATTTTCTCTTTTAAATATCTTAAAGTCAAAAGGATGACTTTTTTCTTAGAGTTATTGGCTGTAAATTAATCAATTCATCATTTAATATTTTTTTATAAATAATTAATATATAATTATAATATGATATTATTAAAATAAATATTCATCCATAATATAAAATCAATATTTTCAAAAGTTTATTTTATGCTATAAGATGGTAAATAAAAATATATTGCTATTAAAAATCTATTCTTATCATAAATTATATTATTAAATATTAATATCTATGATAATAATTATATTAAAAAATAATATCTAATTAATATGATATTTGAATTCAAAACTAATTATCTACTTAAATATTGAGCAAAATTAATGAAAAATAATTTTTCTTAGACTATTAGTTATATATTAATTAAATTTTTTATCTAATTCTATTTATAAATAATTAATATATAATTATAATATTATATTATTAAAATAAATATTTATCTATATAATACATTGGGTAAGAAAAATTATATTATTAAATATTAATATTTATAATAATAATTATATTAGAAAATAATATCTAATTGTTGTGATATTTGAATTTAAAATTAATTACCTACTTAAATATTGAGAAAAATTAATAAAAAATATTTTTTAGACTATTAGTTATATATTAATTAAATTTTTATCTAATTCTGTTTATAAATAATTAATATATAATTATAATATTATATTATCAAAATAAATATTTATCCATATAACGTACGGGATGATAACTAGTTAAAAATATTTTTAATTATACTATAAATTTTTGGTACAAAATAACTAAAGCTACAACAAGTCTTCTATTACAGATAAAATTAATATAAGTGCAGCCACCTTTTTTTTATTTTTTTCATTATGGCAAAAACTAAATTAAAAATAGAAGGGACTTGCTTATGGGTGAAGGTGAAGATATATGGATAACTTACCATCATCGAGTAATAACTTAACTTCCTCACATGTAAACCTGTTAAAACAAGTTAATCCAACCTTGATAAGTAAAAATTATATGTCTAGCCGATCTCAAGTCAAACTACTTTTTTGTTAGATCAAGTGTAAATTGAATTGCTACAGTGTCAATGTCAATCTCATGTTGACATTTACTAAGTGAGTTTTATAATCCATTACATTTACTAGTCAAAACAAGCTAATCTAACCCTACCAAACTAACCCTATCGGTAAAAACTGTACGTCAAACTGATCTCAGGTTGATCTACTTTTTTATTAGGTTAAGTTCAGATTAGATTGTTATAATACTAGTCCTAATCTTATGTCAATATTTACAAGGTGAGTTTTATAATTTATTATATTTAATTATTATATTATTTATTTATTTATTATTAATTTTATATTATTTATTAATTAAAATATATTATTATTAAATATAATTATATTTTATTATTATCACTTAAAATTTTATTAAAAGGATAAAATTAAGATAAATTTATTGAGATAATTGAAATAAAAATTATATTTTTAAATTTTTAAAGAGATTAAATATGAATTCTTTCAAAAAAGAAAGTAAGAAATTTTTTAAATATTAATGTAATTTTTCTCTTAATTTCTTAGGATATATTGATAACTTTTTAATATATTAAAATTTTAAATTAAAACCTTTTCACCTTTAATACACGAAAAAAATTGACTAAAAATAATTTGACTACTTGTAAAAATTATTTAAAAAATGTACTTAATTTAAATAAGTTAAGTTTAAATTTAAGGTATAATAAAACTTGTAACCAAATCATGTATTGAAAATTTTAGGTGATTAATTAGTGGTAAGAAACTTTAAATTTTAGATTAAAATTTCTTCTTATAATTAATATATATTATTATTGTTAGGATTATTCTTATTATTATAAAATGTAATTATATTTCATTATTATCACTTAAAAATTATTATTATTATTGTTATTTTTATTTAATAGAACTAAAAATAATAAATAAATAAATTTAGAACAATTTTTAACATGGAAAATTCCTATTAAAGAGGATAAAAACTATGGGACCTAGTTTGGAAAATTTTTTCTATTAAATAAAATGAATACAAATATTTTATTAATTAAATTTACAACATATGTCACTCTTTCTAATTATCTTTTTCATCCGATAATGATCTATCTTCTTACAAATTATTTTATTATCTATCTGTTACATTAAATCAATCCTTTAAATAAATAGTTATCCTTATACTGTGATCATTCATATATAAATGTCTGTCATCCAAAATTCACTTACTAAGAGAAAATATACTTTTTGATGCTACAAAGATATTGGAGAGATTAGTATATCATGTCTCATAAGAGAAAATATAGGATATTATGTCCTTTATGCTTTCCATCATTCTAAAATGATAAAATTTAGCATATTAGTTATAATAAATATAAACAAGTGAAAACTTAATTCATTGTTAATTGAGGAAATATCATTAGTTAAATCTAAGTAGTCATCATATTCTTCACAAAATGAGATATTTACTTTTGAAGAAGATGAAAATATAGGATATTATATGCCATAATAGAAAATATAGGATATTATGTTCTTTATATTTTCCACTATTCTAAAATGATAAAATTTGACATATTAACTACAATAAGTGTAAATAAGTAATAACTTAATTTATTATTGATGGAGGGAGTATTATCAATTAAATCTAAAAAGTTATCATATTCTTCACGAAATAAGATATTTATTTTTGAAGAAGATGAAAAACCCATGCATGAAAATGCGAAGAACTAAATTTACTTTTATATACTTGAAACATTTCTAACATTAAATTATTTATGTCATTCATGTAAGACTCTAAATTAAATTTATATTGCATATTTTCATGGTACTTTTTTAGCAATTTTTTTTACCTTTTCTTATTTAACTTTAGGATCCTTAATTATAGTTATAACATATAAACGAGAAATGTTTCTAAAGTATTTATTGTATTTTGGTAAGCACTCATTAATAATAATTTTAAACTCATTAATACTTTTAAATTTTAAAAATATAGAACTACAATTAAGCAAAATACTGAGTATTTAGTGAGATGTTGAATAATAAAAGCTAGATAAAAGATTAATTGTTCTATAAAATATTTATAAAAATTGTAGGCAAATTTGTACCCTTTCCTATTCAATATTTTCAAGGTGATGATTAACTCAAATTTTTGTTAAATAAAAAGTATTTATGATATTTTTATACTTTAAGTAAAATTTTAACATTTTAAAAATAGAATTCCATCATGTATAAATATCCTATAGAGGTGTCTCAAGTTTCTTAGACATTTGGACATATAATTTTCCCTAATCATACTTTTTAGTTGGTGATAATTTGATATATAAAAATATATTTTTAAGATTTTATATAATTATAGAAATAACTTTTAATGCATCTTAAACAACTAAATTTAAAATATGTCATGCACATCTAAAATGAAAAAATTGAGCTTCGAGAATAGGATTTGAAGTTGAAATTAAACTTCTAATAGCACTACTATTAGTAGATGTATTATTAAAGGTAATTAAAAATATTTTATCCAATATCATGTACTCATTACAAATATTTATTATATAAAAAGTAATAGTAGATACATCATGTGATGGTTGAATTAGTTTAAAATGAATAATTATTTTATGTAAAATAAAATTATTATCAACATAATGGATAATTATACAAACATAACCCGTTTGAGATGATAATGTCTAAATATTGGATATAAGTACAAGTTTACCTTTGAATTTAAAAAAAAATTAGCTAAAATCATTTTTTGCTCTTCAAAAATTTCATTTAATTTATTTACAATAGTATTCCTACTTATACCATGCCATTGAGAATTAAAATGTTAAAGAAAATTATTTAATTTTGGAGAATTAGCTACACTAAAAAGTATTTTAACATAATAAATTCATTTACACAATTCATACTCACAACTATCTTGATTAAGCATGTTAGGATTTTTCACTTAGAGTATTTACAATATCCACATATTTAAAATAATAATCGCATCTTATTGTACTAGTACCACTATAACTATCATAGTTATAATTTTTTAGATAACATTTGTAAAATACTTTAACTATACCATATATATTTTCTAGATTAAAATGATTTCATATTTTAGAATTTTTTAATCTTTTTGCTAAATTGGATGAGAATATAGGAATGTTTACATTCTTATGACTATAAACACATTGTAAAGAAGATGGATGTTGAGAATAAAGAGATGATATAAATTTAGGTGTACTTGAAGGAGTATCCATAAAATTGTTATTTAAAAAATTAATAGTTACATTTTCTAAAAAATTTTGATTATCAAAATAATTTTGCATATTATTAAAATCATTAAAATTCATAATTAAAATTTATTAATAATATGAAAATAAAATTACTAATATTAAATTTAATAAGAATAATGACTATTGAATTAACTAAAATATTATAAAAATTGAAATATATAAAACTTAATAAAAAATATAAAAACATAAGTAGAGATTAGAAGGAATTAAATAGTATCACTAATATTTTTTTTTGAAGTGAAAATTTTAATACTTTGAAACTTCAAGCGTCACCTCTACCTTTAATCTTCAACACTTGTAGAAAAATAAAAATGTATCACAATTATAAAAATTAATAGAATGAGATTGAAGAAAGAATAAATATTTATTGTGTAAATTGAGTTTGATTGAAATGAGTATTTACAATAGTGTTAAATATATAAAATATTAGTAAAAAAATAAAAATAGTCGTTGAGCAACGGCTAAAGAAAAGAGCCATTGTTTTTGGCCATGTGTGATGCGCCCAAGTCCAAAGTATTCTACAGCTACGTTGAAGTTATGATGAAAAGGTAGAAGTTAGTTCATCTTCTTCCTTTTCAAAGCCATTTTCCAACGAGTCAAAAAGGTATTGTGATTGAATTGAAAACAATAAAAATATAAATAATTGGATAATAGCATTAGCCACTGGTATTTAGGATTTCAATTATGACATATCTATATTAGTAAGTTATATATATTATATATAAAAATAAATATATGTTATTAAATATATATTAATCAATTTAAAAATATTATATATAAAAATAAATATATTTAATAACTTATATTATTAAATATATATAAATAAATAATTATAATAATAAAAAATAATAATAATGTATTATATTATATATAATATATTTAAAATTATTTATTTAAAATTTTTAAATAATTTAAAATTTTAATATAATTATTTATTTTAATAAACTTATATAATATATATTGACAATATTAAATATATATAAATTTATTAATTTTAATACTAGAAATTATTTAATATTGCTCATATATATAATTTTAATATATATAAAATTAAATATATGATAAATTAATAATTTATTATTTACTATTATTACCATACTAATAAACTAACATTCTCCGATCCTAGTCTTTTATTAAGTTGGGCTAAGTAATTTCGATCCCTTACTAGGTTAGCTACAGTTATCATTTTTTATACCAGTTCTAATCCTAAATCAAATAAAATTATACATGTCTCAGGCCAATATGTTAAATCCAATAAGTTAATTTGTTAAATCTAGCATATTTTAATACTTTTATTCATATGCATTTGTGTTTAGAAAATTTTTTATTTAAAATATTAAAATAAGATTCATGGTTGGAAAGTTTTAAGTTAATAAAAAAAGAGCATAATATATTAAATAATACTTAGGTAATTTTAAATTCTATGAATTAATATTTTTAAATCTTAATTGATACATAATTTATGCATGTTTGAATAATTTTACATGTGTAGAATAATTTATTTTTTTACTATCAACTAAAATTTGTAAAATTTCACATAATTAATTTTTTTAAAGTTTGTGAGTTGTGATATATCAATTAAGGTTTTATGGAAAAATAAAAATTAAGATGTGAGAGAGAGATGATTGTGTGTGAGAGAGAAAAAGAAGTAATTATGGATAATAAAAATTATCTTTGAAAACTAATTGTAGACATGGAAGAGAGAGAAAAAGAAGTATGTATATATGTGTTAATGGGTAATTTTAGAAAGTTATATTAAATTTTTAACATTTAACAATTAAATTTAAAATTATAAAATTATCCTTTATTCTATTAAAATTTGAAATATATAAACATGGGTTATTTAGGAAAGAGAAAAATGGAGTCTACCATTTCTCAACCATTTTTCTATTAGTATAAATAATATAATCAAGTAATTGGCATTAATGCAAGAACATGCACTTTTTGAAATATTAAGATGGTCGGTTTAATGATATCTAATCATTATTTTATTCTAAAAGTTGCAAATTTAATATATGAGGAAGTTAATCTACAACAATAAAAGGGTGGAAGGTTTTTGGTCCTTTTAACACTTTGGTTAGAAATTGAATATTTTATAACGATAAAATACTCTTATATCAATAGAAAAAGTTTGTTTAATGTGTATTATAAAATGGGAATGGTGATTCCTTATTTCATTGAATGACAAAATCTTAATTTTATAGAAAAAATGATGAAATATCTATTCCATTGTTTGTAGAATGGATTTTTTATATTTTGATCCCTTATATTTTTTATTTATTCTAACATTATATTTTATTAATAAATGATAAAACATCTATGTTTTAATTAAAATATTTTAGTAATTATATTATTAATAGAATTAAATAAAATATTTTCATGTTTTTAGTAAACAAAATTTTTAATATAAAAAATTAATAAATTAAATGTTTATGCCTTTACTATGGAAAATTATTTATTAATTATATTATTGATAATTATGATTTTTTATGTTCAATTATAAAAAAAAGTTAAAATAAAAAAATAACAATATCATCTTTAATATATATATGATTTCAATTTTATACGTTCTTTTTTTTTAAAGGCATTATTATCATTCACACTTTTTTTTAATTTCATTTTTATAATATTTATTGCATCAAATATTATTATAAAATTAAGCATATTAAATATAATTATGAAATAAACTTTTCATTTTATTCATTATATTCCATTATATTATAATATTTCATTATATTCCATTCTATTTAATTCCTTCCTATTAAACATAAGATTATGAAAATGGCCAAGAAGGGAAGCATCAACTTTTACTTCAATCCTTTTTATTTATTCATAAATTATGAATTTTAGTCTCAATATTCCAATTTTAGCCTATTTGTGCTACCAAGAACCAGTCCAAATGGCACACTCTTATGTTCACAAGATCTTGTGACATAAAAGAGCAGAGTGCGATTCCCTCCTCTCATACTTTCTAAACTCTCTCATCCCTTCTTCTATTACTCCAATTCCTGGCCTTTGTAGAAAAAAAGAAAAATTCTAGCCTATCTGTACTTCCATCTCAACAATATTTTGGACAAAGTTTCCAGCGGAAAACGCATCTTTTGAATAGGATCCGATTGACATCGCAAATTAGAGGAGGTTTGTATGGTACAAATTACAAAATGTTGTTAGTATACAACGCTATTGAGAGGTTTGATTTTTGACACCTGTATTGAGATTTAATCTATACTTATCACCGAAGCTGTTGACATCTATAGAATATTTTGTTGTAAGGTCCCCTGAGTGTCGTTGAATTACAAAACTAATGAAAGGAAGTTGTAGTCTCTTTTCAGGCGTTTTTTCAAGCAGCTTGTGGGCATGTCCAACTAGCACAAATATACTCAAGCTACAGATAAAGACTAAAATTTGAGAGGATTCGGTAGAAATAATAGAGAAATCGGAAGGTTCGACAAAAATTTAAAAAGAAATGAATTTTATACCTGAAATTCTCAAAGCTATACAATGAAGTCAAAAGGAAATTGATTGTGGAAAGACAATGAAATCAAAATTTAAGAGATTACATTAGTCATGCTGAAAACCCAGGGGAAGCTTACATGGTTATCCCTAAAATTGAGACCTATCCTAAATTGAGATTCCCTTTATTTCTAAATACACACAACAAAATCATCTCCTCAATGTAAGTACCTAAAAGATCCTTGAGTAAAAACCTAAAGTAATGATATATCTTCATCAGCATGATCGTCATACCCCTTGACGGAAAATGATTTTACCATTTAACTCAAATTTTGGCGGTGAGGGGAGAGAAACAACCCCAATGTTGGGCTTATGAAGTTGCATGTATAGAGGAAAAGATCCTCTGCATCTTACTGTTGGCAAGTTTTTAAATTTCACAACTACAGGAGATCTTTGATGTTAAAGGTTGAAAGTTAACAGCTTGTTGATGGGGGCATTCGGAGGGCCATAATGCTTTGGAGGTTAGGGTTCTCTTTTTACTATGGGCTGCAACAATGAAAAAGACGACACACGTCAATCGAGGACTTTTTTTTTTTTTTGTTCTTTTGGCAATTCATTTAACTTAAAAAGCTAGCTTTTAACGTGTCTGATGTACTAGTTTATTAATTTTTTTAATATTTTTTCATTTCTTTTTAATTATTGTATTAAAATTATTTATTTTTATTTTAAAAAATTAAAATTATATTAATTATCTTCTTTCAAATATTATTTTTACTATCTAAATATGAATCCAATAAATTTATTTATTAGATAAATTTCAATAAAAAATATAAAGAAAAATATAAATTATTCCCATCAATTATAGATAAATTGATTTTACCTCACAAACTATGAAAATAGATAAATTATCTTCTAAAATTATATAAAATTTAAATTCTACCCCCACTATTAATAATATTAGAAAAATTATAAATTAACCTTATTAATTATGAGATAATTACATTTTACTCTTATTAACTTTTAAAATTTATAAATTAATCCTTTAATTATATAAAACTTGTGATTAACATCCATTATCTACTTAATTAATCTTTTTATTAAATTACATGACTTTTAAAAAAGGTTTTTAAGCTTGAATTATAATACTATTATATGTTAGATTATCACATTATTTTTTATTCAAAATATTTACGTTATATAATTAATAAAAATTAAATTAAATATATAAAATTTTAATTAAAAACTTAAAAATGAGTTATGAAATTATGTATTAAAAATAATATAATAAATTAATATATAATAATATTGTAATTCTTATTATTAATATTACTCAATATTAGTCA
Source organism: Sindora glabra (assembly GCA_020226215.1). NCBI lineage: Eukaryota > Viridiplantae > Streptophyta > Magnoliopsida > Fabales > Fabaceae > Sindora > Sindora glabra. The sequence goes on from CM035232.1 coordinate 11,413,671, forward strand.
TCACTATTTTTAATTTTTTTTCATTAAATTAGTTGCTCATTTCATGAAATATAGGTAGGAAAGATTAAGTAAAAAAGTAAAGTAAATACAAATGTTATCTTACATAAAAAATACTAAAAATTTAATATTTATATTTATATAATTATATTTAATTTAATTTTAACGATACAATAATTATAACGGTGATAAATAATAATTTTTACTTTATTGCCTGGGATTTTTTTACAATTTATTTTATTTAAAATTTAATAATTATATAGTATATAAGTTATTTTTATTTGATTTCTTTAAAATTTATAATCTGTTATAAGACTCATATTTAAACTAATACATTTATCTTTGAAAAGTGATTATATTAGTTAATAAATTTATTTTATTTATTTTTTCCAAAAAATATGTAAAAATATTTTTCCAAAAAATTCAAATAAATATTCATTGAAATTAATTTTTTATCACAAAAAGAAGCTTAACCAATATAAAATTTTTAAGAAAGATTAAATAGAATTTTAGATTACCATATTTTATACAAAATTACACATTTGTTTGAAGAATTTTAGATTACTATGTTTTATACAAAATTACACATTTGTTTGAAGAAAAAGTAGATGTCTCCCCATTCCTTACACCATAGTAGTTTGAAATCAAATTTTATCTGGCTATTATTTATTACTAAAATATGTGCTTCCTTCCTTGATCAGTTTACTACTCCAAGCTTTCAACTCCCCTTTTAAAGTTTTATTAAAAAATATAAATAAATTAAATTTATTAATTAACATAATTTTTTTTAAAAATAAACATATTAATCTAAATATGAGTATTACGATAAATTATAAATTTTAAAAGAATAAAATAAAGATAACTCATACTATATAATTATTAAATTTTAAATAAAATCAATTATAAAAAAATCTAAGGGGACAAAGTAGGAATTGTTATTTTTTACTGCTATGATTGTTATGGTGTTAAAATTAAATTGAATATGATTATATGAAATAAAAATATTAAGTTTTTAATATTTTTCATGTAACATAATATTTGTATTTACTTCATTTCTTCACTTAATATTTTTAGCTTATATTCCATGAAATGAGTAATTAATTCAATAAAAAAAATTAAATAGTGGTTACTAATGTTGAGTAGCACTAATAAATATGAATTATGATATTATGTCATTTTTTACACATAATTTTATAACTCATTTTTAAGTTTTTAATCAAATTTTTATATATTTAATTTAATTTTTTTAATTATGTAATATTAAAATTATGTGTAAAAAATAATATGATAATCTAACATATAATAATATTATAATTCAACCTTAAAAACTTTTTTAAAATTTATGAAATTTAATAAAAAATTTAATTAAATAGATAATGGATGTTAATAATAAGTTTTATATAATTAAAGGATTAATTTATAAGTTTTAAAAGTTAGTAGGAGTAAAATTTAAGTATCTCATAATTGATGGGGTTAATTTATAATTTTTCTTAATATTTTTCATTAATTTGTTAATCGAAAGGTAGAATCCAAGTTTTGTATAGTTTTAGAAAATAAGTATCCTATTTCCATAATTCATAGGGGTAAAATCCAACTACTCATTGTTAGTGGGGTAATTTGCATTTTTTTTAAAAAATATATTAGTAAATTATTACTCATTTCTCTTAAAATTAAAATTATTTATTATCTTTCTTAATCCTTATATATTAACCCTAATGACATATAAAAAGGAATGGAGGAAATAATTTTTAGGCAAACACTAATAATAGTCTTCGAGATTGTTGTTAAGCATTAATATATATCTTCAACTAATTATATTAAATATTTTATTTTTATTTTTATTGATATAATAAATGACAATATGATAAATATTTTATTAAAATAGAAACAAGTCATTAAATGTAATTCTATTATTAAATTGTATTATTATTTACTATATTATTAAAAATAAAAGTAAAATATTTAATTTGGTTAGTTAGAAATGTATATTTAATACTTAATAACAATCTAGGAAATTATTTTTAGCATTTGCCTAATTTATATTCTAACTAGACTATAACCTATGTAATGCACATGTTAAAATTTTACTTAGATAAAAGTTAATATCAAAATGAATGTATTAATTAATAATTTTATATTATTGATAATGTACGATCAAATATCCCTTAAAAAGAAAGATACAAAATTATATTTACATTGAATAGTTCATAAGTTTTTTAAATATTTTATTGAATACAACATTAGTTATGATATTAAAATTAATAGTCACTTGATTGTGAATTAGTACGATAATAAATATTTTTACTAATTAATTAAGAGATATTATATGTAAATTAATTTAAAAAATAATATTAATTTAATTATTATAAATATATATTTTCAATTGTCTTTGAAGAAAAAGAGTTGCTTAAAAAATAAGAGTTAAAATTATACTTATATGAAATTATGAATTTTGAAACACTTTTTTGAATACTATATTAATAGTGACATTTAATTTATCATTTACATTGTTATAATTTAATACTTTTAGTCATTCTTTACTCATTATTCTCTAAAGATAATAACATATAAATATAAATTTTTCTTGAAAATTGTTTTAACTTTAAATTGTATATTTTAAAGATTTAAAAATTATATTATTATTTATGAAATTATAATTTTATCAAAATTAATCGTAACTTATATATGATTTCCTTCCTCCATTTTATTTTATTTTTTATTTTAGATGAATTTTTTATTATTTTTTATGTCTTTATAAAATTAAAAATAAAGTTATTAATTTTTTTTATAATTTTAATCTTAATATCCTAATAAATAATTAATCACTTTAAATATTGATCATTAATTTTTAGTAAAGAATAAATTTATAAATTAAATTTTTTTCCAAAAATTATAGTTAATAATTGCCCTCTTTAATTTTTTTTATTTTTACCCTAATGAAATATAAAATAAATGGAGAATAAATAATTAAAAATCATATATAAATACTTTATTTATATTAAGATCGAATAATCATATTAAAATAATTAAAATTGAATTTTCATATTATGTATCTTACTTTTAAAATTCATGAAAAATTTAACACTAATGGATTTTGAAAGTTTTACCTAAGAAAATATGACTCAATCATTAATTAACATGTACAAATCACTAATGTATATAAAAAATTTTTGATTTGATTATTTACATAGTTTGATTAACTAATTTTTTAGTAATTATCAATTTTAAGCCTAATTTAATTTATCAATTAAAATTTTTAACTTTTAATTCAATTAAGATTATTAATGCAAATTCAATGTGATTGAGATCAGAAAGATTATAAAAATATAATAAATAAAAAAATCATGAATATTACTTCAAAGAGGAAGAAGATGCACTAAAATTAGAAAATTCAATAGATTAGGGAAAGAATTTAAAAGGATTATGAAAATGTAATAATTAAGAAAAATTAATTAGATAATTTTTTAATTTAATATAAATCACTATATATAAATAAAAAATTCAATCTCTTGTATTGATTGTACAAATATAACTTACTACATGCAAATCAAATGTAATTAAAATAAGAGAGATTATAAAAAATATAAGAAATAAAGAAAAGAAGTCATCAAGATTATTTCATAAAGGAAGAAAATATATGAAAATTAAAAAAATTAGTAAATTAAGAAAAGAGTTTAGAAAGATTATAAAAATATAATAAATAAGAGAAAGAAATTAGAGAATTTTTTTCTTGATTTAATATAAATTATTATATATAAATAAGAGATTCAATTTCTTATATTGATTAAGAAGAGATTGGTTTTGCAGGTGTAACTCATCGTAACATAGTATTTATTGAGAAAAAATAATAAATTGATATATGATGAATTACGAAAATGACATTTGTAATAATATGAGACAAAAAATATCATGACTAATATATAATATAAAGATTATATGTAAATAAATATTTAATTATATTTAGTACTTCATTATGAATAACTAAAAAATTGAATAAATAAATAAATATGTGATGTTATAGATATAATTAGTCAAAATTTAAATAATTACATTTTTATTTTAAATAATAAATAAATAAGTAAATAAATAAATATGTAGGTCATAGAATATGATTAATTAAATAAATTTTAGTTAATAATATTTTTGTGTTAAATAGCTTGATTGCACAAAATACTTTGATATCAAAATAAATATGAATTAATATACTTTATATATATCTATTTATATTAACATGTCCTTTTATATTATTTTATATTTTTTAGTAAGTTTAATAACCAATTTCACCAAATAATTTTAATATAATTAGTTACTTTATCAACTTTTAGCTATTGGCTGCAAAATAAATTAAAATAATAATTTATTTTTAAAAATAAACAAGAAATCCAAACTTTTAAGATAGTTGTAGATAATTAATTTATGATCAAAATAGCAACTGAAAGAATTAATAAATGAATTCCTAAGATATAATAAAACTGCACAATCTTTCCTTTTATTCCAAAAGCCTGCTCAGAATTATTTTAAAACATAATAAAATAATTTTAAATTGTCTTAGAAAAAAGAAATATTTAAATAAGTATTTTTTTTCATGTTCTTTTTTTTTCCAGTTTTATAATTTTCTTATTTTGAAATTATAAATCAAACTTCTTTTTATTTTGTGAGCTTTTTTCTTTTAAAGAAATTTCTTAGATACCAAACAGTATGAATAAAGTGAAAGGGATCAATGAAAAGAAGAAAATAACAAAAAAAAACTTTGACTCATGAAGTTTCAATTTGTCTCCAATCAAAGGCTTGGATTTTATAATTAACAAATGAATGGCCTAGATTCTTTGTTGTATCCTATACAATAAAAAATTGCATTAGGACCATAGAATTGTCCCAGCTGGAAGCATAATCTCATATTAGTTACAATTTTTTTCATATTACTTCTTATAGCTTTAAATACATATTTTCAATTTTAGGTAAGCTACGCATTTTCAAATTTTAAATATACATTTATCTCTCTAATAAAATATTTGAATTAAAAAAATATAATTAATAATATAAATAAACAAGTTAACTAAATATAATCCTGTGATTGAGAAATAAATAGCTTATAAATTGAGATTTTAGGAACATGAGGTAATATTTTTCCTTTTGAATATATGTGTCATGCTGGCGCTTCTCCCATCTTCCATCATTATTTTCGTACGTAACTTCTAGAAATTATTGAATCGATTCGTACGTAACTTCTAGAAATTATTGAATCGATATAATAAGTTTAAGTTAAATTTAAATGGACAATTCAAGCATTAATTAAAATGTCAAAGTATAATAACTTATGAATAATTCTACTATACCTAGACTAAAAGTATGGGTATGAACACCTTAATTTAGTGATAATATAATAACCATCAAATTTAAGAAATTAAAAAATAGATAGTTAATATAAGTTTATAGGTGACTTACTGAAAAAATAAATATTACTTATGTAATATTAATTCACTCTTATAATTTATACTTTTTACAAAAATAACCATATATATACCAACGTAATGGATAGACCTAATTTTATATTTTTTATGATTTTCTAAATTTTTTTATTGAACATGCAAATAAAAATGTATTAATTAAATTTTTAATAAAGAGCAAACACTTAATTTCTCATTTAACATAATAGAAAGCATGTAAATAATTTACATTTTGAAAAAGAATATTGAAATAATATTTTTTTTACATTATCATACTTTTAGATATAATAGTATGATTATCAATTAATTTTTATTATAGCAATACTATCATTTTTAAATTTAATGCTCAATTTATTTAGATATTTTTTGCATTAAATATGAATTTGTCATTTTTTTGTAATTTGTGAAATAATTTTTTGAGTTTTTATAAATTTTTTTAGTGTTAAAATTTATATATCTAGTAATGATTTAAAATAGACTTTTATAATGAATTATTAATATTAGGTCAATATTATTAGATTGATAGTGATTTGTATAATAATTTATTGGGTTATAAAATATATTCAATAACCAATACATGTGATTTGTATATAAATTATTTATATTGAGATAAAATTATAAATGATAGATCATGTATATAATATATTAAAAAATTATAATAAAAATTTTTACTTATGAATGTATTTTTAATTTTAAATATTAAAGATTTTTTTATAAATTTTCTATTCTCAATGAATATGAAAATGGAAAATAATTAAAGCAAATATACAAATTTTTTATTTTGATAAAAAATATGCACTTCTAAATTTTATATACATAGGTGTATAATATTAAAAAAATAGTATTACTGATCTCAATGTATTTAATTTTTTAAATTTTTAATATTTAGATAACGACGAAGAGTTTCAAAATTAATGATTTAAATACAATACTATTAGTAACATTATTATTTCTTAAGGAAGCATGTAATATATTAAAATTGAAATTCAAAATTAAGTTTTAAATATTTTATATGATGAATTTATGATATTTTTGAAATTTTAAAACTTTGGATAATTTAATAATTTTAAAAAATATTAAATTAAAATAATTTAGTCACATCTGTTAATATATAAATAGTTATAATTAAATAATTTTAATTTAATAATTTAAAATTTTATTATATTATTTTAAGTATTCATGCATAAACTATTTATTAGTGAATGTATATAACCAATACATTTTTACCCATGAATGTTTATAACTAAGTATTTGTATATAAATTATTTATCCGTAAATGTATATAACCAATACATTTTTATCTACATATTTTTATTCATATATGTAAAGAAAAATATTTTTTAAACAATAAAATACCAAAAATTATTTATCCATTTTTTAAAATTTATTCTTGAAAAAAAATTAAAAATCATAATCTTGCATACTATTTTTAAAATCTAACATATAAAATTAGATTATATATATAAGCACCAATTCTGAAAATATTATTTCAAAAATTAAATATAATATATATATTATGCAAATCCTAACTTTCAACATATAATTCTTAATTTAAATTGAAATACTTCAAATATTTTTAAATTTTAGATTTATATAAAAAAACTTTGAAAGTTGATTAAGTCAACATTTTATTAAGAGAAATAAATAATAAATTTAAAAGAAAATTTAAGTTATGTATTTTCCTTTACTCTTTTTGAACTATAAAATATATTCAATAATCAATACATGTAATTTACGTATAAATTATTTATACTGAGCTAAAATTATAAATGATAGATTATGTATATAATATATTAAAAAATTTTATAATATAAATTTTTATCTATGAATGTATTTTTAATTTTCAATATTAATTTTTTTTATAAATTTTCTATTCTCAATGAAAATGAAAATAGAAAACAATTAAAGTAAATTTATGAATTTTTTTATTTTGATGAAAAATATGCACTTTTTAATTTTATATACGAAAGTGTATAATATTAAAAAAAATAGCATTATTAACCTTAATGTATTTAATTTTTCAAGTTTGTTCGTCGTTGAAGGAATTTGAAATTACAATGAAACTCTTTAGTTTTCATTTTCCTTTTTAAATTTATTTTGAAAATTTATTTTTTGTTTTCAAAATTTTCATATATATATGTATGTAAAATAAAGTTTGGCCTAAATCTTTAAATTCATATAGGAAAAGATATTTGGGCCCAACTTATTTTTATAAATTCATAAGTTCATAAAAAAATTTAGGGTAAAAATAAAATAAAAATAAATTTAAGCCTTAAATTGTAAGGTTTATAAATAGGTAAATTACCTAGAAACCTCTTTCATACATAAATAGGTGTCATTTATTCATTTGTTTATCAATAAGGGTATCAATACCCAGACTTTTAGTCTGGGTATGGAAGAACTATCCATAACTTATTGGTAATAATAAAATTGGATTTAATAGTAGTATTTAAGTTCGGAGTGATGACTCTGTTTTTTCCCCTTAATTTTTTAATTAAGTTCTTATTATTAAAACCTTACGGTGAACTAAGCATTATTCCATATGGTATTTAAATTGCCTATTGTTACTGTTACAACCCAATCTTAATTATGATTGATATGAAATCCGATTACCTGGTTTTCACTAGTTTAATTTACATTCTTTAATAATGTATTAGAACATATGTGGGTTATTAGGAAGAAAGCAATATGCATCACTAGAAGATAACAGAATTTAATTCACTAAGAGTAATTCAATGACAAAAAGGAAGTTAGGTTTGCTTATAAACCATCTAAATTGAAGATAAGATGGTCTAACTAGGCTAAAAAGAAAAAAGTTTATATCTTTTTACTTTTAACCCTATATAAAATAAGACCTCAAAATATTTATTCATATTAAAACATACATTTGCTGCCTATGGTCTTACTAAACTAGCTTTTAAATATCTAGCTTTAAGGTAGTGATAGAAATAGGTCAACCTTGGAATTTATAAAATGAAAATATGGAAGGATAAGTCCAAGGTTTAGTGAGTAAATATTTAAGCAACATGAAGCCTATAAATAAAAGAAAAAAAGTTTGTTAATTGGATTTACCTTTCTTTATACCTTTGTACTTTAACCATACCATTCATAACACAAATTCTCATTAGCATCGATATATCAACTATATTATTTTGTAAACTTAATCATACCATCACCTAATATTTTCATATTACATTTACATCACACAAGATATCAAGATAATAAAGAAATGAAAGTAGGTAAATCTCATTATGACTTTCATTCATTTTATCTCTTATAAACTCATCTCTATTCTTCAAAGTTAACTTTATACCTCATAAATTGTTATTGAATTTTGTGTTTAATTTATCAAATATATCATAATGCTCCCATCTCTATTCTTATGAATTTAATACATTTATTCTTATCAATAACCATAATTCAAATTACAATATTTTAATGCCTTTTTGCATAATTTCACATCATATTACCATCATCAAATGTCACAAAATAATTATACTTAATATTATATAATACTTAATTAAATTGACCCATTTTACATTATAAATTATCAATATTATATCCTTCTTAGTAAATTGAAAAATTTTCCAATTAAAGATGATAAATGATAAATAATAATGGTATAGATGTGAATGGGTGAAAAATTGTAAGTTGAAAATTTTATGGGCAAAGGATAAAATTGTGCTTATCCTTTTATATTTCCTAAAAGTAGCCACCCTTTCCATTTTCCCATTTTCTTTTCCAAAAATTTCAAAACCCTTCCCTTTCCTTATCTTTTTTTCTTTTCATTCATCTTTCTCTTCCAAAAGCATAAGGAATTCATGAAGATAGGTAGGAAATTAAGTTAGGATTGTTATGCAAATGAGGTAAAGGTCTTAATCATCCTAACTTTAAAGCATTTCCCTTTCTTGATCTCTATTAGAGCTCACGCGAACTTAAATGATACATGGAAACCTAACCTCCAAATTTATCTTGAAATCTTGAAAAATTAAAGTGAGAAAGTTATAAATGTTGTTCCTTTAGCCTTTCTTAGATTAAGAAAAGTAGATTTTTTTGGGCTTAATCATTAAAGTTTACATTAAAATGATAAAATGATGAATAGTATTTTTAAAATGGGTATTTCTATTGAATATTGGATAAATGGTGAAATGGGTGAGATTATGTAATAAAAGGAGGACCAACTAGGCTACTATAGTAAGTAGTAATGTTTTGGTAAGCAAAAACATGGATTAATAGGGTTTAAAAAGGGTTTGAACCCCTTTTAAACAATGAAAATTAAAGATGAAGATGTAGAAATTCAACGAAATAACTAGTCATTACCCAAAATGACCATTTGTTATGTTAAAACTTCTCTAGGATTTTGCCCAAAAGCAAATAATCGGTTCTTTGCATTATAATGACCACCCATTTGTATCTTAATTTTTCACTTTACACTATGAACAAGCCTAAAGCCAATGTAATTCAAATAAGATTAATCTAACTAATATCTAAGAGTAATCCATTCATTATTAACCTAGGATAGATGAAACACTTTGTGTTATAGAGGAAAATAATGTGGAGTAATTGATCTTGAACTCAGAAATTAAAATTAGAATGTGTTGCCTTCAATGGTGATTGAATCTTTATATTGACATTTATGTGCGGACATGTTACTTTGGTTATGCATTAAAGTCATAGTGTGATCTAGTAGTTATGATGGATATATGTATATTGGGATGTAGTGTAATAAATAAATGATCACGAATTATGGAACATGCTATGTGACAAAAATGATATCTAGGATATAATGGATGAAATGATTATGGTTTTTCCATGACCTACAAAAAATGGAAATATTGCACCCATATGAACTAGGGAAATTATGTTAGGAATGATGTTATTACTAGATGGTTAATTCTTGATAAAAAGGTGAGTAAGACATAAGATTAATACAGGAGGAATAAGGATGGAAATTACAATAATGTATAAGGTGGGCTTGGGAATGACAAGGTAGATAAATGAATTTTGTAGATATTACTAATATGATACATGATGGATACTTACCTTTTGATAATGGTAAATTTTTCAAAATAATGTGATCTCTTGAATGACATTCATATATGCTGTATATGTGCATATATATGCTTATATAATTATCATTTAGACCCTTATGGTGAGTCTTAGTAATATAATATCCATGAAAAGATGCAAAAGGATAATTTTCCTACAACAATATCAATATTCCTACTGTGTTCTACCAATAGTTATTAGGTGCTTGCAAGTTGCAACTAAGTGTTACCTAAAAGATTACTTTCAATAGGATTGTATTGATGGAACTCACCACTTGTGAGAATATGTTTGTCTAAAAAGTTCTCTACCTTTGTAATAACCAGAAGTGACAAATTCATATGATTCATAATTAGATCAAAAATGGCATTTTTGACATATTAGGCTAGCCCAAAGGTGTCTAATATGTTAGAAGAGGGATTATCTTTAAATTCATTTCAAATTCTAACATTGATAAAATAGGCAAATATATTATCTAGACTAATAATTCATTATTTAATAAAAAGAGAATTGCAATAAGGATAGAAGATGATATTAAATATTCGTATATTTGTTATTGTTAATATTGATTTCTCTCTATAACTTAATTTCTTTACAGAATTATTGAAAGGTTTTTATCTCAACGTTACCAATTTTGTATATCTAGTGTATAATAGGCATGATTGTTTGATAAACTATCATACTTATTATATACCATATATACAAAATTGATTATTTATTGTATTAGTGTTTTAGTGTATTTGTTAATGATGTAATGATATATCTATGTGTGTGTAATGAAAATTTTTGTTTATCATATTTTATTAATGTAGTGATGTAAAGAAGTATATAAGAATAAATAATGTTATAATTTCACAATTTTTCATTGTCTCATTTTTCATATATTTTTTATTTACTTTTCATTTGCTATTATTTATGTTTGTAACTTTTTATGTTTGAATAACTTTCTATTTTTGAATAAATAATTATTTTAATATTTAATGAGTTAAAAATAATTCTCCTTTTCTTTAAAACACTTAAAAATAAATTGTTAGATTTGAAATTTTAAATACTTTAACATATTGATTTTGTTTTATATGAAAGTGTGTGAAGAACAAAATATTTTATTAAGAACAAATCATATACGCCATTTGCAGAATGAGATAAAATTTAAACATAACCCTCTTTTAGCTATTGTCTTTCATTTAAAATTTTAAATATTTTGAAGTGTTATGAAAAACTAATAAACCATATTGATTTTTTTTTAAAGTTAATATCTTTTTGTCATGATGTTAGCTTATTATATTAATTGATGTATTACACTATATTTTTCATATTCAAGTATTTTTTTTACAATAAAAAAATTATGAAACCATATTGGTTATTTGTATTAAATTAACATGGAAAGTGTTTAAAATGGTAATTTTTTATTAACTGATATGTTATATTTGATTGTTTATATTTGTACATTAAAATGTTGAATATTCCATGTTAGTTTTAATGTCTAACCAATATAGAATATCCAATGATGTCATTTTACTTTTTAAATAATTCACAAAAATAAGGACGAGTGTTGAAATAAATAATAATTTTTAACTCTGTGCTTAAGAGCAAAGTGTAGAGTATTTTGATCTTCTTTTTAAGATTCATTGTGCTCTAAAGAGATATTCCTATTAAAGTTCAACAAAACTCACATTCAACTTTTCATTTATCTCATAGCTTGCTAAAGTTTTCTTCATTATATTAAGATATGTTCGTAATGTTCACTTTTCTTTTAAGTATAAGGAAAAATGGTATAATGCAATGATTATGTATCTCTATTTTTGTTTGGATTATATGTGTTTGATTTCTTTTATTAGGGTTTTGGATAGATTAGGTGTTGATATATGTTTAGCAGCTTTATTTATATTTTATATTGTTCATATTTTTATGTATTCTTTGATGTGTGAATTTCTTGTATATTTGTTACATTTTTACTTTAGATTAGGTAGTCATAGACCTTGGATGGATGGCTACTTATCATTTGAGCCATTGGTAATCTAAGGGGTTTGACAAATTTATTAGATTTACTGTAAGCAAAAAGAAAGTGGAAGAAACTGGTAATGAGCTTATTAAGTGCCCTCGTAAGAATGTATTTGTGTTAGGATGCTTAATTTAATAGGAATAAAAGAGCATTTATTTTTCAACAACATTGACCTAGAGTATATATATGATAGATATGGCATGAGAAAGTAAGTCATTTAGTTCATCTTGTACATATGGAGCAAAAAGTCTATAAAGATAATGATATAGATATAGAAGCAAATAATTAGTCAAAAGACATGGTTTATGATATTAAAGATAATTTCACTTGGTGTTTACATGTCCTTTATAGTTTGTTAAGTGATGTAGAGATGCCTTTGTATTTTGGTTAAACTAAATTTACATAGTTATTAGCTATACTGAGATTGTTTAACTTGAAGGTGGGGAATGGTTGAAGAGATAAGAGTTTCATGATAATGTTGTAACTATTAAAAGAAATGCATTTTGAAGGTAATAAGCTATTAAATTATACTTATAAGGCTAAGAAAGTTATATGCTTAATAGATATGGAATATGAGAAGATAAACACTTGCTTTTATGATTGCATGTTATACTGAAATGAGAACAGAACTTTAGAAGAGTGTTCAAAATATAAGGCATCACATTACAAATTAAGGAAAAAAGGTGTCATCAATAGTAATGGGGCTTTGATTGAAGTGTTATGACATCTTCTAATAATACTAAAAACTAAATAAATATTTACTAATACAAGGGATGCTAAGAACTTAATATAGCATATGGATTAGGTATCACTCAATAATAAGCTTTGTCATCTAGTTATTTCTTCTTGATGATAGATAATTGATATTTTATTTCTTGTATTTAGTAGTTTGCCAAGAAACCTTAAGCTTGCATTTTGCATTAGTGGAATGAACTCTTATAGTAATATGAGCAGCAAATACATTATATAGCCTATTATGTTAGTGATCTATAATCTGTCTCCTTAGTTATGCATGAAGCATAAGTACATCATATAATCCTTATTGATTTTAAGGTCAAAATAACTAGAAAATTATATAGATGTCTTATTGGCATCGTTTATTGAAAATATAAAGATAACATGGGAAAAACATGTTTTGGTCTTTGATGCATATCATTAAGAGTATTTCATTTTGTATACATACTTTTTTGCATAATTAATAACTTCCCAATATATGATAATTTATTTGCTTATAATGTTAAAGGGTATAAAGCATTCCTATTTGTGAAAATGGTATATGTTCTTTTTAATTATAATATAGGAAAAAGATGATGTATCTTGGTCAATGGAAATTTTTGCATTGTGGCCATTGATATCATAGGTTAAAGAAAGCTTTCAATTGATTATCGGAAGAAGATATAATTCCAATTCCCTTAATTGGAGATCAAGTTTATGAACAAGTGTAATTGAATATTCAAAAGTATTATTTATTTTATTATTGAAAACTAAATAATGCTTTTGATTTATTCATTAGGTGTTATTTCAAATTTATGAATGGTTTAAAATTATTGACATCATTCTTGGCTAACATTATAAGCTTGTAGGTAGGGATACTTCATGAAAAAATATATCCATATTCTTCAATTTTCCTTACTTGGAAAAGATATCCGTAAGACATAATATTGATATCATACACATGGAGAAAAATATTTGTGATAATCATATTAGGAAACTTTTGAACATATTGGGAAAGAGAAAAGATAGAGTCATACTCAAATTAAACTTAGTTGAAATATCTATTCAGAGAGAACTAGTACTAGAAAAAAAAGGATTAACATATATATCTTCCACTAACTTGTTTTAGAAAGGAGAAGATAAGTTTTTACAAGAGTATGCTTTGTGTTAAGGTACCATAGGGATATTTTTCAAGCATCAAGAACATTGTCTTAATAAAAAACTTGAAGCTAGTTAGTTTGAAGTATTATGACTACCATGCTCTAATGCAGTAACTTTTATTGATGGCTATTTGATTAATCTTTTTGAAACATAATAAATATGTTATCATTAAACTTTATTTCTTTTTCAGTGTAATATATTGCAAGATTGTTAACCCTAAGAATTTATGGGATTTGCAAAGATAAATTATGGTTATGCCATATAAGCTAAGGATGTACTTCTTATATTTATTTTTTGATATTATACTACATCTTATTTTTTATTTAGTGAGAGAGATAAAACTCTACAGGCCAATTTACTTAAGGAGAATATGTCCTTTTAGATGATATAAGAAAATCCTAAAAGTATATGTAAAGAGTAGACATTGACCAGGAGGATACATTATTGAAGGCTATATTATTGAGGAAGTGATTAAGTTCTATAATGACTACCCATCAAATATGGATACTATTAGATTTTCAAAGTCTTATCATAATGGTAAAATTACAAGTAAAGGCGTATTGGATACCTAAATGGCGAGCATAAGCCATAAAATGTATATGCAGGATCATCTCTACATTTTATATAATAGCGATAAAGTTCAACCTTATATGGACAGACCTTTATAAGGGACTAATATTGATAAAGAAATGATTAATGGACTCAAGCTAAAAAAATGATAATTCCTTAGTTAGTTCTAGAAATAAGTTAATTATTAGATGTCATAAAGATTGAATGCTATTTTTGAAACCATCAAAATGGCTGGCATAAGGGCTATAAATGAAAGTCATTTCTTGTAATGGATTCTTTCTATACAAAAGGTTAGAATGATAGGAGCATTATGTAAAATAATGTGGTTGTTTTAGTGGCTTAAGTTATACATGTGAGTAGTTTCAAAGATAAGAACTTTGTTTACACTAATATATCGTATTATAAGATCATTAAATACATTTGGAAGATTAACTACATTATGTTTAGGTGTTTTTTAATGCAAATGGGTTAAGAATAAAAACGACATTTGGGTTAATAAGTTAGAATTCACATTAGTGGATCTTAATAAGAAAGGTTACAAAGGGAAGCCATTCATAATGATATCATAAACAAAACAAATGTTCTATATCATAGACTTCTTCAATTATAAGTGATATTTAGCTTTACTAAGAAAGAAACTTAGTTGTTAGTGATGGGGACAAAGAAGATTTGGAGGATGATAATAAAGAGAGTTCTTTTTTTTTTTCTGTAGGAATACCTCTAGTGGATGAAGAAAGTAATGTGAAGGAGTTCTACATGCAAGATGATCATACTAAAGAGATATAGGTTAAGAGTAATCAAGTTTATATTTCTTATGCTTGTATTATATATATAATAGGTAGCATTTTTGAGTTATTAATTAGTTTCTAATACATATTTATATATTCAAATTTTCTAATATGATATAGATTTTACATATAACCTTAATTGTCTTAACATTTAGTGGTGTGAATGGTGTACTACTACAAAATGGCTAGTCAACATTAGTTGATAGACGTTGGTTAAAGGAAAAAATTGATGTTTATGTTAATGTGATGGGATTTTTGAAATTAATAAGATATTGAAGACTATGATTATTAAATAAAATAAATATTTATATTTATCTGATAACATTTTTGAAATTTATAGGAAACCTATGATAATGGATAGTTAACGTTATAATTGATGTTTATTTGGTTGATTGAATATATTACAAATCTTAAGATAGCGATGATTATATCAATTGACATTGAAATTGATATAACATAAGTGTTTTTGTAAATATTGTTCTAACTTTATATATCTGTTTTGCTTTAAGCCAACATCATTACTTACAAATGTCAATTGTTAAATTAAAAATCAACATATAAATATTACTCCAATGCCTATAAATTTTGCTTACACTCTTTTTTATGTTTAAGTTGAATTTAAGTAAAACTTACTTATCCTTTGAAAATGCTTTGAATTTATTAGAAGCATCCCATCCAAGACTTTAATTTCTTTTACTTTTAAATAATATGAGCCATTAGAGTCTTGGATAAGATGCTTCCATAAGTTTGAAAGTTTAAAGATTAGATGTTGGTTGTATATAGGGACTGACATTCAAAGGTATATCAATAGGTAATCAATTTTTTATATTCACGGCATTATTAGAAACTGTAAAGTATTAGATATGCATTGTATACAAGAATCTACATCTAAATATTATCTAAAACTAATTAATATTTATATTGACAAATTTTTAATATCAACAATTAGCTTATTTAAATAGCACTACAACATTCATGAACAAAGTTGGAAAGTTAAAATTTAACTTATTTAAATTGCACTATGACATTCATTAGATTTTAGGAGATCAAAAACACTTATAATGTCAGTTGATCAAATAACCAATGTTTAAAAAGTATATCAATATATTTAACATGAAAAATTCTTTTTTAAAACATCAGTTATATGTTAATAATCATTATATAATGTTCTATATTGCTTATAAATTTCACCTCATTCTCCATTTAAAACATATCTATGATGCCTTAACTTTTATTATTTAACTCTAAAGTTTAGTTTTGATTCAAAGGTAGCTCTTTTTTCCATCTCACAAAACTTGTTTGAAAATGTGGCAAATTTTGTCAAAGAACTTACCTTTCTTTTGATATATTAGGTTTCATAATGTGTGATCTTTTAATTAATGATAAATATATGAAACCTGAGATATTGGAGGAAAGGTAAGTCCTTTAATAAGATCTACAATGTTTGTAAATAAGCTTCTTTAGATGGAAAAGAATGCTATTTTTGAATTCATTTCAAACTTTAATATTAGTAATAAAGATAAATGTATTGCTTAGATAAATAATTTAGCATTCAATAAAAAAGAATTGGTAGCAAAAATATATGTTGAAAATTAGTGTATTTGTTATCATTAAAATGAAAGTTTCTTTCCACCCTAGTTTATACACGAGGGTGGAGGAAAGCTTTTTTCTCAACATTACCAAGTTGTATATATAGCATATAATTGGCATTCAAACTCAAAAGCTCTTAAGTATGGAGAATTAATTATTTATTATATTAGCATTTTAATATATTTGTTGATGATTTAATAATATATATATTAAAAATTCAATTATTTATTGTATTTTATCAATTTAATGATGTAAAGATGTGTATGGAAGTAAATAAAATTATAATTTTATAATACTTCATTATCTCATATATTTCTTTGTTTGCTTTTTATGTTTGGATAGCTTTCTATTTTTTATATTTAAAGTTATCTATTTTGAATGGATAATGATTTCAATGTATAAATATAAGTTAAAAAATAATTCTATTTCTCTTTAAGATATTTAAAGATAACTTTTCCTATTTGATCTTTTTTAGTCATCATTTTCATTCTAGAGTTCAAAAGATTTCAATATAATGATTTATTCTATGTATAAGTGTCTAAAGTTTTTGTTTAATATTTTTTAGTTATTAATTTTTGCAAAATGAGATAAAATTAACTTCATTTTTTTAATTTAAACATAATCTTCATGTTTTATCTAAAATTTTAAATATTTTAATATTTCATAGTATAATAAATAAATAAATAAATAAACCATGCCAATTTGTTTCTTAGAACTAATATATTAAACTTTATTTCTTATATTTAGGCACTAATTGTTCTGGAATAAAAAAAGGAAAACCACATCAATTATTTTTAGAAAATCGATGTTGTTAATCATTTAATTGTTAACTAAAACTTACTTTAAAAAAATTTAAAGCAGAGGTGACATATTTTTCCTTTTTATTTATATAATATCTTTTGTAATAAATGTCTCATTTCTCATTTGTTTTATTTACATTCAATCTATTACTATTTATATTTGTTTAAGTGTATAAGAAAAATTATATAATGCAAAATATAATTTTAATGTTATCAATTTCAATTATGTTTTGGATTCTGATTTGATATATATGAGTATAATTGAATCAATTTTATATTGATATATATGTTTGTTGTATTTGTCTATTTTAGAATGATTTTGCAAAGGTTCTGTGATTGTAATGAAATAGTTATGCAAAATATTGCTAAAGCAAAAGAAATATATTTTTTTAATAAATGACATTATCTATTATGAGATTGGTTCTTATTTCATAATTGATGTTAAATATTACTAAATGGGATAACAAGTGATGATGTCTTTCACTTAATTGATGTCTAAGACGTTAAACATTATTAAATGGGATGGTGTTAACATGGGACGGTGTCATTGTATTAAAGGCAATACTATCTTTTACTTAATTAATGTTTAATATAAACCTAGACATTTGGTATTAATCAATGTGACAACTTAGCCCCTGTGTGTGAATTAAAAATTAAAAATATAAATCATGATGTAATTTGAAAATAAAAAGAGTAAGCCATGATACAATTTGCATATTTTATCTTGAAACTTTTTTAAATTGAAAATGATTTTCTGTCTAACAAGATATGCTTTCTTTCCCATCTTAAAATACTTCTTTTCATTTTTATATTTTTTTGCTTACTAATTACTTTGCAAGATTGAAGCTTGTTAAATTTTGGGTAAATATGTGAGATTTGACACTCATTGAAAAAGCGTAAAATATAAATATAAATGTAAATATTTTTTTTTACTTTTACATATTTTCTTGCAATTTCATTTTTAGTTTCCTAATCAATCCTATTTTATTATCTATCATTTGAATGCAACTTTTACAAGTTTGTACAGGTAAAAAATTTAATTTTATTCATTTTCTTTAGCATTCTATGATATTATATATTATTTATTCATATGAAAATAGGTAATGTTATACATTAATTTTTTTATGAATGCTTATTGTATCCATATGTATTGTATTCAAGTGGTTATTTTAAGGAGTGCAAACTTCACATACTGAAAACAGGTATTAAGACAGACTTAGTGAAACACCAATCTTTGAATAAGGTATTGCGTGTAACTATTCATCATTTTTAATATATTATTATTTAATTTATTCTTTGAAATGGTTTAAATTAAAAATTTGTAGAATCATAGGTTTTATTTTTTATTAGAAATACAGGAAAAATGAAAAAGACAAAGGAATAAGGAACTATGGAAAAAGGCTACAGATTGAGGTTTAAGTGGTTAGGGCATACCATGTTAGTTATGAAAATAAATTAACATAGTATTATTAAAATTAAATATCAAGCATTTGAAAATAAATAATATTTAATATTATTTCCTACAATGATAGAAGAATATATGATTTTATTTGTTTTTGAAAAAAATTAACATTATTATTATGTTTTACAATAGTTTCATAATCAATGTTGAAAATAGAAATACAACAACATTCAATTAAGTTTTAGTCAATTTCTGGTATATAATCCTTTAAATACCCAACGTTAATAAATTATTTTATAATAATGGTAGTCCTTAACTTAATAAACAATACATGATGTCATTAAAGTTTAAAGGCATAAGTCAAGTGATAAGTTTCTCTTCAAAAGAATCATATAATAGTAATATTACATCTATAACATCAATTTTGATATGATTGTACCCTTTTTGTCACAATAGGTTTCACTAACATTTATGTCAATTGTAGTGTCATTGCAATATAATATAACTTCCTTCTTTAGCATTTATAGGTATTAATCAAATTTTTGCAACATATACATATTATATGCCTTTAATTATTTATGCCAAATTTAATTATATGTCTTCAATGTACATATTAATTTTGTCTATAATAATACTAAATTTTATAATTTAGTTCAAATACTATTCTAAGTGTAGTGAGACATAGGTGAATATTGTGGGAATAAAAAAATTAATAAATAATATTGGTTATTATAAAAGCCCGTTATCCCTTTTGGACATACTATATTGATTGTTTAACAAAAACTAATATTATATATAAAATTTATGTTATAAAAGAATGTCAATTTTCAATGGCAATTTTCAAATCGACATTGTAGTCTATATGTCATGTTAGTTTATTATAACATTAATTATAAACCGATGTCTAATGTATATGGTTAATCAATATCTAGGAATTAAATACGTCTATTTTCCAACAAAATAGCCTATGCCATTACATATATTTCATGTAGGTTTTGAAACTGACATTCAATATGCTGGATATACGATGAAATTTGTATATATGTTAGATAATAACCAATGCCAAATAGCTAAAGTAATTGACGTTAAAGAACAATTTTGTAATAATGATAATCAATTTTATATATAGGTGCTAAATGGATTAGCTTGCATGGGTTGAGACTATTTAGGCCTAGTTTGTATAGGCTTGCATTTTAGGTGGGCCTATTTTGATCAATTTAGTTTGCATAAAGGCTCATGAAACCCACGGGCTTTGCTTTATAAATGGGCTTAACCCTTAGGCTAGCCTATAGCTTGTACGGATCTTGTTTGTGCAAACTAAGCTCGTTTAAACTTGTATTTTTGCAAGTCTATTTTTAGTAGGCCTGGTTTATAAAAAGCTCATGGATTGATTTACAAAGTTTATAGGCTTTAGGCTCGTTTACCACCCTAATTTTATAGTGATATTTATATACATAAATACTTGCTTATTTGTTTGTATTTTGTTTATAAAAAATATTTAGTTAATAGAAGTCTGATATGTAAGATATACATCAATAATGACTCAAATATACTAAAACAAAAATACATATGATAAATAAGTAGGTAATTTTACTTTCACTAATAAACCTTTTCTTAATAATTACTATAACTATCAAATTGTTATGTGCTTATTTTGTTCCTTTATGGTTTGAAATGATTTGATCGTATGCCATTCAGTTGTGCAAATCTTGAGGTATTATCTAATCTCATGTTTAAATTATATGGAATTAATGTAATAAGAAATATGACTTTTGTCTCAATTGAGGTATTATGTTCTGTATTTGTTGAATAAGAGATTGTATGCTATAATATGAAATATATATTGCTTTCTTTTCATTTGGGGTGTGGATGTATTTTAAAGTTGGAGTATTGTGTTTCATTTGGAGGTTTTATATATATTGCAGATCAAGAATAGTGTAGCAAAAAGTCTTTTGGGATGGTGTATAAAATGGAAAGGGTATATAAACTGAGATAGGGGAATGGGTTTTTTTGAAATAGGTAATACAATGTTAGTTATATTAATAAAATTGACATGGTATATACTACATTTCATATCTGGTTTTAGCTAAAATTGATGTTGAAGTATGATTTTCAACAATAGTTATTTAATTAGTTAAAAACTAGTTTCTCTAACTTATAATTGGCAATTGGATTGTATGCTCACGAAGAAATGACAATAATTTAATCAATATAAGAATCAATATTATTTTATTATTTTACATCATATATGTAACTATCATCATAATTTATTTATAACAACGGGCAATTGGACATTGGTCATATAATATTTTGACATATAATTCACTAAACAATATAATAATAGTAATAACGGATGTAATCAGCAGTCGAAACAGATCAAAAGAGTCATATTCTAAAGTATAGATAGGAGATTAATTTCTGCTGTATGACGTTGAGCTCGTGTTAGCTACGGGCCCATTTGTAACTAGCTTTCATGCGGTGTGCTCCTGCTGCAAACCAAACCGGCACAAGGTTGGTGTCCTAAGTGGTGTGGCTGTCTCCTCCTCCTCCATGTCTGTCTGTCTATCTGTCATGTTTTAAGCTGGTATGGTATCCTTAAATCGCTGTTTCAACTGTCCGTGGAATTATTCTTCTTGCCACGTGTTCCATCCAAGAGCTTAACTACTAAACTATCAAAATTTAGAGGCGACACGAGCCCAATTGAAATCTCAGGTAAAATGCCTGTTTCCATCATAATCAACGGTACCTATTCAAATTGATTTGTGGCGTCTTCTACCGTGCATCGTGTTCCCATTGTTTGAGTTTTATTAGACAACTATTTCTAAACAACTTTTAATAATAATATCAGTTTCTTAATTAAATTGAAATAAGGTCAAGGTTTCATGCCTTTTTTATTTTCTTAATTAAATTTCAATATATAAGGTAAAATGGATGGGAGACATGCTGAATCCTCTTGTTTAATTGAAAATAATTAACTTGAACTTTGTTCTTCTAATTATTGAGGATTTATTTTCATTGAGTGACCAAATTGTGTTAACATTTGATTTAATATGATTTATCGCTAGCTAATTTTTTGTGGACTACTTGCCGCTTCAAAAGAAATAAATGAATTAGTAATGGGGATTTTAATCCTTTTTTAACTAAAATTTTATTTTAATTATTGTAAGATTAAATTTTTATTAATTTCATTCTCAATTAAAAATTGTATCAATTTACTTCTTAAAAAAAATTAAAAATTCTTAAATTTTAATCATTCTATGCATGAGATAAAATATTGAATTGCTATATAAAAGGATTAAAATTTAAAAAATTTTATTCTTACAATTTGTACAAATTTTTAATGAGGAATGAAATTGATAAAAATTTAATTTTATAGGAATCAAAATAATTTTTTTCTATATATAATTATTGTTTCGTCTCAATATCAACCATAAGCCATACCCGTGTTAAAAAAAAAAAAACAAAAAGGGAAAACATGTATGGAGTCTAGGCTCCATTGTTTGATTGTTATACTACACACAGGCAAGCGCATTTAAAAGTTTATGTTGCTTGCCATTGATCTTACGTAACTTTCAACTTACGGCGGTAGGTTTCATTTGTGTACATATAGTTTGGAGCTTTGCATTAGAAGCACGGTACCCATTTGTATTTATTAAATATTTTCATGCTATAGAAATACAGGGTATATACTTTTTTTTTTAAAATATTTTAAATATTAAATTAAATTTTTTTAGAAATATAAATATTTAGTTTCTATTATGATAAATAATGATTAACGGTGATTAATAATAATAGATAATAATTGATAATGATTAATTACGGTGGATGATAGTACAATAATATATTTATAATGGTAAGGTCTCAATGTATTAAAAGATGAGCAAAGTATAATATATTTATATCACTAAAATATTCATATATCATAGAAATATAAGATGTATAAAAATATTTTAAAAGAATATTACGTTATATCCTTTTTAAAATTTTAAGATTTTATTTTATCAAAAAATAATTAAATAATTTTAATTGGTAACATTTAAATCAAAATTCCTATATGAACTAAATAAATTATGATGAGAAGACGTGAATCAAATGTTGGGTAAAATAAAATTATTAATGAAATGGGATTTGGGATGAGAACTATGCATAAAATAAATGAGAAAAGGCATATAAAAATGAAGGTTTAAATACAATTTTAATCCTTTTAAAATATAAATTACTTGATTTTGATTCTATTATTTAAAATAATTAATTTTAATTTTTCTAAATATTTAATTGAATTAAATTTGATACCGTCGTTCAAATTCCGTTAATTTTTAACGGAGATCGCTCAAGTGATAATTTTATTTTTTACGTGGCTGTCACATCCGAGTCCACCTTAGCAAACAACTAGCCTTAGTTCCTTTTTGGATTATTTTAAATAAAAGGGATCGAAATCAAATAATTGATATTTTTGGGACAAAAAATACATTTAAGTCTAAAATAAAAAGTTTAGGCGTACAAGTGTTCAGAGATTAGTATGTAAGTATGGAAGGGATTAATGGCATAATTCCAAAAATACCTCCATTTACCCCATTTCACCCCCTAAATATCATCCTACTCCCATTTTTTGTCAAAACCAACCTCTTTTTCACTCTCATCCTCCCCTTCTACTTATCTTCTTCCCCCTTTTCAAATTCTTTCTTAAATCAACCTATAAGAAAGCCAATCTTTTTAAAGTCTACATACAATCAAAGTAAGAGTTCTTGAATACTAATCTCCCTTAAGTACTCTCTCTCATTTCTCTTTTGAAATTGATGATTGAAAGGTTTTGGTTCAAGGGAGATTTTAAACCTTAGCTTGAGATTTTTGGGGTTTTAGATGAGTAAGCCCAATAAGCAACATTCCCAACCTCTTACCAACTCCTCTATAATAGGTAGGCAAATAGTCTAGCCTTATTTCAAAGGTTTGCTAGGATTTGTTGAATTTAAGTTCAAGTTTTAGGTTGTTATGAATATATGAGGATTGTGATGATTTGTGATAAATGATTTCATTTTGATGTTGGAAATGGCCTAAGAAATCCATTTTTAATAGGCATTTATGATATGATATGAATTGGGAATGTAATAAATGAGTTTGGATGCCATTTATAGCAAAATGAACAATGAATTGCACTACAAATCTATAAAAAAACTATGTAGTAATTAATTACATAATCGATTATGGCCTAAGATCTACTTTTTGGAAAGTTGTAGTTAACTACACAACACAAGATTGGCTTCAAGGGGCATGTAGTCGATTATGGTTGAGGGCTTACCCTTTGGATAACCATAATTAATTATGTAGTTAACTACCTAAGAAGACTTGACTCTCTAGAGGTCCATAGTCAACTATAACTTATATACCAAGGGCTTATAGTTAACCACTTGACACCTAAATCCAAGTTAAGGCCTTTCATACTTAACTATGCAAAACTCCCAGGGTTACATAGCTAACTATCCCTTATAAATTTTTAAGAAACATGACATGAAAAAGGCCTTGAGAATTAAGAGTTATATATTATAATGTATAATTGTAATTGATGTTTAATGATGGAAAATGAGAAGTGGATATGTATTGAGGCATGCGAATGTTATGGTGTGAAATATGCATTCTTGATAAGAATAAATATATTGAAATCATGGGAAACGTGACAAGGCAATATGATGTATGTGATATTTGAACGTTGAATTTGGTAATGATTAATAAAGGATAAGGTTGATTAGGAGGCAAAAGGAAGAGCTAGTGATGGATAAAGTTAAATAAGAGTCATAAGAAGATTTACTTACTTTTTTTATTTGGTTCATTTGTAAATAAATTATATTTGCTAAATGGAATTTCATTTATTCTTTCTAATACATGAAAAATTCCTCATAATTCCTATACATGCTTTTATATGATAGAAGTTAGGTTGGTAGAAAACAGGTAACAAGTTCTATGTTGATTATAGCTAGGGTTAGGTTATGATAAAAGTGATATCAAATCATAGTCTAGATTCCTAGTGGGATGAGACTCTTTAGTGTTATCTTTATGTTATTTGGATGAGTGTTAATAGAAATTATACTAGTGGTATGTGTGCTTTTGAGGTCATCCATTGTAGTACCATTTCAATAGACTTTATAATGCCTATTAATGCAAATAGTAGAGTTTGTTTATGATAGATTGCTAAATGGTTGTCTTAATTATTATTTAATTATTTAAAAAATATTATGAATTAAACAATAGTTAGTACAAGAAGTTAGTAGCAATTCAATAAGCTTGAACTTAAAAAGCTATTTATGGGTTCACATGTTTAAAATAATAGACGAGAGAAGAGGGAACATTATAAGCAATAATTCCTTCATTAGGTTGAAAACTTCATACATTAAGTTATGAATCAAGTGACTAAGGCTTTCAAACAAAATTGAGGGCATGGCTAATGTAAAGATTGAAATGATTGTGATAGGGATCATGATAATGAAAGAAAGGATGAGTGAAAGTGTACTCCTTTAGGAAGGGGGTACTAAAAACAAGTTCAAATGGTTTATAAGTTCTTGAAATTAAAGCCCCTATGGTATATTGGTGTCAATCCTCCAACAAATTTGTATCAAATCTTTGACTAGATATAGCATTATAAGAGAATATTGGGATGCCTTGACCAATTATTAATAGAACTTATAGGCTATTAGTTGGATGATATGGCATACCACTAGTTCACATTACAAGAAATTAGGTTTTCAATAATGACAATTATTGTCTGTGTAAACATTTCAGTCATTGATAGTAAAAAATAGTTAGTGTTTGAATCAACACTAATGATAAAATTATCATCATTAAAAATTAAAATTTCTATGATGATAAAATCATCATTGAAAAATTTTTAAAATTTAAAATTTTTTGAATTTTACTTCATAATGAATACAATGTTGTCATTGTACATTTAAATTAAAAAATATAAGTTATTGTAGAAATAATTTTCAAATTTTAAATATTTTTTAGTTTTATTTTATAGTAACAATTGTGTCGTAGCTGTAACTTTGAAATAAAAACACAAAAATTAAAATTTTACATTTAGCAACAACAATATTGTTGCTAAAAGTTTAGCAAAATTAAATTTAAAATTATAATTTGTACATATAGCAGTAACTTTTTTGTTGTTGAAAGTTTACATAATTAAACTAAAATTTAAATAAAATTAAATAAAAATTTTGAATTATTATAATAAATTATATTAAGTTAAAATTATAATTAAATATAATTAAATTAAAATATAATATTTAATAGCATAAATATTAATATTTTTCATTTCAATTAAATTAAATTAATTTAGCAAGAAATTTAATTAAAATAAATTATTTTAGTATTTTTTAATTTAATTTCATTTAATTTAAATATTAAAAATAAAATATGCCAACGATATTAGTAATAAAAAAATAAACATGATCTATATAAAAAAAATGAATACTTATAATATTCAAGATATATAAATGTTTGTATATGAAAATAAAAAAATCGTATATACATGATAAAAACTTAAGGGGAAAGGAGGTTAGAATTTACGTTTCCAAATGTATCATCATCTATTCTAGGGCTAACATCATCATTATCTTGATAATATGGGTGATACATTGAAGGTGGTGCTTAGGTAGGAAGGGGTGCTGTTAGTGCGAATCTGCTTATTCTAGGCCGTGCAATCGCAAAAGGAAGAGCAGGTAGTTGAGTAGAAAAATAAGCTTGATAAAGCAAATCCCCTACTACTATTGCACCTTTTGTTGCTGAGTGAGCTGCTGCTACTCCTAAATCAGCTACTGACTCTACTTCAACTATTATTAACTTCGTTGTAGTTGCTCTTGCAAGTTAGTGATACCTTCAATGAATGCCAAGTACCTCATCTACAATGGCAACCTCATCGATTTGTATAAGAGTGCCAAGTGAGTTAGTGGATGACACATTGAACTATGTGTGCTGAGTTGCCAACTTAATCATCCTTGCCTTAATTTATTAAAATAATAATTAATTATAAGGATTACACAATATGTTCATAAAATTTCTATCATTGAAATGTAGGATTTAGCTAACTTACATATTATTTTTCTAGAGTTAGATGCACTTACTCCTTCATCTTATACGTGTGTTAGTCCCTAAAGTTCTTCGACATTGATTGTAACTTACTCGTATCTTTATTTCTTTGTTCATGTTTCACTAAAAAAGAGATGAATATGATTATTGACTTGGTGAATAGATTATATAATTAAATCATGAATGATAAGTTGAATTACCTTATCATAATGATGTACTATAATGGATTTCGATCAATGCTTATCATTCACTGCCTTCTGTGCCTTATTCTTTACATTTCTCATAGTTAACTCTTACAAATTGAGAAATAACTATACAAAATTGTTATGTTTAAGAGACACAATTGAAATATAATTTAGATGTATGAAATAATCACATAAATTTATTAAATATTATACTTATCCTATGATAGTCATTTTTAAAGAAGTTCATACATCTTTGCCAAGTTTAAGGCAAGAAAAATGGCGGTATAAAGTGCCTAGCATGATCCAAGTCAAGCTCCTGGTCTTGGTTGCCCTTGTGTTAAAGAAAGTACTTTTTAATCCTATATTTCTAGTCGCTGTAAAGGTTGGCAGCAGTCTGTATAAAACCACTAATCACTCTCTACTACTTAAGCTTATAAACGCCTTGAAACTTGAAGTGGGACTACATTAGAAGATATTTAACAAATTTATGAGTGCTATATCCAATAATTTCAATATTGAATATAAAACAATAAAGATAAGAACGAGACAATACTCACATAGACTTTCTGCACAACTCTATCTCACAACTGTTAAGGTACCGATCACCATGATTTATAATAGAGCAAGATGTGGGCTTGAATAATGCTACCAATATCGCGTACAAGATGGTTAGCATTTTCACTAATTGCATGCTATGTACTAGTCATACCAAATTATATAAGCATTAGTCTTCCCCCTTTATTTTCCATCTTCTTATGCAGCCTGAGAGATCTATTCGAGCTCTTCTTTCTAGAGCTGTAGTTTTGATGGATAAGAAAAAATGTTAGTACCTTGAATTTATATATAATAAATAATTAACTTAAGTATGCATATTAAGAAAAAAATGCTTGATCCCTCACACTATGATAGAATACGTGTATGCTGACATGAAGGGTCCTTTTTGCTGTTGCCTCTATAGTATCGTGCCTTAACATCAATCATGGTTAGGAAAATACACATTTTATAAACATTTAAGAGAAAAGTCCATAATTAAACCAATTGATAACAACATATAAATTATTGTATTCGTATAATGCAATTACATAATTAGTTTTACATAATTATAAGTTGTAATATAAAAAAATATTAAACTTTAATCTAAGTTAGTGTTAATGAAAGTAATAAGCTTATCCTCATGTTCATCAGTTTCTGCATCATCATCAGACTATAGAAGCCCATCTTACATATAATTTTCAATTGTTTCATCTTCTAAACTATCTTCATCATTGATGAAGTCGTTCACTCCTTCTGCACCAAAACCAATAATCCCAGAAGATGAAATAATTAAAGGACCATTTTTCTGATCCCTCAAGTTTACTAAGTAAAAATCTCCAACATTAATTGTGAGATTAAAATTGGAGAAGTTAATGTCCTACAAGAATGACAAGTCTTATATACTGACATAATTATTAGGTAGATCCTATATATTACGATGCATCACATTATGCATGACCTTCCAATTTGGCCAATTGAGAAGATCATCAATATAAAAGACTTATTTTGCTTATGTTGCAAGTATGTAAGGGTCATCTTTATATCATTACGTACTAATAGAAATGCTTATAAAGTTCTTGTTAATGCAAAGTTTCTTCTTTATTGGATTAGTGTCATATTATTTGTATTTGAATAGAGTCACACTATATTTATTTAAATAAGTTAACTCTATGATGTTCTCCAATACACTGTAAAACATGTTACCATTAGTTTCTGAAATAGAAATGCCACTATTTTATGTTTTATGCTTCACATCGTGAGTTTCAATTATAAAGCACACTCCACTTACAACATATACTGAGTACATTATAATAGTAAAATTAGGATTGGAAGCTAATAATAATAGCTCTTTAGTGATTTCCGGGAAACCATTTTTATGTAAATAGTACGTCTATGAAAACAATATTTCCAGCAATAGTTAAATTGAGAAAAAAAGTATAACTAAGGAATAATATTTACATAATTAATTTAATATGGTTGGAAAGTACAAGTATTTACCTTAAAGTAAAACTATACAAGGACTTTTGTTCTTTGTAATTAATCAATGTTTTCACCACCACTTTATTCAAGTTCTTATTGGTGTTCACTACATAATATATGTATTTTAGTCCATTATAATTGATTGGAATAATAGTATGAATGGTTATGAGACTTACTGGAGATACTTTTTGATCTTGGCATAATTATTGAAGATGTATCATATGGTAATATCTTGATCTCTCTTGTTGAAATGAGAAATGGTCTTCTTTTCTACTAGTTGACATTGAGATTTGAACACTAACAATATCCTTTTTGCATCTTTGGATGCTATGTCCTAGATTCGGTCAAGTTGATTGAATCTAGTTTTTACTCCTTTTAGGTACATGGAATAAAATGCTAATGTCTCATCAACAACATATCCTTTTATGATTAAACCTTCAAGACGAGCACGATTCTTAATCTTTCAACTTTTTAATGTATTTCTCGTATAGGTACATCTATCGAAAATAAATGGGATCGCCCTGCAATGCTTTATTAGGTAAGTTCATTACTAAGTGAATCATTATGTTAAAGAATGTTAGAGGTTATATCCTTTCAAGTTTACACAAAATGATAATAATGTCTTACTTAACTTGTTAGATATCCCTCATATTGAGAGTTTTAACATATATTTAGTTGAAGAAGTTACATAACTTAATAATCGAACATTATGGTTCTTTCAGTAAAAATGCTTAGACTAAATGTCCTAACAATCTCTGCATGATAATGTGACGGTGATTTTAACGCTTTCAATTTCATATCATGACTACTTATATTCTTTTTGAGATTCCTAATAAATCTATCAGGAAATTTCACATCTCTTATAAATTGGCAAAATTGTCCTTGTTTATCCTAGTTGATTGTGTATGCAATATGTGGTTTGAAAAACTGACTTCTTTCCTCATGCAGATGTAGGTCTGGCTTTATACTTATGTCTATTAGATCTCATCTTGTATTGTTTATATTTTTTATTTTGTACTTAATGTGTAACAATGTACCTAAATACTATCGCATATATTCTTTTCAACATGCATTACATCAATAATGTGCCTTAGGTTTTTTCTTAGCTAATGCAGAAGGTCAAAAAATATGCTCCTCTTATTCTAATTAAGTTCATTAGCACCCTTTTCCATTTTAAACTACCAAATTGAGTATATTTTTTAGGAAGTTTCTAAGTTACTTTACATAGTTGTTTCATGATAATTTTATTCATAAAAGGATAAGGAGGGGCTTTTCTTCTCTAACCTTCCATTGAACTCCTTCTTATTTCTCTATATGTTACTCGTTAAAAGCCAATGATGATGCCCAATATAGGCTATTTTCTCCCTAACTCAAATTGATCGAGTATCGTAATTGTACGTAAGGCATGCTTTATAGCTTTGTCCATTCCACCTAGAGAGATTACTTCGTACAGGAAAACCATTCATAGTCCATAACAATATTGCTTACATGTTAAGTATTGTATTTGTATTAGTATCCTGAATCTTAATCCCCTTCTCCTAATGATGTCTCAACCCTTTTGCAATTGATCTTAAGAAGACATTGCTATCCTTGCTTAGTGACTATGGCCTCAGTATTAATAAAGTTAACATGAAAAAAAAACTAATTCATACATATCTATAGTGACAAGTTATAGGTAGTCATCACCATTGGCCATATACTATATGATGAGTTCATATCACCAAAAGGATTAGAGTAGTTTGCACTTAAGCCCAACTTAATATTCCACGACTCTGTAGAGAAATCGGGATGCGTCCTATCAAATTCTTACTAAGCTTCTTCATTAATAGGATGTCACATTATCTTATCCTTTGTTGATCTTCTTGTATGATGTTATATCATATCTTTTATAATATAACTTGATCCATATAATCATTTTAGCTCAAAAGTCAGTGGAAAATATCAAAGCACTATTTAAGGTATCTTTTTTCTTTTCATATTTTTACCTATCCATTAGCTCTTTCCATAAATTAGATAGTTATCCTCTATAATATGTTCTTTCCAAAAAAGTCCACAATCATACTTGCACACATAGATTCACTTATACCTCAATCTTAATTTGTTGAGCCATTTTTTTGTACTATAATATGATTCTAATAATTTATTATCCTTCGAAAGTGTCTTTTTCAATAACTTCAAAAGAACATCAAGTAACTTATTAGTCCACTTATGCAACACTTTCAAATGTATAAGTTTCATTAGGAAATTCAAAGTTGAAAATTTTGTGCATCATGAATACAATTCTATTTTCACTTGTTTAAAAAGGTGATTGCAACCACTATAATTTAATCCAATGTGACCCTCGGATGCATTCTTATTCCTTTCTTCATCATCCTGAACTATTTCTTCAGTTACATAAAAGCTAATGAAATTATGTATAATGTGCACCATCTTATCCCTATTATTAGGAAATACTCCAATCTCCTAAGAAGTTAAACCATCCACCTCACTATGATGTACCTAATTTGTGTATAATGAATGAAATCTATTATCTATGATATGTGCCTCTAATATTGCTAATTTTTGAAATAATAAGTTTACGCACTTCTTACATGGACATATCATTAAATCCCTTTTATTAATAAAGTTTTTTTACTTTCTCAACAAATGCTAATGCACTATTTCAATACTCGTCTAACAAACGATCTCATAAATATATCCAGCTTTTATCCATAAACATCATATAATTGAATAGGAAGAAAATAACTTCTTATAAAATTAAGTGTTATGATCAATATTTATTATGTGCTCTAAATCCGTTATATCACTCTAATTCTAAAGGATAAGGCCCTATTCCATTTGAGATATTTCTATATTTATGATTGTATCAATTTATCTATGCTTATCATTTCCTATATATAGAATTTTTTTAGTATCTCCCTATAGTTCTTTAAATGTGTAAATTATACATCAATATGGTTCACACCCAGAGAATAGTGAAGATGCCCAAAAATTTCTATAATGTCAAATGAGCACTAAATAAATTATTAATAATAATTACAAGACATATCTTAAACTTTCCAACTTTACAGGACAATTCAAGGATTGATTGGCCTATAAAGATCAACCAACCCTTGAATAAGTCTAAGCTTAGAGTGCAAATATAATTCTATTTAAAATTATTGTAAAAGTCTATTTATAATAATTTTAAACTTATATTATGATTTTGTTATACACTTATTCAAATATATTATTATTTTTATTATTGAATTTTTTACATATCCATATAAATTGTCATGTTTAATATTTTAAAATTAGGAATTGAATTTTTGAACCTACTTTACTATCTTTATAAGATGCATAGTTAAAATTTTTTAACAAGATGTGTATTTTATGAGCACCGGTAAATTTTGAAGTGTTCAATGCTTAGTTCATAATGCTATCTAGGTACACAACTTATTTGGTTCCTATTAAAAGGGCCAAATTTAAAGGGTTTATGTAAGGCCTTTGTAACTTCTATTTTAAATGGATTCACATTGATGATGCCACTATTTATCAACAAACATTGGACTAAAGATTAAGGCTAGAGTTTAGAATAAAAGAAATGAAAGAAAAGGAAGCTTTGATGGGAAGTAAGAAATAAAATAGGTCTAAGGGATTGAGCTAAGTTCAACCATCAAGAGGAATGCCCTCTCAAGCAACACTTAGGAGAGAAGAATATGGTTCCATTATGGGGCCAACATTATTTTGTGGATTCATTCAAATCCATCCTCTAACCATTAATAACATTATCTTCCAGATCAATGCAATGTGAGGTTTGGGTGTCTTACTGCCTACAATGTCAATCTTGCCATGATAACCTATGCAACCATGTTAAGGGAATATGTTTCAAAGTTATCATGAAAGATATAAAGTTAAGGAATCTCCTAAGAATACCTTAAGCCAAAACCTAGCTAATTTATTATCTTAACAGAATGTTCAAACTTCACCACCTGTGAATATTCCAATAAACTAACTAGTATCCTTAAAAGGTGCTAATATGCCTAATAAGGAAGGAATGACAAGTGATAGCCAAGCTAAAGTTTATGCATTAACACACTAGGTGGCTCAAGCTTATAATACCTAGTGATAGATATCTTCAAAATTAATAACTTTTTTGTTAAAATTTTATTTAATCTTAATGCTATTCATTCTTTTACATCAAAATGATTTATTGCCACCTTTAGTAAACCCCTGAACTTATAGTGCATCTTTGATTTTAATTATCCTAGTTGGTAAGTCCCTAATAGCCACTTATAAGATAAAAACTTGTCTTATTAGTATTCATAAACATATAATGCCTGTGAACCTAGTTTTACTTGATGTAGTTGATTATGATATGACTTTATGGATGAATTGGTTCTCCAAACACCATACTTATGTGAACTATTTTAACAAGTTTGTTACAATTTCCATGGAGGGTTCTTCGCCTATTATGTTTTAAAAGGTTAGGTTACTGAAACCATTAGCTTAATTTTAAAGATTAATGCTTAGAAACTTGTTAAAAAGGAATGTATGGTTTATCTAGCTATGATTTATAATTTGAAGCAATCGATCTAATATCAATAATGTTCTCGTGGTGCAATAATTTTCTAATGTAGTCTTAAAAGAATTACTCGAATTGTCTAATAAAGAAGTAAAGTTCTATATTAACCTAATACCTAATGTTAAATTTGTTTCTATACCTTTATATCGAATAGTCTTGGTGAAATTGCTAGAATTGAAGGAATAACTGTAAGATTTAATGTATAAGAATTTCATTTGTTTAAGCCTTTCACCTTAGAGAGCACCAATCTTACTTATGAGAAAAAAGATGACTCAATGTGACTATATATTGATTATTATTAGTTAAATAAAGTCATAATAAAATATAAATATCCTCTTCCTTGTATACATGATCTATTCAACTAACTTTAAAGAGCCAAATATTTTTTAAAAATAGACTTATGTGTAGGGTATCAATAGTTGAAGTTCTTTAATAAGGAAATTTTGAAGATCACCATTAGAACTCAGAATAGCCACTTTGAATTCTTAGTTATGTTGTTCAAACTAACTAATTCTCCAATCTCTATTATGAATTTGATGAACTAGGTATTTAAGCCTTTCTTAGATAAGTTTGTGATTGTCTTCAAAGATAATATCTTGGTGGTCTTAAAAAATAAAGGAGAATATGTTTAACATCTGAGAGCAATATTGCAAATCTTGTTAGAACATCAATTGTATACTAAATTCTCTAATTGTAAGTTTTAAACAACTATTATGAAGTTTTTAAGGCATGTAATGTCATAATAGAGAGTTTAAGTGGCTCCTCAAAAAGTATAAACTATTAAGAACTGGCCAAGGCCTTCAATTGTTAAAAAAATTTATAACTTCCTTAGATTAGAAAGGTGTTACCAAAGATTTGTTAAGGATTTCTTCAAGATATGTGTATCGTTAACTAAGTTAACTTAAAAAGGAATTAAGTTCAAGTGGTTGAAAATATGCAAAAGCAAAGAAATTGAAGTTGTGCCTTAAATTTTCACTAGTATTGCCACTATTGTTAGGCACTAAAGGGCATGTAATGTATTGTAACCCATCTATGATTGGCCTTAAGTGTTTTTCAATACAACATAAAAAAAATGTTAGCATACATTTCACACTAACTAAAAAAACATGAGTAGAACAATCCTACACATAATTTGAAAATGGCAGTGATAATATTCACTTTGAAAATTTAAAGGAATTACTTGTATAGGAAAATAATAAAAATTTGTATAAATTATAATAGCTTGAAGTATATCTTCAAGGAAAAAGAATTCAAGTAAAAAGAATTTGAACTAGAGGCAAAGAAAATAAATAGAGCTTGTCAAAGACTACCATTTTTTAATTATTTATCATTTTAGAAATGTTAATATGGCAATAGATTCATTGAGTAGGAAATCTATGGATAAAGTGATGAAGGCACTTTCTAAAAATTAAGATGTATAATCGGATCATGTAGCAATTTAATCTATTTCCATTGAAAGGAGGAAAAAATGCTCAAAAGGACAATCTGAGTTATATAACTTTAGTGAAATGAACAATCAAGAATTTGGAATCAAGGATGACTATTGATAGGGAAGGAGTAATTCTTTACCATGGGAGGATTTGGGTTCTATTGAATGAATGAAATGAATTATTGCACCAAGCTCACAACTCCTTATATGCCATGCACCCTAGAATAGCTAAGATGTTCCATGACTTAAGAAATGTTTTTTTAGCTGAAAGGAATGAAAAGTGATGTATTGGATTATATAATAAAGTGCCTTACATGCCAGCATATGAAAGTGAAGTATTAACATCTAGCTGGAATGTATCAACCACTTTTAATACTATAATAGAAATTAGAAAGTTTCACAATCAATTTCTTAATAGGATTACTAAAGACTTAAAAGGGATATGACTTTATATGGGTAGCCATTAATTAGTTAACCAAGTTGCCGCACTTCCTATTTATTAAAACTACCTTCTCAATAGCACAATACACTCAAGCATACCTTGGCAAGATACTACCTTTACACAAGGTTCTAGTTATAATTAAATTACACTGAGGCACTTAGTTCACATCTCACTTTTGGTAATTGTTCTAGCAAGTATTAGGGACCCAATTATGGTTTAGCATAACTTTTCACTTATAAATAGATAGGCAATTAAAGCGAACCATTCAAATCTTAGAAAATATGCTTAGAGCTTGCATTTTTAAGTTTGAAGGAATCTAAGAGAAATATTTTTCATTGATCGAATTTGATTGCAATAATAGTTATCATTCCATCATTTAAATGGCACCATATAAAGTTTTTTATGGTTGAAGATGTCGATCTCCAGTATGATAGTTTGAATTAGAAAAAGCTAGATTTAATGATCGATGCTTTGGAGAAAGTTCAAATTATCTAAGATCGATTGAAGATAGCTTAAAATAGATAGAAGTCGTATATGGATAAAAGGAAAGGAGAGTTAGAATTTTAAAAGGGAGACATGGTGTTCATTAAAGTTGCACTCGTGAAAAATGTGATACAATTCAAGTAAAAAGGGAAATTGATGCCTTATTTCATTAGACTATTTTTTTAACCTTAAATACATAAGAATTGTAGCTTACTTTTTAGGGCTATTAGATAGTTTGCAAGCCATTTACTTAGTGTTTCATGTCTCAATGCTTAGAAAATACATACAAGATGAATATCAGGTAATATGAGACAAGCCATTGCAACTAGATTTAAAATTAGGACATAAAAAGTAATCGATTGAAATTTTAAATTGTTAAGTTCGAAAACTTAGATCCAAAGAAGATTTATCTATAAAGGTC
The DNA here is from genome assembly GCA_020226215.1 of Sindora glabra. NCBI lineage: Eukaryota > Viridiplantae > Streptophyta > Magnoliopsida > Fabales > Fabaceae > Sindora > Sindora glabra. The sequence goes on from CM035232.1 coordinate 11,450,801, forward strand.
CATTAGGAACGCTATGAAATAAAAAAAAGTTATGTGACAATTAGAGTCAGATATGAGGTGGAAATATTCGTAACTTTTCAGTGAGTGCTAAGTTTAAATTGATATATTCTAATAGTGCCATTAAATTAGTGAAACCTTAAGAATTTACGGAGTCATTCTTTTGAATGGGGGAAGTATCATTACACCCTTTTTAGAATTTTATTTTGAGATAAGGATAATTAAATAATTTTAAATGGTAAAAATTAAAATGAAATTCTTATATAAAATAAATAAATTATGATAAGAAAATATGAATAAGGTGTTGGGCAAAATGAGATTATTAATTGAGTGATATTTAGGATGAGAATTTTGTATAAAATAGAAAAGAAAAGATATATAAAATGAAAATTTTAAGGATATAAGTGTTTAGAGTTGAGTATGTGAGTATAAAGGAAATTTCTTCAACATCAACCTTTCTTGCATTTTCCCCTAAAACCAACCCATCTCTCCCATCCTTCCTTTCTACTCATTTTCTTCCTTCTCTTTGACTTCATTCTTAAATCAACCTACAAGGAAGCCAATCTTTCTCAAGTTTATATATAATCAAGGTAAAAGTTTTTTAATACTAATCTTCCTTAAGTGCTCTCTTTCATTTCTTTTTTAAAATTTAATGATTGAACGGTTTTGGTTCAAGGGGTTTTGGTTCAAGGGAGATCCTAAACCTTAACTTGAAATCTTTAGAGTTTGGATAATTAGGATCAAGAAATAATAGTCTGACCTTTTTCCAATTTCTCCATAATAAATAAGTGAATATTCTAACCCTATTTTAAAGGTTTGCTTAGATTTATTAAGTTCAAGTTTTAGGTTTTTATAAATATATAAGGAATGTGGTGATTTTTAATGATTAGTTTAATTTTGATGTTGGAAATAGCCTAAGAAAAATATTTTTAATGTGCATTTATGATATAGTACAAATTAGTAGTGTGATAAATGAGTTTGGATAACACTTATAGTAGAATAAATAGTGAATCACATTGAAAATCTATAGAAAATTATGTAGTAGTTGACTCTATCCTGAGATATGCTCTTTAGGAAGTTATAGTCAACTATACAGTCAACCACACATTACAAGATTGGCCTTAGGAGGACCCTTGTCTATTACATAGTTAACTATAGCTAGAGGGCTTGCCATTTGGATGATCATAATTAAGTATATAGTTGACTACTCAAGAGGACCTCACTTTCTAGAGATCTATAGTTAATTATATAGTCAACTTTGCACCTTTCACAAGGTTGTATAGTCAACTATCCTCTATAAATTTTTAAGAAATGTAACATGAAAAGGGCTTTGAGAATTAAGAGTCAAATATTGTTGTGTATGATTATAATATGATATCTAATGATGAAAAATGAGAAATATGGACATGCAATAAGACATGACAATATTGTGATGTAAAATTTGCACTATGATGAGAATTATTGTATTGAAATAACAGGAAATGTGACAGGATGATATGATGTATATGATATTCGAACATCAAATCTAGTGACGGTTAGTGAAGGATAAGGTTGACTGGAAAACATAAGGATGGACTAATAAAGGGTAAGGCTGGATGGAAGTCACAAGAAGATTTACTCACTTTCTTTATTTAATTATGCATTGGATGGTGTGATTGTGGTATGGATATATGTATACTTGAGTAGAGGTACCAATGAGCACATGAAATCATTAATGTTTTGATACTAACGAAGATTTGTATTATGAATTGTGTGGCATAAATGTCATAGCATACAAGAGGGTAATTTAATTAGTAAGCCATATTTACTTTCTATATTTGATTATGTTAGAAGGTTTACTCATTAAGACCTGAATTTACCCCTCCATATTTTACTTTTATAGACTCACATGTTAAGCCACGTTTGCAAGTTAAGCTCTCAAGAAACTTTGCAGTATGGCTTCAATAATAAATGATATTTTTCCTAATTATGTGTTTTAGGCCTTGTTGTTTATAGATGAAGGAAAGGAGAATGGAAACCTATTTCTTTTAAAGGTAATAAGGCTAGTTTATCTTTAAGTTTAGACAGAATATAAACAAGCTTAACTTGTTTTATTATTAAATTATATTTGCTAAATGAAATTCCATCTTTTCCTTTTAATACATGGAAACTTCCCCTTAATTCCTACACATACTTTATAACAATTGCATATATTGTAAGTTAAGCTAGTGAAAATTGGATAACAAGTTTCATACCAGTCACAACTAGAGTTGGGTTGTGATATAATGTGTTTAAAATAATTTTAAGAATATTTTTCTAAAATTTAAAACAAAGATAGGAATCCTATATTCTTTTAAATCATTTTAAAAAATGTAGGAGCAATTATATGAACTAAATACTATCTTAAACTTCATAAAATATGGAATTAACACTTATTATTAATTTAATTAACTATTTTATTAAATTATGTATTTTTTATGAACTTTTTAGATAAGAATTACAATATTATAATATATTAATTTATTTTATTATTTTTCATATATAATTTTACAACTAATTTTTTATTATTTGATTACAATTCTATTTATTTAATTTAATTCATATTAATTATATAACATAGAAATTGTTTATGAAAAATAGTAAGATAAACTAATATACTGTAATATTATAATTTTTATTTAAAAAATTATATAATTTAATAAAATGGTAAATTTTGTTGACGATAAATGTTAATTTTAAGCTTTTTTTAGTTTAAAAGGATGATTTCTCAATTGTAAAGTTGAATGCTATATTTTATACTTTTTTTTGCCAATTTTGATTTGTTTCTTCCTTTAATTAGGACGAAGTGTATGATTATACCACATTTTCTATCCGTATTTTTCACTCTAGTTAAAACTAGATGGCAATTTGTATAGAACGGGCAAATCTTACGTGTGAGGAGCTACAATTTTTTTTTTTGGGTCACAAGGAACAACATACATTAGACATAAGCTAAAGCCCACTTGTTAGGCTTAAGAGACGCCCTAAGCCTGCAAAAATTAAGACTTGTCCTAGTCAGATGTTGACGATGACTTAAAACCTAGGTCTCAACTACTGTTGGTTTGAGTGGTAAGAAATTCAACACTTTTTAAATAAAGTTTGGAATTCAAGTTTTGTGTATAGAATAGACGATATTAGGAGAGCTTATCCCCACATTGAGTTTGACCCAACTCGAATCCTGATTAATTAGCGATCCAATAAAATTTATTGGATATCAGGTGGCTAGAAAAAAAAAAATTACTAATCAATGAAAATAACATCTTAAAATAAAAGTATTTTGTCTAATAACAAAAAGCTTCATCCTTGTTATTAGTCGCAAATGAGATTTTGCGTCAGCTTCACATTCGTAATCAGCTACAACACTCCTTTCCTGGCCACAAAAAAATATGCAGATGATCTCGAAAGGCTGTGGCAGGACATAGACCAACAGAACTCCAAAGCTCAGTTTGGTAGGTCTTGAGATCCACAGCCTTGGTATTAGAATGACCCCGAGGAATATTAGTCAGCTTCGGTCTCTCAGCAGTCTGAATATACTCACTACGACAGATTTTGATTAGATTCAAGGCTTCCCGCATTTCACTATGCTTGGATCTAAAAGAAGCTTGATTTTGCAGGTACCAAAGTGTGTAAAGAATGACTATAATAGGGCAAGCTAGATCAACGGCAAGTTTGGGCCAATGCTCACAATCTCCCAGACATGTTGCTGGCCATTTGATAACATCCAGAGATTGCATGGGTAATTGACCATTATCTAGACGAAAGGACAATCCCATAAAAAGGGGATCCTGAGGCCGAACCCTTACTCTAACCCTCAAATAACTCGGATTGCATGGGTGGTCAGCAGGCCCGTCTACTCACACCGCTGGACCCACCAAAGCCCTCAAATATTCAGCAAAATCTGCAGGTGAATACCTTAACGAAAGACCCCTAATTGAACCCAAATCGGGATGCTGGTGACATGTAAGGTGTGTAAACGCATATTAGGATTCCACAGAACCAAAAACATCAGAGCGCTTTGGATTGCCCGTGGGCCATTGTAAAGAATATAATCACGATCTTCAGATCTTTCAAAGTAAAAGATTTAAGCCTTGATATACTTAGCCAGCGCGTAAAAATGCCCCCTAAGACACCATGCAGCACGCAGAATGTTTTGGATCCGACTGGGAGAAAAGTCCCGGTCATAAAAAGGAAGTCCAATCAAGTAGTGTTGCCATTGTGCTTGGCTCACAGCAAGCCGTTGTGGGTCATAAGAGATGATAGGTCCTCAGCGAGCTGTGAAAACAGCACTTGCTTGCATGTCTTCCTTACAAGTTGAATCTTCATTTTAGACCCTGAACTACTAGGAGACCAACCTAACCCTTCATATCCGGGCATCCTGAGACTAGATCAAACAAGCAAAGAACAGAAAGTACTCCGAAACTGTAACTAAATTACATGTGTGCAAAAAACTTCTCAAACAAGTTACCACAAATAGAAGCGAACGAAGTAGGTAGAAAAACTCAGTAAACTGAAGTAGCAGTACCCAGTCACTATGCTTCAAGAGCAAGGAAGCTAGTCAAACTCTCACTTGGAGAAGCAAGGTGTTTGCATTTGTTGTATTTTTAACCCCTTAAAAATTTATACCGGTTCCCCGAATAAAAAGTCAAAGTAAAACATTATGTAATATGATTTAAATTTTTTTTATAATACCATTAGCGATTTATAATATCTTAATACTTATAATTTGTGCATAGAATTACTATTTTACCTTTGAACTTTAAATACATATATTTCATAATTTTATTTTCTTTAAATTATGTATATGAATCTTGTAATTTTTTTTATAAAAGTTACAATTTTGTACAAACTTTATAAGTAATATGAATAAAAAATTATAATTCTAAAGATAAAAATATTACATTAAAAATATTTAAGAAAAAATTACCAACTTTTAGTTAAATAAAAGTTACATAATATAATAATATATATTTTTCAAATTTATGCATAACCACAACATATGAAAGTAAGGCTTCATATGTGTACGTGGCCTCTCAATTTTTTTCCCCTTAGTTCCTTCCTCCATTGTCATATTATATTGTATGACTTAATTTTAGTGTCAACTTAACTTATTTTGATAGACAATTAAAGTGGTGGGCTTAATGGTGCGAGATTATTATTTTACTTTAAAGGTTATGGGTTCGACCTAAGAAGATGTTAGTTTGTAGCTAATAAATATATATTTTTCAAATTTAGGCATAACTACAACATATGAAAGTAAGGCTTCATATGTGTACATGGCCTCTCAATTTTTTCTCCTTAGCTCCTTCCTCCGTTGTCATATTATATTGTATGACTTAATTTTAGTGTCAACTTAACTTATTTTAACAAACAATTAAGGTGATTGGCTTAATGGTACAGGATTATTATTTTACTTTAGAGGCCATGGATTTGACTTAAGAATATGTTAGTTTGTGACTAATAAAGGGGTGGAAGATTTATGGGACTGCTAGCATTTTAGTAAGGTTGTGGTGATGGGCTCATCCTTTAAATAGTAAGGGAGTACTTTTATAGTAATGGAGTACTTTTATAGTAAGGGAGTACTTTTATAGTAATGCCCAAAGAGGGTTGTTGATGCTGGATGTCCCCACTCTCTCTTTTTCAACAAAAAAAATCTTATTTTAAGAGAAAATATTTTTCATGAAAAATATAGTTATATATAATATTAAAATAATAAAAAATATTCTATTTATTCAATATCAAAAGTGAAGAGTGTATTGAAAAATAATATCTTTTATTGCAAAAAAAGTTCTTTTTCTTCACAACCATGACATTATATATCATTTTTTTAATCTTCACAAGACATACAAGTAATAGATTAATCACTCAATATTTATATACAAACAAATAGGAATTTTTTTTATAAAAAATATCTTTTGCCAAAATAAATAGAGCCTTATGTTATGTATGGTATGATAGAATGGAATGAGAATGTAAATAGAATACAATAGAATGGAATTAATATTCCATAATTATGTTTAATATTGTAAGGAATAGAATGTGAAATGGACATTCCATTCCATTTTCATATTTGGTACATCAAAATAATGTAAGAACAAAGTAGAGAAAGTATAGTTAATGACAATAATATCTTTATCACAAAAATAATAAATATCTTATTAAATAATTTAATATTATTAAAATATATGGAGCATTTGTTGTATTTTTAACCCCTTAAAAAATTATATTGGTTCCCCGAATAAAAAGTCAAAGTAAAACCTTATGTAATATGGTTTAAAATTTTTTTATAATACCATTAGCGATTTATAATATCTTAATACTTATAATTTGTGCATAGAATTACTATTTTACCTTTGAACTTTAAATACATATATTTCATAATTCTATTTTCTTTAAATTATGTATATGAATCTTGTAATTTTTTTTATAAAAGTTACAATTTTGTACAAACCCTATAAGTAATATGAATAAAAAATTATAATTCTATAGATAAAAATATTACATTAAAAATATTTAATAAAAAATTACCAACTTTTAGTTAAATAAAAGTTACATAATATAATAATATATTTTTCAAATTTATGCATAACTACAACATATGAAAGTAAGGCTTCATATGTGTACTTGGCCTCAATTTTTTCCCCTTTAGTTCCTTCCTCCATTGTCATATTATATTGTATGACTTAATTTTAGTGTCAACTTAACTTATTTTAACAAACTACTAAAGTGATTGGCCTAATGATACGGGATTATTATTTTACTTTAAAGGTCATGAATTCGACGTAAGAAGGCATTAGTTTGTGGCTAATAAAGGGATGGAAAATTTATGGGATTGCTAGCACTTTAGTGAAATTGTGGTGACAGGCTCATCCTTTAAATAATAGTTATAATTCAAACCAAACATGCTACAATAAGGGAGTATTTTTATAGTAATGCCTAAAAAGGGAAGTCGACGTTGGATATCCCTACTCTCTTTTCTTAGCAAAAAAAAAAATTATTTTGAGAAAAAATATTTTTCATGAAAAATATAGCTATATATAATATTAAAATAATAAAAAATATTCTATTTATTCAATATCAAAAGTGAAGAGTGTATTATTGCAAAAAAAAGTTCTTTTTCTTCACAAGTATGACATTATATATCATTTTTTTAATCTTCACATGACAAACAAGTAATAGATTAATCACTCAATATTTACATACAAATAAATAGGAATTTTTTTATAAAAAATATCTTTTGCCAAAATAAATGGAGCCTTATGTTATGTATGATATGATAGAATGGAAAGAGAATGTAAATATAATACAATAGAATGGAATTAATATTCCATAATTATGTTTAATATTCTAAGGAATAGAATGTGAAATGGACATTACATTACATTTTTATATTTGGTACATCAAAATAATGTAAGAACAAAGTAAAGAAAGTATAGTTAATGACAATAATATCTTTATCACAAAAATAATAAATATCTTATTAAATAATTTAATATTATTAAAATATATGATATGATTAATAATGAAAATTGGAACAATTTAAATTTATCATCAAAGTTATAATTAACAAAACTTTTTCTATAATAAAGTATAAAAATTATAATTTACTAATTTTTTATATTAAATATTTTTTGTAAAGAATGCAAAAATATCCTATTTTAAATTTTATTATTAAAAATATAATTATCAAAATATTTTAATAGAGAAATATCCAAAGTAAATATTATTTCATTTTTATTAACTAATATTAATATTAGAATTTATATAAAAAATGTGAGGATTAAGGGTGTAAAAGAGTTATTTCATGAATGATAAAATGACTTATTCCATCACTTTTGTTATGAAATGGAGATGAGAAATTCTTATATACTCCAATTATAATACATGTCTTTAGTCATACCTAAAAAATAAAGAATAGTTGCATTTCTATAATTTTCAATATCTTTAAAATTGAAATTTCATATTTTTAATACTCATTGATCCCATAAACTATAATAAAAATGATAATTATCTTTCATTTATTAGGTATGAGGAAAACATATGTCATAATTGGACTATATAACTATTTGATAAATAATTTGATATTATTGAAATATATAATATGATCAATAATAAAAATTATCATAATTTAAATTTTATCATTAAGATTATAATCAATATTATAGAATTGTTGATATGCATTGGTTATTTAAAGGATTACATGTCAAGTGTCATTGTATATATGTTTTAACATCAGTTCTATAATTGTCATAAAGTATAACAATAACATTAGTTATTATGAAAAAAAAATATCAATGTCATTTCTTTCACTAGCATAATAGGAAATAACATTTCATTTTATTTTTTTGGAAAATCAATGTGTAATTTTCATAATACTATTTTATTTTTTTAAATAATCGATGTGATTTGTCCCTTCTCCCAGCCTTAACCCCATCCCTATATTCTTTACTCCCTTATCCTTTTTATTTTTCATGTATTCTTTCTTATAAAATACCTTAACTAAAAATAGAAATTAACATCTCATATGATGCTACAAAAATCTCAATTTCAATAATTTTAAAGAATATATTAAATAAAAAAAATTTGAAAATGATGAGAGGTTATATATATATTTCAATCTAAGATGGATGCTTTATTAAATCTATCATGATACTTGTTATTAAACATATAAGGTTCGCACTTCCTAAAAAGGCATTCTTAAATCCAATACTTACAAAAGTAATAAGCATTCATTAAAATTTGATAATGATATTATACATTATACATTTCATATATATAAATAGTAAATAATACAATCAAATATAAAAAAATATGAATGAAATTAAATTTCTTACCTATATAAACTTGTAAAAGTTACATAAAAATGATGGACAATAAAATATAATCGATTATAAAATTAAAAATTAAATTGTAAGAATAAACATAAAAATTAGAATAAATTCTTATATTTATATTTTATATTTTTTTAAGAAGTGCTAAATCTTACATATTTAGCAATAGGTTAATAGATCTTCAGTCTTATAAAATAATTTTTATGGTTGAAAGGTAAGTATAAACATAAAATCAAATAAAATTATCTTAAGATTGGAAGGGGAGCATATCTTTCCTAAATAGAGAATCATTTTAGGGCTAAAAGAGTTTTAGAATAAAATTTGCTAATGGTATTATGCTTTACTCTTTTTAATTTCATCTCACACCATATTTTACCCATTTTATATTCAATTCATGCTAAAGATAGAAGTTTCCATGTTAGTTACCGAAAAATACTGATGTTTAATGTTAGCACACAAGTAAACTATGTTGGATATTAGATGTTAGTTAAGTACAAAAAATACTATCATTTTTTATAAGACGGTGTTATCTTATTAATTAATTTATAACATCAATTACTAAATAAGAATTGAATTCTTAATAATTGAATTTAATTATTACAATATTGATTTCTTTTGTGTGAAAAAATTTTTCCATAATAAATCATTTTCCAAAATTCAAAACATAATTTATATATATACATATATATCACATATTTATCTAGGTTCATTTAGAAAAAGAATTTATTTATATTTATCATATAAACATATATCAAAATAAAAAATATATGATTCAATTTATGATTTCACAAATGGTATTAAGCAATAATTTTATAATTGAAGTACTAATTTTATAAGAACATTGATATCATTATATAAACTAATCAATTTTTTTAAAAATTTAACTTTAAGTGAAATCGATAGTATTAAAATTCTTTTTTTGTATAATAACATTTTCTTATATAATTAAACAAATATAATCAACAAAAGATTGAATGTAAATGTATAAACAAATGAAACAAGAGACAAACAATTATGAAAATATATTATGCAATTTCATTTATTTCCATTTAAATACATTGACATATACTTTGAAAATATTATAATTTATAGTAAACAATAAAGATGGCTTTTGAGACCAATAGAAATGGCTTTTAAGATGAAGGGTGTAGATTAACAACTTCTGGAATCCACTAACAAAGATAACTTCTGAGACAAAAGGTGTAGATTGTCGTATTTAGCATTAGGAGGGCTATTTAGAAGGTTTTTGAATTTCTCAAAGTTCCTTCTAAGGACTTTTGTCAATAATTCAACAATGAACACAAGGATTCTATAAAGCATTTGGAAGGATTCTTGTTTAAAGTGCTTTCAAATGCTTTGTAGAAAGCTTATGTTCATGACTGAAAAATGGGTACAAGTTCCTAGAAAGAACTCTAATCAATTCAAGAATTTTTTCAATAGCCTGGTGATTTTGAATGCTAGATCTACACCCTTTAAGTTAGAAAATTTGTTTTTGATGCAAGGTATAGATTGATAATTTTTAAAATCTATTAATAAAGATGACTTTTAAGAATGGTGTAGATCGTCCTATTTGGCATTGCCAAGATTACTAAAAAGGTCATGGAATTCATTAGGAGTCCTTTTAGGAACTTGTACTCACACTTAAGAAATGAATACAAGGATTCTATAAAGCATTTAAAATGATGCTTGTTGAAATCCTTTCAAATTCTTTGTAGAATGCTTGCATTCATAGTTGAAATATAGGTAGAAGTCTTAGGAAAGACTTTGGATGGTTTCAAAAACCCTATGGTAAGGCTGAATACCACAATTTACACCTACTAAATTAGAATACCTCTTTTTGGTGGAAGGCAAACTCTCTTGATATATTATTGATTTGTTTGAAATAGATGAAAATAGTGATATTTTATAAGCATTATGTAAAACCTTAAACATTGGTTGTTAATAAAAGAAAACCAACGTCTTAGGTTTGTTCATTTCTGGAGAAAATGGTGGCTATCATATCATAAGACATCGGTGAAGTACATAATCAACGTATAAACTTTTAACATGGATTGTCATGACGTTTGAAATGGACTTAGACAATAGTCATTTTAAAAAATTAACATGTTAAGTTTTTGCAATTTCTCTATAACCTTATAAATGTCATTCATTAGACATCTTTAAGTTTTCTTGCTATCCTTATAAATTAATAACTATCATTATTTTAAGTGCTAATTAATCCAATAATTAACATTTTTAAGATTGTCATTTTTTCAATAGAGATGTTTGAAATATCTTTAAACATGTGTTATGTAAACAATCAATGTTACAAGTATCTAAAATCAATGTCTTATTATTATGAAGTTTTCATATCAATTTTGCTATATATTATATTAAAATTATAAATATAAAAAGAAAATTATTTTTAAATATTTTAAATAGAGAAATATCTTGGTTTTGATGAATTCTATTTGGTAATTTTAATAATCCAAATGTTGATTATATGAATTTAATATAAATTTAATTGTTATTGAATAATTTTTCATTAATGTACAAGCAGATGATCATGAGCAAAGAGAAGCAATTTTGAAAATTTTATATTATAATTTTATTTCTTCCCAAATCATTACATATGTGTATGTGTGTGTATGTGTATATGTGTTATAAAACAACCTAAACAAGAATTATACTAAATCATCAATACATAAAACATACATGTTTATATCAATACACAAAAATTACATAGCAAAGCCGCACTATGTATGAAAAATCATTATTGTCGATGTAAATTCTAATTTTTTTCTTAATTTTTTTCATTTTAATCACAATAGTATACAATGGAAGAACTAAAGGTTAGTCTAGTTCTTTGATGTACATTTTGGTGATGAAAGTGAAAAATCACCAAAGAGATTTTGCTAGAATATTGGAGAGTAAGATAATATAAAACAAATTTCACAGAATGGATGAGGTGTTTCAACAAAATTCATAACAAAAATTCTTTTCAGAAGTATCTCTTATGGAAAGTAAGAGTTAGAACAAACATTTATAGGTAAAATAAAAAAAAGTCAAATATTAACTAAAATCAACATCTTATAAATCAATGGTTTCCAATTAAATTAGCATTTGTTATACTATTAAACATCGGTTAATTAAAATATTGACATTTAAATTTTTTTATATTTTTAAATAAGACACGTGAAATACCCTTTAGATTGTAGTTATAAACAAAATAGATGTTTTAAGCTTTCATAGTTTCTTGAAATCATAAATGTCATATATTTAGACATCAATGCATTGAAGACATGTTGAAATTTGCCTAAAATTTTAAAATATTAATCATTATTATCAAATCGTGAATCATATTGCAAATAGATTGGTCAAAATTTTGAATTGTGAATCGAAGTGAATTATGAATTGGTAGAAGTCACAAAATATATAAAAGTAGTATATACTATCCTATGTATAACAAAATATAATCATTGATAATGAAAAATCATAAATTCAAGTAAAAAAACATAATACTTGTCTAATATCATAAGCTTAAAAGTCAAAATTATAAATATGAAGTTCGAAAAGAGTTAAGTTAAGTCACATAGATTCAAAACAAACTTAATATATTAACAAATAACATAATAGTAAAGCTTTAATCTTCTTTTTATTTATCGCCTTCCTCTTTAATTTCATTGTTATAAATATCATCATCTGTATCCTTTTTATCAAGGTCAACATCTTCAATGTTGTCTTCATCATTATCATCTAGGCTCATACTCTCTTCCTCAATTTCCTCTTCCACTACTTCAACATCACAAGCATCCTCTTCCTCCTATTTAACTTGAATAATAGATTTTCCTTTTGCTTTCTTATTTGCAATAGCATTTAAGTTCCTTGGTCCTATAAATAAGAAATAAGATCTTCCATTAGTCTATTGATTCTTTCTTAAATGTTAACTAATAAAAATAAAAGTAGTTATTAGTTAGATAAAACACTACTTCTTGTTTTTCTATTACTAGAAACTCCTTCATCAAGGTTGAAGCTTTATGAACATCTATCCAAGAATTGTCTTCCTGCAAGCAAGGAATCTCTTTTTCAGCAATCCACTCATCATTCGATTACATATCTGATAAGTAAATAGGATCATAAGTGTCTCCCCTTTCCCTTCTTATCTTTTTTCTCATTTCAAGTTGAAGATTATATTTGACATACATAAGTGCATTCAATTTTTATTGTGCTAAACAATTTTTTTTCTTCAAATGCACTTGGTCAAAAGTGCTCCAATTTCTTTCACATCCCGTAACACTATAAGCGAGACTCAAGACTTTTAGAGCTAAAGTTTGTAATTCCTTACATTCTCTACCAAATGATTCCCATAAAAAATATATGAAAAAGTTAAAAATAAATTATATGTGAATTAGAAAATATACAAATTATAAACTAAAAATTAACTTTGACTATATAATTTAAATCCATTACCCAGTTGCTTCCTATCTCGAGTTGCAATTGCTGTATTAATTCTAAAAAGTCCTTGAGCTCTAGTGAATTTTTTAATTTATTCATCAATTAAAAGTCTTTCTTTTACATTGGAAAACATCCTCTCAAGTATAGTGTATAAGCCTAACCTTACTTTACTATTTGCATTAAAGTTAGGATCATAATGATACCTAACAAGATAAGAAACAAGTAAAATAAAAAATTTTAAAAAAGAATCAAAAGATATTAAATCTAAATCTTTGATATAACTTACTTGGAATTAAGAAAGTAACCCGTTATATGAAGAGGTTTATGAAGTTGCAAGTTCTAACAAGTATCAATAATATTCCACACATTTGTATACATTTCCTGCTTATTGTCAAGATTTGCAGCTATTTGTTCTTTGTTCTATCCATTGCTTCATAAATGTATGGCATAGCCGATTTTAAGTCACCATTTATAAGTCTCAACACACTAACAAGTGGAGTTACGCACTTCAAGCAATATTGGATAAAATTCAAAAACCTTTTATCTCTTAAGATAATTTATACTATATTTTTACCTTCTTGTCTTGTTGCATATGAACTAGTAGCCCATAATCTTAATGCAAACATAGATGTAAGATCACATTTTCTATCCATAATGCATTTTAAAGTAAGGTAGGTTGTTGCAAATCTTGTAACTATTGGCCTAGCGAACTATTTACCCTTAGAATACTTTCTATACAAATTAAGCACCCAAGCATGCTTATAAATGAAAGTAGTGATTTGCTTGGCTTTAGAAATAGTACTATGAAAGACAAAAAGCTTGCTAATATCTTCAAGAATTAAATCAATGCAATGAGCTACACATGGGGACCAAAATAATTTTATTCTCTTCTCTTCCAACTTATGACTTGTGGCTACAAGAGCTAAGACACTATCTATTACCACTTACACCACACTTTCTTCTCCAATCTCTTCCACAACACCATCTAGTAACTTAAATATTTTTGTGTTATCTTTGATTACATCACTAGTGTTAATAGACTTTAGGAAAACAATTCCACTTGGACTATTAGCAAGAAAGTTAGCAAGTGACCTCCCTTTCCCAACAATCCATCCATCACACATCATAGTGCAATCATTCTTTTTCCATTCAATTTTGTATTTTTCTAAGCTTTAACATTTTCAACTTTTTTCTTCAAGTAAGACTTCTTTACCTCATGATAAGTAAGGGGTTTAAGCCTTTGCCATAATCACCAACAAATTTCAACATTTCCTAAATAATGGACTCCTTACCAAACTAAATGGCAAAGCATTACCATATATGCATCTACAAATATCTCTAATCATTATCTTTCTATCTTTTAACAATTCATTCATTATTTTTTATTTAGAATTAGAAGACCTTCCTTTTCCCTTGTTAACAATAAATCTATTCTTCCCTTTTTTGCAACATCACTAACTTGTGTGCCCATTACTACATTTTCAAAGATTTTTTCACCTCCAATGTTCTTTTTTTTTCAATTGAATTTTTTCTAAATCTTCTAAAACTTTAACAAAGATTGCTCTTACATCATCTAGGACATTTACATATGGAGTAACATTTTTGTTTAAACTTACAAGATGTTGCTTAATTTTGAATACTCCTCCCTAAAATTCTATCTCATAATATTTGCATTTTATTTTCATTCTATTTGCCCCTTCCACTTTCATACAATGGTCCCATGTTACATCTTTTTTCACATGCTTTTTAAAACTTATTTTTGCACTTTCAAATTCTAAAAATTATCCAAATAAGAACATTAATTTTCTATTGTAATAAAGGCTTAACCTAAAAAGTTTTAATTTTTTAACCTTTGAAGTTTGAACAAATTCCACTTCAAAGATAAAGATGTCACATCATCATATTTTCTTATTTTTTTTTGGCAACCTTTTTATCTTGAAAAGAGGATTAGGAATTTACAGCTTGTTTGGTTGGGATGAAAAGAGGGGAGAATAGAAAATTAGAGTAGAAAAGTGAATAGATTTTACAATTTTCTTCTGTTTGGTTGCCGTAGAAATTAGGGGAGAAAGGAAAAAAAATTTATACAGCACCGTGGGACCCATTTGTTTTTTTTCTCCTCAATTAAAAGGAGAAAAGAGGAGAAAATGCTGCATACCATGCACGCTGAAGAAGGGGGAGCTGCTGCTGCTTGAATTATCGTCTGCAAGAAAGACCTCCGACGTCAAGTTGCTGCCGATGTCGCATTCTGGTGAGTTTTTCGTTGTCGTAGTCTTCCCTTTTTTTCTCTTGTATTGTTATGTGCTGTGTCTGCTGTCTTTATGTCTTCAACCATGGCCTGCTGTGGTGGCCGGATACCGACATCTGTTCTGGTAGCTTCTGGGTTGCCGCCCGGAAGATAATGGCAACGGAGAATGAGTGGTATCCACAAAGTCGTACATTTGAGCGTCGTTTCAACGCCAGTATGGCAACAATCCTTGTAAAGCAGGTGCAAAAATACGATTCGGAATCCTCCATTTTTTTTCTTTAGTCAATATAGAAAAATAGAAATATAATTTATATTTTAAAATATATAATTTTTTGTAATTTATTATTTTTAATATAAAAATTATTTTTAGTTTACTCTCTTTATTTGAAAAAATCACTCTAATTTGCAAATAAATGAAGATGAATCATGATTCAAATTCGCAAAAAATATGACACGAAGGAGCTCTGTCCCTTATTTGTATCCATAAGTTAACATTAAGCACATGTTAAATATTTTCAAAATGCCATATATATGTCCAAACCCAATTCCATTCATAGGATTTCAAGTGTTCACAATGGTCCCACGTAATCATAATTTTTTTTAAATATTTAAATAAAAATAATTAAATTATTAAATATATATAAGTGAATAATTAAATCTTAATACAATAAAAAATAAAAAAAAATTAAAAAATATTATGTATCATTTGAATAAAAAATTTGCAATATAACTTCTTATTTTTAAAAGTAAAATTTTATTTTAATTTCTCCTGCATTTTCTCTTCTTCTCTATTTTCTCTTATAACCAAACAACTCTGAAGAAAATAACTTCTCTCTTATTTTCTTTCTCTTCTATTTTCTTTCTCCTCTATTTTCTTTCTCTCCCATTTTCTCCTACAACCAAACAAAGCTTTAGGGATCACTATATTAAAATAATAGAAGGGGTGAGGTGATGGGGTCACAACTGCTAAAGCTAGAAGGTGAAATGAAATTTTAAAAAGGGTTATGGCACTGTGTAAAGATAGGTTACGAAATTATAAAGATAGGATAGATAAGGTTTTTTAAAGATGGGCAAGGTGAGGGTTTATTAGTTTATGGCCTTCATGTGATTCTGAAACGGGTTTTTAACTTTTTTTCTAAAAAAATTGAAAAAAATCAAACTGGGCATCCTTTTAAGTTGGGTCGTGCAAAACCTGAATTAGGTTCTATTTGTGACCCGTTTTGCTAGATTGCTCTAGCTTTTTTACTTTGCATCAGGCATCCTTTGCCAAAAAATAGAGATGCAACCGATTTAGTAGTTCAATTCGATTCCCAGACATGATTCGCGTAGTTCATGCACGATTCATTATTGAATCACACTAATTTAGAAGCATTGGTCATTCATTTGAAGATTCGCAACATTTTCTTTCCACATCAAATTGAATCGTGTGATTTGAATCGCGAATCATATGATTCCGACTACACTGATATCGACATATCAATATAGATGTTGGTTATAAATGAAACTAATATATTAAAGTTTGTCCAAAATTGAAAAAATGTTACCACATTAATATAGATGTTGGTTATATTTAAAAACTATCATTATAAGTTTTTATATAATTTTAAAAATATTATTACATTAAAATAGATGTTGGCGTTAGCTTTAACTAACATTTATCCACTGTCTATCAACAATTTCATAGTAATGAATTAAGAAAACCTTTTTTTTATAATAAAACCATAAAACCTAATTTACCAAATTTGTTATATTATATATTTCTTTAAAAGTGAATAAATATCCTATTTTTAATTTTATTATTAAAAATATAATTATCAAAACATTTTGATAAAGAAATATTCAAAGTTAATATTATTTTATTTTTAATAACCAAGATTAATATTAAAATATCACAATGGTGTAAAAAGGCTTCCATGAATGATGGAATGACTTATTCCATCACTTTTACTTTGAAATGAAAATAAAAAATTCTTACATGCTTTAACTTCTTAATGGAAACTTTATCATTTAATGGAATAACTATTTTTCTATTTTTTTGAAAGAGAATATTCTCATTCTATAATTCAAACTAAATAAAAAATTTTGGCCATTTGTTGATTCCTTTTCCATGTTTGCTTATGTATATGTTATTTGTCTAATTATTGGTCTAAATTTCTTTTTCATTCTTGCAAATATGAGATTCTAAATTCATAGTTTCCCATGACCAAAACATCTTAATATTAATTTTTTTTATATGTGCATCAAATTATGCAAGATATAGCTGCCACCATGATTATAACTTTAGCTGCACACACTATAAGAAATTAAGCTTTTGGCGAAAACAATTGTCATTGGTGTAAACATCTTAGTCATTGCCATTAGAGAAAAAAATTGACAAAAAATGGTTAGTGTTGGAACCAACACTGATGATAAAGTTGTTGTCACTACAAACTAAAATTTCTACAATGATAAAATCAACACGAAAAAATTTTTAAAATTCAAAAATTTTTTAATTTTACTTTATAATGATAATAATATCATCACTATAGGTTTAGATTTAAAAAATATAGAATTAAAATTTTACTTTGATTTTCAAAATTCTAATATTTTTTTATTTTACTTTATAGCGATAACTATTGTCACTATAGATTTGAAATAAAAATATAAAAAATAAAATTTTACATTAAGTAATAATAATGTCATTCTCAAAAGTTCAAAAAATTTAAATTTAAATTATAATTTGTACATATAGCAATGATTTTATCATTACTAAAAATTTTCATAAGTAAATTAAAATTCAAATATAATTAAAAATATTTTTGAATTATTAAAATAAATTATATTAAGTTAAAATTATAATTAAATTAATATATTATATTTAATAGCATAAATATTAATATTTTTTATTTCAATTAAATTAAATTAATTTAGTAATAAATTTAATTAAAATAAATTAATTTAGTATTTTTTAATTTAATTTTATCTAATTTAAATATTAAAAATAAAATACACTAATTGTATTAGTAATAAAAAAATGATCTATGTGAAAAGATGAATACTTATAATATTCAAGATGTATAAATATCTATATATGAAAATTAAAAAAATTGTATATACATGATAAAAACCTAAAAGGAGGGGAGGTCAGGATTTAAGAGATGTATCATTGTCCATTCCAAAGCTATCATCATCATCATCATGCTAAAGACATATGTGATACATTGAAGGTGGTGCTCAAATAAAAGAGGGTGGCTAGGCCAAGAGTGTTATTAGTGTGAATTTACTTGTCTCAAGTTGTAAAAAGAGGTATAAGTAGTACAAGTCCCTACTATCTAAGTAGGGAAATGAGTTTAGTGAAGTAAATCCCTTACTATTATTGAACGAGTTGCTGTTATTGCTTCTAAATCAGTTGCTAACTCTACTCAAGCTATTGTTGACTTTGCTACAGCTGCTCTTGCAACTTAATAACCAAGGAGAAGTTGGAGGTGCTTAGAGAAGGGAACGACTGGCCAACGAGCACATGATCAATCACCTTTCTATATCCTCGATGAGTGACAAGCACCTCATTAATGATAACAACCTTATTAATCTATACAGGAGTGCCAGGTGAGCCAATGGATGATATAATAGACTATATGTGCTATCCTCACCTTGATTTGTTAAAACAAAAATTAATTATAAGAATTACATAATATGTTTATAAAATTTCTATCATTAAAATGTATAGTTTAACTAACTTACATACTACTTCTTTAGAATCGAATACACCCACTTCTTTATCTTAAACGTATGTCAATCCTTAAAATTCTTCAACACTGACTACAGCTCACTCATATCTTTATTTCTCCATTTATGTTTCACTAAAAAAAATATGAACATGATTATTGACTTGGTAAATAGATTATACATTTAAATCATGAATGATAAGTTGAATTACCTTATCAAAATGATTTGCTATAATGGATTTCGATCCATATCGATCATTCACCACTTTCTTCGCCCTTTTCTTTGCATTTTTTTGTAGAAAACTCTTACAAATTGAGAAATAACTATATGAAATTATTACATTTAAGAGTCAAAATTGAAATATAATTCAAATGTATGAAATAATTACATAAATTTATTAAATATTATACTTACCTTATAATAGTCACTGTTAAAGAAGTCCACATATCTTTACTAGGTCTGGGGCAAGATAGATGGTAGCACTAAGTGCTTAACGTGATCTAAGTTGAGCCTTTGCTTCCGGTCGCCCTCGTGCTAAAGAAAATACTTGTTTAACCTATATATCTAGTCACTATAAAGATTAACAGTACGCATCAAATCACTAATCACTTTTTGCCACTCAAACTCATAAAGGCCTTAGAACTCAATATGAAACTACATTAAAAGACATTTAATAAATTTGCGAGTACTATATCTAATAATTTCAATATCGAATATAAAATAATAAAGATAAGAAGGAGATCGATACTTATATAGACCTCCTGCATGACTCTATCTAGCAACTACTAAGGTACTAACTGTCATGATTTATAATAGGGTAGAATGTGGGCTCAGAGATGGCTACCATTCTAACTAATTGAATGCTACATAATAGTCAAATCAAATTGTACAAGTACCGATCTTCCTCCACCCTTTTTCCATCTCATGCACCCTGAAGGACCTATTCTGGCTCTTTTCTCTCAAAGCTATAACAATGGTAGATAAGAGAAAATGTTAATATAATAAATTTATATATAATAAATAATTAACTTAAGTATACATATTAAGAAAAAATATCTAATCCCTTACACTGTGATAGAACGTGTGTGGATTGACAGTGAAGAGTCTTCTCTATCATCATCTCTATGATATTGTGCCTCGACATTAGCAATGGTTATGATAATATAATTGTTAAATTGACATGGATTGTATTTTGTATAAGAATTCTTAATGATATAAAAATTTAAATTCTTTCAATATTTTAAAAATTCTTATTTATATTATCGTAATATTTTTATTAAATATAGTTGTTAGATTTAAATTTTTTTATACATTTTTATTAAAATATAGTTACCAAGTTATATTTTTAAATATTTAATTATATATTTAAAATTTTATTTTGATATCAATAAAGATTATATAAAATATGTCAATATAGTCATTATATTTTTACAAGATATCTTCATGATTTTTGAATTACCTTAAAATATATAATTGTATGTAATCTTATTATAACTTGTTTGTATATAATTTACATGTATTTTTTCAATTCTTATTATTTATTTATATAATATCAAATGTTATTGTTAAATATATAAAAAAAATTTAAATTTCCAATCATTTAAAATTCCTTATCCATATATTCAAAGTATAATTATTTAGATGCGTTGCCATGATTTGAATTTTTTATTTTTACACATTTTCATTAACATATATTTATTAATTTATATTAATCCAAATGTGATTATATATTCAAAATTTTATATTTATATAAATATTTTTTCAAATATATTTATATAGCCGTTATATTTTTATAAAGCAAATTTGTATTTATAAAATCGTTATTATTATTTATTTCCATAATATCTGATTTTATTGTTAATTATATAAAAATATTAAAATTTTTAATCTATTGAAATGATTTATTTATATATTCAATATTTTTAATGTTTTCTATTTTCACTATCTTAATATTTTTTGGTTATTTAATATATAATTTTTATTTTTATTTATATAAATATTCTAAATTTTGAAAACTTTCAAAACATCTTATTTATATATTCATAATATTTTCATTAAATATATTTATAACATTTGAATTTCTTATTATACATCTTCATTGAAATATTTTTATTAAGTTATATTGAAAATTTTTAATTATATACCTAAAAGCTTATTTTCATATCAATATATATTTTTAAAATATATTTATATAGTCATTCTAGTTTTATTCTTCATATTTTAATTTTTATTACATTATTTCAATCTTAGAAGTAAAATATAACTGAAAATTTTGTATCCTAAACTGCACCTTAAACTTTAAAATTTATAAATAGAACCATATAACAACTTCATCTCATATTAACTTAACTAAATATTTCATACAAATATCATATTATGCAAAATTCTAATTTTACCCACTAACATAACAATGACAAAATTTAAATTTGTAAATTGTACATTGAAATAAAACTACATAAACACATTTAACGTTTATAACATATAAAACTAAATGGAATTTATTTCATATCAAAATAATCATATTATCAAACTAAATTAATGCATTTCATATTAATCACCTCATAAATTACAAACTCAAATAAAATATAATAAAATTTAATTCACATATCTTAATGGAATAAATTTACTAATCAAAAGGAGACCAAATGTCAAATACCAACACTAAATAACAATAGTAAAAATTAATATTAAAAAAATATAAATAAAAAATATACTACATCGTAAAAAAATAGTAAAACTTATACAAAAAATAAATAAATTCTATCGAAATCATCATCTCTCTATTGTGCCTCTTCCTTCCCCAAATGGGATTGAAATTGTGTTGAGGGATATTTATAGCTGAAGGCCCTTTCAACGATGATATAATTTTCAATTGTTGTTAAAAGGTTATCAGTAAAAATAAAGGCGCTTTTAATGACGACACTAACGTCAGTAAAAATAAAGGCGCTTTTAATGACGACACTAACGTCAATAAAAGTTTGGGTAGGAAAATGGAATCTTTAATGACAACATTTGTCATTAGTGAAAATAAAATAAAATTGATTCCCAATCTAGTTAATAAATTGTGATAACTCTGTTATCATTGAAAGCACATGGCATTTTACAAATGACATGATCATCAGTAAGTACATGTTCTTCACTGACGAAAGTGTCATCAGTAAAATGCCATGCATTTTCAACGATGACTGAGTCATCGCAATTTATCAAGTAGATTGGCAATCAAAACTTCTTTATTTTCACCGATGATAAATGTCATCATTGAAGATTTTATTTTCTCGCCAAATTTTTTTTCTTTATTTTCACTGACAGCTTTATCATTGTTATTAGTTTTGACCCAATTTTCAATTAGAAAATTTTGCATCCATGAAATTTTAATGTATCATAGATACTTATATCGTTGGTGAAAGTGCTATAATGTATCACTAATGATCAATTTTTTATTGTCGCAAAAAGTATCATTATTGATACTGCTATTTCTTATAGTGACATATCATAAAAGTGACATATATATACATAAAACCAGTGGTGGATTCAAAACTTTTTGATAGGGTGAGCACTTGATGAATGAAATAATGATAGTATGTTATATTTTATTGTGACACCACTTAATAGAAAGCTATATGATTTTATGAAAAATTATGATAATTGAAATAAACTTAGATGATAATCATTTTAGAAAATTAATGTATTAAGTTTTCATGATTTCTCTATAACTTCATAAATGTTAATTATTAGACATTTTTAGGTTTTATCACTCTTCTCATAAATTAATAATTATCATTATTTTAACACCAATTAATCCAATAATTGATATTTTTAATAAAAATATTTGAAATATCTTTAAACATGTGTTATATAAATAATGACGTTATAAGCATTTAAGACCAATATCTAATTATTGTGAAGTTTTTCATATAAATTTCACTATATATTACATTGAAATTGTGAATATAAAAAAAATATTTTTAAATATTTTAAACAAAACAACATTTTGATTTCAATTAATTCTATTTGGTAATTTTAGTAATCCAAATGTCAAACATATGAATTTAATGTAAAATTTAATTGTTATTGAATAATTTTTATTAATATACAAACAAATGATCATGAGCAAAGAGAAACAATTTTGAAAATTTTATATTATGATTCTATTTCTACCCAAATCATTACATATGTGGGTGTGTGTATATATATATGTATGTATGTATGTATGATAAAACAACCTAAACAAAACTACATTAAATCATTAATACATAAAACATAGATGTTTACATTAATATACAAAAACTATATAGGAAAGCTACACTATGTATCAAAATCATCATTGCTGATGAAAATTCCAATTTATTGCTTAGTTTTTTTCATTTTAATCACGATAGTATACAATGAAAGAACTAAAGGTTAGTTTGATTCTTTTATGTACATTTTGATGTTGAAAGTGGAGGATTATTAGAGAGATTTCACTAGAGTATTGGAAAGTGAAATGATATAAAATAGATGTCAAAGAATGGATAAGGTATTTTAACAAAATTTATAATAAAAGTTCTTCTAAAAAATGTCTCATATGAAAAGTAAGAGTTAGAGTGAAAAATTTATAGCTCATATGAGAAAAAAGAAGTCAATTACTAACTAAAGTTAACATCCTATGAATCAATAGTTTCCAATTAGACTAGTGATTGCTATACCATTAAACATCAATTAATTAAAAATTTGACATTTAAATTTTTTATATTTTCTAATGAGACATATGAAGTGTCTTCTAAATGATGGATATATAAAAAGTAGATATCTTAAGATTTCGTAGTTTCCCATAATCATAAATGGTATATATTTAAACATTGGTGAATTAAAAATTTGACGTGTTAAAATTTGCTCAAATTTTCAAAATGTTATTGAATTAATATAAATATTGGTTATATCTAAAAATCATTGTTGTAAGTTTTCACATAATTTCAAAAAATTTATTGCATTAAAATAGATGTCCTAGTTAGCTTTAATGAACATTTATCCACCATCTATCAATAATTTTGTAGCAGTGAATTAAGAAGATTTTTTTTATAATAAAAGCATAAAAATTCAGTTTACTAAATTTTTTATATTATATTTTTTTAAAAAAATGAAAACATATCCTATTTTAAATTTTATTATTAAAAATATAATTATCAAAATATTTTAATGAGAAAATACTCAAAGCCAGCATTATTTTATTTTTAATAACCTAGATTAATATTGAAATATCATAAGGGTGTAAAAAAGTTTTCATGAATGATGGAATGGATCATTCTATCATTTTTACTACAGAATGGAGATAAAAAAAAATTCTTACATACTCTAATTTCTCAATGAAAACTTTATTATTTGATGGAATAATTATTCTTTTATTTTTCATGAAAACGGACATTCTCATCCTATAATTTAGATCAAATAAATTTTTTTGGCCATTTGCGGGGATTCCTTTTTCCATGTTTGCTTACGTATATGTTATTTGTCAAATTATTGGTCTGAATTTGTTCGCATGCTTGCAAATACGAGATTCCAAATACGTAGTTTTCCATGTCTAAAACATCTCCATCTTAATTTGTTTTGTATGTGCATCAAATTATGCAGGATATAGCCGCCTACATGATCATGACTAAAGCTGCACAACTTGACAAAGTGACACACACACACGCATCAAATTATGCAGGATATAGCCGCCTCCATGATCATGACTAAAGCTGCACAGCTTGAAAAAGTGACAACACGCACACACAATGGCTAATTCAAAAAATTTTTTATTAGGATGAGTGAAAAGATGATAGTATATTAAATTTTGTTTTGGCACGACTTGAGAAAAAGTTACATAATTTTATGGAAAATTATGATGATTGAAATGGATTAGGCAATGGTTATTTAAAAAATTAATGTATTAAATTTTTGTAATTTTTTCATAACATTATAAATTTTATTCATTAGATATCTTTAAGTCTTCTTACTTTCCTCATAAATTAACAATTATCATTGTTTGAGATGTCGATTAATTCCATAGTTAACATTTTTACGATTGCCATTTTTTCAATAGAGATGTTTGAAATATGTTTAAACATGTGTTATGTAAACAATCAATATTATAAGCATCTAGAATCGACATCATATTATTGCAAAGTTTTTTATATTAATTTTGCTATATATTACATTGAAATTATAAATATGAAAAGAAAATTATTTTTAAATATTTTAAATGGAACAATATTTTGGTTTTGATGAAATCTATTCGGTAATTTTAGTAATCCAAATATTAATTATAGGGATTTAATGTAAAAGTTAATTGTTATTGAACAATTTTATATTAATGTACAAATTGATGATCATGAATGAAGAGAAACAATTCTGAAAATTTTATATTATAATTTTATTTTTTTTAAATCATTACATATATATATATATATATATATATATATATATATATATATATATATATATATATCGTAAAAAAACTTAAACAAAAATTACACTAAAATTATTAGTCCACAAAATATACATGTTTATATCAATACACAGAAACTATATAGCAAAGCCACACTATGTATCAAAATCATCATTGTCTATGCAAATTTCAATTTATTATTTAATTTTTTATATTTTAATTATAATAGTATATAATGGAAGAATTAAATTTTAATCTAATTCTTTTGTTTACATTTTGATAATGAAAGTGGAAGATCACCAAAGAGATTTTATTGGAATATTGAAAAGTGAAATGATACAAAACAAATGTTAGAGAATGGATAAAGTTTTTTAACAAAATTCATAGCAAAAGTTTTTTTTTTCAATAATGTCTCATATAAAAAGTGAGAGTTAGAACAAAAATTTATTAGTTAATTAAAAAACTAACATCAAAATTTTTTATATTTCCTAATGAGTTGTATAACATATTTTTTAGATGATGGTTATATACAAAGCATATGTCTTAAACTTTCATAGTTTTTTGAAATTATAAATGTCATATATTTAGATATCGATGAATTAAAAATTGATGTCTTAAAATTTGTCCAAATTTTCAAAAAAAGTTGCCATATTAATACAGACATTAGTTATAAATAAAATTAATGTATTAAAGTTTGTCCAAAATTTAAAAAATGTTAGTGTTAATATAGACATTGGTTATATTCAAAAATTGTAGTTGTAAGTTTTCATATAATTTTAGAAATGTCATTGTATTAAAATAGACATTAATGTTAGCTTTAATTGATATTTATCCACTATCTATTAGCAATTTTGTAATAGTAGATTAAGAAAACTTATTTTGTAATAGAAGCATAAAAATCTAATTTACTAAATTTGTTATAATATATATCTTTTAAAAAATAAAAAAAAATCCTAATTCAAATTTTATTATTAAAATATAATTATCAAAATATTTTAATAGAGAAATATTGAAAGCCAATGTTATTTCATTTTCAATAACCAAGATTAATATTGGAATATCATAGGAGTGTAAAAAGGCTTCCTTGAATGATGAAATGGTTCATTTTTATCATTTTTATTATGGAATAGAGATAAAAATATTCTTACATGTTCCAATTTCTCAATAGATACTTCATAATTTAATGGAATAATTATTCTCCTTTTTTTTTAAAATAAACATTTCCATTTTATACCTCATTTTAAATATTTTTTTTGGCCATTTGCCCTTCCTTTGTCCATGTTTGATTACGTATATGTTATTTGTCAAATTATTGGTCTGAATTTCTTTTTAATGCCTGCAAATACGAGATTCAAAAAGCGTAGTTTTCCATTATTAAAACATCTTAATTTGTATTATATCTACATCAAATTATGGAGGATATAGCTGCCACCATGATCGAGACTTCAGCTGCACAACTTGTAAATGGCGGATTCAAAATTTTCTCTTGGGGTGTGCATTTGATGAATGAAAAGATGATAGCATGTTAGATTTTACTTTGGCACAACTAAAAAAAAAAGTTATATAATTTTATGAGAACTGAGTTAAAATTTTTCTATAAAATTTGTAATTTTTTCCTAGAATCATGCAATTGTTTAGAATATAGGGGGCAATTTTTTTATGAGATGTTATAATTTTTTTTATAAAATTTTATAATATAAACAGTTTTTGTAATACAAAAATATTTATATACTTAAAAAAAGAGTTGTAAAATCTTAGACAAAGTCATAAATTTTATGAAAAACATATATAAAACCGTATTGATTGGTAGCATTACCGAAGCAAATCCCTAATATGATTATCACAAAATAACTTAACGCATTTTATTTTAATTTATAAGACTTTTCAATTCTACTTTCTTCATGAATAACAAAAGATATTAAGAAATATTTTTTACAATTCAATCAAGAAATAATAGAAAATAAACAAACTTTGCGATTACTTTCTATATCTAAATTGCACAATTTAATTAGAAAATTTGGTCATTTACACTTTAATATGGATGTAATTAGGGTAACTAAAAATTTCTCACTTACACAATTGTATATGAAATATAAAATTGCATAAAAATAGTTTTGTTAAGGATGACTATTACCTAAATAAATAAATCCATAAATCAATATTTCTTTTATGATTTAAGTTTTACAATTTAAATTTGTGTGTTTATATTTTTATACAAAGTAAAATACTTTCTTACATATAAAAACTTAATATTTTTAACGCGCATTATAATTTTTTAAAAATCTTAGTGCCAGGTTCCATCAATATTTCACACAAGACTTGTCAAAATAGGTTAAAATAACTCTATCAAACAAATTCAACAAGTAAAATCTTTACATCAAGTCAATCCTAACTCGAGTTATTACATTATTAGTCTCATTCTTAATCCTAAGTTGACATTTATCAAATAGTCCTAAGTAGCATGGGTGTAAAGTAGACAGACACTACAAAAAAATACTAATTAGAAATTAAAAAAATCTATCATTAATTCTCAAAAATCTATCACTAAAATATTTAGTGACAAATTACAAGGTGTAGATAAATAGCACATTGATAATTCAATTTGTGATAGAATTTTATATCTGTCACTAATTTTGCAAGCCTATGGCAAAAAAAAAAAAAAATGAATGATGGATGAAATTAGTGACACTTTTTTCTATTGCTAATCTTTTTTTTATTGACGAAATTTCCATTGCTAAAATTGAATTTAGCGATGGATTAATCCATAGTTAATTTCTAATTTGTTGGTAAATTCATCAATAAATTGAAAATTTTCTATAAAATTAGTGGCATGGTTATTTAAATTTTGTGGTTAATTTAGGAAATATTTGTTAATATGCTACCTATTTTTATAGCAAGTCAAGTAACAAATACGCTATATTAATAAAAAATTTTGAAAGTAAATACCCATTCAACAATTTAATTTTGGAATCAAATTTCATAAAATAAAATTAAAGTAAATATTTTATTTATATAATAAAAAAACTCAATGACATAAAATCCAATATACGTACAAAAAATAATCATATCCAATCCAATATACATACAAAAATAATCAAATACAAAATCCAAGAACTATGAGACTAGTTCTCAGCACCTTGTTGCTAGTTGTCTTAATCACACTTGCATCTTTAGTCAACAAATAGTGGAAAAGCTAAACTAGTGATCTCTAACCTTTCAAACAATGCTCTGAATTTGCATTCATGCTCCTCAATCATCTATTGTTACATGTTAAAATGCTATTCTTGGGTTGCCATTCTCTTTCATACTCTCTCAACCTTTACATTTTGCCACTAGATGGTGCTTTACACTCAAGCTACAAGGGTGAACTAGCCATGATAGATAATGGTCTAGTAACCTTTTACACCTCCAATCCTATGCCATAAATGTGCACTTTTTTATTCTAGCCACCAACTACCTCTATTCATAACAAGGTCTTGTTGACCTACATAAAGTTATTCTCACTAACTTCAGTTGATATTTAAAATGATTATGCTTCCAACATTCTAAAGTACTCCTTTTACAAAATTAAATTTGAAATTTAAACAATTTTTATACATAAAAACATATAAAATTGTTGCACATCATAAAAATAAGTTATATATTACCCATGTCCTTTTTGCTTTTTCTCATTCACAAATTCCTAGGTATCCTCTTTACATACATGAATGTGAGCGCACAAGAACACCTCTGAATTAATAGGCATCCAACTATGACTAACTGTAATGAAAATTTATATATAGATATAAAAGTAACTTAAAATGAAATAATGCTAAAACTAACTTTAAATCAAAATTAAAATTAACTCATCATCTTCATTTTATGCTTACAGAAGGAGATGGAACTATCAGTATGTAAGCTCCCTGCAATAGTAAATGCTTTATTTTTTTTATTGACCTTTTTCTTTTTCTTGAAATCAACATTTTCAGTCTATTTCTTTTTAAGATCCTAAAAAATGTGCTCAAGTATCCACTTAGACTTTTTTAATAGGTCCTTTCTCAACTGATTCATCATGCTCCTATAATTGGTTGTTACCTTATGAATAAAATTCCTTTTTATCATGTACATAGCCTTGAACTGCCACTTGTACATAATTTGTAGACATTGAATAATTGAAGTTAAATGATGGTTAATTTTTAAATTAAAATACTAATACAAATATATGCATTATCATTAATTAAAACTTTATATTTACTTACTAATTCCCGAACCACTTGCCTTTAGGCTTTTAGGAGATAATAGTGTATGCAAGGGTTGGCTCTATGAATCACGTCTATATCACCTTTATTATATTCTTAATAGGATCATGGCTAGATGTAGCAATCAACTTATAGCTAAATATACCTAAATATAATAATGCAAAATTAATACGAATGTTAAACTAAAAAAATTAATACAAATAAATTATTGAAAGATAATTAATTAATACAAATTAATGCTAACAAAGGACATAACATTTCAATTTAATAAATACTTATGAGTCATCTTTTGGATGCTCCTAAATCCTACTATTAGCTAGGTCTTTAGATTAGGAATGTGTTGGTGAGTGTCCTAAATGAAAGGCCTGGCTTGACTTAGTCTACTATATGCGACCTTAAGAAGTCAGTTATGAAACACCTTCAAGAATAAGTAAGAAAATGTTCTTAGTAATAGGTTGAGAAGTCTAAAACTTATATTAATACAGTTGTGCAAGTACTGTGGCAATCAACAATGTCATTAATAGAGTACATAAAAATAAAAAAGTCGTCAACATCTAATCATCACCACGATCTTTGAGCTTGAGGCCATTCTTGTTGAAAGAGAATTTATCTTTATGTGATAATAATATAATACCTTAATTACAACAATTAACAAATGGAATAGTTAATTATTGTACTATAAATTACTATATAATTATACAAATTAAACTATAATAATAGAATTTTAGCTATTATCATACAAATAATTAAATTAAAAATTAACTTACCAAAAGACTAATACTATTACTAATAATAAAACTAAAACTAAAACTATGTTGTAGTTTTCTAACATAATTAGCTAAGAATTAATTTCAATTTTCCAAGTTAACATATACTAACTACCTTAAAACTAATACTAATACAAAGTTGGAGTTTATTAACTTAACTAAGAATAAAATTCTATTTTCTAACTTGTAAAGCTAACTTAACTAAAACTAAGACTAACTTAAAGACAACACTAATTTCAAATTCCTATTTCTTTCTTATTCAAAATTGAGGCTAAGTTAAATTTAACATTAACTTCAACTCTTAATTTTTTTCAAAAACCAAAGCTAAAACTAACTTAAAACTAATGTTTAAACTAATTTAACAAAAATTAAAACTAACTTAAAGCATATACTAATTTCAAATTCCTATTTCTTTCTCGACTCAAAACTAATTTTAAACAACAAAAAAATTAAAAACAAAAAACCTCAAATAATTCATGTAAATCAATAAAATAATTTAAATTTATTAACAAATTAGCACATTATTCATCAATGGCTATCAATTTCAATTTCAAATCATCATATTCTAATTTTACTTAATAATTAAAATAAAAATAAAATAAAAAACCCTCAAACAATTTATATAGATTAATAAAATAATTAAAATTAATTAATAAATTAGAACATTATCCATCAATGGCTTCCTATTTCATTCTTAAATCATCATATTCTAATTTTAATCAACAGAAAAATAATTAAAAATTAAAATATTTTAAATAATTCATATAAATTAACAAAATAATGTATATAAAATAAGAAAACAATTGAAATTAATTAATAAATTAGCGCATTATCCACCAATAGCTTCTTATTTCACTTTCAAATCATCATTTCTTAATTTTAATCAATAGAAAAAAACTAAAAATAAAAAATTGAAATTAATTAACAAATTAGCACATTATCCATAAATGAATTCCTATTTCACTTTCAAATCATCAGATCCTAATTTTATTTAACAGAAAAATAAGTGAAAATTAAAATACCTCAAATATGAAAATTAAGAACAAAATCATACAAATTGATGAATCAAATCCTAAAATCAATTAATTAGAATAAAATCAAGCCTAAATGGTGCAAATTTGGGGCATCAACAATAAATCAATAAATTAAACCTTAAAATTACCAAAATATGAGAAAAAAAGAATAGATTGAAGAAAACTCATTGATAAAAATTAGGAGCAACTAACGATGAAGCAAATAGTAGCAAACGAGCTCCCAGGAGGCAGAAGTGCAACAACATTGTAGGAGGAAGTGATGAAAAGAAGGAAAGGGGAAAAGTGGGGATTTGTTGTTAAGGTTTAACATAAGATCCAATTAGTAACAAATTAATTTGTCACTAACCTATTTTAATAAAATGATGCATTCCACTTAGCGATAGATTCTAAAACATTTGTTGCTAATTTTGGATCTATTTCAATATATTTTTATTCTTTTAATTTTTTAGAACTATTTTTTTGTTTTCATTATCCATTTTTAAAATTTAAAAAATAAATAATTAAGGGTATTTAGATAAGTAAATAAGAAAATATTTTATTTAATTATAAAACTAAAATCCAAAACAAAAATAAGTTAAAAAATAAAAAAATATTTTTATTTTTCTATTTTTAAGTTACACATTTAAAGTTATAGTTTTAAAAATAGATTTTGAAAATAATTTGTTAAAAATAAAATTATTTTTTAAAATTGTAAAAAAAGACCCTATGTCGCTAATTTTCAAAAAATTTCATTGTAAAGCCAAAGCAAATTTTAAATTTTCATATACAAGTACAATGCTAGATCCATTGATAATTTAAAAACAATTTTTTTCTTATTCTATCACTCATTCCATTAATAAATTTTACTAATGGATTTTAAAGATAAATCTAGTTTTTAGTTGATATTTTCAAAAAATTAAAAAAAAACTAGCAACATACTTAGTGATAGATGTTTAAACATCTATCATTAATTCTATTGCGAAAATCACAATATTTATTTGAGGTCTATGAATTTATTTACCAATAATAATTTTCTAACTAAATGTGTTACTAATATTCTATTGCTAAATACAAATTTCCTTATAACGAGATTGGATGAAATTGTTTAAACTTGCAAAAAAAAATACTAAATTTTGAGTGATTTGATTCAATCTTGCTCCTAGTTTGACTCACAAACCCGTGAATTTTAACTATAAGTTCATGGGTTAATTCAGTTTGAATCAATTTGTGTTGACTCTAATCCATATGGATTGGTCTATATAAGCCTAAGAAAAAAAATTTTAATTTTGAATAGTTTGATATGTAGAAGTCCACGATCAAACAAGTCTAGTTCGCATACCATGGTCCATTTTATAGATTTATTAGGCAGGTTTTATAACTTGCTATATTTTATCATAATTACCATTATTATTATATTACTCATTTATTTATCAATAATTTTACATCGTTAGTTAATAATAATTATTATAGTAAAAAAATATGGGACCTAGTCCATAAAATTAGAACTATTATAGTAAAAAAAATGAATCAAGACACAATAAACTTTAACATGGAAAATCTCAAATAGAGAGGTAAAAATCATGAGACTTAGTCCATAAAAAGTTACTATTAAATAAAAAAAGTATAAATATTTTTAACTAAATTTATAGCATATATATAAATATATCTCTATTTTGTTATTTATCTCATTCATTTGGTAATGATCCATCTTCTTTCATGTTGTTTTAGTGTCTATCTTTTGCATAGTACTAAAATTTCAAATGGATAGTCATTTTTAAATTTCCAAGATAGTTGATTGTCACCCAAAATATCTTATCAAATGTTTATTGTAATATTAATACTTTATTGCTCTAACTAATATGTTTATTTAGTTATAATAATTATTTTATGTATATTTTGTTTTAATAAAAATTTTGTGCAATTATTATTTTAATACTTTTTTAGGTTGTATGATAATATTTTTCTCACATTATTTTTATTAATTTTTTAAATTTTAATATGATTATTATTTTAATAAATTTGTGCAATATATGTTAATAATATTATATACATAAACTCATTAATTTTAATATTAAATGCCATTTATTATTTATATATATAATTTTAATATATTTATATTTATTTTATATATGTTAATATATTAAAAATATAATTTTATAATATATATACATATATTAGTTAATTAATCTTTTATTATTTATCTTGTATTACCGAATTAATCCATCAACTTAACAAAATTAAGTAAATGGATTATTTAATAATTTAATAGGTCAATATTAATCGGTTCTAATTCTTTATTAAATTGATTTAATCTATCCTAATCTCTTATTAGATCGAGGTGATTATTATTATTTTTTTATACTAATTTCATTCTTAAACCAAATAAAATTATATCAATCCTATTTCAATTCATTAAAGTTAAACCACTTTGACACCTCTGATAGCTCATATTAAAAATTTTGAAGCTCAAGTGAGCACGTGCCCAGCCATCGATCACTTCAAGTAGATCTGCCACTGTAACAATGAAAGAAGAGAAAGGGAAAGAATGACATATGAATAATTAGTGAGATTGTTAAAAGGATTTCATGGGTGGCTATCTAATCCAGAAGATTTGTAAGCGTTAAATATATATTCAACCTCATCTAGCAACGCTAAAGGTTTGTGATAATGACTTCGGCGCTTGAAGAGACCAGGCAACAACGACGGAGAGTTCAAGGTTTCAAAAGATAAAATCAAGGGTTGATATATGATTTCTATTAAACAGTGCAACTTGAATTTGATGTATTTTCATAGAAAAAATTTCGAGTTATTTGGTTTTCAAATTCCTCCTAAATTTGCCATGTTTCGATAGTGTTTTCTTGCTTATTTATTTAATTCCAAGGTTTTTCTTTTATCTCCCAAAAGCCAGCAAAAGTGTAGAAACGATAAAGGGGGAAAAAAATAGAAAGAAAGAAAACATTCGTCTCCCTGCAACAAATTATTCAGGCTTTGTTAACATTGGAGAGTGGCTTGCATTAGAGCATTTTTCTGGGAAGATATAGACTCGTGGATTTATAGTTTTAGGGAGTGGCCGAGAGGCCATTAACATATATGGGAAACAATACTTCCCTTGAGAATAAAAGAGGCGTTGGTGTGGGCACAGGAAGAAAGGAGGGCACATTTGGTAACGTACAGGTGAATTTAATAACGTTAAACTCGGGTTACAAAGGGAAATAGGTGTATATTTACAAAAACAGGCATATTATTAATAAATGAAATTAATTTAAATATTTTAGATTAATATTTTTTATTAAAATTACTAACATAATTTTTTATTTAAATAGAATAATAGAAGTCGTTTCTTGCATGGTGAGTTTTGGTGGGAAAGACGTGAACCCAGTAGTCCAGACCCTCTTTTTTTATCAGAGACTTGTAATAATTCGTAACTATGCACAAAAGCATCAATGGTTCTGTTTTAATACAGTTAAATTTAAATTTGAGCGATTTTTACTACGTATGTTTTTATATGAATATTTCATTTGTTCCTTGTTATTTGTTACAATTAATTATATATATATATATATATATATATATATATATTAAAAAAGTTTAATTCATTTGAATTCAACAAATTTTTTAAACTATTCTTTATATATAAAATTCAAAATAATTAAAAATTGAGAGTATATAATAATAAAATATTTATTAATAAAAAAATAAATTTAAAAAAATATTTGACACTTCATCAAAATTTCAAAATCTTAAATAAAAATAACTTTTTAAAAATGTAATAAATAATGTACAACGGAAGGAATATATACGAAATATCCTTAAGTATCGAAGCAAGCAGAAAAGTCAACAAAGGCTACTGTGCAAAACGCACTGTGTAACGTCGTTGCGTAATTTCAACTTGGTAATAGTAGCTGATCAGAATCTCAGAAGATATATAATTTTGACAAAAATATAAGCCACTTAATTGGAGGCGGCACAGTAGAAGGACAGTTGAAGGACAGTAGAAGGTGGAAATGGGTTCAAACTCATTGGATGATGGAGCAAGGAAGCCAATTAGAATTGTGCTTAACCTGGATTTTTATTAAGTGACCTCCTAACAAATTAGGTAGCAGTTATTATAATCTTCCTCGGTCTCATGAATGCGGGATGGATTCTGAAACAAGGAACTACACGGGAAGAATAGACGGAAGATTCGAATAAAGAATCCTCGTTTTAAGAGAAATTATTATATATTGTAATTAATAAATAAAAAATAATTTTTAATTTTTAATATTTTAAAATTTAAAAAAATTAAATTTTTATATATAAATTTTATAAAATTAATAATTATCTTTTATTTATTAATTATAATTGAAATATATAAAAATTTCTTATTATTTTAATTGCAAACTAGGAATCAAAGGGCTCCTTTAATATTGATTGGTTTCATCTGTCGATGCCTTAGTGATGCAATCAATAAACGTCATCATTTTAGGAAAAATTATTGTATATTTTGATCGTTCTTAATCATAATTAATAAATAAATAATAGTTAATTTTTATGGTCTTTAATATTTTAAAAGTTAAAAAAATTATATTTTTAATATACATGAACTTTATAAAATAAAAAATTATCTTTTATTTATTGATTATAATCAAACTGAAAATACATAGAATAATTAAAATATACAAAAATTTCTCATTATTTTAATTGCGAAATAGGAATCAAAGGCTCTCAAATGGGCTCATTTTTCAAACATTGATGAAATAAATCAAAGGGCTCAATGCCATTCACCCGCGCATGCATGCGTCCACGCCAGCAGCCCTACATAAAATTCAGATTAATCCCTCGTTTAGTCTTAATCCCAGCAACGTGATCCCGCAGAATATATGGTGTTTTAGGTAGCAGTTGTTATGGAGTGATTATAATCTTTCTCAGTCTCATGAATGCGGGGCTGGATTCCGAAACAAGGACCTACGCGTGAAGAATAGATGGAAGGTTGGAATAAAGCATCCTCGTTTTAAGAGCATATATTGTAATTATGATATATATTTTCAATTGTAATTCATAAATAAAAAATAATTATCAATTTTCATAATTTTTTAACATTTTGAAAGTTGAAAATTTGTTGACATGTATGAATTTTATAAAATTAATAATTATTTTTTATTTATTAATTATAACAGAATTAAACATACGTGATATAATTGAAGTGTACATAAATTGCTTATCATTTTAATTGCAAAATAGGAATCAAAGGGCCCTTTTAATATTGGTCGGTTTTATCTGTCAACACTTTAGTAATGCAATTGATAAAACATCATCATTTTTGGGAAAATTATTGTATATTCTAATTATAGCACGTGTTTTTAATTATAATTAATAAATGAATGATGATTAATTTTTATAATCTTTAATATTTTAAAAGTTGAAAAAATTATATTTTTAATATACATGAATTTCATAAAATAAAGAATTATCTTTTATTTATTAATTATAATCAAACTGAAAATATATAGTATAATTAAAATATACAAAAATCTCTCATTATTTTAATTGCGAAATAGGAATCAAAGGCTCTCAAATGGGCTTATTGATTTAATTCCAAGGTTTTTATTTATCTCCCAAAAGCCAGCAAAAGTGTAGAAACGATAAAGGGGGAAAAAATAGAAAGAAAGAAAACATTCGTCTCCCTGCAACAAATTATTCAGGCTTTGTTGTTAACATTGGAGAGTGGCTTGCATTAGAGCATTTTTTTGGGAAGATATAGACTCGTGGATTTATAGTTTTAGGGAGTGGCCGAGAGGCCATTAACATATATGGGAAACAATACTTCCCTTGAGAATAAAAGAGGCGTTGGAGTGGGCACAGGAAGAAAGGAGGGCACATTTGGTAACGTACAGGTGAATTTAATAACGTTAAACTCGGGTTACAAAGGGAAATAGGTGTATATTTACAAAAACAGGCATATTATTAATAAATGAAATTAATTTAAATATTTTAGATTAATGTTTTTTATTAAAATTACTAACATAATTTTTTATTTAAATAGAATAATAGAAGTCGTTTCTTGCATGGTGAATTTTGGTGGGAAAGACGTGAACCCAGTAGTCCAGACCCTCTTTTTTGATCAGAGACTTGTAATAATTCGTAACTACGCACAAAAGCATCAATGGTTCTGTTTTAATACAGTTAAATTTAAATTTGAGTGATTTTTACTACGTATGTTTTTATATGAATATTTCATTTGTTCCTTGTTATTTATTACAATTAATTATATATATATTAAAAAAGTTTAATTTATTTGAATTTAACAAATTTTTTAAGCTATTCTTTATATATAAAATTTAAAATAATTAAAATTGAGAGTATATAATAATAAAATATTTATTAATAAAAAAATAAATTTAAAAAAATATTTGACACTTCATCAAAACTTCAAAATTTTAAATAAAAATAACTTTTTAAAAATGTAATAAATAATGTACAACGGAAGGAATATATACGAAATATCCTTAAGTATCGAAGCAAGCAGAAAAGTCAACAAAGGCTACTGTGCAAAACGCACTGTGTAACGTCGTTGCGTAATTTCAACTTGGTAATAGTAGCTGATCAGACTCTCAGAAGATATATAATTTTGACAAAAATATAAGCCACTTAATTGGAGGCGGCACAGTAGAAGGACAGTAGAAGGTGGAAATGGGTTCAAACTCATTGGATGATGGAACAAGGAAGCCAATAGAATTGTGCTTAACCTGGATTTTTATTAAGTGACCTCCTAACAAATTAGGTAGCAGTTAATATAATCTTCCTCGGTCTCATGAATGCGGGATGGATTCTGAAACAAGGACCTACACGTGAAGAATAGACGGAAGATTCGAATAAAGCATCCTCGTTTTAAGAGAAATTATTATATATTGTAATTAATAAATAAAAAATAATTATTAATTTTTATAATTTTTAATATTTTAAAAATTAAAAAAATTAAATTTTTTACATATAAGTTTTATAAAATTAATAATTACCTTTTATTTATTAATTATAATATAAGAATACCTAATATAATTGAAATATATAAAAATTTCTTATTATTTTAATTGCAAACTAGGAATCAAAGACTCTTTAGTTTTTGTTTGGTTGGAGTGAAAAGTGGGGAGAAGAGAAGAGAAAAGAAGAAAAATTTTTAAAATTTGAATTGGAGGAAAATTGAGAAAGAAAAATTAACAAAATTTTAAAAAATAATAATCACTTATTTTATTTTTTATTTTTTTTCTCTTCTTTTCTCTTCTACCAAACAAGAGAAAAAAAGAGTAGAAAATTTTTTTTCTCTCCTATCTTCTTTCTCTCCAACCAAACAAAACTTAAATATTGATTGGTTTCATCTGTCGATGCCTTGGTGATGCAATCAATAAACGTCATCATTTTAGGAAAAATTATTGTATATTTTGATTGTTCTTAATCATAATTAATAAATAAATGATAGTTAATTTTTATGGTCTTTAATATTTTAAAATTTAAAAAAATTATATTTTTAATATACATGAACTTTATAAAATAAAAAATTATCTTTTATTTATTGATTATAATCAAACTGAAAATACATAGAATAATTAAAATATACAAAAATTTCTCATTATTTTAATTGCGAAATAGGAATCAAAGGCTCTCAAATGGGCTCATTTTTCAAACATTGATGAAACAAATCAAAGGGCTCAATGCCATTCACCCGCGCATGCATGCGTCCACGCCAGCAGCCCTACATAAAATTCAGATTAATCCCTCGTTTAGTCTTAATCACGGCAAACGCGATCCCCGTAGATTATTTGGTGTTTTAGGTCTTAGCTCGTTTAAATATCCATCTACTCAAGTTTAGAAGTCATAATTACAGTTGTTACAAAAAAAAATGTATAATATTATAATATGTTTAGTTTGAACATTTAATTGTACATTTTTAAGCATCAGAAATTTTTTGTACATAAGAAATAGTATAAGAATTATGTGTGATTTTAACCTTAATACATAAATTAAGTAAATCACAATGGGTAGATCATCTTCTTAAGCCACATTTTCTACTGAATTAAATCGAACCGTTCATGTCCATACTTTACAGTTACTTAAATATGTTTGACGGCCACCTTGTATTTACTCACTTAACACATGTACGGCGTGATATGATGAGAAACAACTTTAGTTCAACGCTTTGTTAGAATATTAGCAGAAGTATGCTACGGAAAATAGTGTGCAAGGATACAAAGGCCATGTTGTTAATCTCAGTCAGTATGTTTCCTAATTAGTATGTACGGTCATAGATTAGTGATATAGTAACTATAAGTAGGAATGTTAATCGGCCCGCAGATTTTATAGATTGATTTGTAAAGTTTTTGTGGATTAGATTTGTTAAAAATAAGTTCGCAAAAAAACGAATTTAAATGAAATGAATCCACATAAGTTGCAAACCAACTTATAAGGCAAGCTCATTTATAAAATAAAGTTTGATGGCCTTGTTAGTTTTTATACAAATCAAATTAATTAAAATAAATTTATTTAAAATGCAAATTTTAATGGAGTAAATCTAAATAAATTTGGCCTGCCCTAGTTTTGATTTGATCCGTTCTGTTAAGCCTATTTGCCACCCATAATTACAAGAATAGTGATGATTATAAAAAGAGTACAAATTTTATATATCCCGCCCATATATATATGTATAGCATTAAATTACGAGATGTAATATTAGGATTGTATTAAGTTTTGCAATTATATTTCTTTTACAAGCATATCGATTTTTTCATTTATTTATAATTTAGCCGGACCCTTAATAAATTTTGATATGAGCATTGCTCCAAACTCTCAGCACAGTCAAAACTGTATATATTTTATGGATGATATTATGAACAACAATAAACACAATAGCAAGCAACCACTACTATTACCAAATGCGGATCTTAGTTCAGCGAAGGTGATAAATATACTACTCTTTAGCCAACTGACACTATACATGGTATCATGATAAACCGGTTAGTCAATGATCGATTCAATAGATGAGATTATTAAGTAAGAAAAGATTCATCAAGGATCCACTTCTTCCATGAATAGATTACCTCTCTTAGAAAATCATTTAAAAGCGTGTAAGATGATTACACAATTATTAATGTTTGAATATTAATTAAAATTGTTACATCCAAGTTGGATGTAGAAGATTTCTTCATTATTGAATGACCGGTCTATTTCTAACCAAAATAATTATTTTCCTTCTAAAACCTTTTGAACAATTACGTACTATATAAAAAAAATCAAATATGCTTTCTAAATTAATTTATTCTACTCTTTACAGTTCGCACTCACTCTCTTAAAAGTTTTACTAATTCAAGCATCGGAGAAACTTAACAGCAACCACCACTGATCTTGGTTGCGGGTGATCCACCTACACACCATTATGAAAGATCTTCATACAATCAAGCTATTGACCATTATACCTCTTAATTAGTGATCTTCCCCCACCTGGGTACCATTACCCTAGTAAAGGACTACAACAGAAGCTAACCCAATTGATGGGTAAATAAGATTGACAGAGAAGTTATGATACACCATAAATATAATAATATATTAATGTATTATTATATTTAATTATATATTATGTTTATTTTTTTAAGATTTTAATATTATTATATTAATAATATATTATAATCATTTCCAAGCAAATAAACCATCCATCCAGGGGAACTTGAGTCCTAAGAGAGAGAAATATATAAATAGAGCCCTTACTTGGCAGCACAGTAACTCTGTCAGCATGCAGCAAATCGCATGCGTGTTGTTCTGGCATGAATGTCCAACCAGTGAATACATAATAATTTTTTTTTTTTGAATACATAATAATTACTATTAGATTAGATTGTTTCTTTCTGACACGTACAATTGCTTGATATCAATTGTGCATTAAATTATATTCAATAAATTTAATTTAGTTAATAAATTATGTTCTTCCCTTAATTTAGACCAAATAAGTAAATTAATATATATTGAAATGAATTTAATTTAATTAAAATATTATATTTATTTTTTATAAATTATGTTATTATTTAATTTATATGTAATAATCAAAATAATTTCTTGAAATGAATTTATTCTAGAATTCTACGATAATTTTTATGATGAAACAAATTTAGAATAATTAATTATACTCTATCTTTAATCTACACAAAATAACCATATCATCTTTTATGAAGTTAATTGAAAATTAATCATGCACTTTCTTTAAACTGAATAATTGAAATTAATTTTTTTGTAATAATAAAAGTGATTTTTGTAATAATAAGAATGATTAAACTACTAAATATACAGAGTATAAAAAGATTAGCAATTAAATTCTTAATATAACAGAAGACATGAAATCTACCAAAAATATCATATATTATTTGAATTAAAAAATTTTAACAAATAAAATCAATTTTGAATAATTGATTATGATCTAGGATTCAACGTAAAATTTTGATTTACTTCGATTTTTTAGTCAACTAATTCAATAAATTATATTTAAGCTTTAAGGTAACATTTGATTTGTGAAATATTTTTTACATTTTTGGGAATGTTTCAGGAAATATTACATTCTTATATTTAGTTCAATATTTTTAAAAAATTGAAAATATCATATTTTTGAGAATATTTTTTACCCAACTTTCTTTCAAAATATTCTTATGGGGAGAAGTGGGAATCTCATATTTTTATGAGATGAAAATGTTAATGCTAAACTAAAAGGATAAAATTATATTTATATTTAATTCTTTTTCTTATTTATTACTTTATCATATAATTTTTAATTTAAAATTATAAATAATTATCGCTTTATTTTTAAAATATTTTTTATTATTAAGAAATAAAATAATATTAATTTTTTAACTATAACTTTCTCCTAATATTTGGAAGATTATTTTAATATAATTATATATATGTATGA
Organism: Sindora glabra; assembly: GCA_020226215.1. Lineage (NCBI taxonomy): Eukaryota > Viridiplantae > Streptophyta > Magnoliopsida > Fabales > Fabaceae > Sindora > Sindora glabra. Next base: position 11,493,373 of record CM035232.1, read on the forward strand.
GTTCTTTAATTAAAAAATAATATAATAGGATTAGAGTTTCTTTAAAAAAGACATATTTATACGTAAAAATCTAAAATAATAATATTTTTATATTCTAGAAAAATTATAATATAAAATTTAATACAAGTTGAAATATAATTATAAAAATGATGTAATCATGAAAATTTATAATTTTATTAAAAAATATCAAGTATATTTAATATTATGATAATAACCTAAATAAATTACACTAATTTCATTTTGAAAATTGATCTAATAATAATTATTATAATAATAAAGTATAAAATATTAAAATATAACAAAGTATAACATATAAAAATATAATACATTAAATATTAAAATATAATAAAATAAAAAATATTTATATATATTAATGAATTTTTAGATGTTAAATAAGATTACTATTTGGCATATTTTCTTATGCACTTAAAAGATGGCATATAATATAATTTATTATTAGTAGTATTTATTTAAGTTATTATAATTATAATATTATACATAATATTAATAATAATTTTTATTGTTTTTATTATATTATATATTTAATTATTTTACAATATAAAAAGAAGGTAAAAAGAATGGATTACGGAACAAAGAGAAAGAAAAATAAAAATAAAAGATTTGGCATGACAAAGAAAATATCTAAAATTCCATATATACAATAATAAAAATTTATGTAAATTAAAAATTTTCATTCTAATTAAGAAAAATACAAAAATACAAAAAGAAAGGATCTACTTTGGGTTGTTGTTGTTATATAATGTAACTCCAAAAGTTATAACAAAATAATTTGAAATATAAATTAAAACATTGATATAAAAATAATGAAAAATTAAAATAAATAGGTTTTATTTAAAATTTTAAATGTTTTCATAAGAAAATTGAATTAATAATTTCTATAATAAATTTGTAATTTATTTAAAATATTTCTCTAAAATAATTATATATATTATATTTTATCTATATTATTTAATGATATTAACATTTAAGTTATAAATAATAAGAGTGGATATAAAAAAATGAAGTAAAAACATGCAAAGGAGAAAGAAAAATTAAAAAAATAGTGCATGAACTACAAAATAATAAGATTTAAAAATACAATATATAATTAAATAATTTGGTTAAATTGAAACTTTCACTTATTTAAGTTTTATAATAAAAAAATTATATTGTGTTATATTTATATTAAAAAGTAATATAAGCATTTGAACTGTGAATAATAGGATTGAACATGAAAAAATGAAAAACATATGATGGAGTATATAAAAAGAAGAGAAATAGTATACAAGTTACAAAGTATTCACAAAAATTTAATTGATGTATATTTAATTTGAAGTAACATGTGAAAATTGATATTAAGAAAATATAAATTTAGATAAATATAGACTTGATTTTAATTTTAATATGTTTCTAATAAGAAATATAGTATGAAATTAATCAATTCAATGAGTAACTTATATATTAATTGTTTAATTTATTTATATATTTTTAAAAAATAAAATACATCATATTATATTTTGTGATATTAAAGTCAAATTTGCAAATATATAAAGTGAATATAAAAAATGAAAAACATAATATAGTGAAAAAAATGAAGAAAATTGATGCATAAGCTATAAAGTAATAAAAGTAAAAAATAAAATATATAATTAATTTAAAATATTTTTGTAACTAAAAATATTATGTTGTATTACATTGTTTAGTAATTTGGCGTATAAGATGTAAACAACATTAGTAAAAAAAAAAAAAGGAAAATATGCGATTGAATAAATCGTAGAAGTAAAATAATACATGAATTGTAAAAACTTGATGAAATCTCAATTGATGTGTATTTAACTTGTAATATAACACTTGACGATTAAATTTAAGAAAATATTTATAAAATCAAAAAATAATTTTAATTTTAATTTTTAAATATTTTTATCAAAAAATAAGCACATAATTGATTAATTGAATTAATAATTTTTATATTAAAATTTTATCATATTTAAAATATTATTATAATAAACAATAAAATATATTTTGTTATAGCCATATTAATTAATAATATTAGTATCTGAGTTATAAATAATAAAATTGAATATAAAAAATTATTTAAATTTAATTTATTGTCAATATAAATCAAATTTATACTATAACCTATTCATATATTGTTTTGTTAATAAAAACTAATAAAATATTATTATTGATAAAAATTATTAACTTTTTAATTACATATCATCTCTTTACTTATTAATAGTATAAAATTTTTTATATTAATTATAAATAAAATTTAAACTCTATAAAAAATAAAAAACACAAGAAAGTAAATAAAAAATTGCATGTAAATTGTAAAATAATATAGTAAAAATAAAAATATAATTAAATAAGCACTAGGAATAAACATTAAAAAAAGCATATAATAAAATAAATAATAAAAAATAATTTATATTTTTACTATAAATTTTTTTGTTAACTATAAATTTAATTTTTAACTTTAAAATATGATAATTTTAAATTTTTATGCTTGATTATGCTAGTTTTGATTGGGTGGACCTTTCATCTCAAGAGAAATCAATTAATTAGTGTAATTTTTCTTCGCATGGGCAGACTCAAAGGGCACAATGATTATTTCATTGGCTTCACTGTAATCGATAACGGCAGCAATCAAAATTTTCATCCATATCTAAACAAATTCACCAAGTATTCCACTCTTACAGTGTGTTTGGAATGGGCGTTTTTAGGAGGGGGCGTAATTGCAAGGGTGAAAATGAAGGTGATTTGTCAAATTCACCTGTTTGGCAGTGAGGTGAAAACTGAGGGGAGTGCAAATGTGAGTGAAAAAATTTGTGGGGTCCAGGCGTAATTCCTCCCCCCTCAATTTTAAGGTGAAAACGGGTGAAACGGCAAACATTTTTCAAACACTGCCCCTCCGCAAACGCGTCTTCCCAACACTACCCCTCCGCAACCTTTGTCTTACGTGAGTATCCCCGTTCACATGAAACATTGGTATAATAATATTTCATCACGCTGGGAAAATTCGGTGCTGCCTCAAAGCTTGACTCATTCCAGATTCCATTGCAATAACGGTTGTAAACCAACATAAAACAATTGTCGAGTCCCAAGTTTTCTCCATTTTAATGAAAAATATTTTTTATTAGAATATAATTATAAAATGTTAAAATAATAAAATAATAATTTGTATGCTCACCATTAGATATAAAAATTTTAATAAAAATATTTTTTCTCTTTTATTTTATATAATTTTAATTAAATTTTATTTTTAACATAAAATAATATTATAACTACATCAACATAATATAACAAAAGGATATTTTAGTCATTTCACTCATTCACATTTCCTTTCCCTTCTATTTTCACCCATTCCAAACAAAAGAAATTCATTTCACCCATATTTACCCCCTCCTATTTTCACTCATTCCAAACAACCCAGGTGAAATTACTTTCACCTACATTTCCTTCCCCTCTATTTCCACCCCCTCCATTTACACCCCCTCCCATGAAATGTGTGGACAATTTAAATTTTTTCAAAGATATGGCAACTCACTTGAAATCCGTGGGCAGGCCTAAATTTATCTAAAATTAGTTATCTTTATCACACGTCACATCATCATTTGTTAATTAACCAGCCTGAGCAGGCCCTGACAAACTTTTCTTGGCACGGAAGTGTTGCCCATTTTACAAATATTAGTGTCTATCTTTGATTAATTATATAGTGTCGTTTTATATATTTTCCCTGAATTTTTTTAACATTTTGAGTTTAAATTTTTAATGTTAAATGACTTGTCACTTTTATTATTAAAAATTATATTTTATTTATATATAATTTCATCAATTTTTATTTAATTTACATATATTTTTAAATATTATAATTTACTTCCTCGTATTTTAAATCGTTAACATTTTCTTTACTAATTTTCTTCCGTTCAATCATTAATAGAAAACTTTATACTATATGATTCAAATAACATTGAATGAAATCACATATTGATAAAATATAATTTTTCTATAGGTAAATTGTTGTCAATATTTTTCAATAGAAATTCAGTTATACTAATCTTGTAAAGCATATAATAATAACATATAGTTTATAAATCTAAATTAAGAAGACACGAATGATATATTTTTAGTTCTAATTAGAAATATTAAATATCAATTCACACAAATATAAAAAAATTATAATTTACTTTCTTGTAGTTTTTTCTAAATTCACTTTACTCACTTGTTATAGAATATTTTATTTAAAATTAAATAAAAAAATTTAAGTGGATAAAGTATTAACATTAGAAAGTATATTTGGATAAATTATAAGATTTAAAAATACAAGTAGGAAAAGTAAAAATTAGTAGAATTGCGGATGGATAAAAATTAATTTCCCATTATTATTATACAAAAATCTTAAATATCACTGTTGATGTTTATTTTTCAAATGCAGTGTTTTTAGATAATTTTAAAAAGTATTCATTAGGGAATTTAATGGTGGTTACCTCCGTTGTACATTAACTAGAATTTCAAAAGACTAAGTTTCACATTGGATAAGTTTGGCCTCAACAAAAAGTTTATATATAAAACTTTTCTTCTATAAAGTAACAAAAATAATGGTAGGCTTGTGTGTATGAGATGGGCTAAAGTTAGTATAAAACAATAAATTTGTCCCTTCGCGCTAAATAAAATGTGACACCAGGCCCACAACCATTTTTACAAAACTATAATTAAATTAATTTTTATTTTACAAAATTTGATGCTTATTTAAGAAACTAAATTTTAGCTTTGGTAAAATCTAAAATGTCAATAGATGTATTTGAATATTTATTTTCTAATGGTTATTTGAATATTTGTTTTCAATGACTATTAAACATTTATTTCCCAATGATTATATTTTTAACAATCATATTTCCAACAGCTATATTTTAATGGTTGTATTTCTAATGACTAGATTTCTCAACCTATAAATAATATTATTTCTTTCATTTTACACAACACACATATTAACAATAACTTTTTCTAAAAACACTCTTCTACTAATTAGGTTTCATCTTACTATCTATTTACTATTTTGCTCATATAATTTCAAGACAAAAGAGTCTATTGAATATAGAGATAATTACTGGTTCAAGATCTATATAAGAGGCTTGGATAATTCCTTAAAGATAATAATCTGTATCACGTCTCAAACTATATGTCCATATCTTACAATCAATCTTGAGGAATTATTTCTCGAGTGTAATCTTGTGGATAATGTTTCTACACATAAGTTTTTAAAAATAATTTCTAATTCATTATATTTACAATTTATATGATATAACTTTTTTAACCATTCTTTTCATTTGTGTTTGTTTTTTGAGATCTAGAACGTTATGATCCATTGTAAGACAATTGTGACTTAATTTCCTTAACTATTTATAAATGAGGTTACATAAATAAATTAAAAGCCTTCAATGATCCAAGTTACTTGTAATGTGAGACTTATGGATGAAGGTAAGTAGGTATTTTACTCAATTTTTACTTTAACATTAAAATTTTTTATTGTTATTGCCAGTTGGTATATTAATATTATACATGTGCAGTGCTATTAAACCTCCAATTACAATTTAAAAAAATGATATCTAATTATTTATTTATATTTTAATTTATCTTTTAGGAGTTATATTATTTAAGAATTTGTTCTCATCAAAAAATACTTTTACTATATATGTGAACATCACTATTTAATAACTTGCTTCACAATTTCTTGCATGACTTAACATGTTCGGTTTTTATTAATAGTACATTATACAAGCATGGAAGGAAAAAAAAATAAAAGTAGCATTTTACTTTAGTAGTTTTTGATTTCATGTTTAACTTAAATCCTCTATGCAAATTTACTTTAATTCTTTATGAAGGTTTACATTATACTTTTGAAGTTTGAAATAAATTTAAATTCCTTTTATCTATAGATTGCTTAAGAAGCTTTTATTGAGATCATAAATGGTATATTTCTCATATCATAAATATTAACTAATCAACATTTTTAGATGTAATGAATCTTATTTTCCTAACTTTGAAGGTAAAGATATTTATATATGACAAACATGCTTATCTAAGCCTATGTCAATATATTTACTTATTATTTTATTCACTTAACATATTTGAATGGGCTTTATCTTAATTCGATGTGTATTATCAATTAACATGTTAGCCAATATTATTGATGTTTATAAATTCATTCTGCATGTCACTTATAGATAGGATACCCTATAAGAGAATAGGGAAAACATTTTATGAATTGTGAAAAAGTGATGTGCCTAATTTATAATATTTGAAAATGTAGGGGTGTTTAGTTGAAGTTTTACAACTTAGACCCAAGAAAAGAAAAACAGCTCAAAAACTTTTGATTGACTACAATACAACAAATGGAGACAAAGAATATTAAATTCTTTAAATAAGTTTATCTACTATGTGATAAAATTTCTTATATAACAAAGACTTTAAATGTATCTCTAACTAATTTAGAATTAATCGATGAAGTTTTAAGAATAAGTAAAAGACAAAGAAAATAAGCCTTCTTTGGAAATAATTTTTATATTTATTATTGATAATGATCCTTAAACATATTTTGAAGCAAAAATTTTAAAAAAGTAATCAAAATAAAACTTGAATCAATTTCATAAAATCAAACTTGGAAGCTAGTAAACTTGCCTCCTAAAGCAAAGCTAATAAGTTATAAATAATTTTAAAAAAAAAAATTTTTCTTGATAATTTAATTGAAAAATATAAAACTTTATTGGTTGCAAAAAGATTTTACAAAAAAATAAAAAATTGATTACTTTGATATTTTTACATGGTAACAAGGATTTCTTTAATTTATATTTTGTTTGCTTTAGCTTCCATTTTTAAATTAGATGCACATCAAATAGATGTGAAAATTGCTTTTTGAATGGAGATTTAAAGGAAGAAATTTATATAGTACAATCTGAGGATTGTGAGAACAAAAAAGGTTTACAAATTAATAAAGTCTTTGGTTGGTCTAAAATGGGGCCCCTAAACAGTCGCATGAGAAATTAGATCAAATTTTAATAAACAATGATTTTTCATGTATTGAAGTGGATAAATCTGTATACATAAAATGTCAAAACAATGAATGTGTGATCATTAACTTATATATGAATAATATTCTTGTTTTTGGCACTAATTTTAATATAATATGTGAGACCAAAACTCAAATTTTTGATATAAAAGATATGGGTGAAGCTAATATTATCTTGAAAATTAAAATCATAAGAAAAGATAGTGATATTTTGTTAGCTCAACAACATTATGTTAAAAAAAAAACTTCTTAAGAAATTTAGGTATTTAGAGGAAAAGCTTGAGTACTCCTTATAAAGCTAATACTTAACTAAAAAAAATTAGGAAACTATTATTTTTGTAGTAAGTCAGAACATCATGCACCTCAATATAAGAAAATGATGAGAAATAATAATCCTCCAAAATTTAAAGAAAATTTAGTTGAAGATGATAAATATAACATAAATGTGGTAGTAATTTCCCAAGCAAATATTATGGTCAATGCGAAACATTGGATTGTAGACTAAAGTATTATAAGGCACATCTATGCTAATACAAAAGCCTTTACTTTTTTTTCACCAATATGAGATGGAGAAGATCTAGAGATTCAAAAATTGTAAAGGTTCATGGACAAGATAAATTACTTTTAAAATTCACATCTAGCAAAACCCTAACTTTAAGTGATGTTTTGCGTGCCTAATATTAAAGCAAATTTAATCTTTGTATCTTTATAAAAAAATTAGAATTAAAAATATCTTTTGAACATGACTAGAATAATTTAATATCTAATGAATTATGATATTTTGTATAAGTGGATTTCCTGCTATATTAGAAGGATACAATAATACTAATTGGATCTTTAACTCAGATGAGACAAAATTTACTAAAAGTTGTGTTCACCCTTAGTGGTGGTATAGTGACTTAGAAATCATCCAAGCAAACAATTATAACTAGATCCATCATGAAATCAGAGTTCGTGACTCTTAAGATGACTGGAAGTGAAGTTGAATGAATAAAAAATTTCTTATGTAATATATCACTAGATATAAAACCAAAACTTTTGGTATTTATACATTGTGATTGCTAATCAACAATAGCTATTGCAAAGAATAAAGCTTTCAATAGTAAAAATTGATATATTAAATTGAGACATAATGTTGTGAAGCAATTGCTTAAAGATGGAATAATTTCTATAAGTTATGTGAAGTTAGAAAATAATTTGGCTAATTCTTTAATGAAACCATTAGGTAGAAAACAAATAATTGATATATTGAGGGGAATAGAACTAAAGCCATTTTAAGAAATTAACATTGATAGTAACTCAACTTATATGATTAGTGATCTTATGAAGTAGGTCCATATAGGTAATAATAAGTTAATATTAGTTGTGAAAGGACTAGAATTAATTTTATGTGTCTTTCCTATGGTGCATGTGATTAATGCTTTAAAACTACAAATTATATATAAGGATGAGCTTGACTCTTAATGAATTCCATAACTCTTATAGGTGGTATATTTAATTGTAGTGTACACTTGATGGATTTACCTATATAAGTGTAGAGTAGGGCCACTCTTACAAGATAGTGGCAAGATCTCTAGAGCATAACGAATTACTAAGCATACATATGGCCTATTAGTGCAAAATCATGTTGCACAGGAAAATGAGCTACAAATGTGAATTGATTAGTGAGATTGTTATTTTATAATAAGAGATTATTAGTTCATAGAAATTAAATATTTCATCGGTAACTTTGTAAATTATGTCTCTCTCTTTCTAGATTTAGTTCATAGCCTATAAAGACACCAAATCGATAATTTATATTTATTTGAGAACTTAACAAAGATTCTTTACCTATTTTTTAATTTTCTTTTATAAGTCTTTTGAAATTTATGGAGGATTATTGTACATTGAGTAATATTTCAAAAGACTAAGTTCCACATCAATCAAACACGTTTGGCTTTAAGAAAAAATTTATATATGAAACTTCTCCTTTATAAAGTGACTAAGGAAAAAAGTGGTAGGTTCACGTACATGAGGTGGGGCAAAGTTAATGTAAAATGGTGGATTTACCTTTTTATACATAAATAAGAAGTGAGGTTAAGCCTAAGCTCATTTTTACAAAACTAGAATTAAAATAATTTTTATTTTACAAAATTTGATACTTATATGATAAATCAAATTTTAACTTTAATAAAATTTAAAATGTTAATGGATTTATTTGAACATTTATTTCCCAAAAACTATATTTTCAATAGTCATATTTTCAACAGCCATATTTTCAATGGTTATATTTTCAACGATTATTTTTCAATGGCTAGATTTCTCAGCCTATAAATAGTATATTATTCTTTTCATTTTACACAACACACATATCAACAATAACTTTCTCTAAAAAATACTCTTCTTCTACTTATTGAATTTCATTTTCTTGCTGCTTGCTTCCTATTTTGATCATGCAATTTCAAGATAGGAAAGTCTATTGAATTTTGAGAGAATTGTGTATTATTCTTTTCATTTTACATAACACACATATCAACAATAACTTTCTCTAAAAAACACTCTTCTTCTACTTGCTGAATTTTATTTTCTTACTGCTTGCTTCCTATTCTGGTCATGCAATTTCAAGATAGAAAAGTCTATTGAATTTTGAGGGAATTGTATATTATTCTTTTCATTTTACACAACACACATATCAACAATAACTTTCTAAAAAACACTTCTTCTACTTGCTGAATTTCATTTTCTTATTGCTTGCTTCCTACTCTGATCATGCAATTTCAAGATAGAAAAGTCTATTGAATTTTGAGAGAATTGTTGGTTCAAGCTCTGCACAAGAGATTTAGATAATTCCTTAAGAACAATAATCTATATCACGCCTCAAACTGCACATCATATTTTACCATTAACCTCTTCCTATTCTTTCTCTCTTTTTCTTTAAGCATTATTATATTTATTTTTTAAAAAAATAATGATTAAGTGGTGTAACCATTTTAAAAAATAGAGTATTAGTAATTTTTTTATAGATCAAGTTTATTTAAGATCAATAAATTTTTACTGGATTATCTCCTTGTTGGTATTCTTCTAATCTTGCCAGTGTTTGATAAGATTAAGGCAACCGTGTGACTTTAATGATTTTTTGTTTATTTCCCAAAACAAAAGGATATGATTCAATAGAGAGATATATTTGCTATTGTTTTCGGTTTCACGGCCGCCCTCGTGTAGCAATTGAATCAAAATAGAAGTTGGATTCTTATTTCTTTTGGCATATACAAGAAAAGATAATTAATTCTATGCAAGGAAAGTTGTTGTTTATAAGATCCATTTTCATTTCTTATTTTCAAATATAAAATATAAATTTGAAGAAAAATTGGTAAATCAATGCTAAGAAAAAAGTACTTATATATATTGAAAATAAGATTTAAAATTGAGTTTTAAATTTATTAAACATAAAATAATAAAATAAATTTATAAAATTCAATTCAATAAATATAAAAAATTTAGAACTCAATTTTAAAATATATTTTAGTACCTACTATTTTTTTCTTAAAAAAAATCTCTCGAGAACTACACTTTTCCATGAGAATTGCCTGCAAGCGGGGGTGAAGGAGGGCGGCTTTAGCCAATCAAAATTGAAGAAATTAATAAATTTCTTTTTTTTATAATTTTACATCTTTATTTTAAAAAAATATACATAACCTTTAAATTTTTTAATAAATTATAATTCAATCCCTATAATATTTTTGGTGTAGAATTACTTCTGCCTGCAAGGAATACAAACGGGAATTGAAGGGTATTTTAAAGCGGATTCCGCTCACCAAATCGGCAAGTTACAGCCCTCCGATCACCTTGTCGAAGTATGAATAAGACGGCCAACTACCAAACTTAATTTTAAAATTATTTTTCCCAAAAAAGTGGTCATTTATTAGTATGATGAGGGAAATAATTGATTATATTGAATTTATTATACATTGGACGTCATATGAAGTTGATTATATATATATATATATATATATATATAAGCTATTATGGATTGGCGGATGAGCAGAAAAGTACTTTTGAACGTTGAATTTTCTAGAAGAACAGCGAAGAAAGAGAGGGAAATTAGTAATGTAAGTTTTTGTTGTTATTGTTGAATAGCTAAATTGAATATATGATGCGTGTATTATAATCAACGATAAATAAATATCTTATATAGTACATTTAAAAAATATAAATAATAAATAAATTGATTATTTTTTAACAAAAAAATTAATTTAGTATTAAATAAATATCCGTATCCAATTCATTAAAAAAAGGAGCTCAAAAAATAACATTCAAATATTATTATTACATTGCAATTTATTGACACTTTGATAATATAGCGATATTTGATATTATTTTAAAATTTTTATCTCCCATTATATTTGAGTTTGAATACAAAATATTACATATGTACATTAAATAAATTATCACTTAATAATAATTTAGCATTAGATATATTATTTTATTGTTAAATAAATTATCACTCAATAAAAAGATTAAACATATATTTTAAAGTAAATTACCACTCAATACAAAGAAAGGTCAGGCATATATTTAAGGAGTTTCTATCTTGTAGGGTTTTATATTTGGGTACTATAGAACAATCCTTAAGAATTAGAATCTTGTTTTTCAAAAAAAATTTACGAATATTTTGAAGATGGAGAATTTTTTATATGCTTTCAACATAACATATATTTTATTTTACTTAATAATAAAAATTAATTATTATTTTTATTACTTTTATAAACACTTATATATATTAGAAAGGGGCTTATGCGGAGATTAACAATCTCCATTCTTTCGATTAAAGAAAAAATTATATTGTTAATTTAAAAATAAAAAATAATAAAAAATATTTAAATTATTATATTATAAAAATATAAATTTAAAATGTTCAAGTCAACTCTACTCATTTTTCCTTATCTTTATAATAAATATACTCATTAAATTAAAAAATTATTAGTGTAATAAATTGAATATAATATCCTTTATTATTTTATTACTACCTTTAAATTAGTTGTATAGTTTTTTTATTTAATTAAGAAAGTGGGTATTATTAATCTTTACATTTTTATGTGAATGTTAGTAATTTGCTATTAAGAGAAAATGATCTTTTAACTGTTGATTAATTTTTAAAATGTTAAAAATTATAAAATTTTGTAATAAATTTTAATTTTAAATAAAATAAGAATTTGTATTGTAATTGCACCAATAAATTGTTTTGGAGATGACGCTTGTCTTGAGTGAGATTACACACAACGAAGATGATTGATAAATATTATATTGAGCCAGGTCATATCCGTTTTTGGGTCTAAATCGATCCTAATTCAATTAAGATAGATTGGCTTATTATGTTAGAAGGCCAGCTCATTGACTATCAGATCTATCTTAAGGGATTACCGATCTTTACAAATTCTTAGAAATGTGTATAAAAAGAAAACTTGTAAGGTTATATAACTTAAGGATTCATCTGGTTTGCAGACAAAATTAAATCATATAGAAAGTTGAACTTCTTTAAAAATAAATTCTTTTATGAATTTTTTAAGTAAGTACTTAAAGTTGTTTGTTTAGTTGGTATAAAGAAAGTGATACTTTCTTGGAATTAAATTTGTATATTTTATTTGGTTTAAATTAAAACTTCCTAAAAAATATTATTAAAATGACTACTACATTTTTCAAAATTGTAATATAAGAAATGCAAATAATATTTCTAATTATGTTTTTTGAAACCAAATTTCTAAATTTTTTTCTCCACCATAATTTTATTAATTCGTATT